>JAVGWX010000017.1:67556903-68156903 GCA_036924085.1 Ariolimax columbianus
AATCAGGGAACTTGTATTTGCTGACGACTGCGCTCTAATGAGCAACTCAGAACTGAACATGCAGGTTGGAATGGACCAGTTCTCTGCCGCATGCAAAAATTTTGGCCTGACCATAAATGCCAAAAAGCAGAGGTCATGTACCAACCAGCACCAGGCATGCCGTACACAAAACCAGAGACTACAGTCAGCGGGCAGACGTTGAATGCCGTAGACAAATTCACATATCTGGGCAGCACGCTGTCGAGATCTGTCAGCCTAGACGATGAGGTGGCAAGCAGAATAGCAAAGGCCAGCACAGCCTTTGGTAGAATGCGCTCGATGGTCTGGGCACGTCGTGGCATCAGCGTCAAGACCAAACTCAAAGTCTACCGTGCAACCATCATTCCAACCCTACTACTTGCGAAAGCTGGACTGTATACTCTGGACATGCAAGGAGGTTAAACCACTTCCACACAGGTTGCCTGAGGCGAATATTCCACATCCGATGGCAAGATCGTGTCACTGACTTAACTTAACGTTAAGTCTTAACTTAACGTCTTTATACTGGTTTAGAAGACCCTGCAGAGTCTGTATACAACCAGTCACACTTACATCACCTTGCTCTAAAAACTATGCGCCTCCAGTTTATTCTTAAATGCATTAACTGTCCCTGCCTTCACTACCTCCCCTGGCAATGCATTCCAAGCAGACACCACTCTCTGACTAAAAAAATATTTCCTAATATCTAACCTGGACCTCTCTTTAGTCAGCTTGTAGCTATGTCCTCGTGTTATTGTTGGTGGCTGTATTTTAAAAAACTTGTTATAGTCTAATTTATCGATTCCTCTGATCATCTTATAAACCTGTATTAAGTCACCACGAATTCTTCTCTCTTCGATACACTGTAGGCCGGTTTTTCTGAGTCGTTCCTCATAACTGTAATTCTGGAATCCCACTATCATCTTTGTCGCTCTTTTTTGTATTCTTTCTAGCATGTTTATGTCCCCTCTATGATAAGGACTCCACACATGTACACAGTACTCCAATCTAGGTCTAACTAAAGCTTTATACAGTTTGACGACCACTTCCTTGCTCCTATGTTTAATATTTCTTTTTATCATACCTAACATTGCATTTGCCTTTTTCACTGCTACCTTAACTTGCTCACTCACCTTTTCTGTATGATCTATTATAACCCCTAGGTCCCTTTCCTTATCTATCTTTCTAATATTGTTTTCTCCCATTCTGTAATTATGTTCCATATTGGATCTACCCATGTGGATGACTGTACATTTATCTACATTAAACTGACATCGAGGTTCTCTCGAGGGCTAACATGCCCAGCATCCATGCACTGCTAGAAAAAGCACGACTAGGATGGGCCGGACACCTCGTCCGTATGTCAGACGAGCGGCTCCCAAAGAAGCTTCTCTACGGCGAGCTGAGAGAGGGATGGCGCGAGAGAGGGCGCCCAAAGAAACGTTTTAAAGACGGTCTGAAGGACTCACTGAAAAGTTGCCAGATAGACATCGACACATTGGAATGTCTTGCGCAAAAGAGATCTGACTGGAGAAGCGCAGTCAAATCGAGTGTAGCTTCCGGTGAAGACGACCGTGTTGTGAAAGCCCAGAGCAGACGCGAGATGCGGAAGTCCCGAACAGCGGGAACACCATCCCCTTCTACAAATCTCGTGTGCCCGATATGTAGCAGATGTTTTCGTGCTCGCATTGGCCTGTTCAGCCACATGCGCACCAACACCCAACAGGGAAATCTGTGACAAGGATGATGTCGGCGGTCCTCATCGACAACGATGGACAGCTATTATTACAAAGCCCTTTTCAGGGCTTTGTAGCAGGGGATTGCGAATGAACGAAGTAAAAGAAGAAGAAGACTGCATCGTTACAATCTACTACTACTACTACTACTACTACTACTACTACTACTACTACTACTACTACTACTACTACTACTACTACTACTGCTACTACACTATTACCCCCACCATGGAGAATAAGAACATTCAGTATCAAACCATCTTCGTCTTCTTCTGCGTTCCTTCTCAATCTCCCGCTACCAAGCCCTGAACGATCTCAATCTTCCGCTACCAAGCCCTGAACGTTCTCAATCTCCCGCTACCAAGCCCTGAACGTTCTCAATCTCCCGCTACCAAGCCCTGAACGTTCTCAATCTCCCGCTACCAAGCCCTGAACGTTCTCAATCTCCCGCTACCAAGCCCTGAACGTTCTCAATCTCCCGCTACCAAGCCCTGAACGTTCTCAATCTCCCGCTACCAAGCCCTGAACGTTCTCAATATCCCGCTGCCAAGCCCTGAACGTTCTCAATCTCCCGCTACCGAGCCCTGAACGTTCTCAATCTCCCGCTACCAAGCCCTGATTGTTCTCAATCTCCCGCTACCAAGCCCTGAACGTTCTCAATCTCCCGCTACCAAGCCCTGAACAGTGCTTTGCAAGTAGAAGGATAGAGTCCAGAGAACAGAATGCGTTGTGTCGCTAGAGGCCATCCCAAAAAGAGGTAGGAAGACATCATAAAATAATGGACCAATCTCAATGGACCAGAGAAGGCACAGGCAGCGGTCGCTGACAGAGAGGGATGGTGTGGAGTTCTCAGAATGTCTTCATATGTGCCCCAACCACATCGTAGGGTACTGCATAACCTGACGTGACCTCATTTCCTTCAGCCTTCTGAAGTATCTTCATTACCTTGAGTTGTTTCATAACCTCACTATTTGTTTTCCTATCTTTCCAAGAAACTCGTCCAAGTTTTCTGAATACCCACATTACAAAGGTGTCAAGGCTTCTCCATTTCTTGGTCAGGGTCAAGGTTTCTACTCCACACTATGTTACTTGCCCCTTTTATGTCGATACTAACATATGACTGCTCTAGAACAGATGTACAGAAGACGATAGAATCAGCGAGCCACGTAATCTGGACAGATATTTACACTGGCGGAAATGTTGAAGAGGAATAGGCCATGTTGAAATCTATTCTAGAGCATCTGAAAGAGAATTTGTTCCATGTAGGAAGTTGAACCCCAAGCGAAAAAAAATAGATAACTCGATCCGTGGTTAGTTGTAGAAGAGCTAAGAATAAAACTTGGAAAAAATATATAGAGGCTGGAAAAATTAATGAAACATATTTAAAATATTTGGACATACCAAAAAAGGAACACAACTTATACAGTTAATAGAGCAGCAAAAATTGACTTTGAAAAAAAAACACTTCCTACATGGATCAAGACTGATAGTGATAGCAAGACCTTTTCTTCTTATGTTCGACATAAACAGAACGAAAGACACAGTTGGCCCACTTAAAGATAGTACAGAAAAATCAATCAGTACTTTGGCACAGTCTATACAAGAGAAGACTGCTCCAGGATACCGGAGTCATTAAATATTTTCCAACTGGACGTGCACACAGAAGGATTACTATCATTCTACATTACGGAGGAATTGGTTTTATAAATATTGGATAGGTTGAAGGTGGATAAATGTCCTGGTCAAGACGGTATTTATCCCAAATTACTGTTTGAACTTCTAGACCAGTTAGCAAAACCACTAGCGATATTTCATTCTCACAGTATTGAGAAGGGATTGGAGAGATGCAGGTGTGATCCCCTCGTTCAAAACTGAGATCCAGCAAATTATAGACCAGTGAGTTTGACGAGCATTCTCTACAAAATTGTAGTATATTATCAAGGACAACATAGTACTGCACTTGGAGAAATTTAATTTAATCAAAAATAGTCAGCATGGGTTTAATAAAGGAAAATCGTGTTTAACCATCCTATTAGAATTCATGGAGGAGGTTACCAAAATGTTAGATAGTGGAGAGCCGGTGGATGTTATCTTTCTGGATTTTGCAAAGGCCTTTGTACCTCATCAACGATTGTTTCGAAAGTTGGAATCACATGGGATAAGTGGTGAAGTTGGCAATTGGGTAGTGTACCTCATTAACGATTGTTTCGAAAGTTGGAATCACATGGGATAAGTGGTGAAGTTGGCAATTGGGTAGACAATTGGTTGACGGGCAGATTGCAGAGAGTGGGCATATATAGGGAGTACTCTGACTGGTGTGATGTAATAAGTGGTGTGCCACAGGGATCGGTATAGGCATCAATTTTGTTCTTAATATATATAAATGATTTGGGCATTTTGTAAAGTTCGCGGATGACACACAATTATGCGACAGGGTCTCTTCTCAGGAAGAGGTGGATCTATTGAAATCGGATTTAGATACGACTCAAAAATGGTTTGAGAGCTGGCAGATGGAGTCTAATATAGAAAAATGTGCAGTCCTCCACATGGAAAGATACAATAATGAATATAATTGTAGTTGTCAGGAAAGACTTAAAAAAACTGGTCTTCGGTGTCTCGAACAATGAAGAATTCGAGGTGACTTTTAATACAAGTGTATACATTAATAAATT
Organism: Ariolimax columbianus; assembly: GCA_036924085.1. Taxonomy (NCBI): domain Eukaryota; kingdom Metazoa; phylum Mollusca; class Gastropoda; order Stylommatophora; family Arionidae; genus Ariolimax; species Ariolimax columbianus. The sequence continues at coordinate 67,561,330 of JAVGWX010000017.1, forward strand.
GAAAGGATAAATTAGACTATACCAAGTTTTTCAAGGTATAAACGGCTACAAGAACAAGAGGGCACAGCTACAAATTGTTTAAAGACAGGTCTAGATTAGATATTAGGAAATATTTTTTTAGTCAGAGTGGGGATTTCTTGGAATGCATTGAATGTAGTGGAAGCAGAGTCAGTTAATGCTTTCAAAAATAGATTGGATGCTCACAGTATTTTCGGTATCCATGGAGTGAAATAAACTGATTGTATACAGACCGTAGAGCCTTCTAAACCAGTATAATGAAGTTAAATTGAGATAAAACTTGGACAGAAAATTTAAAATTTGTTTCGTTAATATAGCTTGTGTATTTTGATCAATAACATTCCCGTCCGAATTTTGGTTCTTACAACAAAATATTGACAACATGGCAGACTGGAGAAGTAAACAGAGGAATGGAGGTAACATCAACTTACTGTCGTTCCTTCTTCTTCATCGTTACAATTCAGCGGTGTTAGTAAATGGACATTGAGTCTATAGTAAAGACGACTGTTTCAACTATAATGCTTGAACTAGTCGTCTGTATAACTATTTAGTTTTAACTGTTGTCAGTGTTTGATAATACTGTAGTACTAGAGTAGTAGTGTTTGGTTTGTTGACAATCACAATGACCGTTCAATGACGTGTTCTCATGACAATTGACATGTTCTGAGCTGTTGTGTATCATGCACCCGGTATCATAATTTAATGAGTAGTTGCAAGGTGCCCATTCACAGCTGGGTCGACATGAGTTGCCAGTAGTGGAGTTGAACCCCATAAATCTAGTGATGTGTACTCAACTGTATTGTTGTATTTGTAAAAACAGATAAACTAAAGTATATTATTATTAAAATAAACCTGGTATAATAAAAATTAGTATCTTCAAGGGGGCTGACATCGTCTTGTTCGTGTCCAGGATATTTATAAAAAATTACGCATTTGAGTTTCAGTCCAGTTGCGTGGCTTCGCAATGAGGGCGACACCTCCCCCACACCCCTCTCTCTCTCTCTCGCTCTCTCTGTCTCACTCTCTCTCTCAGTCTCTCTCTCTCTCTGTCCCTACCTTGAGGTGAACCAGGGTTGAAAAAAATAGCTCCACTAATATTCCAGGCATTAAAGCATGTCGTAAATGGAGATTAACGAGGTAATGCATAGGGGAAATAACCATCAAGTATTACCATTGTTATTAAAACCATCGCTGGAAATCCTTGAACTCAGCCTTTCTGTAAAGGGGCATTCTGTACTGGGGACCATATCATGCATCATTTGGTGTAAAGGTGAAGGTCAGTCCCATGGCAATAATTGCCGTCCGGGATGAAGATAACTCTTCATGTACTAAGCCGCATTCTATGTGAGATGAGGTGACCATGTCCCTTCCTTGCTGTTTTTACCTTCCCCAACCCGTATATCAGGTACTCATTTACAGCTGGGTTGGCTGGAGGAGCGGTCGTACCAGGCATGAAACACTACCCAGGTTTTTTTTGTCTGTCCGTGAATTAAAACTCCTGGCACGCTGTAATCCCAGTCTAGTAAGCCTGCTTACTGTTGACTAGGCTATACGCTCCACTCACTAGGTGTGCAACATAAATCATCAATAAATGAGGCAGACACATGACAGATGATTACTTTTCTATCCCTCGAGACTCTAATAATTTCTTCTTCTTCGTCCAGAAAAGGATGTTGTCACCTTGTGTAGTAGTTTACAACGAGGCTGTGATCTCTGCGTTTTTCTGCCAGAGATATCTGATTTTAGCTGTTTTATTTTGGATTGGTTTTGCAACTGCGATCCCTATTACTCTAGATAGAATATACTAGTCCAGCCTGTTTCCAGGACTACCACTTAGAGGCAGAAAAGGGTCTTGGCCAGCTCTGATTCGCTGACTCTGATACAAGCAGCCAGCTATGAGGTCCTGGCTGCTATCAGCTCATTAATACCTCTAATAATTTTATAATAATCATTCATTATACCAATGCTGTCCTTAATTTGTAAATGAAAAAAAGAAAGAAAGATAAAAGAAAGTATCTTGTGAATAGAAGTTCCTATCATATTCAGTTTTAATTAAAGAGTAGTAAAATATTTATTAAAAAACAGAACTATTTTACAATGGGTCATGGTTACTTTTGGCTTTGTTAGTTCTCAAGCTCCCGCTACCAAGCTCTGAAAATGGCAATGCAAGTAGCAGGATGTAGTCCAGAGAACGGAATGTGTTATCTCGTAGTTTACAGTTTGACTGCGATATTTGCCCCTTTCGGTCAAACTCATTCAACTTAAACAGGCATTCTTGAGTACTGGGTTGTCTTCCCTTATTGATCCCTTCTACTTGGCCAGTCTGCTCTGTTGCACCGATCACCGTATGGAAGTGTAGAAGGGTCTTGGCAGCTGTAGTTAACTGGCCCTGGCGCTAACAGTCAGCTATGAATCGCTGACCCCTGCAGCTCATCGACACGAATCTAATCACCTAGGCTGGACTGTAAAGGGTTGAAACATATATTATCTATTAACAAGTTCTTGATGATTACGAAGTGTAACAAATAAATATAGCACAGTTTTACAGCTTATGCGGATTACTGCACCTCTTTCGGTAGTGGTACAGTGGGTTCCGTCACACTGCAACATCCGAGGCAACGAGGAGGCAGACAGACTGGCAAAAGAAGGTGCAAGACTACCACAAACAGATACCAGTATGACGTACGAAGAGTCAAAAAGGCTTATCAAAGCGAGATACATGACCAAATGGGAAACCGAACATACTGGTTACACCAAAAACGATGCCTATTACCAGTTGAACAGAAGAGAGCAGGTCGTTGTCTTCAGACTTCGCACTGGCCACAATAGACTGAGGTACCACCTATTCAACAAATTGAAGATAGGGTGTACCGACGAATGCCCGTGCGGTACTGGTGAAATGACCGCTGAACATCTGCTGCAGAACTGCCCGACATACGAGGATCAGAGAGAGCAGATTTGGCCATTACCAGTGGAACCACAAGACAAGCTCTATGGCAGTGTCGACAGCCTCAGGATGACCGCCGCTTTTTTTGAAAAAATAATGGTTACTGTCTGACTGCGTACGAAGAAGAAGAAGAAGAAGTACTGCACCTCTTTCACCAGATCAGCATTACTGCATTCATTATGTCCGTTATTTCAGGTTCTCTAAGCACAGAAGAGATGCTTGATACCGAGAACCAGCGGCGTGTGACTGGCCTTGCAGATAAAGTGTCTCTATTGAGAGGGGTAAGAAGGAAATCTTCAGCATACGTGTCGTATATGTCAGATCTAATGAGTTACTCACAGTTTGAATGTGTTTTTTTTTGTGTGCGTGTTCTCCATTTATTGTTTTGTACTTTTTTTTCCATTTGAAAGTTATATAATTGAAAATTGAATGTAGAAAAACATCTTGCAATTGACAACATTTTTTTAAAACCCTCTCCAGTCCTTCCAGCAGGAAAGGGTTAAACTGCTTGCTTTACTGGAAAGGGTTAAACTGCTTGCTGGGCTGGAAAGGGTTAAACTGCTTGCTTGGCTGGAGAGGGTTAAAATGCTTGCTGGACTGGAAAGGGTTAAACTGTTGGCTGGACTGGAGAGGGTTAAACTGCTTGCTGGACTGGAAAGTGTTAAACTGCTTGCTGGACTGGAAAGGGTTAAACTGTTGGCTGGACTGGAGAGGGTTAAACTGTTGGCTGGACTGGAAAGTGTTAAACTGTTGGCTGGACTGGAGAGAGTTAAACTGTTGGCTGGACTGGAGAGAGTTACACTGTTGGCTGGACTGGAAAGTGTTAAACTGTTGGCTGGACTGGAAAGTGTTAAACTGTTGGCTGGACTGGAAAGTGTTAAACTGTTGGCTGGACTGGAAAGTGTTAAACTGTTGGCTGGACTGGAAAGTGTTAAACTGTTGGCTGGACTGGAAAGTGTTAAACTGTTGGCTGGACTGGAAAGTGTTAAACTGTTGGCTGGACTGGGAAGTGTTAAACTGTTGGCTGGACTGGAAAGTGTTAAACTGTTGGCTGGACTGGAGAGAGTTAAACTGTTGGCTGGACTGGAAAGTGTTAATCTGTTAGCTGGACTGGAGAGAGTTAAACTGTTGGCTGGACTGGAAAGTGTTAATCTGTTAGCTGGACTGGAGAGGCTTAAACTGCTTAACTTAACTGAACATCTTTATACTGGCTGAGAAGACTCTGCAGAGTTTGTATGCAACCAGTTTCTTTTACATTTCCTTAATCTAAAAGCTATGCACATCCAATTTATTCTTTAATGCATTAAATGACCCTTCGTCCAAAATTTCATGTGGCAATGTATTCCAAGCATTCACAACTCTCTGACTACAAAAATATTTTTTAGTGTCTAATCTGAACCATTCTTTAATTAATTTGCAGCTTTGTCCTATTGTTCTTGTAAGCGGCTGTACTTTGAGAAACTTGTTACAGTCTAATTTATCCTTTCTGTTATCTTATAAACCTGTATTAAATCACCTCGAATTCTTCTCTTTTCTAGACACTAGGCTGGATTTTCTGAGTCTTTCCTCGTAACTGTTATTCTAGAATCCCACTATCAGATTTATTGCTCTTATTTGTATCCTTTCCATATGTCAGACGAGCGGCTCCCACAGAAGCTTCTCTACGGCGAGCTGAGAGAGGGATGGCGCGAGAGAGGGCGCCCAAAGAAACGTTTTAAAGACGGTCTGAAGGACTCACTGAAAAGTTGCCAGATAGACATCGACACCTGGGAATGTCTTGCGCAAAAGAGATCTGACTGGAGAAGCGCAGTCAAATCGGGTGTAGCTACCGGCGAAGACGACCGTGTTGTGAAAGCCCAGAGCAGACGCGAGACCCAGAAATCCAGAACAGCGAGAACACCATCACCTTCTACAAACCTCGTGTGCCCGATATTTAGCAGATGTTTTCGTGCCCGCATTGGCCTGTTCAGCCACATGCGCACCACACTCAACAGGGAAATCTGTGACAAGGATGATGTCGGCGGTCCTCATCGACAACGATGGACAGCTATTATTGTTACAATAAGGACTCCACACCTGTACACAGTACTCCAATCTAGATTTAACTAAAGCTTTATACAGTTTGACTATCACTTCCTTGCTCCTATCTTTAATATTTCTTTTATCATACCTAACATTGCATTTGCCTTTTCCACTGCTACCTAGACTTGCTTACACACCTTACCTGTATGATCTATTATAACCCCTAGGTCCCTTTCATTTTCTATCATTACAATATTCTTTTCACTCATTCGTTAATTATGTTCCATATTAGATCTGCCCATATGGATGACTGTATATTTATCTACATTAAACTCCATTTGCCAGCTCTCAGAGCATTACCTAGGTCCCTAGGGGTTATAATAATATAAGAATACCAAAGATGAGAAGAAACTTTCATTGCATTTGGGAACTTAAAAATAAAAATAAATGAAGACCAACTCAAAATTTAAAAATTTCAATTCCAAAGTAATGTTCATCCAATTTTATGATTGTGTAACATGGAGAAGAACAACGAAAACAGCAAAACAAAGGCTACATGTTTTCATAAATTGGTGCTTGCACAGAATAGAAGAATTGAAATTGTATGATGGAATCATGAATGTTGAACTGTTAGAGGGGATCAAGACGCTGAGCAGCGCATGAGCTGCAGTGGTCAGCGACCCATAGCTGACTGCTAGCGTCAGGGCCAGCGAACCATAGCTGCCAAGACCCTTCTACACCTGCACGCGGTGATCCTGGATAACAGGCTGCAGCAGGGCAGACTGGCTGAGGAGAAGGGATCGAAGAGGGAATGCTAACCTGGTACTCAAAAAATGCTTCCTGAAGTCGGATGTGTTGGACTGAAAGGTGCAGATATCGCAGTCAAGCTGTAAACTACGACACAACGCATTCCGATCTCTGGACTACATTCTGCTACTTAAGCCCTTTCAGGGTTTGGTAGCGGGAGATTGAAAACGAACGAAGAAGAAGAAGAACTGTTAGAGAGAACCAGACAAACAACTCTGCATCAGGAAGTGAAGAGAAGGCACTGGAAAGTATATACATTAAGGAAACCAGCTGATAGTATTACAAGACAATCTCTGTTCTGGAATTCGCAGGACAAGAGCAATAGAGGGATACCAAAACACATAAGAAGAAATGAGCTCATAAACAGGGATGACTTGAACCGAGCTGAAGCAGATGACTCAGGACAGGAAGACTTGCTGTGGATTTGTTGAAGGGCCTGTGCCCCACACGGAATTTATTGATTTATTTTTATGCATTGAAACTGTTTTCTCTTCTCAAGCAATAAATTTGTGTATTTTGGCGAATATATGTCATGACATTTTTTTCCAGCTTGCATTGGACATTGAAAACGAATCTAAGGATTCCAACAGATACATCGATGGAATGGTAAGTAGATACGCGGGTTGTTCAGAAAGTAGTAGTCTACATTTCTTTCTCATCATCATGTAGCATGTCCTTTATAGAACGTCGCTCTCATCACAGTCTGTCTGAAAGAAATTCATTCCCTTGCAAAAACTCCAGCCTCCGCCACAGTCATACCCAGGGATGTAGCATGTCCTTTATAGAATGTCACTCCCATCACAGTCTGTCTGAAAGAAACTCGTTCCCTTATCAAAACTCTAGCCTCTGCCACAGTCATATCCAGGCATTCCTGGATATCTTGGTGCCATCGTCTTCTTGGTCTACCCCTTCCTCTTTTACCTGGCACCATACCTGCCATCACTGTTCTCTCGAGATCGTTGTGTCTCTTGATGTGACCAAAGTATTTGCATTTTCTAGCCAAAATGGAATTGATAAACCAGTTTTCTTCTATGCTCAACTCTTGCCAAATGTCTACATTTGTCTTTTTATCTGTCCAGGGTATTCTGAGGATCTTTCTGTAACATTTTGACTCGAAGGATTTGATTCTTTGTCTGGAAGTTTTGGTAATCGTCCATGATTCACAGCCATAAGCTGCCACAGGAAAAACACAGACTCTCAAGACTTTACATTTCTTTTTAATCTCAGAATAAAGAAAGTCAAAATGTACAGGTTGCAACAATGATGTTTTCTGCATACATGTGCGTAATTGCACGGTCTTCCGACAGATAGCACTACTGTAGTAGTTCGTTAAAATGCTGTCTGTGTGATGCATGCATTACAAACAATAAGCTGTAATTAAATTAATGGTTTGCCAGAAAGAAAGTGTGAGTCTATCTATCGTCAGTACACTTATGTCGTTAGACGTCGTGGGGAGGTGTGGACTCCTTTGTTTCATATTTTTTGGCAGGTGAAAATCCGCGGGTGACTTGCCAGATCAATCCCAGCATCTTATGCCCCTGGAATATGAGACCGCCTATTTTTGGGACTGGTGGAGGTGGAAGCATACATTAGGGCAAGGTAGTCTTGCAACCTGTCAGGCGTCATCTATACCGCTCCACTAACCACATAACCAAGACCTGATGTTATAGCCACACAGTCCCCTTTACGCAACATATTCTCTGTGGGGTGAGAATCAATTTTGCTTGAGCAGCAGCCGTTAGGCCTACTCTTTTTGATTTCCAACTGCTAAGGTATTTTTAACGTGCGCGTCACTGCACATGGGTGTCTGATCTCACTAATCAGAGATCAGGTGGAATATTTACTGGATGATCTACGTGAAAAAATCTCGGTCTCCACCGTGATTTTAACCCGCGACCTCCAGCCCCCGAGGCGAATACCTTACCTGGTGTGGGTAATATTCACAACTGTGTAGCTGATAGGAGCATCGTTGGTAGCTGGGTTCAGCATAAGTGGAAAGAAAACTAACTAACTAAAGGAAAGAAAACTAACTAACTAACATGTCAATGGTTTTAATCAATATTTAAATCACTGTTACATATTTTTAAATTTCACAGAGCGGAGACTTCAACAGCTCAGAAGGACTTTTATCTGGCAGCATGAACCGATTAAACCACATGGTTGGCTCGGGAAAGAACAACCGCAAGCTAATGTGTTACATTGTTATTGGACTGGTCCTGCTGTTTGTTATCACATATTACGTTATTTCTCGAGTAACCGGCTGATAAACAGGAAGTGGCAGTGAGTGAATAGAATGATGTCGAGAAAACGACAGGGATTACAGCCTTCAAGCACTCAATGATTCAAAGAACTGAATTTAAAGTGTCTTACAGTACAAGTAATTTCTTTCCGTTGTTATTTATTATTTTTTTTATTAAACAGTGTAACATTTTCCATAATTTTTTGGTTCCATGTGGAACTTTGCTGACAACTTTTATTTTGTCTAGTCTGTTTTAGTTCTGTTCATAAGTCTAGTTTCTTTGTCCTCCTCTTTACCAGGTGTCCTCATACATCTGTGGGTTCTAGGGAAGAGCATGTTTGGTTATATCAGTAGGCTGTTTTCTGAGTGTGTGTCCTATCCATCTTCACTTTCTCTTTCTTCTTCTGCTTCTTCCTGTTTGCCATTGTCTGTCAAAGTGATCAGTGACCGTAGAATAAACTAGGCAAGGTAGCTGCCAGAAAGCAAGGCATGTTTCAGGGGCTGCCATCCCATTGTGGCGTACCAGGGAACGAGAAGTCAGATAGGCTTAGATAAAGGGGTGGAGGGTGTGAACATAAAGACATTGGAATTATAAACTTTAAGAAAAAGAGAGCTATCAAGATGTGAGAATAGAGCAGAGCCAACCAAACGATGACTAACGTGCTCTTGATAGGCAGGGACAGATCACCATTGTTCACCCAGGATAGGGCACAACAGACTGAACAATCTTCGACTGTCTTCTTTGTTTGTTCTCAATCTCCCGCTACTAAACACGGAACAGAGCTTTGCATGTAGTCTGGAGAACGGATTGCTTTGTGTTGCTAGTTTACAGCTTGACTGCGATATTTGCACCTTTTGGTCCGAAGCATCCAACTTCAGCAGATCGTGACAATCTGCTTGACCAATGTGCACATATGAACCAAATCAGGAAACTGTTGAACATGTACGAGCTGTTCAAAATGTCACGTCTTGTCTTGTCCACTTGTGCCGTGAGGCGTCGTGTGGAGCCGCAGTTTTCTGTCCAGTGTCAGACACGTCGCTGGAGTAATCGTCATCCCATAACGATTTAGAATATCCACATTTCCTATCCATCTAGTTCTCGGTAGGGAGCGACATAGCGCAGTAGTTAGTGAGCTGGCTTTGCATCTGAGTGGTCCTGGGTTCATTCCCCAGTTGAGACGGAAATGTTTTTTCAGAACGCAATGGCTCCCGGGTCTACCGAGCCTTAAATGGGTACCGGGAAGTAAAAGCAACAAGGGAGAGGAGATGACTACCGCCCTCATATAGCCGAGCCTTTGAAATGTGAGGTCACTAACACCTCACACCCCTACGGCAGTAATGCTATGGGTTACTTTACTTTACTTTTACGAAATGATGGTTCCACTTGCATCAAATTTTGCCAAAAGTTTGGTGATACCCAAGTGGAAACAATTTGGAAGATTCAACAGGTTTCTGGCGATGATGCCTTGAGCATCACACAAATTAGCGAGAGGTACAATCTCTTCAAAGATGGCCGCACATTGGTGGAGAGTGCTGGTAGACCGTCAACAAGGCGAAATGACGAAGCCATTGTACAAGTGCAGATTTTGGTTATACAGAATTGTTGTGTCACCATCCGAGAACTTGTAGATGAGGTGGAGATAAATATTGATTTGGTGCAATCCATTTTGAGCACGGATTTGGCCATGCGGAGAGTGCCAGCAAAATTCATGCCATAGCTTCTGGCGATCTAAGTCAGATATTCGTGCCCAAACACAACATTCCTGTAGTTTGTTAGGCTTCGTTCTTCTTCTGTGTTCGTTCTCTCACTCCCACTACCGAGCCCTGAACAGGGCTTTGCAAGTAGCAGGATGTAGTTAGAAGAATGGAATGCGTTGTGTCACAAATTTACAGCTTGACTGCGATATTTGCACTTTTGGTTCGATACATCTGTCTTCGGCAGGGTCAAGCTCCCTACTCTTCTGAAATAGCTACTCGTGATTTGTGGCTTTTCCTCAAGCTGAAAATACAACTGAAAGGGACTCGATTTGAGTTATGAAAAGATAATATGTGGAATGCGACGACTCAGCTGTACTCCATTCCCAAGGAAGCCTTCCTGAAATACTTCCAACAATGGTGGCACCACTGGGAGAAGTGTATCCAGTCCATAGGAGAGTACTTTGGAGGGGGTTATGGTTTCAGACGTCCAAGTGAGTAATTGTATTTTTCCTGGACAAAAGTCTGATACATTTTGAACAGACCTCATATTACAGGACTGTCCCCTGTATGGCCAGTTAAGAAAGATGCATTTACCCAATGATTCAGCACTAAGCTCAAAACTATACAGAGAAGGCTCAATGACCTCCAGGTAAGGTGTCCACCTCGGGTGCTGGAGGTCGCGTTTTTGAATCACGGCGGATACTGGGATTTTCTCACGTGGATCTTCTGGTAAAAACTCCCCTGATTTCTGAGTAGGGAGATCGTACTCGAGCCCGTTAATTCCTTGGCAGTTGACCACAAACAGATACTAGTATGACGTACGAAGAGTCAAAACGGCTTATAAAAGCCAGATACATGACCAAATGGGAAACTGAACATACCGGCTACACCAAAAACGATGCCTATTACCAGTTGAACAGAAGAGAGCAGGTCGTTGTCTTCAGACTTCGTACTGGCCACAATAGACTCAGGTACCACCTATTCAACAAATTGAAGATAGGTGGCACTGACGAATGCCCATGTGGTACCGAGAAAATGACCGCTGAGCATCTGCTGCAGAACTGCCCGACATACGAGGATCAGAGAGAGCAGATGTGGCCATCACCAGTGGAATCACAAGACAAGCTCTATGGCAGTGTCGACAGTCTCAGGATGACCGTCGCTTTCTTCGCAAAAATAATGGTTACTGTCTGACTGCGTACGAAGAAGAAGAAGAAGAATTCCTCGGCAGTTGGAAATCAAAAAGAGTAGGCTTAACAGCTGCTGCTCGGACAAAATTCAAGTTAAAAATCAAATTATTTGTACCTTCCCCCAGGCTTAGTAAGCCACAGGAAGTTTTAAAATACCTACTACGAATAGCCGATAGCCTTTGGCTACCTGGCAGCAGACATTAATATGCCTGTTTGAATACCAGGATTCTAAGCACAGAGCTCTAAACAGTGGTTGAATCCATTATTGGAAATCGTCTAACCGTGAGAACATCCAAGATACGATCACAAGAAGTAGAAGGAGCCATCACACATGATGGCATATTTAAGGTCGGCAACAAAGATCCCCTACTTCCTCTGGCCCGCAGTTATCCTTCATACAATGCCCCATCTCTGGTTCATGTATTTCATATCAACTTCTATGGTTCTTTGCCAAAATGACTTATGTCTACCTCTCGTTCCGTTCCCTCTGGGGCCCGTAACTTAGTAGCTCTGATGTCAGGTTGCTTTTTTTAGGATATGACTGATCCAAATCCACTTTCAACCTGTTGGGGTGATGTACGAGGGCAAGTCAGTCAAAAGGCTATAAATGAGTATTTGGCTTGGCTTGGCTTCGTTCGTTCTCAATCTTCCTCTACCAAACCCTAAAAGGGGTTAAATAGCAGGATGTAGTCCAGCGAACGGATTGCGTTGTGTCGTAGTTTACATCTTGACTGCGATATTTGCACCTTTCGGTCCAACACATCCGACTTCAGCAAGCATTTTTTGAGTACCGGGTTAGCATTCCCTTTTCGATCCCTTTTCCTTAGCCAGTCTGCCCTACTGCATCCTGTTATCCAGGATCACCACGTGGAGGTGTAGAAGGGTCCTGGCAGCTTTGGTTCGCTGGCCCTGACGCTAGCAGTCAGCTATGGGTTGCTGACCACTGCAGCTCATGCGCTGCTCAGCACCTTGATCCCAAATGAGTATTTAAAAAGAAAATTAGATATGAACTTTAAAAACGTTTATTATTGCACCTTATTTCTCAACACAATTTTTACAAACATTGATACCACTTATCCCATTGCTTTATCAGTGCACCAAAACCTGCAGCATAGAAGTCTTTGGTCTGCTATCTCAGCCACATTTGCATTTCACTTTCAACCTCTTTGTCATTTGTGAAACATCTCCTGTCAAAGTGGGTTCATGCATTATGCTGTAGGGTTAAGCGATCCGAACACCCTATTACAGTCACTACACTGTACAGGACGACCAGGTCAGACTTCATCAGCAATTTATGAGTGTCCTTGAGAAAACGTAATGACCCAGTTATTCACTGCTTTACGTGGCAAATACTTCTCGCTGTCAATAAGAGCGTTCTTCTTCTTCTTCTTTTTGCTTATCCCGTTTTGTCTGTCAGTGTCAGATTATGAAGAGATCTCAAGAACGAGCCCGACTGTGTGCCTCATGCACAGTGGCATTCACCTCCTTTGATGTGTCCGTAATCCACCTTTTTCGTGGTCAGCCTTTGGCCTTGAATCCGTTGAATCAAAATAGCATTGTTTGTTGGGGGAGGGGGCTGTGTGGTGGTAGTCTTGTTATGTGACCAAATCATTTTAGTTGCTGTCTTTTGATGTAGTCTAATATTGGAACATTTCCTTATGAATATTCTTTGCAAAAAGTCTTTTTGTTACGGCCACACAAATATGCGCTGCTTTTATTGTACACTATGTCAGCACAGATTCCATTTTGTATCTGGGCTTCGCACACATGTGCAACACCCAGAATCTGATACCCAACCATAATCACAAAGCTGGATGTTGCTGCCACCCAATGACATCTTTAAAACTACCAATAACATTTTTCAGCTATCCCATTTCAGTTTGTGACCTTCTTACCGACTTACCCTCGTACATGTCCTTTAGTTGCTCCGGCCGAACAGTTCTTGGTTGGTGATGATGTTTGATCAAAAACATTATATTAATTTCCCTGAATCGTGTGCAAATATGACAATCAGGACATTTCTTTTCTTTTTTTCTTTTAGTCTTCACCAGTGTTTCCCAACCTTTTCACACTCGCTGATCGGGGAAAATAGGAAAAATTGTTCACGGACCGGTGAAAATAGGGAAAATTGTTCACGACCGGTGAAAATAGTAAAAATTGTTCGCGGACCGGTGAATATAGGAAAAAGTGTTCACTGACTTGTAAAAATAGGAAAAATTGTTCATGGACCGGTGAAAAAAGGAAAAATTGTTCACGACCGGTGAAAATAGTAAAAATTGTTCATGGACCGGTGAAAATAGGAAAAATTTTTCTCTCGCTAGCGAAAATAGGAAAAATTGTTCGCGGGCTGGGGAAAAAAGGAAAAACTGTTCACGGACCGTTGAAAATAGGAAAAATTTTTCACTGGCTAGTTAAAGTAGGAAAAATTGTTTATTGGCTAGTGAAAATAGGAAAAACTGTACATGGACCGGTGAAAAAAGGAAGGATTGATTGCTTATAGGTGAAAATAGGAAAAATTGTTCGTGGACCAGTGAAAATAGGAAAAATTGTTTGCGGATTAATGAAAATAGGAAAAAATGTTTACAGATCGCTCAGACAGGTAACAAAAGAAACATATTTATATAGTATTCTGTGTTTTAGTTGTTAAATCTAATATTATGAAAATTCGATAGCTTTTTTTAAAATAACCAGAATTCGAGCAGTAAACGTATAAGGGGTTTAGCACCAATTTCCTTTTTTCACAGACCGGCAGGAAATTTCTTCGGACCGACCGCGGACCAGCGGTTGGGAAACTCTGGTCTACATCACTGTACATAGCATTTATATACTCACAATGAACAACAATGGGTTTCTCTTGTTGATATTTGCATGTTTTGGTTGATCTCGGGTTTTATTTGTCCACAACAATATATTTGTGTGGACTTCTTGCCATCAGAAACAATGTATTATAAAAGACACATGGTAGTGATAGTCTGCAAGTTCATGTGATATTGTTTAAAACAGTCCAAATAGGGTTGCCAGCTTGACTTTTTGAAAGCCAAATTTCCAAAAATTCCATTTTTTTTAAAGGGGATTGGTTGGAGTCAGAAGATTTGTTTTGGAAAGTTAAATTGCAATTTGAATTTTTGCATATTTTTGAAAAATTATCTGTAACTCCTTTTTTTCAGACTTTTCGGACGGGAATTACTTGGAATCAGAGAACTTATTTTTTTTAAGCTACACTAATTTGAAAGCGAACGAGGAAGAAGAAGAATTAATTTGGATTTGTTATTTTTTGTTTTTATTACAAAATTTTCAAAATCTTGATCTCAGGTCATGTCATCCAATAACTGGTGTGGTGCTGCTGGGCACACATGAAAACACCCCCACAATCCCACGCCACCCCTCTCTGTCAGCAGTCGCTGCCTGTGCCTCCTCTGGTCTGAGAATGATCCATTATGTTGTCATCCCACCTACTTTTGGGACGGCCCTCTTCGTCGTCCGCTTTGCACCTTTCCATGCAGGGTCATGTTTGCTTAATTTTTTCAATCTTGATCTGACAACCTTAAATCCAAATTTGGGATCAAGATGCTGAGCAGCGCATGAGCTGCAGTGGTCAGCGACCCATAGCTGACTGCTAGCTTCAGGGCCAGCAAACCAAAGCTGCCAAGACCCTTCTACACCTCCATGCGGTGATCCTGGATAACAGGCTGCAGCAGGGCAGACTGGCTAAGGAAAAGGGATCGAAAAGGGAATGCTAACCCGGTACTAAAAAAATGCTTGCTGAAGTCGGATGTGTTGGACCGAAAGGTGCAAATATTACAGTAAAGCTGTAAACTATGACACATTGCATACCATTCTCTGGACTACATTCTACTACTGAAGCCCATTCAGGGCTTGGTAGAGGGAGATTGAGAACGAATCAAGCCAAGCCAAATCCAAATTTCCAATTAAATGATTAAACACATTTGATATTCGTATTAAACAGCCTAGTATTTGTGTCCTGAAGGAAGGCTGTGGAGCTTGATCGTACGTTAGAAAAAGTAACTAATATATTTTATTAACAGACAAGACAGAGACTATGTTGATATCGCGTGAACAAGTGTAGAGAAGTTTCCACAACAGTGACATTGGTATCAATATAGTACGGGAGCTCAAATATCTAGGTAGCATGTTCACTGATGACAGCAGAGTGGACAGAGAGATCAAATACCTGGGTAGCATGTTCACTGATGACAGCAGAGTGGACAGAGAGATCAAATACCTAGGTAGCATGTTCACTGATGACAGCAGAGTGGACAGAGAGATCAAATACCTGGGTAGCATGTTCACTAATGACGGCAGAGTGGACAGAGAGATCAAATACCTAGGTAGCATGTTCACTGATGACAGCAGAGTGGACAGAGAGATCAAATACCTGGGTAGCATGTTCACTAATGACGGCAGAGTGAACAGAGAGATCAAATACCTAGGTAGCATGTTCACTGATGACAGCAGAGTGGACAGAGAGATCAAATACCTAGGTAGCATGTTCACTGATGACGGCAGAGTGGACAGCGAGATCGCACATAGAATTCAGAAGGCGAACAGTGTTCACTATCAACTTTGCAGCAATTTTTAAACACCCTAAAGTGATTCTTTTAACTAAGAGGAGGCACTATTTATTCCTAGATTGTGTTACCGATGTCAATCTTGGTCCTTACTGGCAACACATAAGAGAAAGATCCAGAGTTGTGATCCAGAGTTGTGAGATGTGCTATGTGAGAACTGCAGCCGAAAATACAATCCGTGACCGAATCCGCAACACCACACTGAGGCAGACAGGGGGGACAAACCCAGTTAGTGCCTACATTAACTCCCAACAAATCAAAAGGTTTGGTCATTTAGTCAGAATGTATTATGACCAGCATGCATCAACAGCATATCATATGCAGGTCTCCGGTTCACGAGCAAGAGGCAGACCTCAACGTTGATGGATCAAGGATGTCTCCGACACTCTCAGGAAGTTACATCTAACGACAGCACAAGCCTCCCACTTGGCGATAACAAGAAATCTACACATCCCACCTCTCTGCGACGCCATATGGCAAGAGCAGTAGGACAAAAGAAGAAGAAGAAAAACAACAAAATACTTTCAAGTAAGAATACCAATTGTCATACCTGGATCAAATCATAACAGAAGATGCATGATGCCTAAGAAAGTTAACAACCAGAATTGTGTTGTCAAAGACGACACTTTAATTAGAAAGAAACAGAATTCTGATATGGCTCGGCTTAGCTTCGTTCGTTCTCAATCTCCCGCTACGAAACCCTGAAAGGGCTTAAGTAGCAGAATGTAGTCCAGAGAACGGAATGCGTTGTGTCATAGTTTACAGCTTGACTGCGATATTTGCACCTTTCGGTCCAACACATCGAATATCAGCAAGCATTTTTTTAGTACCTGGTTAGCATTCCCTCTTCGATCCCTTCTCCTTAGCCAGTCTGCTCTGTTGCAGCCTGTTATCCAGGATCACCGCGTGGAGATGTAGAAGGGTCTTGGCAGCTATGGTTCACTGGCCCTGACGCAAGCAGTCAGCTATGGGTCACTGAACACTGCAGCTCATGCGCTGCTCGACTCCTGATATCAGGTAGCATTAGTATGATGCTATGGCAAAACAATCCTGACCACATATGTCTGATCTTTGGTGTTGTATGGTCGTGAAACATGGACAATAAATAAAGGAGATAAGAAATACTTGGAGGCTTTTGAGATGGGGTGTTACCGAAAGATGAATAAAGTGAAGTGGACAGAGAGGGAATTGTTGTCTTCTTTATCGTTTGTTCTCAAGCTCTCGCTATCAAGCCCTCAAAAGAGTTTTGTAAGTAGCAGGATAAAGTTAGGAGAACAGAATGCATTGTGTCATAGTTTACAGCTTGACTGTGATATTTGCACTTTTTGGTCTGACACATCCGACTTCAGCAGGCCTTTTTGGGTATAGGATTAGACTTTCATCCCTTCTCCTTAGCCAGTCTACTCCTGTTGCAGCCTGTTATTGAGACTCATCACGTGGAGGTGGATAAGGGTCTCGACAGCTCTGGACTGTTGGCCCTAGCACTAGCAGCCAGCTATGGGTCGCTGACCCTGCAGCTCATGCACTGCCTGACCTAGATACAAGCAGATTGCTATGGATCGCTGACCCTGCAGCTCATGCACTGCCTGACCCAGATACAAGCAGCCAGCTATGGGTTGCTGACCGCTGAAGCTGATGCACTACCTGACCCAGATACAAGCAGTCAGCTATGGGTCGCTGACCACTGCAGCTCATGCACTGTGCTGCATCTTTGATGCCATTCCCCAGTAATCAACCCCTGTCCACATGTAGACTTGGACTTGTCATATCGAAGGTGTCATATGCAGAGGTTGCCATCCCTAGGCACAACCCTCAATAGAAACCTCATACATCATGCATACTAAAATGCAGAGGGGAAATTTTTTCTTCTATAATAAATGGTGCCAGGGTTCACAGTGGTTCTCAAAATAATAATAATAAAATGATATTGTACAGAATTTATGTATTGGTGTTATTGTTGATTGATAAACAGAGGCATGATTTCTTTGAATTGTTTATTTAGGCATTGGGATCAAGATGCTGAGCAGCGCATGAGCTGCAGTGGTCAGCGACCCATAGCTGACTGCTAGCGTCAGGGCCAGCGAACCAGAGCTACCAAGACCCTTCTACACCTCCACGCGGTGAACCTGGATAACAGGCTGCAGCAGGGCAGACTGGCTAAGGAGAAGGGATCGAAGAGGGAAGGCTAACCCGGTACTAAAAAAATGCTTGCTGAAGTCGGATGTGTTGGACCGAAAGGTGCAAATATCGCAGCCAAGCTGTAAACTACGACACAACGCATTCCGTTCTCTGGACTACATTCTGCTACTTAAGCCCTTTCAGGGTTTGGTAGTGAGAGATTGAGAATGAACGAAGAAGAAGAAGAAACGATATTTTGGCAGTGCATGAGCTACAGTGGTCAGCGACCCATAGCTGACTGCTAGCATCAGGGCCAGCGAACCAGAGCTGCCAAGACCCTTCTACACCGCCACGCGGTGATCCTGGATAACAGGCTGCAACAGAGCAGACTGGCTAAGGAGAAGGGATCGAAGAGGGAATGCTAACCCGGTACTCAAAAACTGCTGGTCGAAAGTTTTGGACAGAAAGGTGCAAACTATGACACAACGCATTCCGTTCACTGGACTACATTCTGCTACTTAAGCCCTTTCAAAGGTTTGGTAGCGGGGGATTGAGAACGAACGAAGTCAAACCAAGCCAAACGAAATTTGTTCGTAGCCAAAAATGTAATTGTCCTTCTTCACATGGTAGACTAGAGAATACCGATATCGAGAATTGAACCGAACATCATTGCCGTGACAATAAAATCTTAAACACCTTCACCACAAAAATGTTCTGATTGAGTTGTCTAAGAACCACAACCCATGTTATTAACGATCATTGAATTAGATGAGCGAATGTTATTGCCCCTTATTACCTAAGCCAGTGTTTTTCAACGGAGTTCCCAGTAACCTCAGGGTTCTGCGAGGAATCGCAAGGGGTTCTGCCAGGAATCGCAAGGGGTTCTGCGAGCAATCGATAGAGGCTCTGCGAGGAAAAGTGATTAATAGACTAATCATCTGTAAATGTAATTTTTAGTAATATTCTTTGAAAATTCTTGGGAATTATAATAACGTTTTCTTTAGATATAAACATAAAGAAAACACAGACTATCATCCTTGGAAAAAGTGACAAGAAACCATGTATGCAGATACAAATAAAAGATCAACTACTTTAACAGGAACAGTTTCTCCTATCTAGGTCATATAATAACGGAAGATGGCAGCTGTGCGAAAGAAATTAAAAAGAGAATAGGTATGGTCAAGATGGTATTCGACAACATGCGACACATACTGACATCCAAACAGATAAATCAGAATTTGTAAATGAGAATTGTCAGGTGTTATGTATA
This sequence comes from Ariolimax columbianus, assembly GCA_036924085.1. Classification (NCBI taxonomy): domain Eukaryota; kingdom Metazoa; phylum Mollusca; class Gastropoda; order Stylommatophora; family Arionidae; genus Ariolimax; species Ariolimax columbianus. The sequence continues at coordinate 67,580,228 of JAVGWX010000017.1, forward strand.
CTCCTCAATACTTTATGGCGCAGAAACATGGACAATGAATAACAAGTTGGAAAAGTGTATTGAAGCCTTCTAAATGTGGGTATATAGAAGATTGTGTCGTATTTCTTGGAAAGAGAAGAAAACAAATTTGGAGCTATTGAAAAAGTTGGGGGTGACAAGAGAATTATTGACCGAAATCAGGGTTAGACAGTTACGTTATTTTGGTCATATAACAAGACATACCTCCTTGTTGAAGACCACACTGGAGGGTAGGGTGGAAGGCAGTCGTTCAAGAGGAAGACAACGTTTTAAGTGGGTGGATAACATCAGGAGATGGACTGTGAAATGCCTGTCAGATTTCACCATTACGGCAAGAGATGTGGCCAAGCGACCTGTAGTCCTTAGCCTTCAAAACCCTTCGACTACCATAGCACACGACGGGGCGACAGCAGTGGCGAAGCGGCCTGTAGTCCTCAGCCTACAAAACCCCTTGACTACCCCAGCCACGGGAAACATGTCGAATGACAGGTTTGTTATTGTTTTTTTTAACAGTTGATTTTTCAGTCTGCAGTGGCATGTTCGAAGTTTGTCACTTGGTCCTCTTCTTGTCAAAGAGTAGAACGCTTCTGCTGTATCAGATCCTGGATGTTCTGTGTGCCACTTGTCGTTGAAGTTAAATCGAATCATTGTCTTCATTTATTAATATGTAGCTCTGTCGTCAGTTTGGAGTTTGCCGCCTTTTTTACCATTCTATGTGCCTTCTCATTTCCGTGCATCTTACAGTGCAGGGATTCACTCAATTTTACCATTCTATGTGCCTTCTCATTTCCGTGCATCTTACAGTGCAGGGATTCACTCAATTTTACCATTCTATCTGCCTTCTCATCTCCGTGTATCTTACAGTGCAGGGATTCACTCAATTTTACCATTCTATCTGCCTTCTCATCTCCGTGTATCTTACAGTGCAGGGATTCACTCAATTTTTACTCTGTTGAAATTTTGGCTTACACTCATTATTGACTCAGACATTGTTATTATGATTTATGAGAACCCCATGACTGACAGGGAATCTGTAAGGAAAACTATCTTGTAGATAGGGTATATCCAATATGGAACATAATTAGAATGATACAAAAGGAAAGGGAACTACGGGTAATAATAGATCATACAGGTAAGGTGAGTGAGCAAGTTCAGGTAGCAGTTAAAAATGAAAAAGGCAAACAAATGTTAGGTATGATAAAAAGAAATATTAAACATAGCAGCAAGGAAGTGATAGTCAAACTGTATAAAGCATTAGTTAGACCTAGACTGGAGTACTGTGTACAAGAGAGAGAGAGAGAGAGGGGGGGGGGAACTTATCATAGAGGAGATATAAACATGAGGGAAAGGATACAAAGATGAGCGACAAAGCTGATAGTGGGATTCCAGAACTACAGTTATGAGGAAAGGCTCAGAAAACCGGCCTTCGGTGTCCAGAAAAGAGAAGAATTCTAATGTCTGGTCTGGCAAAATATTCTGATCAGACATGTTAGTCAGGGTCAGACAAAACATACTGGCCAAGACCCTCACCTCGGCTTCCTTGTAGACCTCCCTGTAAACGGGCTGTTTTCATGGCAGCTTGGCTAACAAGGTGAACGATCGACGTTATCCCCATAGTAGTGAGCGACACGCAAATGAAGCCAAGCATAGCACAACTGCCTGGAGAACCCCGGTCCGCCGCCATCAGCACGCTCGGGATGTGAGGAAAGCTACTGCAACCCGTCACTTAATGTCCTTTTCAGGGCGCAGTTTTAAAAGAGTTACCTACTCATTGTGGACATTCGCAAACAACAACAACAACAACAACAATACCATTATAGTTTAAAAACACAATTTTATTTTCCATAGAATATGCTTCCAAGTTCCATATTTGGAGAAACGAGTTTAACTCAAGTGATTAATCCAAAACTTTCAATATAAAGCCAATTTTATTTTCATTCCGTCAACATTATCGTCAAAGCAATCGTTAAAAATATCAATCACCCAAAATAATTCTGCTCACTATGGAGCCCAAATCTGCAACATTCAAGTATTTGTGGTTTATACATTCTAAAACACGATGGCTAGTTCTATGCACAACCCTCCTAAGATATGTCTTACAACATTTCTGGCCGGTTGCAGTTCTATTATTCTATGCTCCAGTTTCGAGCCTCGGTATCACATGGGTACATCAACATTCAAGTTATAAAAACACATTCATAAATAATTATCAACAATGTGTGTATATTATATATATACACGAGGAGGACTTCAAATGAAAAACTTAAAAGTGAGATATAAATTTTTAAAAAAAAGAAATCTCTTTATTTTAACTTTTTAATATGGTTGCTAAGGATGTCAAGAGTGTCATGCAAGTGCCATCACAGTGCAGATGAATAACATGACGTCATAATTGCAGTTTAAAGATGGCCGCCCCACTATTGACATGCACCAAAGGGGAGCAATGTTCTGTTATGTTTTTTTTTGTATTTTTAGCAGCGAAGGGGTGGAACCAATAGAATTTTATCGGCGAATGAAGGTTCAGTACGGTGAGTCATGTCTTTCACTCACGGTCAATCGGCGATTTATTTTTCTTCATGAGGCAGTCACTGGGTGCAATCGACTCTGTGGTCACTGCTCGGTATGCCTGACCCGGTCGTTAATAGTCTGTCATAGAACTTGTCTTGGCTTGGCTTTGTTCGTTCTCAATCTCCCGCTACCAAACCCTAAAAGGGCTTAAGTAGCAGAATGTAGTCCAGAGAACGGAATGCGTTGTGTCGTAGTTTACAGCTTGACTGCGACATTTACACCTTTCGGTCCAACACTTTCGACTTCAGCAGTTTTTGAGTACCGGGTTAGCATTCAATCTTCGATCCCTTCTCCTTAGCCAGTCTACCCTGCTTCAGCCTGTTATCCAGGATCACCGCGTGGAGGTGTAGAAGGGTCTTTGTAGCTCTATTTCGCTTGGCCTGACGCTAGCAGTCAGCTATGGATCGCTGACCACTGCAGCTCATGCGCTGCTCAGCATCCCCTGTCATAGAACTGACGCCGTTCTGAAACTTTCTACTCCATTCATACACTTGCTGGTGTGAAAGGTATTCATCACCTTACTTGACCTTCGTTCGGCGATGACTTTCTTCGCTGCTCGCAAAACGGATAGCAATAACAGTGCTCGTCTTTGGTTAATGTCGATAGTGGGGCGGCCATATTTTAGCTCCAAATATGACGTCATGTTGTTCGTCTGCACCGTGATGGTACGTGCAGGACACTTTTGACATCCTTTGCAACTATATTAACAAGTTACAATACAAAGGTATAGTTTCCTAATTTATTTCCCAATTTTAAGGTTTTCAATTGAAGCCCACTCGTGCGTGTATATATATATATATATATATATATATATATATATATACGCTCATGATAGGAGTCAGCCAAAATCTTGTTAATGAACACAAAATGTACAAAACGGAATGAAAGCGCTTGATTGTATGGAAACCTTTGTACTTCCTCACATTTGTACATGAAAGCCATTGTTGTGTATGAATCAACATTATAAATAATCGAATAAGTACAGAAGTGTATATATTTACAGCAAAAAGCGACAAGACGATGGCAGCAATGACACGGAAATTCAGCCGAGGATTGCAATGAATAAGAAAAACATATTGCTAACCTCAAAGAATATAAAGAAAAAGGGAAGGAAAATAATAATATAAATAATATGGCCAACTGCACTGTAAGGGGTTGTTTTTGTTGTTGTTATCCCATATCTGCTGAGCAAACCTGCTCTTGACAGCCCAATGCTATTCTAATACAGATACAGGTTTTCTTCAGTTGTGTCACTTGCTGTGTACAGTGTGTTGGGAATTGTCGGTAGTGCTTGTAGGAATCTTTTCCTCATGTCCACAAGCGCCTTGCTCTCAATGAGTAGATGTCGAACTGTTTCATCAGGATGAGAGCAATGTTTGCACAAGGGCAGGTACTGGGGATTTATGCAGTTTACGTGTCTATTGACTCTGGTATGTCCTGCTCGGAACTGAAAGATGAGACTTTGATCTCTTCTATGTAGTTTATTTATGTCATCGTTACTTTCTGGCTGTGACATTTCGCTAAATGCACTGCGACCTGTTGTTCCCACCTGTTCATCCAGATTTCCCCGAGAATTATTCTTAATAATGTCTGGCCTTATCTGTTGATGTTTTTGAGCCTGGTAATTTCTACATGAAGAGCTAGCCAGCCACATGCCCAATCATGCTACATACCGGGTAGGTTGCAGTGCTACTACTCTTTGCTCAGTTTCGGGCTTCGGGTAACAGACTGTGACCTTAACATCTGACTATAGTATTAGGTGTCAAATGTCCCTAACAGGACCAGGTCCAATATACTGACCAAGACGTCACATAAGACCAGGTCCAATATACTGACCAAGACCTCACCTAAGACCAGGTCCAATATACTGACCAAGACGTCACCTAAGACCAGGTCCAATATACTGACCAAGACCCCCACCTAAGACCAGGTCCAATATACTGACCAAGGCCCCCACCTAAGACCAGGTCCAATATAATGACCAAGACCTCACCTAAGACCAGGTCCAACATACTAACCACGATCTCACATATGACCAGGTCCAACATACTGACCAAGACCCCATCTATTAACAATTTAAACACACTGGCCAAGACCCCACAGCATGTCAGGTGAAACATTCTGGTCAAGAACACGTCTCACGTGAGGGCCAGGTGAAAGAAACTGAACATTACCCCCTGCCCCCTAAGAATAGATGCAGTCCATGACCCCCAACATGACGTCCACGCCGTTATCTCTTAAATAGAATGTGTTACAGCATCCTAGTCAACTAGATGGGGGTCGACACTGAAATCCACGTACTTGTCAGCCGCCTGAGAAGCCTCTAACACTACATCGATGAAGAATAAGGTCTCCCTTCTTCAGTACGCAACAGGAAGTAAGAAAAACGTAAAGGCAGTCCCATAATATTCACTGCTGTCGGGGATAGCGTGTTGGAGACTTCACGGTACGAAGCCACAGCTAGTTCACGAAGAGAGGGCGGGGGTGACCAGTTTCCTTCCTCGCTGCATTTCGTTCCCTAACAATAAGCCAATAACCTATTTACAGCTGGGTCGACTTGAGCGTATCGAGAATAGGTATCGAGCTCGATGTCGTTATCGTGAGAGGCGACGCAATTACCAGGTTCAATCCATCGATACGCCCAAGTCGACCCAGCAGCGTAAGCGTTACTGTAAGCTCTCTACCAGAGATAATATTTCAAAAAACGAAAAGCTCAGATGCAAGCAATTAAAAAAATCAGAGTCACAAATAATAATGGCCATGCTGAATTCGGATACACTGGGCCGACAGGCGTAAAATAAAAAGCACAGTGCAACGTACAACGCCTTGGGGAATAGAGAAATAAGGCGAACACCAAAACAAATTATGGCGAAAGAAAGAGAGAGAGAGAGAGAGAGAGAGAGAGAGAGAGAGAGAGCGAGAAATAAATAGGGAGGGGGGCATATAATTTTTAAAAATAAATTATAAACCAGTCTTTTTCGAGGCCAATCGAAGTCCAGTGATATCCAACAACTTGCCCCATATCCACTTTTAAAATGTCAAAAATCATTCCTTTCTTTCCAAGATTGTCTGACTCAGAAAGTGAACGCAAACACACATCACATTATCACAGTATGTCGTATGCGAGGAAGAGCACCACTTTGTTTGATTCCCGATCATTTTCTGTGCTGCACCTTTGTGGACCAAGGTCTTTGATCAAACCATCACGTCACAGCATGCGTCCCTGTGACGTGTTTGAACATAAGGTCATAAACATGTCTTTCTCCGTGTCTATTAACTTAACTGAACATCTTTATACTGGTTTTAGAGGGCTCTGCAGAGTCTGTATGCAACCAGTTTCTTCTGCTCATCCTGATATAAAAATAACTATAAGCATCCAATCTATTTTAAAATGCATTAATTGTCCATTCCCCTACTATTTCCTATAACAAAACATTCCAAAGTATTCACCATTCTCTTACTAAAACAATATTTCATTATATCTAATCTGGACCTTTTGCAACTAAAGTATCATGGACTATTAACTGAACTTAACTTCTTTAAACTGGTTTAGAAGACTCTACAGAGTCTGTATACAACCAGTTTCATTTACATTTCCTTGCTCTAAAAGCTTTGCACATCCATTCTATTTTAAATGCATTAATTGTCCTAGCCTCCACTACTTCCTGTGGTAATGCATTCCAATCATTTACCATTCTCTGACTAAAAAAATATTTCCTAATGGGCCTTTCTTTAATTAATTTAACAGCCCATCTGTTTTCAATGAACATTGAAGAGCTCTCAAGACAAGACCGAGACCACACGCTGATCTTCCTCAAACCTTCTAGAAACATGCAATATGACTGACATGTTGAGGGGAAAAGACCAAGCAATCCACGTGGCGGTACCTATGGGTTATAATAGATCATACAGGAAAGATGAGTGAGCAAGTTAAGGTTGCAGTGAAAAAGGCAAATGCAATGTTAGGTATGATAAAAAGAAATATTAAACATAGGAGCAAGGAAGTGATCGTCAAACTGTATAAAGCTTTAGTTAGACCTAGATTGGAGTACTGTGTACAGGTGTGGAGTCCTTATCGTAGAGGAGACATAAACATGCTAGAAAGAATACAAAAAAGAGCGACAAAGATGATAGTGGGATTCCAGAATTACAGTTATGAGGAACGACTCAGAAAAACCGGCCTACAGTGTATCGAAGAGAGAAGAATTCGTGGTGACTTAATACAGGTTTATAAGATGATCAGAGGAATCGATAAATTAGACTATAACAAGTCTTTTAAAATACAGCCACCTACAATAACACGAGGGCATAGCTACAAGCTGATTAAAGAGAGGTCCAGGTTAGATATTAGGAAATATTTTTTTAGTCAGAGAGTGGTGGCTGCTTGGAATGCATTGCCAGGGGAGGTAGTGGAGGCAGGGACAGTTAATGCATTTAAGAATAAACTGGATGCGCATAGCTGTTAGAGCAAGATGATGTAAATGTAACTGGTTGTATACAGACTCTGCAGGGTCTTCTAAACCAGTATAAAGACGTTAAGTTAAGTTAAGTTAAGGTACATTGGAAACAAGATGTCTGACGTGGTGTCCAGGATAGGGGATGTAAGTTGGTAGCTGTGCCCTCTTGGTCGTGTATCCACTGACCTTGATACAAGTCTATGTATATGTTGTCATACGTTGTTGTTCGTCCATCACGAGTGATTAAGACCTTTTCTTTGTTCGTTTACCCAGTCCTTTCAGTCCAGTATTCTGTGAGTTAGGGTTATTGATGGGTGAGGAGATGGCTACTCGCAAGCAGTCAGGGCATGGGAAGTTTGCTTCGCCAGACGGTGATATTTCACGGGCTGTTCTAGTCTGTCTCCGTTGTTCTGCTGCAGCATTTTTGGATGTCTCTGATGATGCTGCTCTTCTACGGAGAGTTGTGCGCCAGGTTGTGCGGTCCTCCACAGCATCTTCCCATGTTTCGAGGTTTGTGCTGAAGGCCACTACACATGTCCAATCTAGCGATAATTTCGTGATAATGCGGCTTCCACTACGTCTCGAGCCAAGTTTAATGTCAAAGTTCTTCATCTCGATTTTGCGTGATAATGCGGCCTCCACGACGTCTCGAGCCAAGTTTAATGTCAAAGTTCTTCATCTCGATATTGCGTGATAATGCGGCCTCGACGACGTCTCGAGCCAAGTTTAATGTCAAAGTTCTTCATCTCGATATTGCGTGATAATGCGGCTTCCACGACGTCTCGAGCCAAGTTTAATGTCAAAGTTCTTCATCTCGATATTGCGTGATAATGCGGCCTCCACGACGTCTTGAGCCAAGTTTAATGTCGAAGTTCTTCATCTCGACTCTGATTCATTGTCGAGAGATCGTTAGTAAACGTAGTTCAATTACTCTCTGAATAACTCGAACCTTCTCAGCATCTGCTTTGTGAAGTCCTTCACGTCACTGCCGTTAATCATGGCTGGAATGACCACATAATTAAAGATGTGCGTTCTGGTGGTAGCGTCTCTCATCTGTTGGAGTACTGGCTTTATGTAATTGTCGTGGTGTCTCACATCTGTTGGAGTACTGGCTTTATGTAATTGTCGTGGTGTCATACATCTGTTGGAGTACTGGCTTTATGTAATTGTCGTAGTGTCTCACATCTGTTGGAGTATTGGCTTTATGTAATTTTCTTGGTGTCTCACATTTGTTGGAGTACTGGATTTATGTAATTATCAGGTGTCTCACATCTGTTGGAGTACTGGCTTTATGTAATTATCGTGGCGTCTCTCACCTGTTGGGGTACTGGCTTTATGTAATTGTCGTGGTGTCTCACATCTGTTGGAGTACTGGTTTTATGTAATTGTCGTGATCTCTCTCACCTGTTGGAGTACTGGCTTTATGTAATTGTCGTAGTGTCTCACATCTGTTAGAGTACTGGCTTTATGTAATTGTCGTGGTGTCTCACATTTGTTGGAGTACTGGTTTTATGTAATTGTCGTGATGTCTCTCACCTGTTGGAGTATTGGCTTTATGTAATTGCCGTGGCGTCTCACATCTGTTGGAGTACTGGCTTTATGTTATTGTTGTGGTGTCTCACATCTGTTAGAGTACTGGCTTTATATAATTGTCGTGGTGTCTCACATTTGTTGGAGTACTGGGTTTATGTAATTATCGTGATGTCTCTCACCTGTTGGAGTATTGGCTTTATGTAATTGTCGTGGTGTCTCACATCTGTTGGAGTATTGGCTTTATGTAATTGTCGTGATGTCTCTCACCTGTTGGAGTATTGGCTTTATGTAATTGTCGTGATGTTTCACATCTGTTGAAGTATTGGCTTTATGTAATTATCGTGGTGTCTCACATCTGTTGGAGTACTGGCTTTATGTAATTGTCGTGGTGTCTCTCACCTGTTGGAGTATTGGCTTTATGTAATTGTCATGATGTTTCACATCTGTTGAAGTATTGGCTTTATGTAATTATCGTGGTGTCTCACATCTGTTGGAGTACTGGCTTTATGTAATTGTCGTGGTGTCTCTCATCTGTTGGAGTACTGGCTTTATGTTATTGTCATTTTGTCATACATCTTTTGGAGTACTGGCTTTATGTAATTGTCGTGATGTCTCTCATCTGTTGGAGTATTGGCTTTATGTAATTGTCGTGGTGTCTCACATTTGTTGGAGTACTGGGTTTATGTAATTATCGTGATGTCTCTCACCTGTTGGAGTATTGGCTTTATGTAATTGTCGTGGTGTCTCACATCTGTTGGAGTATTGGCTTTATGTAATTGTCGTGATGTCTCTCACCTGTTGGAGTATTGGCTTTATGTAATTGTCGTGATGTTTCACATCTGTTGAAGTATTGGCTTTATGTAATTATCGTGGTGTCTCACATCTGTTGGAGTACTGGCTTTATGTAATTGTCGTGGTGTCTCTCATCTGTTGGAGTACTGGCTTTATGTTATTGTCATTTTGTCATACATCTTTTGGAGTACTGGCTTTATGTAATTGTCGTGATGTCTCTCATCTGTTGGAGTATTGGCTTTATGTAATTGTCGTGGTGTCTCACATCTGTTGGAGTACTGGCTTTATGTAATTGTCGTGGTGTCTCTCATCTGTTGGAGTACTGGCTTTATGTAATTGTCGTGGTGTCTCACATCTGTTGGAGTACTGGCTTTATGTAATTGTCGTGGTGTCTCTCATCTGTTGGAGTACTGGCTTTATGTAATTGTCGTGGTGTCTCTCATCTGTTGGAGTACTGGCTTTATGTAATTGTCGTGGTGTCTCTCATCTGTTGGAGTACTGGCTTTATGTAATTGTCGTGGTGTCTCACATCTGTTGGAGTACTGGCTTTATGTAATTGTCGTGGTGTCTCACATTTGTTGGAGTACTGGGTTTATGTAATTATCGTGATGTCTCTCACCTGTTGGAGTATTGGCTTTATGTAATTGTCGTGGTGTCTCACATCTGTTGGAGTACTGGCTTTATGTAATTGTCGTGATGTCTCTCACCTGTTGGAGTACTGGCTTTATGTAATTGTCGTGGTGTCATACATCTGTTGGAGTACTGGCTTTATGTAATTGTCGTAGTGTCTCACATCTGTTGGAGTATTGGCTTTATGTAATTTTCTTGGTGTCTCACATTTGTTGGAGTACTGGATTTATGTAATTATCGTGGTGTCTCACATCTGTTGGAGTACTGGCTTTATGTAATTATCGTGGCGTCTCTCACCTGTTGGGGTACTGGCTTTATGTAATTGTCGTGGTGTCTCACATCTGTTGGAGTACTGGTTTTATGTAATTGTCGTGATCTCTCTCACCTGTTGGAGTACTGGCTTTATGTAATTGTCGTAGTGTCTCACATCTGTTAGAGTACTGGCTTTATGTAATTGTCGTGGTGTCTCACATTTGTTGGAGTACTGGTTTTATGTAATTGTCGTGATGTCTCTCACCTGTTGGAGTATTGGCTTTATGTAATTGCCGTGGCGTCTCACATCTGTTGGAGTACTGGCTTTATGTTATTGTTGTGGTGTCTCACATCTGTTAGAGTACTGGCTTTATATAATTGTCGTGGTGTCTCACATTTGTTGGAGTACTGGGTTTATGTAATTATCGTGATGTCTCTCACCTGTTGGAGTATTGGCTTTATGTAATTGTCGTGGTGTCTCACATCTGTTGGAGTATTGGCTTTATGTAATTGTCGTGATGTCTCTCACCTGTTGGAGTATTGGCTTTATGTAATTGTCGTGATGTTTCACATCTGTTGAAGTATTGGCTTTATGTAATTATCGTGGTGTCTCACATCTGTTGGAGTACTGGCTTTATGTAATTGTCGTGGTGTCTCTCACCTGTTGGAGTATTGGCTTTATGTAATTGTCGTGATGTTTCACATCTGTTGAAGTATTGGCTTTATGTAATTATCGTGGTGTCTCACATCTGTTGGAGTACTGGCTTTATGTAATTGTCGTGGTGTCTCTCATCTGTTGGAGTACTGGCTTTATGTTATTGTCATTTTGTCATACATCTTTTGGAGTACTGGCTTTATGTAATTGTCGTGATGTCTCTCATCTGTTGGAGTATTGGCTTTATGTAATTGTCGTGGTGTCTCACATTTGTTGGAGTACTGGGTTTATGTAATTATCGTGATGTCTCTCACCTGTTGGAGTATTGGCTTTATGTAATTGTCGTGGTGTCTCACATCTGTTGGAGTATTGGCTTTATGTAATTGTCGTGATGTCTCTCACCTGTTGGAGTATTGGCTTTATGTAATTGTCGTGATGTTTCACATCTGTTGAAGTATTGGCTTTATGTAATTATCGTGGTGTCTCACATCTGTTGGAGTACTGGCTTTATGTAATTGTCGTGGTGTCTCTCATCTGTTGGAGTACTGGCTTTATGTTATTGTCATTTTGTCATACATCTTTTGGAGTACTGGCTTTATGTAATTGTCGTGATGTCTCTCATCTGTTGGAGTATTGGCTTTATGTAATTGTCGTGGTGTCTCACATCTGTTGGAGTACTGGCTTTATGTAATTGTCGTGGTGTCTCTCATCTGTTGGAGTACTGGCTTTATGTAATTGTCGTGGTGTCTCACATCTGTTGGAGTACTGGCTTTATGTAATTGTCGTGGTGTCTCTCATCTGTTGGAGTACTGGCTTTATGTAATTGTCGTGGTGTCTCTCATCTGTTGGAGTACTGGCTTTATGTAATTGTCGTGGTGTCTCTCATCTGTTGGAGTACTGGCTTTATGTAATTGTCGTGGTGTCTCACATCTGTTGGAGTACTGGCTTTATGTAATTGTCGTGGTGTCTCACATTTGTTGGAGTACTGGGTTTATGTAATTATCGTGATGTCTCTCACCTGTTGGAGTATTGGCTTTATGTAATTGTCGTGGTGTCTCACATCTGTTGGAGTACTGGCTTTATGTAATTGTCGTGATGTCTCTCACCTGTTGGAGTACTGGCTTTATGTAATTGTCGTGGTGTCATACATCTGTTGGAGTACTGGCTTTATGTAATTGTCGTAGTGTCTCACATCTGTTGGAGTATTGGCTTTATGTAATTTTCTTGGTGTCTCACATTTGTTGGAGTACTGGATTTATGTAATTATCGTGGTGTCTCACATCTGTTGGAGTACTGGCTTTATGTAATTATCGTGGCGTCTCTCACCTGTTGGGGTACTGGCTTTATGTAATTGTCGTGGTGTCTCACATCTGTTGGAGTACTGGTTTTATGTAATTGTCGTGATCTCTCTCACCTGTTGGAGTACTGGCTTTATGTAATTGTCGTAGTGTCTCACATCTGTTAGAGTACTGGCTTTATGTAATTGTCGTGGTGTCTCACATTTGTTGGAGTACTGGTTTTATGTAATTGTCGTGATGTCTCTCACCTGTTGGAGTATTGGCTTTATGTAATTGCCGTGGCGTCTCACATCTGTTGGAGTACTGGCTTTATGTTATTGTTGTGGTGTCTCACATCTGTTAGAGTACTGGCTTTATATAATTGTCGTGGTGTCTCACATTTGTTGGAGTACTGGGTTTATGTAATTATCGTGATGTCTCTCACCTGTTGGAGTATTGGCTTTATGTAATTGTCGTGGTGTCTCACATCTGTTGGAGTATTGGCTTTATGTAATTGTCGTGATGTCTCTCACCTGTTGGAGTATTGGCTTTATGTAATTGTCGTGATGTTTCACATCTGTTGAAGTATTGGCTTTATGTAATTATCGTGGTGTCTCACATCTGTTGGAGTACTGGCTTTATGTAATTGTCGTGGTGTCTCTCACCTGTTGGAGTATTGGCTTTATGTAATTGTCGTGATGTTTCACATCTGTTGAAGTATTGGCTTTATGTAATTATCGTGGTGTCTCACATCTGTTGGAGTACTGGCTTTATGTAATTGTCGTGGTGTCTCTCATCTGTTGGAGTACTGGCTTTATGTTATTGTCATTTTGTCATACATCTTTTGGAGTACTGGCTTTATGTAATTGTCGTGATGTCTCTCATCTGTTGGAGTATTGGCTTTATGTAATTGTCGTGGTGTCTCACATTTGTTGGAGTACTGGGTTTATGTAATTATCGTGATGTCTCTCACCTGTTGGAGTATTGGCTTTATGTAATTGTCGTGGTGTCTCACATCTGTTGGAGTATTGGCTTTATGTAATTGTCGTGATGTCTCTCACCTGTTGGAGTATTGGCTTTATGTAATTGTCGTGATGTTTCACATCTGTTGAAGTATTGGCTTTATGTAATTATCGTGGTGTCTCACATCTGTTGGAGTACTGGCTTTATGTAATTGTCGTGGTGTCTCTCATCTGTTGGAGTACTGGCTTTATGTTATTGTCATTTTGTCATACATCTTTTGGAGTACTGGCTTTATGTAATTGTCGTGATGTCTCTCATCTGTTGGAGTATTGGCTTTATGTAATTGTCGTGGTGTCTCACATCTGTTGGAGTACTGGCTTTATGTAATTGTCGTGGTGTCTCTCATCTGTTGGAGTACTGGCTTTATGTAATTGTCGTGGTGTCTCACATCTGTTGGAGTACTGGCTTTATGTAATTGTCGTGGTGTCTCTCATCTGTTGGAGTACTGGCTTTATGTAATTGTCGTGGTGTCTCTCATCTGTTGGAGTACTGGCTTTATGTAATTGTCGTGGTGTCTCTCATCTGTTGGAGTACTGGCTTTATGTAATTGTCGTGGTGTCTCACATCTGTTGGAGTACTGGCTTTATGTAATTGTCGTGGTGTCTCACATTTGTTGGAGTACTGGGTTTATGTAATTATCGTGATGTCTCTCACCTGTTGGAGTATTGGCTTTATGTAATTGTCGTGGTGTCTCACATCTGTTGGAGTATTGGCTTTATGTAATTGTCGTGATGTCTCTCACCTGTTGGAGTATTGGCTTTATGTAATTGTCGTGATGTTTCACATCTGTTGAAGTATTGGCTTTATGTAATTATCGTGGTGTCTCACATCTTTTGGAGTACTGGCTTTATGTAATTGTCGTGATGTCTCTCATCTGTTGGAGTATTGGCTTTATGTAATTGTCGTGGTGTCTCACATCTGTTGGAGTACTGGCTTTATGTAATTGTCGTGGTGTCTCTCATCTGTTGGAGTACTGGCTTTATGTAATTGTCGTGGTGTCTCACATCTGTTGGAGTACTGGCTTTATGTAATTGTCGTGGTGTCTCTCATCTGTTGGAGTACTGGCTTTATGTAATTGTCGTGGTGTCTCTCATCTGTTGGAGTACTGGCTTTATGTAATTGTCGTGGTGTCTCTCATCTGTTGGAGTACTGGCTTTATGTAATTGTCGTGGTGTCTCACATCTGTTGGAGTACTGGCTTTATGTAATTGTCGTGGTGTCTCTCATTTGTTGCAGTACTGGCTTTATGTAATTGTCGTGGTGTCTCTCATCTGTTGGAGTACTGGCTTTATGTAATTGTCGTAGTGTCTCTCATCTGTTGGAGTACTGGCTTTATGTAATTGTCGTGGAGTCTCTCATCTGTTGGAGTACTGGCTTTATGTAATTGTCGTGGTGTCTCACATCTGTTGGAGTACTGGCTTTATGTAATTGTCGTGGCGTCTCTCACCTGTTGGAGTACTGGCTTTATGTAATTGTCGTGGTGTCTCACATCTGTTGGAGTACTGGCTTTATGTAATTATCGTGGCGTCTCTCACCTGTTGGAGTACTGGCTTTATGTAATTGTCGTGGTGTCTCACATCTGTTGGAGTACTGGCTTTATGTAATTTAAGCTATACCAAGCTAATGTCCCCAGTCTAGTGATGACACGATCAGTTTTGTGGATGGTATGTGTTTCTTGGCCCTGTAGACGTAGGAGCGGCCAGTGATTTAATCATTTAGCTTGATTTCCTGCCGTAATCAGGAAGAATCTATTGATTCATTGTACTTTATTTTTGGGAATTTAAGACCAGCAGACCTGCTGGTCTCATTTAGATCGTCCAGGGATTGCTGAGCTTCGTCGGTTGAATGACTTTTTCTTCATCTTTTTCTTTGTAAGCTGTCAGACGTCTGCTTGAATTTGTTCGAAGACAGCAACTGTCATCCTGAGGCTGTCGACACTGCCATAGAGCTTGTCTAGTGTTGACACTGGTGATGGCCACATGTGCTTTCTCTGGTCCTCGTAAGTCGGGCAATTTTGCAGCAGATGTTCAGCGGTCATTTTCCCTGTACCACAGGTGCATCAGTCAGTAGCACTTATCTTCAGTTTATTGAATAGATGGTACCTCAGTCTGTTGTGGCCTGTGCGGAGTCTGAAGACCTCCAGCAGGTTTGTAAAATTCACGATAGTTGTCTTTGAGTCGTTTACTTTGAGTCCGATCTGTTCTAATAGGTGGTGAAATAGATCTATATTTTCCTCGGGTTCCTCAAAAGTCGGGATAGTACAGGCAAGTCATGTGTGAAATCGAGATCTTCAAGAGTTTTATCGTCTGTCCATTTTATGCATAAATGCCTGTCTAAATGCACGCCTACACATTCTAAATAATATGCAGATGATATTGACAATCTTTCCTTTTGTCTATATTAGTACATACACATTGAATTGAATGTATCATTTGTATAATGTGTGTGCATAATTAATATCAATATAACAAGTTGATGGATTTTACAACTTGGATATAAGTAGTTTGATTTCATTATCATAAACTAATTACTTAACTCATTCACTCATTAGAGCTGATTTATTGGCTACTAAACTTTCTTACAAAGCTGTAGAGCTGATTTATTGGCTCCTAAACGTTCTTACAAAGCTGTAGAGCTGATTTATTGGCTCCTAAACTTTCTTACAAAGCTGTAGAGCTGATTTATTGCCTCCTAAACGTTCTTACAAAGCTGTAGAGCTGATTTATTGGGTCCCTAAACTTTCTCACAATGCTGTAGAGATGATTTATTGGTTCCTAAATTTTCTTACAAAGCTGTAGAGCTGATTTATTGCCTCCTAAACGTTCTTACAAAGCTGTAGAGCTGATTTATTGCCTCCTAAACGTTCTTACAAAGCTGTAGAGCTGATTTATTGCCTCCTAAATTTTCTTACAAAGCTGTAGAGCTGATTTATTGCCTCCTAAACGTTCTTACAAAGCTGTAGAGCTGATTTATTGCCTCCTAAACGTTCTTACAAAGCTGTAGAGCTGATTTATTGCTCCCTAAACTTTCTCACAAAGCCGTTGAGCTGATATACCGGCTCCTAAACTTTCTTACAAAGCCGTTGAGCTGATATACCGGCTCCTAAACTTTCTCACAAAGCCATAGAGCTGCTATATGAACTTGAACAATTGTCGTACTTACACATACAAGTCTCTCCATACCAAATATTCCTACAATTATAGATATACATGTACTTCATAGTGCCAGTTTGGCATTGTGAGAATAGATGTGTTTAGTTTTACAAAGTATTCCGCGGTGAATGGGTTGAAAAGACAACTGAAATAAGGTCTACCCACACAATCCCCACCGACCCTACAATACTCCAGGGAGAGAGGATCAAGGGAATTCCCGCTGGCTGAGGATCCATCCTAGGCTCACTGTCCCTCGATCAAGATAATAAACACTGCCTGACTTGCCTTTTCGTTTCAAAACGAAATATAAGGTCATGACTTCAGCAAGTCACTTTCAGGAAGCCTACGTCAAATCATTTAGCGTGGCGGTTTCAATCGTAATGGTTTCACACGATGAAGTTGCTAACTCTATGTACAGCCTTATTTAGTCGCCGTTTTCGACATGCTTGGAAATTTACAGTGGGTGTATTTTTGTCATTGCGACTGCGGTGAAACACGCCGTGGCATATCCAAAGACAAGATGGTCTGTGTTTGAAAGACACGTGTTCCAACAAAACAGGCGAATCCACAGCAGTGGCGTGTAACGCTATTTTTTATATGGGGGTGGGGTGTCGTTGTGATAGCTAGGTAGAGCTGGGGGCGGTATGTATATGATTTGTCCTCCATCAGAAAGTTGTTCAATAATAATCCCCTCTTGAGGCATAAAAGGTGCGGTCTTTGGCGACACGTTTTGATTAGTTGTGGAGTTGGTGAAAATGTTTGTGCTTTTGTTTTGCCCGTGACCCGCATCTGATTGGTAGTTAGGCGTTGTCATGGTAGCTGCGTCATGCACGTGAGATTCAACGATTGGTTCAGCAGGCAGGTCATGGGGTCTGTGAATAATTATTAAAGGGGCGTGTTCTTCCTGCTGATGTGCGAGTGCCGGGCTGGCGTGATCTGCCTGGCTGCTGTGATCATCCTCGTGGACTTGGCTATAGAAGTGCCTAATGTTTCTCTCTCTGTGTTCAGTCCGCTTTCGTCGGTGTCGTCTGTGATGTCTGTGATGTTCAGTGCTACTTCGCGCTAAAGAACTCAGTGAATAACTTCCAGACTCCAGCAAACTATCGTACCCAGGAGGTGCATCCCCTTGGTCGCTGAATGACAAGAAACTGGTCATCATACCCGCACGTGACGCCGGAATCGGTTCTGCTTCAAAGGATTGACAGCTTGTCAGGAAATCGTTGGGCATTCCGGCACGTGACACCGGACTCGGCTCTGCTTCAAAAGATTGACAGCTTGTCAAGAAACTGTTGGGCATGCTCGCATGTAACACCGGACTGGCTTCTGCTTCAAAAGATCGACTGCTGGTCAGGAAACTGTTGGGCATGCTCGCACGTGACACCGGACTCGGCTCTGCTTCAAAAGATCGACTGGTTATCAGGAAACCGGTGGACATATCCCTACGTATCGCCTGATTCGGCTCTGCCTCAAAAGATCGGCCTATTGTATTCGTACCAATATACGAATCAATTATGTTGTTCGAACTATCGATACCTAAAGCAGGGAAGGAATTTCCATGTGACACATTCTGGTTTCTAAGAAGCCCTGGCGTTTCTCCCTCATTGAATATTGTAACTTCAATTGTATCATACAAACTCCCAGGGGCAGTGGCACAAGTACTACTCCTACTTTGACTGTCTTCTGTTACTTGTGCAGCTCTCAAAAAGTCACTATCTGTGCAATATGGAGCCGTAGCGAATTGGTTATCTGTGTTGTCACCAACAACTGAATCCTCAGGGATAGTATCTTCTCTATCCGGGTTAGAGGTCGTGGTCAGACCGCGAAGAACGTCACTAATTCTGCGGACATTGTGTTTCTCCTGCCACATTCGTCCTACCCATTCTCTGTTGAAAGATAATGATCGCCAGGTGTGTACTAGAGAACCCAAAATACCTCTATTGTGCTGTGGACTGTTTTCATTTAATAGAAACGAAGTTGCTGATTTGGATTCAACTGGGGAAGACTGTTGCTCAATGCTAGATTCTTCCTTCCCTTTGCTGTCTCCTTGTTCCAATAGAGAGGTCAAACAGTCTGCGATTTTCTTGTTATCAAAGGCGATGGATGTGTTCTCTAGAGAGATTGAGTCTGGTCTCTGTGTATACGCTTTGTCATGACTTTTCCTTCTGTGATGTCTGGAGTACCTACTCCTGTGTCCATGATGCTTATGTTGGCTGCTTGTTTGTCTTTTAGTTCTATAAGCGATTTCCTCCTCTGCTGCAATATCCGAGGACCCTGAACGGAGCAGAAGCCCTCGTGTGCCCCCACTACAGAACTGGCTACATGTAAAAGATGGCGTATCATGAGAACTGTGTGGGCTCGAAGCCTCATCCAGACCCGTACCTCCTTCTTCCGGTGAACCTTCTGAATAGTTTACAACCCCTCTGCCGTGTGAGCGAGAAATGTCCAAGACTTCTTCGCATTCGCATTCATAAATTGTATCCATTGTGGTTGTTGTCGGAAACCCAGTTCTGCCCCGGTAAGAGGACAAATTCTCCGACATTTTTCGAAACTTTCTGTCGTTAAGTCGTCTTCTCACGCGCCACCGAATAAAACCGGTGATAAGCACACACGCACATACCGCGCCTACAACCAGAATTATCAACTGAACTGATGGACCGGCTGATGTGTGGTGCAGTCGTTTTTTCTTGTGAAACGCGCTTTCATTATTGTCAGCTAAATTCAGGCCGGCCTCAGAGTCGTCTTCAGGGCGTACATCGCTGCTTTTTGGCTCGGCTGTCTTAATGTCCCGGTTGACCAACGCCCCCTGTTGAGGCTCACTGTGTGAATCAGGCGAATCACCAACATCCACAGTTGGACTGTCTGTCTTGTACCTTGAAGGACCCACGTGTTCACCTTCTCCTAACTTCGTCTCAGGGAGGACAGTTGTAATCCTTATCTCGTCGCTATCTTCAGTTGAATCTCCTATTCCTTCGTCAATCTCTTCAACATCTTCAATACCAATGTTGCTTTTTTTTAGTATATGCGCGTCATCTTCTTCACTGTTGGACGTGTCTCTGGTGTTGCCACCGCCAATCTCAATCTTAAAGCTGTTGCTTGGAAGATCATTATCTGCATCGTACGAAGAACCTAGATGACAGAAGAGAAATAATAAGAGTAAACACGGCGAAACATATTACCAAATCTTATCCATCTATTTATATCAAACCTACAATTTTTCTAGACAACAAGAGATTGCTTGGCTTGGCTTTGTTGTTTTTCAATCTCCCGCTACCAAACCATGAAGCGGGCATAAGTAGCAGAGTCCAGAGAACGGAATGTGTCGTAGTTTACAGCTTGACTGCGATATTTGCACCTTTCAGCAAGCATTTTTTGAGTACCTGGTTAGCATTCCCTCTTCGATCCCTTCTCCTTAGCCAGTCTGCCCTGCTGCAGTCTGTTATCCAGGATCACCGCGTGGAGGTGTAGAAGGGTCTTTGCAGCTATGGTTCGCTGGCACTGACGCTAGCAGTCAGCTATGGGTCACTGACCCTGACGCTAGCAGTCAGCTATGGGTCACTGACCCTGACGCTAGCAGTCAGTTATGAGTCACTGACCCTGACGCTAGCAGTCAGCTATGGGTCACTGACCCTGACGCTAGCAGTCAGCTATGAGTCACTGACCCTGACGCTAGCAGTCAGCTATGGGTCACTAACCCTGACGCTAGCAGTCAGCAATGGGTCACTGACCCTGACGCTAGCAGTCAGCAATGGGTCACTGACCCTGACGCTAGCAGTCAGCTATGAGTCACTGACCCTGACGCTAGCAGTCAGCTATGAGTCACTAACCCTGACGCTAGCAGTCAGCTATGGGTCACTGACCCTGACGCTAGCAGTCAGCTATGAGTCACTGACCCTGACGCTAGCAGTCAGCTATGAGTCACTGACCGCTGCAGCTAATGCGCTGCTCAGCATCTTGATCTCGAACAACAGGAGATTGTGAAAGTCCCACGTCTTGAGTATCTCAGCTCAATTATAAGCGACAATGGGGATTGGCTTAAGGAAGTCAGACGCAGAATGACTGTAGCAATGCAGAGATTGAATCAAATGAGAAACTTCTGGCAGAACTATAATACAATTACGGGAACGGCGTGGACTAGTGGTTAAGTGGCACGACTCACAATCCGACGGTGCTGGGTTTTTCTTCTACTTCTTCTTTGTTCGTTCTCAATCTCCCACTACCAAACCCTGAAAGGGTAAGTAGCAGAATATAGTCCAGAGAACGGAATGCGTTGTGTTGTAGTTTACAGCTTGGCTGCGATATTTGCACCTTTCGGTCCAACACATCCGACTTCAGCAAATATTTTTTGAGTACTGGGTTAGCATTCCCTCTTCGATCCTTTCTCCTTAGCCAGTCTGCTCTGCTGCAGCCTGTTATCCAGGATCACCGCGTGGAGGTGTAGAAGGGTCTTGGCAGCTCTGGTTCGCTGGCCCTGACGCTAGCAGTCAGCTATGGGTCGCTGACCACTGCAGCTCATGCGCTGCTCAGCATCTTTGTCTCGGTGCTGGGTTCGATCCCCATCACTGCACCGGACGTTACCCCATGGAAGCAACCCCTAAAAAAATGCAGGAGGAAGCAAACCATTACATAAAATTCATGCTGAAGTCGGATGCACTGGGCCGACAGGAGCAAAATAAATACTACAGTGCAACGCACACGCCTTGGGGATTAGAAAAATAAGACGAACGCAAAAACAAAAGAAAAAAAAGAACATAAAAAAATCCTAAGAACTTGCATCTTTTCAGTCGCAATGTTTAGATGTGAACAGTAGACCACCACACACACACTTGAGAACATTTTTTAATTTTTTAAACTAAAATGCTTAAAGGAGGCCGCCGAAGACAGACGTGTCGGACCGAAAGGTGCAAATATCGCAGTCAAGCTGTAAACTAGTGACACAGCGCATTCCGTTCTCCGGACTACATCCGGCTATTTGCAAAGCTCTGTTCAGGACTTGGTAGCTGGAGATTGAGAACGAACGTAGAAGAAGAAGATGAAAAAGAAGAAAAAGTAGAAGAAGCACAAGAAGCTAAAGGAGGATGCCCAAAATACCATGGATAGCGAAAAGGAAAAATGCAGATATCCTAAAACAACAGGATATCGAGGGAAAATTGTTTAGTAAACTATATCTTGTCCAGAAAGCTAAAATATTGTGGCCACATCAAATGTCATAGTGACCTAGAGAGAACGATACTGGAGGGTGGGGTGACTGGAAAGCGGGGCAGGGGCAGAGGAGAAGATGGACACAAGACGTCACGGAGGTCCTGAAGATGGCAGCGACAGAGTCGGTAGTGTTGGCTAGAGGTCAAGATTCTTATTCATGAGCAGTTCTGAGAGCCACGTTCTGTAAAGAACATGCTACATGATGATGATGGTACATCCATTTATCCACTTCATCAATCCATCCATCTACTTGTATGCAAGTCGCTGCTGCCATTAAGGACAGCTGCCTGGACTCAGAGCGTAGAGTCACAGCTTTACTAGTGTGAGACACGAGAATTGTGAAGGGAAAAATCAATTTATCATTTGCAACACTAACAATACAACTAAACTGAAAGTGCTATACATGGCAATAAATACATTTGAAGTGTGGTAATGACTAAGTGAAAGCATTGAGCAACATTTTTTTTTTTGGTTTTCTGTTGTCCAAACAAATTCAAATTTTCACTGAACAGCGTGCAGATGTAAGCGTTTGTGTGTGTTAAAAACACGTTAAAGTGTATGGCACCTGCCTTGTACACACGGGAAGGGCGAATAAGCGATTACTTCAAGGACTATTTTTTAAGCTCAATGTTCTAGTAACTCATTGCCTCTTTACACGGGGTAGCTGATGACTTTGTGACATCTAGTAAAAGGTAGTCCCACTGCTGACAGGGATAAAGAGTTAGAGATCGTTGAATTAGCCTCAGCTTTTTTCTAAGTGAAGTGGCAGCTGCCTTCTTCGTTTTGTTTTTGTTTTCTAACAGTAAACACTGTACTAAATTACACATGGGTTAACCCGGTCTGCTGAAGATGTGTGTTAGCTATGGCGTAGACAACGGGGGCAATTAGGACACATATGCATCTACAGGAATGGTCATGGGACAATCGAACATAACGTTATGGCGACGTCCCTATCAGCTACAACCGGGGAGGAACGGAGCGAGATCCTTAGCCTCGGAAGGACTCACCCAACCAACCTAAAGGCCGGGGGAAGGCAGAATAGGACAACTACACAGATACCTAGCTGGCCAGAGAGAGCCGAGGGGACGTAGAAGCTGTGGGGATGCCACTTAGATCTGGAGAGGGATTGGGACTTTGCCCTGGCGACGGTACTACAGATCTAGCATGGCCACAAATCCTAAACGTAGAAGTAGAAGAGGACTGGGTTGACGGCATCGTGTGGGATCAAGATGCAGAGAAGCGCATGAGCTGCAGTGGTCAGCGACCCATGGCTAACTGCTAGCGTCAGGGCCAGCGAACCAAAGCTGCCAAGATCCTTCTACACCTCGACGCGGTGATCCTGGATAATAGGCTGCAGAAGATCAGACTCGCTAAGGAGAGGGGATCGAAGAGAGAAGGCTTGACATGACCAGAAGACTTCAATACCAGTCTCCAGACTGACCAACAGATGATAGTGGCGTAACATGATCAGACGACTTCAACACCTCTCCTGACTGAATAACAGAGGACAGTGGCGTGATATGATCAGACGACTTTACCACCAGACTCTAGACTGACTAACAGAGGTCAGTGGTGTGGCATGATCAGAAGAGATCAATATCAGACTCTAGACTGACTAACAGGGGTCAGTGGCGTGGCATGATCAGAAGAGATCAACATCAGACTCTATACTGACTAACAGAGGCCAGTGACGTGACATGACCAGAAGACTTCAACATCAGTCTACGGACTGACTAACAGAGGTCAGTGACGTGACATGACCAGAAGACTTCAACACCAGTCTACGGACTGACTAACAGAAGACAGCAGTGTGACATGATCAGAAGACTTCAACACCAGTCTACGGACTGACTAACAGAGGCCAGTGGCGTGGCATGATCAGAAGACTTCAACATCAGTCTACGGACTGACTAACAGAGGTCAGTGACGTGACATGACCAGAAGACTTCAACACCAGTCTACGGACTGACTAACAGAAGACAGCAGTGTGACATGATCAGAAGACTTCAACACCAGTCTACGGACTGACTAACAGAGGTCAGTGAGACATGATCAGAAGACTTCAACACCAGTCTACGGACTGACTAACAGAGGCCAGTGACGTGACATGATCAGAAGACTTCAACACCAGTCTACGGACTGACTAACAGAAGACAGTAGTGTGACATGATCAGAAGACTTCAACACCAATCTCCGAACAGACTAACATGATAACGATGAGGACGCAGAAAATGCTCATTTCATAAGACCAATCTTTAGAGAAACATATCAATGCTGTCACAATGAACTATGGATTATAAGTCGATAATTAAGGAGGATTAATCTGACCGTTACCTAGACAATTGATCACTTGACCCTGATTTCAGACAAGGAAAAGTTCCACTTAGAAACCAGATCGACCTTGATGACCGATACTAACCTCTGTCTGAACTCTGAATCACTCTTGATTTCTCCTCGCGTTTCCTTGCATCCTACCAAGTTAAAATTAGCTTTAATTGTCTCCCTTGGTTCGGGATCACGCTTAGAAACATTCCTGTGATCCTGTCTAGATCCCTGCTGAATCCCTGAGCCTTGAATCCCTGTCTAGATCCCTGCTGAATCCCTGACCCTGGGATCCCTGTCTCGTCACTCGTTTTTATAATCATTTAAACAAATTTGTAATCAATTCTAACTAAATTTATCGTTAATGAAACTAACAATAAATTTGTAAAATATTTCGGCAACAGGCCTAACCCCTATTTTACGAGGCCCAGAGCTACATCTCGGTCTGTTCATACTTGACTGGCGACATCATCATGTCAAATAAATTTATACCGAAACCACCGGTACAAAATCACACAAGGTGATATGAAACAGGCTTCCTAAAGGAGGCCAGTTGTTGCTATATCCCTGGATTAAAAAAGGGACACAGGTTAGGACTTACAGGTTAGGACAAAGTCCTAACCTTTTCTCTCCAAAAGATAAATACCCCAGATGAACACCGACACCAAATACCTATAACATTACCTATACTGATAGCGAAGTATTACTCCAAACAAACGAAACACAAAACACCAAGTTACTCTGGCAATATTGACATTAAACCCAACACACCATTCTCCGAGGAATGTAGATCACGCAGATAGAGTTAGCACGAACGAACGTGCACTGGCTCTGCACATTGCAGGAAAACAAACTAACACAGCAAGACTAGTAGAGATGAACCCTAAAATTCCGGTTGAAACCTACACAGAATAATAATTCTATCCTTACAGAAGCGTAACTACAAAGTACTGGACGTAGGGTTAGCGTTAAAGCGGGGGTCTTTAGGTAGACGTTAGTGTGTGATAAATCCCCGAAAGGGGATAAAAGAATACTAGCACTGTAACCTGCCAGCATGTTGTAAGAGGTGACTAAGTAGGGCTGAACATGGAGCTGGCTATCCCATCCTGTAGAAATTGTAAACATAATACTTCTACACAGTTCAGTTCAAGTGCCATCTCCGCATTGAAGGTGGGCTGCAATGGATCTCCAGTGTACTCTATCTCTTGCTGTAATGGTGCAATCTAACAGGTTTTTCCAGCTCATCTCCTGATGGTATCCCCCTACTTAAAACGTTGTCTGCCTCTTGAACCTTCCACCCTACCCATTAGTATGGTCTTCAACAAGGAGGTATGTCTTGTTATAAGACCAAAATAACGCAACTGTTTAATCTTGATTTCGGTCATTAATTCTCTTTTCACACCCAATTTTTTCAATACCACAAAAATTTGTTTTCTTCTTTCCAAGAAATGCGACCCAATCTTCTATATACCCACATTTCGAAGGCTTCAATACTCTTTTCCAACTTGTTATTCATTGTCCATGTTTCTGCACCACAAAGAAGTGACGAGTATACATAACACCTGACAATTCTCATTTTCAAATTCTGATTTATCTGTTTGGATGTCAGTATGTGTCGCATGTTGCTGAATACCATCTTGGCCAAACCTATTCTCTTCAGCTACCATCTTCCGTTATTATATGACCTAGATAGGAGAAACTCTGTACCTGTTACGTTAGTTCATCTTTTATTTTTATCTGCATACACGGTTTCTTGTCACCTTTTCTCAAGTATCATAATCTTTGTTTTCTTTATGTTTATGCCTAATCCAAACTTATCTTATTCTGTATATTGTTGTCACAAGCTCCTGTAATTCTTGCTTACGTTTGTTGCCGTCAGAATTGTATCATCCGCATATATAAAGCAATTCCGTGTCACCCCTCCAATGGCATTCTTCACATCGTTCTAGAAAACGAGAGACTGAGCCATGTCAAATCTTGCTGTTCGAAGATTATCTTCTGAGGTAACTCTTGACCACGTTGGTAGCGGGTTACAGTGGCTCTTTGCACATTTCTAAGCAGCTGTTGTATGGTGAGGTCAGCACAGGCAAGGGCTTGCCAGTGGGGCATAAGAAACGGTACACAGACTCTCTGAACATCTTCCTCGTTGATGTCGCTTTCTGGGAACTGCTTGCTCTGAACCGCTCAGTTTGGCGCACTGTTATCACACACGGCGCTCGCATCGCATCGCAGAGAATAATTATTGAGGGACAGAAAGCGCGAGCTGCACGAAAGGAAAAATGCAAGACGGCCTAATTACTAACAATTTCCATGTGTGCCCCAGGTATAGTAGACTTTGGCATGCTCGGATCGGACTGTACAGTCGTATGCGGTCAAATCTGAATACACACTGACAATGTCCGGCATCTTCGCTTGCGACGAGCAACAATTATTAGTATCTTTTATCACGAAACGCTCCTCAGAAGGTGGACTGAGCTGTAGTGAAATGAGACGCTTCTCAGTAAGCTTATGCCTATTGGGATAACAGTGTCGAGTCCCACCTCGGTGGTCAGAGTGTTGGGATACAGCCTGTTTTCAGGAGCACGAACGAGGACATCTTCTTCTTCTTCGTCGTTCGCTCTCACATTCGCATCAATCTGCCTCCTAAACCTGGCTGTCCATCTCAAGCTTCTCTCATCGCCATACAGTTTATCTAACAATTGGAATGAGGAGAGCCATGTAGTCACTTTCCTCTTCTTGTGAAGCCGGCAGACCTTAACTTAACTTAACTTAACTTAACTTGACTTGACTTAACTTAACTTGACTTGACTTAACTTAACTTAACTTGACTTGACTTGACTTAACTTGACTTGACTTGACTTAACTTGACTTAACTTAACTTAACTTAACTTAACTTAACTAGACTTAACTTAACTTTACTTAACTTAACTTAACTTAACTTAACTTAACTTAACTTCATTATATTGGTTGAGAAGACTCTACATATTCTGTATACAACCAGTTTATTCTACTTTAAAAATGATTATGATCATCCAATCTATTCTTGAATACATTAACTGACCCTGCCTCCACCACATTATGTGGCAATGCATTCCAAGCATTCATCACTCTCTGACTGAAAAAAAATGTTTCCTAATATCCAATCTGGACCTGTCTTTAAATGATTTGAAGCTATGCGCTCTAGTTTTTGTAGTCGCTTGAACTTTGAAAAACTTGTTATAGTTTAATTTTCCATTTTTAATTTAACCTAATTTAACCTGCAGAATATGTTCCACTGTTTGTTTGTTCTCCCCACACGGATACATATCTATGTGTCCAATTTATTATTTGTAGAACAGATGATTTTTCAGTCTGCAGTGGCCAATTTGCAGTCTGAATAATGTCCCTTGATCTCTTCTTGACAAAGAGTATCATGCTTCTGCCGTATCATATCCTGGGTGAACGAGGACGTGAAGTGAGGGTATTGATCAGTATTCTTCAACTGGCCCTGATAACTCTTCTCTCCCAATTTAGGCCCTATGTAAAGGCCCCAACAAACATGACCGATATTCATTTTTTTAATCATTGTCTTTTTTCTCAATAGATTCCAAATCGGGACCGAAACATGCAGCATAGTGAATGAGCTGGCAGGGACCAGTCATAGCTGGCTGCTTACATTGAGGTCAACGAACCAGAACTGAGCATGACCGGGTGCCACTGCTGGTGCCACGTTGCGTCCAGGAACTCTCTTCCTTAAATCCAGTGAAAGGCCTTAAATCCAGTGATAGTCCTTAAATCCAGTGGTAGGCCTTAAATCCAGTGATAGGCATTAAATCCAGTGAAAGACCTTAAATCCAGTGATAGGCCTTAAATCCAGTGAAAGGCCTTAAATCCAATGAAAGGCCGTAAATCCAATGAAAGGCCTTAAATCCAGCGATAGGCCTTAAATCCAGTGATAGGCTTTAAATCCAGTGATAGGTCTTAAATCCAGTGATAGTCCTTAAATCCAGTGATAGGTCTTAAATTCAGTGATAGGCCTTAAATCCAGTGATAGGCCTTAAATCCAGCGATAGTCCTTAAATCCAGTGATAGTCCTTAAATCCAGTGAGTATCCTTAAATCCAGTAATAGGTCTTAAATCCAGTAATAGGCCTTAAATCCAGTGATAGGCCTTAAATCCTGTGATAGGTCTTAAATCCAGTGATCTTAAATCCAGTGATAGGCCTTAAATCCAGTGAAAGGCCTTTTGTTGCACACGATTCAACTCATACTCTTTAAGACTGATTCTGCCTTGGCTGTTTTGTTCTTTATTTCATGCGTGAAACTCTCGTCAGAATTGAATTACGATAGGGCTTCAAATGAAAACCTTCAGTATATTTTTGGGAGTAAATTTATTCTGAAAAAGAGAAACACAACTTTATCATTTTTTTGTAGTCAGCGTTGCGTTTGATACAAGTCCGCGAGCGCCTATAAAGTGCACGAGTTCCTGTAGAACGTTCGATACAAGTCCGCCAGCGCCTATAAAGTGCATGAGTTCCTGTAGAACGTTCGATACAAGTCCGCCAGCGCCTATAAAGTGCATGAGTTCCTGTAGAACGTTCGATACAAGTCCGCCAGCGCCTATAAAGTGCACGAGTTCCTGTACAACGTTCGATACAAGTCCGCTAGCGCCTATAAAGTGCATGAGTTCCTGTAGAAAAACTTGAGATTCTCTTCATCGAGAGTTTAACCACTGACGCACCACCTGCTAGACCTCTTATCGGACCTCTATCCTACCATGCCTCTTTTAGTCGTTCAAAGACGTGCAAATCACTAGGGGCTGGGTCTGAAGAGTATGGCGGATGTGGTAGACACTGAAAGGGGAGGTCCTCGGTGGTTGCAGCCGTTGGACGGGCAGTATGGGGTCGAGCATTATGATGTTGCAAAAGAACATCGTAATTCGGAAGTCCACGCCGTTTGGATTTGATTGTGAGTCGTAGATGATTCTTGAGCATGTAGTGCCCTAAAATAGCGACTCGTTCATCTCAAAAGAGAGTTAGCATAACCTTCCCTGCAGATTGCTGCGTGCGAAACTTCTTCGGTTTTGGTCAACCACTTGGCTGCTAACAAGAACTGATAACAGAACACTGCTCCACTTTGGTGCATGTCACTTGTGAGGCGGCAATATGGTAACTGCAATTATGATGTCATGTTGTTCGTCTGCACCGTGATGACACGTGCAGGACGGTCTTGATATCCTTAGCAACAATAATGTTGCAATACAAAGACATGGATTTTTTCATTTCTATCCCACTTTTAAGGCTTTCGTTTGAAGCCCCGTCGTATGTACGAGGGGTGTTCAAATCAAACCGGGATTTTTTGTTCTAGTTCTACCTGAATGGGTTATAACGTGCTGGAGCTACTATCATTCGGTGTGTCCTATTACTGCTAGGTAACCCATTTGCCATGGGCCAGTCCCGTGACAGATAAATACAAATGGCGGACAACACTTTTAAGGCTTGCATGGAACAGCGTGTTGTGATGAAGTTTCTTGTGAAAGAAGGTGTGAAATCTGCAGAAATTTACTGAAAGATGCAATCACAATACGGTGATGAAACACTCAGCCACAGTAAGACATTTGAAGGGTGTAAACGTTTTAGGGAAGGCCGAACATCCGTGAGTGATGATCCAGTCCTGCTCCTGCAAGATAACGCTTGACATCATACGGCTCATCGCACTATGTGCGATCTGCAGCAACTCGGCTGGGAGGTATTGTCACATCTACCTTACAGCTCAGACCTCGTTCAAAGCGATTCTCGCCTGTTTGAATCCCTAAAAGAATTCCAGGGAGCTCAGCAATTCAGAACTGATGACGAAGTGAAACAGGATGTCCTGGATTGGTTCAGACATACTGGCAAATCTTCCTACGTTGAAGCTTTTCAAGCATTACTTAAACGCTGGGATCAGTGCATAAACGTTGCAAGAGATTATATCGAAAAATAAATGGCATTTTGTCTACTTGACAAAAAATAATTTCATTAGAAAAAACGTTTCGGTTTGACTAAAACGTCCGTTGTAACTGTCTGATTAGTGTAGCGTTTGTAGAGCACTCGCTTTTCACAGCAAATGTATAGAGTTCAACTTCCGCAACCGTCACGTCATACTCAACCCAGCTGTAAACGGTACTTGATCTACAGCAAGGAAAGGAAGCAGCGAGAAACATAACTGGCCAACCCTACGTCACACAGCTTTGGTTTAGTATACTGAAGTCTCCAACACTTCATCCCCGACCAGCGGTTAAGTCTGCTATCTGCCTAAGAGTGTCTTTTACCTTACCCACATAGCCCCGGGCCTATGAAGCGTGATGTGTCCACACTGGTGACAGATACGCCACTGGGAATCTAGCCATTTCAGTAATCCGTGTGTTAAGTTAAGCTCATCGTATTGAAATCTAATACAGAACATGTGTCGTCGCCCACGCCAGTTGGCGTGATACAGACAACACGTGGGGGCACCATCGCACTGGCCAGCTGGCATCGTGCATAGAACAACATGATATCGTCTAACTAGTCCGTCAAGATCTATAGATCATACTTTCATCGTCGTCCTACCGGGGGGGGGGGGGGGGGGGGGTGTGGAGGTACACAGAATATCATTATTTCACGGGACACGCGGAGAAGAAGAAGAAGGAGGTGGTGGAGGAGGAGGAGAAGGAGGAGAAGAAGAAGGAGGAGGTGGAGGAGGAGGAGAAGAAGGAGGAGGTGGAGAAGGAGAAGATGGAGGAGGAGGAGAAGGAGGTAGTGGAGGATCAAGAGAAGGAGGAGGAGGAGAAGGTGAAGGAGGAGGAGGAGAAGGTGGGGGAGGAGGAGAGGAGGTGGTGGAGGAGGTGGAGGATGAGGATGAGGAGACGGAGAAGAAGGAGGAGGAGCAGGTGGATGAGGAGGAAGAGGATGAGGAGAAGGAGGAGGAGGAAGAGGATATGGAGAAGGAGTGAATGAGGAGGAGAAGGCGAAGAAGAAGGAGGAGTAGGTGGAGGATGAGAAGAAGGATAATAAAGAGGAGGATGAGGAGAAGAAGAAGGAGGAGGAGGATGAGGAGAAAGAGAAGAAGGAGAAGAAATAGAAGAAGAAGAAGAAGAAGAAGGAGGTGGAGGAGGAAGAGAAGAAGAAGAAGGAATAGAAAAAGAAGAAGAAGAAGAAGAAGAAGAAGAAGAAGAAGGAGGAGGATGAGGAGAAGAAGAAGAAGGAATTGAAAAAGATGAAGAAGAAGAAGAAGAAGAAGAAGAAGAAGAAGAACAAGAAATAGAAGAAGAAGAAGAAGAAGAAAAAGAAAAAGCAGCAGAAAAGGAAAACGAAGAAGAAATTGACAAGGAAGAAGCAGTAAAAGAATCAGTCGACGAAAACGAATCAGAAAACGATTAAAGAGAGGTAGAGTACGAGTAAGAAGCATGGATAGAGAAAAGAGAACAAGAACAGGGGAAACTGAGTTAATCACAAACAATCTATCTTCCTCACAACTAATCCAGTCAGCATGGGGGCATGAAGAAGACGAGAAAGAAAAAGTGGAGTAAATAAATATGGCAAACACATGAAAATAACAAGCAGATGACTAATCAAAAGAAGCAAATGAAGTAATAGGAGAGAATTAAAGATGAAGAAGGAAACGAAGAAGAAAAATAGAGAAAATGAAAATCGTGGCAGACGATCTTTACCTGGCACAAAAGGGATCAGTGTCTTCTTTGTAAGCTGCTGTGCCGCTTGAATGGACGGCGGAATGTTTGAACGATAAGAAATGGCTGCGGTGTACACCAGAGGTTCTCAGGGTGGGGTTCCACGGACCGCGCAAGTAAAAGTAAAAGTTTGTCTTATAGTTTGAGGGGTATTCAAATCAGACAAGGACTTTTTGTTCTAGTTCTACCCGAATGGGTTATAGCGTGCGGGAACTACTATCATTAGTTAGGGGTACTTGTGTCCTATTACTGCTAGGTGATCCACTTGCCGTAGGCCAGTCACGGGAGAGATAAATGAAAATCGCGGAAAACACTGTCAGTGCTTGCATGGAACAGCGTGTTGTGAGGAAGTTTCTTGTGAAAGAAGGCGTGAAACCTACGGAAATTGACAGAAGACGGCAATCACAATACGGTGATGAGGCACTCAGCCGCAGTAAGACATTTAAATGGTGTTAACGTTTTAGAGAAGGCCGTACATCCGTTAGTGATGTTCCCGGCTGTGGTGGTTCTCAACCCACTGCAGTCATTCCTGTGAATACCCAGATTGTGGAACGCCTTATCGTGGAAAAACGACTCATAACATGTCGCAAAATTGCGCAAAAGGCAAGTCTTTCTCTGGGTACGCTGAACATTATTATTACACTACTCAGAGAAAAGTAAGTTGTTATAGACTTCATGTGATAATTCGGTGAACGAAATATACGTTTTTAAAAGTCATCCAAACAAATAAAAGAAAGCTTTCTCAGCTCACAGTATAAGTATTCAACATATACGCGCAATCCTCTTACCATCCTTGTCTTGTGATAATTGGCACAGTTCTGACCAAATTTCTTTAGTTAAGTGCAAGCTCTTTGCGGCATGTGTGTTTTGATCTTACCCTATGCCTGTTTCCCCTTGGGAGTCCAGAGAATAGTCTGCCTAGCAATACTATTTATTGGGCACCTTAACGCGTGACGTAACCAGTGCACTCGCTATGTCTCAGTTCACTGGTATTGATCGGCTCTATACAATAGTTCCACATTGGGGATATTATCAGCGATCTAGGACACAGAAGGGAATGAGCCGACAGCAGTCATTGACTCGTAGCTGGCTGCTTGCATCAGGGTCAGTGACCCATAGCTGACAAGGATCTTATTCCACATCCAAGTGGCGGCCCTGGAAACAGGCTGCAACCATGCAGCCTGGTTTAACGATCGAAGAGGGAAGGCAAACTCGGTCATACAAATATTGTGTTGAGTAGAAAGGCGCAGATATCACAGACTTACTGTAAACTATGACATAACGTCACAAACACGTGATTTTCAAGAAGATAGTGAAGAAGAAGACGGAAAAAAAGAAGAGACGAAAAAAGAAGAAGTTGTTGTTGCTTAGATGTTTGCCTCACTAGTTTCTGCTGGCGGAGGAGCGCCATTTTCCACCCCAGACCGTAGTCCATTGGGCGATATCAGGACGCATAAACCAGTGCTTGGATGCATGTATGCATCTGTATGTACCTATGCTAGGTTTGTGCGCCCTCAGAAGCTAGCCCAACCAAAGTGCAATGGAAGGGCCTCACCATGAGGGCGCGTGTGAAAGTTGTGCAAGAGTGTGACTGTAGGACAGAGTCAAATGAAACAGAGTGAGGTAAGAGAAGAGAGAGAAGGGGAGCTGGCCCAGAAGAGAAAAAAAGAAGAAGACGAAAAAAAGAAGAAGAAAAAAAAAGACGAAAAACAAGAAGACGCAAAAAAGAACAAGACGAAATAAAAGAAGAAGAAGACGAAAAGAAGAAGAAGAAGAAGAAGAAAAAAAAAAAAGAATATAATGGATTGTAGACTTCTTTTATTTTAGTATATACAAGTGTACTTGGTATCGGGTTGGCTGAAACAGGTATTGGCTTGTCGTGTCTTCAGCGTGGTGGAGGGGCTACCCACCTTTAAATCTCATGCAGGTCTGTATTGGCTCAGATTTTCGTTACTTTTATAATTGCATCTTCTTATTGTGTAATGCTGCGCGTTCTCTTACGTACACAGCGTGCACACAGGACCTCCAAATTTATCATCAGTCTCCGATAGGACTAGGCTCAGATCACACCTTCCCTGAGACCAGGAGACGCTTGAAACTGGCAGGATTTTAACCCCCGCCGTTTCTCGCCTTCGTTCTTTTATTGTTTGAGAGGCGAACGCCTTACCTTTCATGGATAGTGACTCCCAGATGAGAGTTCAATTTCTGTTAAATATCAATATAACAGGAAGACTCGTAACAGAATCTATTGTCCGGGATGAAGTGGACGAAACTCCATTTTACTAGGCCATTATTTTTTTGAGGGGATGGTCAGTCCCTAATTCATCGCCTTTCCTTCCCTAACAGTAAGTCGGGGGTGGGGGGAGATGTGCAGTCACATAGAAGCGGAATAGCAATGCACGGCTTACCAAAATATGGCAGGATAAACGGTTAGCCGTATGCACGAAGGTCACATTAATGCGTACATTGGTCCTTTCAATATACATCTATGCTTGCGAGACATGTACAATTACAACTGACTTGCAGCGGAGGATACATGCCTTGGAGATGAGATGTTCCCAAAGACTTTTAAACGTCACGTACAAAGATAGAGTTACAGATGAGAAAATACGAGAAAGAATTACAACAGCAATAGGGCCTTTTGAAGACATCTTGGCAACTGTCAGGAGAAGGAAACTCGCTTGGTACGAGCACATATGGAGATAAAATGGGCTTGCAAATACGGTCCTGCACGGAAAGGTGCAAGATGGACGACGAAGAGGTCGTTCCAAAAAGAGACCGGAGGACAACATTAAAGAATGGATCAATCTCCGACCAGAAGAGATACATGCAGCGGCGGGTGACAGAAAGGGTTGGCGTGGGGGTGTTTTTATGTGTGCCCCAATGACCTCACCAGTTACGGGATGACTTGACTTGACTTGAGTGTTGTACATCTCTGGGATCGATGACTCCGATGCAATCAGTCAGCTTTGAGTCACTGACTGCAGTTATAGCGTCTCCGGTCCCATGGAAAATTGATCAGTTCAATTGGTACTGTATGGCATGGATTCTTCTTCTTCTTCGTTCGTTCACAATCATCCGCTACCACACCCTAAAAAAGCTTTTCAAATAGCAGATGTAGTCCAGAGAACGGAAGGCGCAGTGCTGCAGTTGACAGCTTGACTGCGACATTTGTACCTTTTTGACCAACACATCCGACTTCAGCAAGCATTTTTTAGTACCGAGTTGCCTTCCCTATTTGATTCCTTATCCTTAGCCAATCTGCTCTGTTGCAGCCTGTTATCCAGGATCACCGCGTGGAGGTATAGAACGGTCTTGGCAGCTTTGGTTCGCTGGCCCTGACACTAGCGGTCAGCTATGAGTCGCTGACCACTGCAGCTCATGCGCTGCTCAGCATCTTGATCCCTAATATCGGGTTTGAGTAGAGACTGTTAAAGGTTTGAGAATCCCCGATCTATGCCGCCACACACACACACACACACATACACACAAAAGTAAAAGGGACGCGTGTTTACATTAGGGTCCCTGGTTAATAGCGAACCTTTCAATAGGTGTGTTCATGACCAGTATGTGTTTATATATTTAAGGTGTGACCGAGAAATCCATGTCCTTAAAATACGTGGGGCGTTCAAATCAAACCGAGATATTTTGTTCTAGTTCTACCTGAATGGGTTATAAGCGTGCTGGAACTACTATCATTAGCTAGGGGCACGTGTCCTATTACTGCTAGGTGACTCACTTGCCATGTGCCAGTCACATGATAACAACAACAACAATATTTGCTTAGGTGTCTGCGGTCCGTTGCGTTGAATGAACACCACCATGTCCAGTTGTAACTGCGTGCTGCCAGGCCTCCTCTAAGGCAGATGGGGAGGCTGCTACCTATTGAAGCCACGTGTTTGGGGGACGATCTCTCCGGCGCTTCCAGCCAGCAGGGTGGAGGCCGTTTGCACTGTTGACTGTCTTTTGAAGAATCTGGTGAGCTGGGACCTCCTTGTCTAGTCGGACAACATGACCGAACAGGGAAATGCGGCGACGTTCCAGAATAACCGAGACAGGGGGAGATGTAACTTTGCAGAAACGTCTACATTCCGGACAAAATCGTACAAACGAAAGCCAAGGATGTGTCGTTGATTTCGCGTGATAGATAAATAAAAATCCCTGACAAAACTGTTAGTTCTTGCATGGAACAGCGTGTTGTGATGAAGTTTCTTGTGCAAGAAGGCGAGAAACCTGCGGAAATTTACAGAAAACTGCAATTACAATACGGGGATGAGACACTCAGCCACAGTAAGACATTTCTTCTTCTTCTTCGTTCGTTCTCGATCTCCCACTACCAAACACTGAAAGGGTAAGTAGCAGAATGTAGTCCAGAGAACGGAATGCGTTGTGTTGTGGTTTACAGATTGGCTGCGATATTTGCACCTTTCGGTCCAACACATCTGACTTCAGCAAGCATTTTTTGAGTATCGGGTTAGCATTCCCTCTTCGATCCCTTCTCCTTAGCCATTCTGCCCTGCTGCAGCCTGTTATCCAGGATCACCACGTGGAGGTGTAGAAGGGTCTTGGCAGCTATGGTTCGCTGGCCCTGACACTAGCAGTCAGCTATGGGTCGCTGACCACTACAGCTCATGCGCTGCTCAGCATCTTGATCCCCAGTAAGACATTTGAATGGTGTAAACGTTTTAGAGATGGCCGTACATCCGTGAGTGACAATCCCGGCTCTCAACCCACCACAGTCATTCATGTGAATATCCAGGTTGTGGAACGTCTTATCCTGGATGTTGGTTTTTAAGCCCGTGGTGCAACTATCAACAGTGACCAGTACATACACATCTTGAGTGATGGGCATAACCGTTGGGGGGGGGGGCGGGGGGAGACGGCCTGGTTTGATCACAAAGTGTGTCCTGCTCCTGCAAGATAACTTTCGACCTTATACGGCTCACCGTACTATGTGCCATCTACAGCAGCTCGGCTGTGAGGTATTGCCACATCCACTTTACAGTCCAGACCTCGCTCAAAGCGATTTCCACCTGTTTGGACCCCTAAAAGAATTCCTGGGAAGTCAGCATTTCAGCACTGGTGTTGAAATGAAACAGGCTGTCCTGGATTGGTTCAGACATACTGACAAATCTTTCTTCGCTGAAGCTTTTCGAACATTATTTAAACGCTGGGATAAGTGCATAAACTTTGCAGGAGATTATATCGAAAAATGGCACTTTGACTACCTGAAATTGTTCAAATATTTTTTGTCATAAAAAAAAAAGTCCCGGTCTGACTTGAACGCGCCTCGTATTTTTTAAACTGGGTAAAAAAAGGTCAAAATTGTTTTCAAATTTAATGAAAGTGGTGAGAAATTATGAGTACTTGCCTCTTAATTCACCCCAAACAGAGTTCCATGGGTTCCACGTAACGGGACATTCCATTTCAGGTTACGGCGAGGACAGGTCGATATAATTTTTATTTTAAATAAATAAGTAAAGACTTTCAGTTTTGCGAAGGGTTCTGGTTAGGTTTAAGGTTATGGTTAGGCTATTGACCACCAAACACCATTGTCACCAGATACCACTATCACCAAATATCAATATCACCAAATAAATACCTCTGTCACCAAATACCACTATCACCAAATACCCTTATCACCTAATACCATTGCCACCAAATACCACTATGACCAAATACCATTATTACCAAATACCACTATGACCAAATGTCATTATCACCAAATACCACTATCACCAAATACCATTATCACCAAATACCACTATCACCAAATACCACTATCACTAAATACCACTATCACCAAAATACCACTATCAACCAAGTACCATTGCCACCAAATACCACTGCCACCAAATACCATTTTCACCAAATACCACTATCACCAAATACCACTATCACCAAATACCACTATCACCAAATACCACTATCACCGAATACCACTATCACCAAATACCACTATAAACCAAGTACCACTGCCACCAAATACCACTGCCACCAAATACCACTGCCACCAAGTACCACTGCCACCAAGTACCACTGCCACCAAATACCACTGCCACCAAATACCACTGCCGCCAAATACCACTGCCACCAAATACCACTGCCACCAAATACCACTGTGACGAAATGTAGTAACAATCGGGTCATTTTGGAGAGAGATTTAACCAAAATATTTAACGGTCATTAACGTGCATGGATTTCGTGGCCTAACCGTGTGTGAGTGTGTGTGTGTGTGAGTGTGTGTGTGTGAGTGTGTGTGTGTGTGTGAGTGTGTGTATGAGTGGGTGTGTGAGTGTGTGTATTAGAATGTGACAAATCTGCTTACCATTAAGGAGCCAGGCAAAAAATGTAGGATCCTTACATTCTAACTTAACTTAACTTACAATAATTTAGCTTAACTTAACGTCTTTATACTGGTTTAGAAGACTGCAGAGCCTGTATACAACCAGTTTCATTTACATTACCTTGCTCTAAAAGCTATGCGCATCCAATTTATTCTTAAATACATTAACTGTCCATGCCTCCACTACCTCCCGTGGCAATGCATTCCAAGCATTCACCACTCTCTGACTAAAAAAATATTAATGTCAGCTTGTAGCTATGTCCTCTTGTTCTTGTCGGTGGCTGTATTTAAAAAAAACTTTTTTTAGTCTAATTTATCCATTCCTCTGATCATCTTATAAACCTGTATTAAGCCATCTCGAATTCTTCTCTCTTCGAGACACTGTAGGCCGGTTTTTCTGAGTCGTTCCTCATAACTGTAATTCTGGAATCCCACTATCAGCTTTGTCGCTCTTTTTTGTATCCTGTCCAGCATGTTTATATCTCCTCTGCGATAAGAGTACCCCAATCTAGGTCTAACTAAAGCTTTATACAGTTTGACTGTCACTTCCTTGCTGCTATGTTTAATATTTATTTTTATAATTTATTTTGCATTTGAATTTTTCACTGCTACCTTAACTTCCTCACTCACCTTTCCTGTATGATCTATTATAACCCCTAGGTCCCTTTCCTTATCTATCTTTCTAATATTGTTCTCGCCCATTCTGTAATTATGTTCCATATTGGATCCACCCCCGTGGATGACATTCGCTGGATGAACAGCTGTTCCTCTGAATATGCAACATGCGAGAGGCTATGGGTGAATTGTTCATAGTGGCAAGTGAACGAGAAGGGAGGGGAGACATGGCATGATATTATGCGAGTAAATAAGGCACTTGTCCTGAATTGTTGGACTCCACAGCAACACAACAACAACAATAAAAACCGTTTACTCCGACGTAAAAATCGTTCTGTTACGAGTTTTGTGTTGTTGTTTTGTGTTGTTGTTTTGTGTTGTTGTTTTGTGTTGTTGTTGTTTGCTAATGCCCACAATGAGTTAGGTTTACTCTTTTATGGGCCATAAAAAGGTCGTTACATGGCGGGTTGTAGTAGCTTTCCTCACATCCCGAGCGTGCTTGTGAAGGTGGACCGAGGTCCTCAAGGCTTGGCTTCATCTGCGTGTCACTCACTACTACGGGGATCACATCGATCCCTCACCTTGTTAGCCAGGCTAACATCCCATTTCCAGGGAGGGCTACTAGGAAGCCGAGTTAAGAGTCTTGAACAGTATATTTTTGCCTGACCCTTCCTAACATGTCTGATCAGTATATTTTGCCTGACCCTGACTAACATGTCTGATCAGTATATTTTGCCTGACCCTGACTAACTTGTCTGATCAGTATATTTTGCCTGACCCTGACTAACATGTCTGATCAGTATATTTTGCCTGACCCTGACTAACATGTCTGATCAGTATATTTTGCCTGACCCTGACTAACATGTCTGATCAGTATATTTTGCCTGACCCTGACTAACATGTCTGATCAGTATATTTTGCCTGACCCTGACTAACATGTCTGATCAGTATATTTTGCCTGACCCTGACTAACATGTCTGATCAGTATATTTTGCCTGACCCTGACTAACTTGTCTGATCAGTATATTTTGCCTGACCCTGACTAACATGTCTGATCAGTATATTTTGCCTGACCCTGACTAACATGTCTGATCAGTATATTTTGCCTGACCCTGACTAACATGTCTGATCAGTATATTTTGCCTGACCCTGACTAACATGTCTGATCAGTATATTTTGCCTGACCCTGACTAACATGTCTGATCAGTATATTTTGCCTGACCCTGACTAACATGTCTGATCAGTATATTTTGCCTGACCCTGACTAACATGTCTGATCAGTATATTTTGCCTGACCAGATATTAGTCTTCCTCTCCCTATTACGAGTATATCTATTTTTTATCCTTTTAAAAAAATACAAGCTTTCGAAACAGGTCGACCTATATTTAGAAAATAGCCTACTTTCTAGAGAAAACAATCCTACACACCTATTAATGAGATAGGACAAAAGATTAACATAGGGCCCACACATAGAGGATACTCAAAAGAAGGCCACACTCAGACTGAGGCTGATGAAAAAACTGGCAGGGACAAATTGAGGCGCAGTCAGACAGGTCTACACTGGATACGTACGGCCAACACAGTCAGACAGGTCTACACTGGATACGTACGGCCAACACTGTCAGACAGGTCTACACTGGATACGTACGACCAACACAGTCAGACAGGTCTACACTGGATACGTACGGCCAACACTGTCAGACAGGTCTACACTGGATACGTACGGCCAACACTGTCAGACAGGTCTACACTGGATACGTACGGCCAACACAGTCAGACAGGTCTACACTGGATACGTACGGCCAACACAGTCAGACAGGTCTACACTGGATACGTACGGCCAACACTGTCAGACAGGTCTACACTGGATACGTACGGCCAACACAGTCAGACAGGTCTACACTGGATACGTACGGCCAACACTGTCAGACAGGTCTACACTGGATACGTACGGCCAACACAGTCAGACAGGTCTACACTGGATACGTACGGCCAACACAGTCAGACAGGTCTACACTGGATACGTACGGCCAACACTGTCAGACAGGTCTACACTGGATACGTACGGCCAACACAGTCAGACAGGTCTACACTGGATACGTACGGCCAACACTGTCAGACAGGTCTACACTGGATACGTACGGCCAACACAGTCAGACAGGTCTACACTGGATACGTACGGCCAACACTGTCAGACAGGTCTACACTGGATACGTACGGCCAACACTGGAATATGGCATGGGTACCTATGCAACAGCGGGGAAGACCAACTTACAGAAATTAGACAAAGCACAGAATACCGGACTCTGAATTATTATCGGAGGTCTGAGAAGCACCCCAATTAGAGAACTCGAAGCGGTAGCAGGCCTCAAGAGCCTCGGTGATCGCATAGAAGGAAAAATACTAAACCTGACAGAACAATACAAGCGTATGAATAAACTTTCAATGCGGGGAAAAGTTAATGAATTAACAAAAAACCGCATAAAAAGAACAAGCTTCAATCGTCTATTAAAAGCCCTTACAGCCAGCAACATTGACATCACATCAAAATGTCCAACGATATGGGAAATGATACAAGTATATGAAAATACAGATCAATAGCCCAACGTCACAGTGGAAGCGAAAATACGAGGTATCGATAGAAAGGTGGAAGAATCAGACCATGCATTGAGAGAAAAAACCCTAAAGCATATTTGAGACGCCTATCCTCAACCCATGAAGACGCATGTCTACACAGATGGATCATCAGAGGAAGCATTGATGAAAGGAGGGGCGGGACTCGTCATATTTCTACAGGATGGAACAGTTATAGAAAAAGCAAGTGCTGCCGGGGAGCCCTCGACAAATCTAAGAACAGAGCAACAGGCAATAATTGAAGCAGTCAAACTATTGGAAGAAAAGGGGTTAAAGGATAACAGAATAGTGTTTTTGT
The DNA here is from genome assembly GCA_036924085.1 of Ariolimax columbianus. NCBI lineage: Eukaryota > Metazoa > Mollusca > Gastropoda > Stylommatophora > Arionidae > Ariolimax > Ariolimax columbianus. The sequence continues at coordinate 67,621,685 of JAVGWX010000017.1, forward strand.
GTGACTGCATGGAAATGTTGCAGGCCCCACAAAGAGAACTACGAAATAGTATGGAAAGGGAACTGATATGCCAGCTTAATAAACTCTCAGTCCACAATAAAATCGCTCTCCAGTGGATTCCAGCTCACTGCGGCATACCTGGGAATGAATGGGCGGACAGACTGCCAGGGAGGGAAGACAAAGAGAACAAATCACCCACCCAGTGTCACTGCCAGAAGTCAAGGCACACATCCCCCAAAAATATAAACAACAGTGGATAGAGAGAACAAACAGTAAATACCCACATAACCCAATCAATAAACTGAATGGGAAACAGTATACCACAATTTTCCGCCTTACAACAGGTCATAGCAGACTAAATGCACACATGCATAAAATGAAAGCAGCACAGACTGCACAATGCACATGTCAGAGAGGACCCCAGACTCCAGAACACATCCTGCAAACATGTCCACTGCACCAAGACTCCCGCGAGAAGACCTGGCCCGAGGATAGAAACATACAAGACAAACTGTGGGGAACCACTGAGAACCTGCGACTGACATGTCACTTCATGGAGGCAGCCCATCTGGTGGCATAAAACGAGCATACGAAACCGAACTCAAAGAAGAAGAATCTCCAAGAATATTCGAATTCTTTTAATAAATGTTTTTAAGCTGGTATGCAGTAAAGGAGTAGTGAATCTGAAGGTTTCAATTTAATTTGTTTTTAAATGTTTGGTTTTGATTTCTTATCAGCGAAGTTGAAGTTCTTCTTTTAAAAAACAGACATTGCCAATAATAAAACCGCAAGCGTTATGTCGCTAGATCGTGCTTTGTTTATGATTGACGATGTAACACTTTTTTGCGACCACAATTTTTTGTGTCAAATTCGCGGGCTAAGCACAGTAATCGCTAAGTTGTATTTTAGATTCATAAAAACAAAATTATTTGTCAGAAAGATGACACTTAGCTCTACCTTTCTTATTGGTTGTTCACTTTGTAACATTTTATTGCCCAATGTTCGCTTCTAACGAGGAAATGTCTAACTTTTTGATACAACAATAAATGACATTGTGCGGACAGATTCATCATCATCATCATGTAGCATGTCCTTTGCAGAACGTTGCTCTCATGACAGCCTGTTTGTAGAAAACTCTATCATTCGACAGTCTTCCGCCCCAAATGAACTCTCCTCGTTTGTACACACATTATTTAGTGCACGCTGGAAATGTATAGGAGTGACTTTTGAAAGTCTATCAATGGCCGTCTCATAGATGACCACACCTCAATAGATGAACCAGCAACCCACAGACTGTAGATCGAGCGAGGTTTGAGCAGAATTGGCGCAATAGAAGAATGTGTACAACCAGCGAGCTGCAGGAACCATCAATATCCACACCCTTCGCCATTTATTGAGAGACTGATCACACATGAGTATGTCTGGAGTGCAGTGATGTCGATTCTTAGAAACAAAACAGAACAGAACACGCCATTACCTTGCATGATTCGATTACATCTTTTGGGCATGATGTCAGCGATTGTAAAACAACAATACTCGCCTATTCGATACTCGAGAATCGAAGAGCTTGCGGTTATTGTCGGCGACAGCTGGCCAACGGAAACATCTATAAATAAAAGTTGATTGACAAAAAAAGATTCTGAAACACTGTTCTCTGTTTGTTTCATTGAAGGGTTTTCCTATCTGGATTTTATTGGCGAAGGCACGCCCCATTCCAACCCAGATCGTAGTCCTTTGAGCGATATCAGGACTTATTGGCCAGTGTGTATCTGTTTGTAGTGTGGATGCATTAGTCAGTGTATGGATGCGCGTGTGCATATGTTGGTAATGTGGACGTATTGACCAGTGTATGGATGTGTATGCATATCTGTTTGTAGTGTAGATGTATTGACCAGTGTATGGATGAGCGTGTTTATCTGTTTGTATTGTAGATGTACTGGACAGTGTATGGATGTGTGTGTATCTGTTTGTATTGTAGATGTATTAGACAGTGTATGGATGTGTGTGTATCTGTTTGCATTGTAGACCTATTGGTCAGTGTATGGCTACGTGTGTGTATATGTTTGTATTGTAGACCTATTGGTCAGTGTATGGCTACGTGTGTGTATATGTTTGTATTGTAGATGTATTAGACAGTGTATGGATGTGTGTGTATCTGTTTGCATTGTAGACCTATTGGTCAGTGTATGGCTACGTGTGTGTATATGTTTGTATTGTAGACCTATTGGTCAGTGTATGGCTACGTGTGTGTATATGTTTGTATTGTAGATATATTAGACAGTGTATGGATGTGTGTGTATCTGTTTGCATTGTAGACCTATTGGTCAGTGTATGGCTACGTGTGTGTATATGTTTGTATTGTAGACCTATTGGTCAGTGTATGGCTACGTGTGTGTATATGTTTGTATTGTAGATGTATTAGCGATTGCATTGGTGCGTTTGAAAACGAAGAAAAAGAAGAAGAATGCGCTTCAGTCGACCGAGCTTGAAACGAGTATAAGGCTTACTCTTAGAGATCATCTTCTTCTTCTCGTCCGCCATGCTTGTTCTTGCTACGTCACATGTGAAGGCCAGTTCTCTGGTTAAAGGTTGCTGTAGTGGAAAGTTCTTCAGCGCTTACGTCACTGCTTTCACCTCCATTCTCAAACCTAGTTAGGTTACTGTCATGTATGCCTTACTGCGCTCAGCAACGACCTGTCCTCTCATTCTAGCCGAGAAGCCCCAGTCTGATGTCCCACTGCGCAGCACTGATCCGTCGGTGTATATGACGGCATCACTATCCTGCGTGTTCTCAGTTATCAGCAGATTCACCACGTGCTCTGCTCTTCCGTTGCTTCGTTCTCTGAAGCCCCTGCCTAAGGTTATAATGACTCTCTGGTACTCTATCATTCTATCACCAGTGTGGACCCTTTTAACTGTTAGGGATGAAAATGAAGTAAAAAATGACCTGTCCACATTACCTCATTAAAAAACCTGAGGACAAGCTAAGTGGAGTCTCTATATAGCACACCATCTCCGAAAGCAGTGCCCGTTATGGTACAGGATGAAGGGAAACACTAACCGTAACCTAACACGGTCTGCTAATTACAAAATAAATAAATATTGAGGCCAAGATAACCCGTTATCGCCGGGCATCGTACACTGACCTAGATTCGTCATGATTTAGGATCCATGACCGACTGACGACCGAATCAGTCTGTGACCGACACGCATGGTGACATCTTTTACAACAGCAGCACACTGCCTCCACTTTGCTAAACATGTGACTTTGTTTTGTAGTGTCTTAGTTCATATTCTTTATGTATCTGTTTATGTAACAGTTCGCCTTTTTCTATTTTTAAAATGTAATGGTTGTTTTTAAAAGTTTAACTTACTTGTTTACTCCTTCTACCCTGGAGTGTAGAGTCTTCTATCTTGTTTACCTTATCGCTCCTCTTCTACCCTGGGGTGTAGAGTCTTCTATCTTACTTAATTGCTCCTCTTCTAACCTGGAGTGTAGAGTCTTCTAACTTGTTTACCTTATCGCTCCTCCTTCTACCCTGGAGTGTAGAGTCTTCTACCTTACTTAATTGCTCCTCTTCTAGCCTGGAGTGTAGAGTCTTCTACCTTACTTAATTGCCCCTCTTCTAACCTGGAGTGTAGAGTCTTCTATCTTACTTAATCGCTCCTCTTCTAACCTGGGGTGTAGAGTCTTCTACCTTACAACAATGGATGAGACAGGTTGGATAGTTACTGAGTGGATTAGACCAACACTTCTGCGGAAGATGGATGTGTCGAACGGAAAGGTGCAAATATCGTAGTCAAGCTGTAAACTAGCGACACAACGCATTACCATTCTCCGGACTACATCTGCTATTTGCAAAGCACTGTTCGGGGCTTTGTAGTGGGCGATTTGTTTGTTTGTTTGTTTTTTCGTTTTTTTCGGGGGTTTGTTTGTTAGTTTGCGTTCGCCTTATTTCTCTATTCCCCAAGGCGGTGTGCGTTGCACTGTGGTTAATATTTTGCACCTGTCGGCCCAATGCATCCGACTTCAGCTTTCATTTTATGTAAGGGTCTGTTTCCTCCTGCATTTTCTCAGGGCTTGCTTCCCCTGGGTAACCGCCGGTGCGTTGATGGGGATCGAATCCAGCACCTTGAGTTTGTGAGCCGTGTCACTTAACTACTAGCCCACGCCAACCCAGCAGGAGGTTGAAAACAAACGTGAACAAATAACAACGAACAAACAAGACCAACACTAACTGAGAGATTGTATCCTATAATCGGTGTAACCCCGCCTGAGACACGAAGAACGTCAGAGATATAAAGAGAGAAACAGGTAAACGACTCAAGGCACGCTATCTTTGGACATCAGGTTCAGTGCATAAGACTAAAATCAAGAAATTTCTTACAGTCAACCCAGCCCCTACAGACTAGTCCTGGACAACTTATTTACTTACTTAGTCGCTCCTCTCCTATTTTGAGGTGTAGAGGTTTGCCAGAGAGAACGCAACACTGCTCTATTCGCCGTCTTTTTCCTGGCCTCTTTCCAATCCAGCCCTCTATCACTTAGGGACTGTCGTATGTTGTCTTTCCAACGTACTTTAGGACGTCCTGTGGGTCTGCGTCCTTGACTTTTTATCTCCCATGACCGCTTTGGTATCCGATCTTCTTCCATTCTACAGACATGGCCAAACCACTGTGGCTGGGACTGATCCACTCGTGTCTGCAGGGGTTGAACTTCAAGATTGCTACGTATTGTCTGGTTACGGATCTTGTCCCTTTTCGTCACCTGAACCGCCTTTCTTAGGTACCTCGTTTCTGAAGTTTGTAATTGCCTTTCTTGGGCTGTAGTCATTGCCCATGACTCACATCCATATGTCAGGACAGGCACATAGGTCGAGCAGTATACATCCATCTTTGTTTTCCAGCTTATTTCTCTTCTACTGAGGAAACCTCTGTTTATTGCATGGAACAGTCTACCTGCTGCTGCCCTTCGTCCAGTTAACTCCTCTTTGATTCCTCCCCTGCTGTCTATTACCACTCCTAGATATTTAAAGTTGCTGACCTGCTCCAGTGCTCGTGTTCCCAGGGTTATCTAATGTCTCTTTTCATCTCTGGCGATCACCATGGTTTTTGCTTTGGAGTTGCTGATGTGCATTATTCCTCTCTTCTTCAACTCTTCTTCCCAGACCTACAAGTTGATCTGGAGATATGCTGCGGATTTCGTGATCAGGGTCACATCATCTGCAAATGCTAGTTCAGATATGTAACTTGGTATCATCTTCCAGTACCCTACTTCATACTTTTTTGTCCTGGACAACGCCGCATCCAAAGATGGAAAGAGCTGACTCAGGTCTCCTGTATTGAGTTACTGGAAGAACCAGCGTCCGTCATCTCCTACCTTACAATATGGCAGTCACTAAATAGACTTCGAATTGGCGTATTACAATGCAGGAAAAACCTAAAAAGATGGGGGGAAATGGATGATGAAACATGCGAATATGGAGCAACACAAGACCAAGACCCCCTGATGATCTGCCAAAACCTCCCAGAGACTTGCAGTATGGATGGCAAGGGAATCTATGTGGTTGAATACTTGAAGAATGACGTGTGACTCAGTGCACGGGACAATGAAACACAACACAATTTGTATTTAAAATTCTCTTCATTCAATCGATCGTTTCCAACCTTCGATAACACCCCATCTCAAAAGCCTCCAAATACCTCTTTTCTCTTATACTAGACATTAAGGCCGCAGACGAGACATTAATGTCTTAGACCAGAGATCAATGTAAATCTCAAAAAGATATTACAATATAAAATTATATTTCCACAAAAATTGACACGCAATATAGAACAGTCGAAATAATGATGCCAACCCGATTATTTAGATTGTTTCAAACATGGCATGTTTTAGAGAACAGAATTACAGTTCCAAACATGTATAGAGTGACAGGATAATATGATTTAAGTATCGACATTGTCGTTACAATTATACATCGTGCCAACTGGCATGTACGATCAATTCCCTTCTGTCTGCTTGTCTCAAAGCACTACTAACGACAGAACGTTCTGACACACTAAGCCTGCACATCGCGCTGAAATGACCTTACTTAACTGAATTTAACTTCATTATACTGGTTTAGAAGGCTCTACAGAGTCTGTATACAACCAGTTTATTTCACTCCACAGATACTGAAAATACTGTCAGCATTCAATCTATTTGTTAATGCATTAACTAACTCTGCTTTCACTACATCCTGCGGCAATGCATTCCAACCATTCACCACTCTCTGACTAAAAAATTACTTTCTAATATATAATCTAGACCTTTCTTTAAACAATTTGAAGTTGTTCCCACTTGTTCTTGTAGCTGGTTGTACTTTGAACAAACTTTGTATAGTCGAACTTTTTAACCATTTATTATTTTATACACTTGTATTAAGTCACATCGAATTCTTCTTTGTTCTAGACACTGAAGACCAGTCTTTGTTAGTTTTTCCTCATAACTATAATTCTGAAACCTCGCGATCATTTTTGTGTCTCTTCTTTGTACCCTTCCCAGCATGTTTATATCCATTCTATTATATGGACTCCCCACCTGAACACAGCACTCAAATTTAGGTCTCACTAATGATTTAAATAACTTGACTATTACTTCCTTGCTCTTATGTGAAATGTTTCTTTTTATCATGCCCAACAGGGCATTGGCCTTTTCTCCTGCCACCTGGACTTGCTCTCTCTCCTTTCCTGTATGATCTACTATAACTCCTAGGTCCCTTTCCTTTTTTATTGTCCTAATATTGTTCTCTCTCATCCTGTAATTATATTCATTATTGGATCTTCCCACGTGGATGACTGTACATTTTTCTACATTAAACTCTATCTGCCAGCTCTCAGACCATTTTTAATCGTATCTAAATCCGATCTCGATAGATCCACCTCTTCTGGAGCAGAGACCCTGCAGAATATTTGTGTGTCATCCGCGAACTTTGCAATCATGGATCTGATATCAATGTCCAAATCATTATTATATATATTAAGAACAAAATTGGTCCCAATAATTGTTTCTGTACTTTCAATGGGGTGTATAGTCTTCTACTTTACTTAATTGCTCCACTTTTACTCTAGGGGTTTGGAGATTAGAATTCGAGGTGATTTGATGTAGGTTTAGAAGATAAGGAAAATGATAAATTAGACTATACGAAGTATTTCCAAGAATAACCTGCTACAACAACAAGAGGGCATATCTACAAATTATTTAACGATGTGTCCAGATTAAATATTAGGAAATATTTATTTAGACAGAGTGTTGAATACTTGGAATGCGTTGCCCCAGGATGTAGTGGAGGCTGACTCAGCTAAGGCATTCAAGAATAGATTGGACGCGCGTAGTTAGTTTTAGAGATAAGGAAACATGGTATAGGTATGTTTCAAGATCGTCTGGGTTGACCAAGACGGTCATGCAAGGTACTGTGTCTGAGAAGCGTAAGAGAGGGAGACGGAAAAAAGAGATGGGAAGACAACATGAGAGAGTGGACGGGAAGGTCCATAGCTTGAACAAATATCCGGGCACAAAACCGAGTGGAGTGGCGGGAACTGGTCCAATAATCTGCAGTATTGGTGACCCAATGACCTTTCGGGTTACTGGACTGATGATGATGAAACTGGTTGTATACAGACTCTGCAGAGTCTTCTAAACCAGGATCAAGAAGTTGAGTTAAGTTAAGAGGCTAATGTCCGGACATACCAAATCAGACTATGTTAGCGAGAGTCAGGTGAAACATACCAGATCAGACCATGTTAGTGAGAGTCAGGTGAAACATACCAGATCAGACTATGTTAGTGAGTGCCTGGTAAAACATACAAGATCAGACAATGTTAGCGAGAGTCAGGTAAAACATACCAGATCAGACTATGTTAGCGAGAGTCAGGTGAAACATGCCAGATCAGACTATGTTAGCGAGAGTCAGGTAAAACATACCAGATCAGACTATGTTAGCGAGAGTCAGGTAAAACATACCAGATCAGACTATGTTAGCGTGAGTCAGGTGAAACATATTAGATCAGACTATGTTTGTGAGAGTCAGGAAATACATACCATATCAGACTATGTTAGCGAGAGTCAGGTGAAACATATTAGATCAGACTATGTTTGTGAGAGTCAGGTGAAACATATTAGATCAGACTATGTTAGCGAGAGTCAGGTAAAACATCCCAGATCAGACTTTGTTAGCGAGAGTCAGGTAAAACATACCAGATCAGACTATGTTAGCGAGAGTCAGGGGAACATGCCAGATCAGACTATGTTAGCGAGAGTCAGGTGAAACATATTAGATCAGACTATGTTAGCGAGAGTCAGGGGAAACATATTAGATCAGACTATGTTAGCGAGAGTCAGGTGAAACATACCAGATCTGACTATGTTAGCGAGAGTCAGGTAAAACATACCAGATCAGACTATGTTAGCGTGAGTCAGGTGAAACATATTAGATCAGACTATGTTTGTGAGAGTCAGGAAATACATACCATATCAGACTATGTTAGTGAGAGTCAGGTGAAACATATTAGATCAGACTATGTTAGTGAGAGTCAGGTAAAACATACCAGATCAGACTATGTTAGCGAGAGTCAGGTGAAACATACCAAATCAGACTATGTTAGCGTGAGTCAGGTGAAACATATTAGATCAGACTATGTTAGCGAGAGTCCGGTGAAACATATTAGATCAGACTATGTTAGTGAGAGTCAGGTAAAACATACCAGATCAGACTATGTTAGCGTGAGTCAGGTGAAACATATTAGATCAGACTATGTTAGCGAGAGTCAGGGGAAACATAATAGATCAGACTATGTTAGCGAGAGTCAGGTGAAACATACCAGATCTGACTATGTTAGCGAGAGTCAGGTAAAACATACAAGATCAGACAATGTTAGCGACAGTCAGGTAAAACATACCAGATCAGACTATGTTAGCGAGAGTCAGGTGAAACATGCCAGATCAGACTATGTTAGCGAGAGTCAGGTAAAACATACCAGATCAGACTATGTTAGCGTGAGTCAGGTGAAACATATTAGATCAGACTATGTTTGTGAGAGTCAGGAAATACATACCAGATCAGACTATGTTAGCGAGAGTCAGGTGAAACATACCAGATCAGACTATGTTAGCGAGAGTCCGGTGAAACATATTAGATCAGACTATGTTAGTGAGAGTCAGGTAAAACATACCAGATCAGACTATGTTAGCGAGAGTCAGGGGAAACATGCCAGATCAGACTATGTTAGCGAGAGTCAGGTGAAACATATTAGATCAGACTATGTTAGCGAGAGTCAGGGGAAACATATTAGATCAGACTATGTTAGCGAGAGTCAGGTGAAACATGCCAGATCAGACTATGTTAGCGAGAGTCAGGTAAAACATACCAGATCAGACTATGTTAGCGAGAGTCAGGGGAAACATATTAGATCAGACTATGTTAGCGAGAGTCAGGTGAAACATACCAGATCTGACTATGTTAGCAAGAGTCAGATGAAACATGCCAGATCAGACTATGTTAGCGAGAGTCAGGTGAAACATGCTGATCAGACTATGTTAGCTAGAATCAGGTAAAATATACTAGATCAGACCATGTTAGTGAGAGTCAAGTGAAACATACCAGATCAGACTATGTTAGCGAGAGTCAAGTGAAACATACCAGATCAGACTATGTTAGCGAGAGTCAAGTGAAACATACCAGATCAGACTATGTTAGCGAGAGTCAAGTGAAACATACCAGATCAGACTATGTTAGCGAGAGTCAGGTGAAACATACCAGATCAGACTATGTTAGCGAGAGTCAGGTGAAACATACCAGATCAGACTATGTTAGCGAGAGTCAGGTGAAACATACCAGATCAGACTATGTTAGCGAGAGTCAAGTGAAACATACCAGATCAGACTATGTTAGCGAGAGTCAGGTGAAACATACCAGATCAGACTATGTTAGCGAGAGTCAGGTGAAACATACCAGATCAGACTATGTTAGCGAGAGTCAAGTGAAACATACCAGATCAGACTATGTTAGCGAGAGTCAAGTGAAACATACCAGATCAGACTATGTTAGCGAGAGTCAAGTGAAACATACCAGATCAGACTATGTTAGCGAGAGTCAGGTGAAACATGCTGATCAAGTCCCCATCTCGTCCAAGCAGCTGTCAATGGAAACAGGCTGTTCAGTGGAAGTCAGGTTAAAGAGGTTGGTATCGGCCGTTTGATCTCCATAGTAATGAGCCTACTGATGAGCCTTGCATTGCACTACTGACAGGAGTACCCTGGTTCACCTTCACAAGTACGCTTTGGGATGTGAGAAGAGTCACTGTAACCTTCTACCAAAGCAACTCGTCAAGAGTACCTAACAAGAACAAATGGCATTAGCAACACCTATAGTGTGTAGAGTCTTCTACCTTTCGTCCTTCTTCTACCCTGAGGTGTAGAGTATTCAACTGTATTTACTTAGTCATTCCTCTCCTACGCTAGGGTGTAGAGTCTTCTACCTTACTTAGTCCCTCCTCTTCTACCCTTGAGTACAATCTATGCCAAGTTTGTCTATGTTGACATTTTCTGACTCGTCTTCTTTGTGCTGTTCTCTCCATTCTATCCTCATTGATCGCTTGATGTGTGTCTTTGCTTCTTTATAGCTCCGTGGATGGGGAATCTGCTAGCCGCCACTTCCGGCTTTTGCGAGCTCATCTGCTTTCTTGTTTCCAGGGATCCCACAGTGGGCGGAATCCATTGTAGAACTAAATCTATTTTTGAAGACAGCAATCCTTGGTTGTGTTTTATTTCATGTAAGAGTCTATCTTGTTTGTGGTCTGAGATCAACAGGACTGAAGATTTAGCAGGATCAGAAAACCCGAACGCAGAAGAAGGAGAATAGCGTGTCTGTGCAGCCAGAGTGTCAGCTCTTTCGTTCTCCTGAACTCCAGAATGACCAGGGCATTAGACCTTCGCCAGTTCCTGCATGTTTGATGCTTCTACAGCTGCCACCCACTCTTGCCTTAGACAACCCTTCTGTACCATCCGAAGAAAGGACTATGGGTCTAACACTAGGACTGTCATTTTTTATGAATGATGTTCGTCCATCACATGTGATGAAGACCACTCTCTTTGTCCAGCCGTGTGGACAGTCTTTTCTCTAGTTGTGTCCATGATGTCCGTCCATCACATGTGATGAAGACCACTCTCTTTGTCCAGCCGTGTGGACAGTCTTTTCTCTTGCTGTGTCCATGAAGTTCGTCCATCACATGTGATGAAGACTACTCTTTCTGTTTAGCCGTGTGGACAGTATTTTCTCTTGCTGTGTCCATGAAGTTCGTCCATCACATGTGATGAGGACCACTCTTTCTGTTTAGCCGTGTGGACAGTCTTTTCTCTTGCTGTGTCCATGAAGTTCGTCCATCACATGTGATGAAGACCACTTTTTCTGTTTAGCCGTGTGGACAGTATTTTCTCTTGCTGTGTCCATGAAGTTCGTCCATCACATGTGATGAAGACCACTCTTTCTGTTTAGCCGTGTGGACAGTCTTTTCTCTTGCTGTGTCCATGAAGTTCGTCCATCACATGTGATGAAGACCACTCTTTCTGTTTAGCCGTGTGGACAGTATTTTCTCTTGCTGTGTCCATGATGTTCGTCCATTACATGTGATGAAGACCACTCTCTTTGTCCAGCCGTGTGGACAGTCTTTTCTCTTGCTGTGTCCATGAAGTTCGTCCATCACATGTGATGAAGACCACTCTTTTTGTTTAGCCGTGTGGACAGTCTTTTCTCTTGCTGTGTCCATGATGTTCGTCCATCACATGTGATGAAGACCACTCTTTCTGTTTAGCCGTGTGGACAGTATTTTCTCTTGCTGTGTCCATGAAGTTCGTCCATCCCAGGTGATGAAGACCACTTTCTTTGTCCAGCCGTGTGGACAGTCTTTTCTCTTGCTGTGTCCATGATGTTCGTCCATCACATGTGATGAAGACCACTCTTTCTGTTTAGCCGTGTGGACAGTATTTTCTCTTGCTGTGTCCATGAAGTTCGTCCATCCCAGGTGATGAAGACCACTCTTCCTGTTTAGCCGTGTGGACAGTCTTTTCTCTTGCTGTGTCCATGATGTTCGTCCATCACATGTGATGAAGACCACTCTTTCTGTTTAGCCGTGTGGACAGTATTTTCTCTTGCTGTGTCCATGAAGTTCGCCCATCCCAGGTGATGAAGACCACTCTTCCTGTTTAGCCGTGTGGACAGTCTTTTCTCTTGCTGTGTCCATGATGTTCGTCCATCACATGTGATGAAGACCACTCTTTCTGTTTAACCGTGAGGACAGTATTTTCTCTTGCTGTGTCCATGAAGTTCGTCCATCCCAGGTGATGAAGACCACTCTCTTTGTCCAGCCGTGTGGACAGTCTTTTCTCTTGCTGTGTCCATGATGTTCGTCCATCACATGTGATGAAGACCACTCTCTTTGTCCAGCCGTGTGGACAGTCTTTTCTCTAGTTGTGTCCATGATGTCCGTCCATCACATATGATGAAGACCACTCTCTTTGTCCAGCCGTGTGGACAGTCTTTTCTCTTGCTGTGTCCATGAAGTTCGTCCATCACATGTGATGAAGACCACTCTTTCTGTTTAGCCATGTGGACAGTATTTTCTCTTGCTGTGTCCATGAAGTTCGTCCATCACATGTGATGAAGACCACTCTTCCTGTTTAGCCGTGTGGACAGTCTTTTCTCTTGCTGTGTCCATGATGTTCGTCCATCACATGTGATGAAGACCACTCTTTCTGTTTAGCCGTGTGGACAGTATTTTCTCTTGCTGTGTCCATGAAGTTCGTCCATCCCAGGTGATGAAGACCACTTTCTTTGTCCAGCCGTGTGCACAGTCTTTTCTCTTGCTGTGTCCATGAAGTTCGTCCATCACATGTGATGAAGACCACTCTTTCTGTTTAGCCATGTGGACAGTATTTTCTCTTGCTGTGTCCATGAAGTTCGTCCATCACATGTGATGAAGACCACTCTTCCTGTTTAGCCGTGTGGACAGTCTTTTCTCTTGCTGTGTCCATGATGTTCGTCCATCACATGTGATGAAGACCACTCTTTCTGTTTAGCCGTGTGGACAGTATTTTCTCTTGCTGTGTCCATGAAGTTCGTCCATCCCAGGTGATGAAGACCACTTTCTTTGTCCAGCCGTGTGGACAGTCTTTTCTCTTGCTGTGTCCATGATGTTCGTCCATCACATGTGATGAAGACCACTCTTTCTGTTTAGCCGTGTGGACAGTCTTTTCTCTTGCTGTGTCCATGAAGTTCGTCCATCCCAGGTGATGAAGACCACTCTTCCTGTTTAGCCGTGTGGACAGTCTTTTCTCTTGCTGTGTCCATGATGTTCGTCCATCACATGTGACGAAGACCACTCTTTCTGTTTAGCCGTGTGGACAGTATTTTCTCTTGCTGTGTCCATGAAGTTCGTCCATCCCAGGTGATGAAGACCACTCTTCCTGTTTAGCCGTGTGGACAGTCTTTTCTCTTGCATTGTCCATGATGTTCGTCCATCACATGTGATGAAGACCACTCTTTCTGTTTAGCCGTGTGGACAGTATTTTCTCTTGCTGTGTCCATGAAGTTCGCCCATCCCAGGTGATGAAGACCACTCTTCCTGTTTAGCCGTGTGGACAGTCTTTTCTCTTGCTGTGTCCATGATGTTCGTCCATCACATGTGATGAAGACCACTCTTTCTGTTTAGCCGTGTGGACAGTCTTTTCTCTTGCTGTGTCCATGAAGTTCGTCCATCACATGTGATGAAGACCACTCTTTCTGTTTAGCCGTGTGGACAGTATTTTCTCTTGCTGTGTCCATGATGTTCGTCCATTACATGTGATGAAGACCACTCTCTTTGTCCAGCCGTGTGGACAGTCTTTTCTCTAGTTGTGTCCATGATGTCCGTCCATCACATATGATGAAGACCACTCTCTTTGTCCAGCCGTGTGGACAGTCTTTTCTCTTGCTGTGTCCATGAAGTTCGTCCATCACATGTGATGAAGACCACTCTTTCTGTTTAGCCATGTGGACAGTATTTTCTCTTGCTGTGTCCATGAAGTTCGTCCATCACATGTGATGAAGACCACTCTTTCTGTTTAGCCGTGTGGACAGTCTTTTCTCTTGCTGTGTCCATGAAGTTCGCCCATCACATGCGATGAAGACCACTCTTTCTGTTTAGCCGTGTGGACAGTATTTTCTCTTGCTGTGTCCATGAAGTTCGTCCATCACATGTGATGAAGACCACTCTTTCTGTTTAGCCGTGTGGACAGTCTTTTCTCTTGCTGTGTCCATGAAGTTCGTCCATCACATGTGATGAAGACCACTCTTTCTGTTTAGCCGTGTGGACAGTATTTTCTCTTGCTGTGTCCATGATGTTCGTCCATCACATGTGATGAAGACCACTCTTTCTGTTTAGCCGTGTGGACAGTCTTTTCTCTTGCTGTGTCCATGATGTTCGTCCATCACATGTGATGAAGACCACTCTTTCTGTTTAGCCGTGTGGACAGTATTTTCTCTTGCTGTGTCCATGATGTTCGTCCATCCCAGGTGATGAAGACCACTCTCTTTGTCCAGCCGTGTGGACAGTCTTTTCTCTTGCTGTGTCCATGATGTTCGTCCATCACATGTGATGAAGACCACTCTTTCTGTTTAGCCGTGTGGACAGTATTTTCTCTTGCTGTGTCCATGAAGTTCGTCCATCCCAGGTGATGAAGACCACTCTTCCTGTTTAGCCGTGTGGACAGTCTTTTCTCTTGCTGTGTCCATGATATTCGTCCATCACATGTGATGAAGACCACTCTTTCTGTTTAGCCGTGTGGACAGTATTTTCTCTTGCTGTGTCCATGAAGTTCGTCCATCCCAGGTGATGAAGACCACTCTCTTTGTCCAGCCGTGTGGACAGTCTTTTCTCTTGCTGTGTCCATGATGTTCGTCCATCACATGTGATGAAGACCACTCTTTCTGTTTAGCCGTGTGGACAGTCTTTTCTCTTGCTGTGTCCATGAAGTTCGTCCATCACATGTGATGAAGACCACTCTTTCTGTTTAGCCATGTGGACTGTCTTTTCTCTTGCTGTGTCCGCTGAAATCGGGTACCTGCACTGTGATTTGGATTTCAGTGAGGAATTGACTGTCAACCTGACTCTGTGGTCCTGAACATTTTATCGAGACAGCTGGAGATAGGACAGGATTCCAGATTTGTCCTCAGAGTTTATTCCCGAAGCCTTTCCCGTAAACAGGTATCCTGGAAGGAAGCGGAGAGGGGATGACATCTAACGTTGTGTTGTGCCTTTTCAATAGCCGCAAGAGGTCGTAGAGACATCACTCAGCGTGTGAGTCATATGTGAGGCATCTCTCCCAAACCGTGTTCTAGTCCATCATTATCGTGTCTAAATTTCAGTAACATCAAAATCGACGCTGTCTGCAGCTAGGGCGAAGCGCACCAATCTCGTGAAGTTCAACCGTGTGCACTAGATCGTGAAAACACAAAACAGGTTTAAAGCGAAGTATTAATTCATATAGTCGATGTCCAGGTCAGGTTTATCGGAGAGAAGAAAACACAAAAAAACGAACGAATTAACCGGTCCAAATAAAAAACAACGACACGTTTCCGTCAACACAAGTGTCAGTCGTCAAATAGTGTGAATTCCTTGCAAATATGTGGCCTGTGGGCCTCCATAATGACGTAAAACACCAGCGCAATGCAGACAGGCAGTGTATGGGGACCAAAGTCTGGTGAAGACAGCAGTGAAGAACTGGACAACGATGTTTAAAGAAGGAGGTGAGTTAACTCAACAATATGTGGTTGACCTGGTTTCGGCAGATCTTTCGTCAACTCGCGTCCTTCTTTAAACATCTTTGACCAGTTCTTCACTGTTGTCTTCGACACACTTTTGTCACGATAAACTGCCTGTTTTCTGCGGTGAATGTCAACTGGTCGACATCCTTCATCTGTTAGAAACCGAATCAACGCTCGCTGATCAACTCTTGACGGATTCCGTATCACACCCGCCATGTTTTCAACGGTCTGATGGGGAAACTATGAGTCGGATAATGAAATTTTGCAAACTTGACGGTTGGTATGTGCAGTTTACACCAGAAGTGACGTCGTCTTGCGCTTTGTATGTTCACTTGTTACAGTTAGGTTCGTTTTCATTGGAATATGCCTCGCATTTATCATCTCCTTTTTTGCTTGGAGGGAAATCTTGGGATGCGTTAGTAACGGAAACAGCTGATAGATGACAGAATTTGCCCTGTGTCCTCTCCTCTATCGCTCTATCGAATCTGCCACCCTCAGTAAAAACAGTTCCCAAATACCTCAATTCTTGTTCCTGCTTTATTTGTTGTTTCATTGACGTGAATATCATATGTGGTGTGGATTCCGTGGCGAAGTGGTTGAGCCGTCGGCCTCGTGATCAGGTGGTGTGGGTTCGACTCCAGACTCCACCGTCTTTTTCACGGGTGCTTCATGCGGAGTCCCCTGCATCTCGTAGTCGCCCCCTAGTCGTCTTGTCCTTGACTTGCCACTGGGGTCGGGCGGCTCGAGACGAGAGAGTGAGGATAAAAAGTAGCGCAGTTAATTCTAACTAAAAATAGCGCTAGCAAGATTAATTATGCCATCATCACCTACGATGGACTGTGGTCTTTGTCCTTGCCTTTTTTGTGCTTTCTACCTATATTCATGAGGAAGAAAGACTAACGTCTGGTCAGGCATAACATACTGGCCAAGATCCTCACATCGGCTTCCTAGTAGCACTCCCTGGAAACGGGATGTTTTCATGACAGCCTGGCTAACGAGGTGAGGGATTGACGTGATCCCCGTAGTATTGAGTGACACCCAGATGAATCCAACCATAGCACAATCGCCTTGAGGACCTCGGTCCACCTTGATCAGCACGCTCATGATGGGAGGAAAACTACTACAACCCACCACTTATCGTCCTTTCCAGGGCGCACAAAAAAGTAATCCTATTCATTGTAGGTATTCACAAACAGAGAACAAGAAGCTATATTCATTGTCCCTATCTCTTTGTTAATTTCAATTTCGAAGGCTTGCTATTCCCCACCCAGCAGACGTGTGGACTGGCTAAATGACGGCGTGAACAACAACCTTCAGTATGAGAGTCTTCTACCCTAGACGCTTACTCGAGACTATTGTCGTATGTTAAGCTGTGATCTAGTGTGGCAGTGGTCCTATTCGCACCTATATCTCACAATGAGCCTCCTCCGCCAGGGATACACTGGGCAGGCAGACAGGTAAGCAGCCAGGTGGGAGAGTTGACAGACAAGCAGAGATAGACAGGCTGATATACATACAGAAAAACAGGTCAACAGACAGAAATATAGGCAGGTAGATAGATAGATACGTAGACAGCCAGATAGATAAACAGACATACAGGTATACAGGCATACAAACAAGTAGACAGGCTAGTAATAGACAACCATGCAGATATACAGACAAGCAGACAGACAATTAGACCCACAGATAGATAGGCAGATAAGAAGACAGACAGGCAAACAGTTATGCAGATAGACAGACAGACAGGCAGACATGCAGGTAGACCACCAGGTTTATAGACAAACTTATTTACAGGCAGACAGACAGACAGGCACGCAGACAGGCAGATCGGTTATCTGGCAGACAAATAGACAGACATGTGTCTGAGCAGTCAAACAGAAAGGCAGGAAGGTAGACAGGCATAAAGACAGACAGTTGTGCAGGCAGACATGTATACAGAAAGATATATAAAGAGGTAGACATACAGGCAGAAAGATACACATACATACAAATAGAGGAACAGCCAAACAGCTAAGCAGATATGCAGATATGTTCACAACAGGCAGACAGACAGATAGATAGCTGATAGATACAGATAAATCGACAAATAGACGAATAGACAAACAGATACACAGATAAACAGAAAGACAGACGGACAGGCGGACATACAAGACAGACAGGCAGGTATATAGATAGATACGATAGAAACGATTGATAGCATCGATAAGATAGATAGATAGACAAATATATAGATATATAGATAGATAGATAGATATATAGATAGATAGATAGATAGATAGATAGATAGATAGATAGATAGATAGATAGATATAGATAGATAGATAGATATATAGATAGATAGATAGATAGATAGATAGATAGATAGATAGATAGATAGATAGATAGATAGATAGATAGATAGATAGATAGATGATGGATAGATGTATGGATGGATGGATGGATGGGTGGGTGGATGGATACATAGATAAGATAGCAAGATAGGTAGGTAGGTATGTAGATAGGCAGAAGTATAGGTAGTAACGTATATAGGTAGGTAGGTAGGTAGGTAGGTAGGTAGGTAGGTAGGTAGGTAAAGTAAAGTAAAAGTAAAGTAGGTAGGTAGGTAGTAGAGAAGTCTTTACGTATTTAGGGATGTAATCAAATGTGGACTCCTGCAATGGTCAGAGGGGGCATTTTGAAGTTGATAGCGACCATTTTTTGAACGAGTACAAAAACCAGCAATGCTCAAACTGCAGGAATATTAAATCATACGCGGGCACAGCAGAGAGGGGCGCCTGATAGGACGGAGCAAGAGTGTGGATAGTCATCGAGCTGCAGAAACCATCAGTATCTACACTCTTCACCATTTGCTGAGAGGGATAGCACCTGCGTACCTTCCCGGAGTGCAATTACGTCGATTCTTAATATAACAGTTAACAGGTAGGTTAGTAGGTACATCGGCATGTAGATAGGTATATGTATTGATAAGTACTGGATATGTGGGTATAAAGAAACACATAGATAACACAAGGTAGCCTGGATGAGCATAAAATAATAAACATATTTCTTGATTTTAACTTACCTTTCACGGAAAGAACAATACAGCACACCAGAAGAACAAGACGAATCCCCATGTCCTCCGTGTTTTATCACCAATAATTAGCAAACTCTTTATTGAAGACAGCTCAAATAAATCCCTTAGTTTATCCACAAAGATGACAGACGCTGGCCAAAGAAATTATTCCAATAAAATGTTTCTTTCCTAACATATTCTTCAACCACAATCGACCGTTTTGGAAACTCGCAGAAATGGGACAGAAATACTAAAGCCACTAAGAGGCTTTAATACCGGGTAACTACTAATCCCTAAGTCACCAGTTCGCGAAAGTCCAGGCTTAGAGTCTCGTGGAATCGTTCAATGACCAATCACTTTATCGACGATGCACAACCAAATGGGTTTACGTCTTACGAGACACACCGTTCGCGTCTGGCGGCATCGATCTTTGTGATGTCACGTAAAATCGATTCTTTCTCCATAGGTCTGTTAAGGTGTAACATTCCAGGACTTGCGTTGAGAACTAAAAGTGGGCGATATTCAACTGGAACGATAGCACGGCTCTCCGCCCACCCCTCTTGCTACCACCACTGTCGAGTTATGATCCATTACAATTCGGAGATTGAAGGGCGTTTAGAATTGGACGGATTTCAAAGCCTGTTTATTGTCATTTTAATTTTTCAAGTTGACATAGATGTTAAATTTTCTTTCAATACTTTAACTTTTTCTTCTGCCGCGTTCGTCCTTAAAGGAACACTGTGTCGTAGTTTACAGCGAGGCTGCGTTATCTGCGTCCTAAGCCCGATTCCAGCTGGCTTTTTTTAGGTATCGGGTTTGCCTTCTCATTGTGATCTCTATTCTCTTAGCCAGACAACGCTAGTGCAGCCTATTTCCAGGGCCGGCCTCTGGAGGTGGGATAGGATCTAGGTCAACTCTGGTTCGCTTACAATGATGCAAGCAGCCAGCTGTGAGTCCCAGGCTGCTGTTAGCTCTTCCGCAGTGGCGAATCTTTGACCCGAGCTGTAAGTCTCTGGTTATGTCAGTTCATCCACCGTGCCGAATCTTTGACCCAGCATGGCTTTCAAGCTGATGTCAGCTCATTCACCGTGCCGAATCTTTAGCCCCAGTATGGCTCTCAGGCTGCTGTCAGTTCATTCACCGTGCCGAATCTTTGGCCCCAGCATGGCTCTCAAGCTGCTGTCAACTCATCCCCCGTGCCGAATCTTTGACCCGAGCTGTAAGTCTCTGGCTAATGTCAACTCATCCACCGTGCCGGATCTTTGACCCCAGCATGGCTCTCAGACTGCTGTCAGCTCGTTCCTCGTGCTACATCTTTGACCCCAGATATGAGTCTCTGTGGAGTATGTAGCGTACTCGACAGTGAGATGTCTTGATAGACTGGGAATAAAGCATGCCGGGTTTCGAAATCATGGACGGACAGAACAAAATATGAGACGTGGTTCATGCCTATTACGACCCCCTCCTCTAAAGTCGACTTATCTGTAAAAAGGGTACCTGACGTATACGTTGGGGAAGGTATAAACAGCAAAGAAGGGAACTGGCCACCCCGCCTCACATAATCTACGGTTAAGTCCATGATGTGTTATCTTCATCCCTGACGGCAATTCTTGCCATGGGACTGACCTTCACCTTCACCTTATGAGTCTCTGACTGGTGTCAACTTATTGACTGCTGCGTCCTTGACCACAGACAGGGTCAATACAGCTCCACCGTTTATCCAATACGATGTACGTTTATATTTTTGATTGCTTCAGGTTGGTGGTTGTCATGCCCATCTGGTGTTTTCTTGCCATTTATCGGTTTCTCTTCATCTATTAGATCGTCATCGTCTATTGTTCCTTCCAGTAAGTGTGCCTACCAAAGCCAGAAGATGAACAACATTCACAATATTGGTAAGCAGATCTCACATAGGAAAACAGCGGGTTGGGCTCTGCTTCAATCGCACTAAATGGATACTCTAGCAGATGACGGATGTCCACATCAGGTCCCACACCTTCAATTGTGTGGTTATCCTAGCAATGGGCCGGGTGTGAGGTTTGGAGTCTACGCAAAACAGACGCATAGAAGCTCCGAATTATCCAAAGAGCAATGGAATGAAGAACCCTAAGTATCTCAGTGAAAGACAATGTCCGAAACACCGATATCCGTGACTAAACAGAGTTCAGGTGTGTCGTCCAGTCTGATTCAACACTAGAGTACAGATGGGCGGGCCAATGTGGACGAGGAGGGTGTCTTTCTGGTGGACGTACAACTACAACCGCCCAACGAGATGGAGAGATGACCTCCACCACGCCTTTAGACCGTCATGGTGCTCCAGAGCTCAGATCGGACACATATTCAAGCAGTTTTGGGCTACCAAAGGCAAAGGCCGCCGTCCATCGTAGATGATGACGGCATAATTAATCTTGCTTGCGTTATTTTTAGTAAGGATTAACTGCGCTACTTTTTATCCTCACTCTCTCGTCTCGACCCGCGCGACCCCAGTGGCAAGTCAAGGACAAGACGACTAGGGGGCGACTACGAGATGTTTTTGGTAAGGTTTTCAATATGGTATTTAAGTAAGGTTTTCAATATGGTTTTTAGAAAGGTTTTCAATATGGTTTTAGTAAGGTTTTTGATATGGTTTTAGAAAAATTTTCAATATGGTTTTTAGTAAGGTTTTTGATATGGTTTTAGAAAAATTTTCAATATGGTTTTTAGTAAGGTTTTTGATATGGTTTTTTGTAAGGTTTTTGATATGGTTTTTAGTAAGGTTTTTATATGGTTTTTAGTAAGGTTTTCAATATGGTTTTTAGTAAGGTTTTTGATTTGGTTTTAGCAAGGTTTTCAATATGGTTTTTAGTAAGGTTTTCAATATGGTTTTTGATATGCTTTTAGTAAGGTTTTTGATATGGTTTTTAGTAAGGTTTTTGATACGGTTTTAGCAAGGTTTTCAATAAGGTTTTAAGTAAGGTTTTTATTATGGTTTTTAGTAAAGTTTTTGATATGGATGGTTTTTAGTAAGGTTTTTGATATGGTTTTTAGTAAGGTTTTTGATATGGTTTTTAGTAAGGTTTTTGATATGGTTTTTAGTAAGGTTTTTGATACGGTTTTAGCAAGGTTTTCAATAAGGTTTTAAGTAAGGTTTTTATTATGGTTTTTAGTAAAGTTTTTGATATGGATGGTTTTTAGTAAGGTTTTTGATATGGTTTTTAGTAAGGTTTTTGATATGGTTTTTAGTAAGGTTTTTGATATGGTTTTTAGTAAGGTTTTCGACATGGTTTTAGTTAGGTTTTGGATATGGTTTTTAGTAAGGTTTTTGATATGGTTTTAGTAAGGTTTTTGATATAGTGTTTAGTAAGGTCTTTCATTTGGTTTTTAGTAACGTTTATAATATTGTTTTTAGTAAGATTCTCTATATGGTTTTAGTAAGGTTTTCGTTAAGGAGGGGGGGGGGGGATGTCTCTGTGGCGAAGTGGCCAAGCTGTTTGCCTCGTGTTCGAACGGTCGAGGTTCGAATTCGAGACATAACGGTATGTTCAGGATGGCAATTTTTCGGGATATCCCTGGGTTCATCGCTGTAGCTACATAGCTCGTGCTTTGTGTGATGCTCTCTGCAGGCGGGGATACCGTTCTGTGCAGAGAGACTAAGCCTCATGGGGAGACTCACGGCGATGCAGTCGAGCCCTTGCTCTTGACCTTAACCTTTCAGTAAGGTTTTTAGAAATGTCTTCAGCAAGATTTTATGTCTTACTGTTCTGTCATACGACATTTTTCCAATTGCCTGGGATAGTCGAGGGATTTTGCAGACTAAAGACCGCTTCGCCACTATTGTCGCCACGTAGTGTGCTGGCTATGTTTGTTTATTTCACCCCCAACAGAAAACCAACATAGACCATACCGGGGACTCGAACCGCTTCCCCCTTGTCGGCAGGCAGGCCTCGAATCCTTTCGGCCACACGTTACTCAGGTAATTTGTCCACTGCCTGCCTCTGATTGTGCCATTAGAAGCTATGCTGACAGGCAAAACAATTGAAACCAGCAGTTTTGTTTACCGATGTCCGTGGTTGCAGCACGTAAAACTTTTCCAGGACGAACGTAGTAGGAGAAAAATGAGATATATGAATCATTTATGTTTATGTCATCAAATACACGTTGTAAAGACGTGCTTCAGATGAACTTGTGTTATTTATTATTCCCATTCAGCAGTGCAAGTCTTTACAAAATCAGTGTACTATTATATCCCAAATAAAACTTAGCTATAAATGGTCTCTTCCGCGGAGATTCAACCCGGCAAACCGAAACGACCTTCGCATGTACTTCTGTATCACAAGAAGAGTTGACTATACTGGATATGTTACCAACCGTTTCAGTTGAGTAGTTCCAGACTTTCAGGCAAGCCCCAGATTCTGGACGTTACAGATTCTGTCCAAAGGTGTTTTTGTTCTTGATGTTCGATGTAACGTTTTTCCCGTATTGAACGTTTCTTCCGTATTGGACGTTTCTCCCGTATTGGATATGTCTGGTCCATGATGTGTGTCAGAGACTATATTACACTACACATTTAGGTAAACCTGTCCCTTCATCTTTCGAAATCCTTATTTCCAAATCCTTCTATGTCTTCGTTTCGATCCATACGAAATGCATGATAATAACTACAGACAATCAAGCCTGCATAGAAGCTCTATCGAATGTTCTGGAAGGGACAAGGTTTGAAAGCAATTTTTTTTTCCGTAATAGAATAGCTATCCTCGTCTGCAAGCTTCTTTTTAATATCCTTAATTAATTATTTTAAAAAATAATTAATAAATAATCGTTCATCGAAGATGATGATGGCATAATTTATTTGATAACGCTATTTTGAGTAAAGATTAACTGCGCTATTTTTTTATCTTCACTCTCTCGTCTCGTGCCGCCCGACCCCAGTGGCAAGGACAAGACGACTAGGGGCGACTACGAGATACAGGGGACACCGCATCAAGCACCCGTGAAAAAGACGCCGGAGTCCGGAGTCGAACCCACACCACATGATCACGAGACCGACGGCTTATCCACTTCGCCACTGAATTTATTATAAAAACAACATCGGAAAAGGTACGAGTATTGATTAATAAATGGATGTCTGCGCAGAATAGAGAGATTGAAATGGTGTGTAATGGTTTGTCACAGAGCAGTGTACTGTCAGAGAATGAAGTTGTCAGACACGACAATATACTAAGTCAAGGCTTATCCCATAGTAGTTACACTACTGTCGGGAAATGAAGCTGTTAGAGACTTCAGTATACTAAGTCAAGTTTTGTCTCATAGTAGGTACACTACTGTTGAGGAATGAAGTTGTTAGAGACTTGAGTATTCTAAGTCAAGTTGTGTTCAATAATAGTTACACTACTGTCGGAGAATGAAGTTGTTAGAGACCTTAGTATACGAAGTCAAGGTTTGTCCCATAGTAGTTACACTACTGTCGGGGAATGAAGTTGTTAGAGACCTTAGTATACGAAGTCAAGGCTTGTCCCATAGTAGTTACACTACTGTCTGGGAATGAAGTTGTTAGAGACTTCAGTATATTAAGCCACAGATTGTGTGGTGGAGTTGTTAGAGACTTCAGTATACTAAGCCACAGATTTTGTGGTGGAGTTGTTAGAGACTTTAGTATACTAAGCCACAGATAGTATGGTGGAGTTGTTAGAGACTTCAGTAGACTAAGCCACAGATTGTGTGGTGGAGTTGTTAGAGACTTCAGTATACTAAGCCACAGATTGTGTGGTGGAGTTGCCAATTCCCTTCTTCGTGGCCTTTTCCTTCTCTAGCTGAAAGGGAGTTTCCAGCTGATAGCCGAGTCGACTACAGCGTGCAGGTAGCGGGAGCTGAGCTCCGTAGCTTTTCCGTGATAAGCAAGTGCTCTACCATTACACTAATTGGACGCCCGTAACCTGCAGTTAATGAGAGAAAGTTGTTGTTTGCGAATGCTCATAATGAGTGGGTTACTATTTTGTGCGCCCTGAAAATGGCGTTAAGTGGCGGGTTGCAGTAGCTTTCCTCACATCCCGAGCTTGCTGATGAAGGTAGACCGGTGTCCTACAAGCAGCTGTGCTATGCTTAGCTTCATCTATGTGTCGCTCACCTTGTTAGTCAGGCTGCCATGAAAACAGCCCGTTTCCGGGAAGAGCTACGAGGAAGCCTAGGTGAGGGTCTTGTCCAGTATGTTTTGCCTGAACCTGACTAACATGTCTGATCAGTATATTAGGCCTGGCCAGTCGTTAGTCTTCCTTCTCATCCGAACAGGTAAAAATATACATCCTGTGCTATCTCCGGGGCTCTCGACTAATACGTCTTGCCACTGGGCCAAGGTAGTTCATGGTGAGTTGGCGCTGTTGGTCTTCTTACCGTTAATCTAATTAAAGCCAAACCACAATGTCAGATCTTAGTCGATTCGAATAAAAAGTCCACTATCCTGACATTTTCGTCATCATTGTTTGCGAATGACAATGCCAATGGTTTTACATCATGAGGCTGCAAACCACATGCGCAACCTTTTTTAGTATCTTAATAAAACATGCTTGGTACATTACATCAGTCATATTTTTTGTATCCTTCTTCTTCTTCTTCTTCGTACGCAGTCAGACAGTAACCATAATTTTTTTCGAAAAAGGCAGCGGTCATCCTGAGGCTGTCGACACTGCCATATAGCTTGTCTAGTGTTGCCACTGGTGATGGCCACATCTGCTCTCTCTCTGATCCTTGTATGTCGGGCAGTTTTGCAGTAAATGCTCAGCGGTCATTTTCCCGGTACTACACGCGCATTCGTCAGTGCCACCTATCTTCAATTTATTGAATAGGTGGTACCTCAGTCTATTGTGGCCAGTGCGAAGTCTGAAGACCATGACCTGCTCTCTTCTGTTCAACTGGTAATAGGCATCGTTTTTGGTGTAGCCAGTATGTTCGGTTTCCCATTTGGTCATGTATCTAGCTCAAATAAGCCTTTTTGACTCTTCGTATGTCATATTAGTATCTGGTTGTGGTAGTTTTGCACCTTCTTTTGCCAGTCTGTCTGCCTCCTCGTTGCCTTGGATGTTGCAGTGAGATGGAACCCACTGTACCACTACCCTTTTTGGTGCGGACTGCTGGCATAGTTGACAGAGTAGTGCTCTTAAATCATTAAGTTCAGTATTTTTCTGGCTTTTCAGTGCTGTGACTACGGCCAGGGCTTCTGTAAGCAGGACTATGTGGCTTTCATTCCTTTTACCTGTCACCATTTCTTCCACTGCCGCCCTCAGTGCCTCTGCCTCCGCTCTGAAATTGCTTGTGTATTTTCCAGTAGCGAATGACAGTGTTATTTTTCTGCCATTTGGTAGGGTCAGAAATGCTCCTGCCGCTCCGTTCTATGTTGTATTTGTTACAGAACCGTCGGTGTATGCATTGGTCCAGTCCATGCTTGGGTAGTTTTCCGTTATGTAACTCAGGGTAGTATCTCTTCTTTCTTTTTCAGACTGGCAGTTTTTGTTTCCAATACCTGGTATATTTTCTACCACCTCTGGAAATATATGCTGCCTCCAGCTAGGTTTTCGTACAGTAGGGATGGGCTTTTGTGTTAGTGCGTTCATGGGGTTTTCGTGCATCTTTGCTTTGGCTATTTCTGCAAAGTTTCTTCGCTTTAGTTTCCCATTTCCGAAATTGTTTAGTCTCTGGTGCATTGGATGGTCAGTCAGTCTTCTGAGTTTCTCTGATTGCAGCAGGGCTCTGCAGTCTCTTCTATCGGTCATGGATTGCAGTTTTTGTAATCTTTTCAAGTTCTACAATTGGCGTTGACTTCATGCCTCCTGTTATAACTCTCATGGCTTGGTTTTGGAGTTTGCTAATTTTATCGAAGTTCGCCTTTGCTGCTGTTATCCATGCCGCAATGCCATACTCGAGAACTGGTCTCACTCATCCAGTGTACAGTTTCTTGAGTATACTTTCGTCTGCTCCCCAGCTTGTGCCAGCAAGTTTCCTCATGATTGCCATTCTTTCTCTGGCTCTCATTCGGTTTCTCTTGATCTGACTTTTCCATGTCATGCGCCGATCAAATGTGACTCCCAGGTAGTTTGGGTTGTCGTTTGGCTGCATGTATTTGCCGTTTAGACTTAATTTGGTGTTTTAGGGTTTGTTTGATAGCGAGAATATTGTACATGTCGTTTTTTCCTCGTTTATTTTGACCAGCCATGAGTTCGCCCACTCTTCCAGCGATGTTAGGGCCTGCTGCATCCGATTTCTTGCTATGGTGAGATTCTTTTCAGAGGTCCACATAGCCAGATCGTCTGCAAACATTGAGCTATGGACTCTTCTTAGTATATTCTCTGTAATGTCATTTATATACACCAGGAAGGGTGTGGGTGACAGTACTCCCCCTTGGGGTACTCCCTGCTCAAGTGTCACCTTTTTGCTCATCTGCCCTTGTACTTGAACTCTGGCCGTTCTGTTTTTGAGGTAGTGATTGATTCACTTGTACATTTTCCCACAAACTTCACTTCTTCTTATCTTTCCAGACTTTGTCAAATGCCTTTTCCAGGTCCACCCAAACAGCTACTGTGTGTTTCTGTTCCTGGTAGTCAAATTTTTTGTATCCGAATACCACTTAGTGGCTAACAAGTTACAATTTATGTTAATTTTTCAAAACACTGACCGCAAACCATGATTCTACAAGCTACATCAACCCGATAACCGCGTTTAAACATCTCTGATCTACTCCCCTATTTATTACGTAGTACACAAGTTTGAGCACGCTAAATAAAATGGAAACACGATCTGTACATGTGCGTACCCATATCATCAAATATGCCTTCTCTAACAAAGGAGACTGCGAACTGCAGTCTAATGAAGTTAACGAGGCAATACACCTTAACATTTCTGATCCACTATACGATGAATGCAGCCTGGGAACGTGCTCCCACAAGTTGATTGACAAGTACATCTACTTTGTGGCCTGGCGTACGGTTTATTTTGGTGTATTGAATCTTGATATCGCGTATAAATTGTTTTAAGAGATGTGTATAGGGTTGGTTTAGCTAGTTCATTCTGGCACAACATTCTCACCAGAACGTCCTGTCGGGGTCAGCAGTACTGTACTGACAAAGACCGCATACATCTTCTTTGTAACGTTCTCTGGAAACAGACTGTTTTCAAGACAGTCTCGCTGACGAGATGTGGATTGACCTGATCTCCGAGGTAGTGAACGTCACGTAGATGAGGCCAAACATAGCACAACCGTCTGGAGGACCCCGGTTCACCTTCATCAGCCCGTTCGGGATGTTAGAAAAGCTACAGCAACCCGCTCACATAGTTTATCCAGCCAGTCAAAGCTGTTTCTCGGGGAAGTGACGCTTGGAGCCATTCGTGGGGAGGAAGGGGGGTCGTTGTAGTCGAGGTTATTACTCTCGTCTCTCACGGAAATGGTGGGCGATCGAGTCCCGCGTTTCAAGCGACCCCTGGTTTCACGGGAGGTAAGACCAGAGTACCTGCATCCTGAGTTACCTCCAGTCGTCTCGACCAATAGTCTTGCCACTGATCCCAGGTAACTCTGGACAAGAGAGTGAGATTGGTGGCCATCACAGCGCACCTCACATTATTAAGACAAAACCGTCTGCTGTTGTGGCCATTATCGCTTGTGATGGACAATAATTGTTATTAAGTGAGCTAGGCAGGCGTGGGGGAACCAAATAGAGTTCAGGACATTCTATGCAGCTAGGAAGTGACCGCCTTTCGCCAAGAGGTACTATCTGCCTGGCTTCGTTCGTTCTCAATCTCTCGCTACCAAACCCTGAAAGGGCTTAAGTAGCAGAATGTATTCCAGAGAACGGAATGCGTTGTGTCGTAGTTTACAGCATGACTGCGATATTTGCACCTTTCGGTTCAACACATCCGATTTCAGCAAGCATTTTTTGAATACCGGGTTAGCATTCCCTCTTCGATCCCTTCTCTTTAGCCAGTCTGCCCTGCTGGAACCTGTTATCCAGGATCACCACGTGGAGGTGTAGAAGGGTCTTGGCAGCTCTGTTACGCTGGCCTTGACGCTAACAGTCAGCTATGGGTCGCTGACCACTGCCGCTGAGAGGTACTACTTCTTTCACTACTATCAACCCCCCCCCCCCACCTCCCCCCTCCCCCCAATGTGTGTACAAATTATTTTAATGTACAGCACCCGGAACCTCGTCTCATTATTTATTTAACATAAACAAACAAGTTTCGTTCCATTCACCCCAGCTGGCGCAGCAAAGTGTCGTAGGAATATTTAGTTACTTATTTTGATACCAGGCAGCTGGGTGGGGAGAGGGTTGAAGTGAATAGAGCTTCTACAGCCCGTCGTTTAAGGAATGAACTTGTTGGTCCGTAGTAGGGATAATTATAAAATGATGTCGCTAGAAAATGAAGCTGTTTTCTGAATGTGAAACAAGCATGGTCGAGGGATTTTGTTGTGGAGGGGAGGGGTTGGGTGGGGGAGAGGAATTTATGGGGAGGGTCACAAACGTCTTTTTTCCTACCGAACGCCGAAGAAGTAGAACGAACATCAGCAACAACAACAAAAACAACAAAATGTTGAAAAAGAAGATGTTGCAGAAAAAGAAGATGAAGAAAAAGAAGACGACAGAAGAAAACAGAAGAAGAAGATAGAAGAAGAAGAAGAAGAAGAAGAAGAAGAAGAAGAAGAAGAAGAAGAAAAAGAAAACAGAAGAAGAAAAAAATAGGCAAAAGAAAGAAGAAGACAGAAGAAGAAGAAGTAGAAAAAGAACAAAGAAGACGAACAGTAATACATAGGAAGAAGATGAAGAAGAAGAAGAAGAAGAAGAAGAAGAAGAAACAAAGGAAGAGCTAGACGAATAAGACGAAGAAGAAGAAGAAGAAATAGAAGAAGAAGTAGAAGAAGAAGAAGAAGAAGAAAAAGAAGAAGAAGAAGAAGATGAAGAAGAAGAAGACAAAAAGGACGAACTAGACGAAGAAGAAGAAGAAGAAAACAGAAGAAGAAGAAAGAAAGAAGAAGAAGAAGAAAACAGAAGAAGAATAAAAGAGGCAGAAGAAAGAAGAAGACAGAAGAAGAATAAGTAGGAGAAGAAGAAAGAAGACGAACAGTAATACATAGGAAGAAGATGAAGAAGAAGAAAAAGAAATAGAAGAAGAAGAAGAAGACGAAGAAGAAGAAGAAGAAGAAGAAGAAGAAGAAAAAAGAAAGAACTAGACGAATAAGACGAAGAAGAAGAAGACGAAAAAGAAGAAGAAGAAGAAAAGGAAGAACTAGATGAAGAAGATGAAGAAGAAGAAGAAGAAGATAAGGGAAATAGTCGGTCCCAGAACACCACACATGTTATATAATCAGATATATGAATGATTTCATAATCCCTTTTAGATCCATACTTCTTCGTACAAGCGAAAGGGGATCTACAAAAATGGGTCAGTGATAAAGTACAAAAATATACATAAATATTTTAGATAATCTAAGCAAATATGGCACAATGGCGGACCATACAAATATAAGTTAAAAAGTAGACATGAGAAAGGAAACAAAAATAGAAATGATCAGATAACAACTGGGCTAAGTTAACTGAGAACGAACAATGTTGGCGTGACGTAAATATAGAATATATATCAATGGCTAAACAATGACGTTGTTTTGGACTATTATTTCGGTTGTATATGTTTATTTCAACCTTCTGTATAAGGATGAATCAGGCTATGTTAATATTGTTGTTGTTGAAGAAGAAGAAGAAGAAGAAGAAGAAGAAGAAGATGAGGAAGAAGAAGAAGAAGAAGAAGAAGAAGAAGAAGAAGAAGAAGAAGAAGAAGAAGAAGAAGAAGAAGAAGAAGAAGAAGAAGAAGAAGAAGAAAAAGAAGATAAAGAAGTTTCAAATTAAGGTATGGGATAAATACAGAGACATTTTAAACTGTTCTATTCTGGAAAGAATGGACGTCACTGCATTCCGGGTTGACCCATAGGACAAACATCGTCGAGGCTTGAAATGAAAATGGAGTTAGTTTTTTACTTCTATGCTTTGTTGCTGTTGTTGTTGTTGTTGTTGTTGTTGAATACAAACAATGAATAGGATTATTCTTTTGTGCGCGCAGAAAAGGACGTTAAGTGACGGGTTGTTGTAACTTTACTTTCATCCCGAGCGTGTTGATGAATGTGGGTCTGGGTCCTGCAGGCGATTGTGCAATGCTTCGTTTCAACTATGTGTCGCTCACTACTACGGGGATCACGTCGATTCCTGCCTTGTTAGCAAGGCTGCAATGAAAAGAGTCCGTTCGCAGGTAGGGCTACAAGGAAGGTGAGGTGCGAGTCTTGTCCAGTATGTTGTGCCTGACCCTGACTAACATGTCTGATCAGTATGTTGTACCTGACACTGACTAACATGTCTGACCAGTATGTTGTGTCTGACCCTGACTAACATGTCTGACCATGACTAACATGTCTGACCAGCATGTTGTGTCTGACCCTGACTAACATGTCTGACCCTGACTAACATGTATGACCAGTATGTTGTGCCTAACCCTGACTAACATGTCTGACCCTGACTAACATGTCTGACCAGTATGTTGTGTCTGACCCTGACTAACATGTCTGACCCTGACTAAAATGTACGACCAGTATGTTGTGCCTAGCCCTGACTAACATGCCTGACTTTGACTAAAATGTCTGACCAGTATGTTATACCTGCCCCTGATTAACATGTCTGATCAGTATGTTGTTCCTGACCCTGACTAACATGTCTGGTCAGTATGTTGGGCCTGACCCTGACTAACATGTCTGACCAGTATGTTATACCTGCCCCTGATTAACATGTCTGATCAGTATGTTGTGCCTGACTCTGACTTACATGTCTGACCAGTATGTTATACCTGCTCCTGATTAACATGTCTGATCAGTATGTTGTTCCTGACCCTGACTAACATGTCTGATCAGTATGTTGTGCCTGACCCTGACTGACATGTTTGACTAGTATGTTTTGCCTGACCCTGACCAACATGTCTGGTCAGTATGTTGGGCCTGACCCTGACTAACATGTCTGACCAGTATGTTATACCTGCCCCTGATTAACATGTCTGATCAGTATATTGTGCCTGACCCTGACTAACATGTCTGACCAGTATGTTATACCTGCCCCTGATTAACATGTCTGATCAGTATGTTGTTCCTGACCCTGACCCTGACTAACATGTCTGACCAGTATGTTATACCTGCCCCTGATTAACATGTCTGATCAGTATGTTATACCTGCCCCTGATTAACATGTCTGATCAGTATGTTGTTCCTGACCCTGACCCTGACTAACATGTCTGATCAGTATGTTGTTCCTGACCCTGACCCTGACTAACATGTCTGATCAGTATGTTGTTCCTGACCCTGACCCTGACTAACATGTCTGACCAGTATGTTGTGCCTGACTCCGACTTACTTCTTCATTCCTTCTCAAACTCACACTACAAATCCCTGAAAAAAATATTTTGCAAGTAGCGGGATGTAGTCCGAAGAATGGAATGCGTTGTGTCGTAGCTTACAGCTTGACTGCGATATTTGTCTTTCGGACCGACACATCCGATTTCAGCAAGGCATATTTAAGTAACGGGTTAACATTCCCTCTTCGATCCCTCCTCCTTAGCCAGTCTGCCCTGCTGCAGCCTGTTATCCAGGATCACCTCGTGGAGGTGTAGAACGGTCTTGGCAGCTCTGGTTCGCTGGCCCTGACGCTAGCAGTCATCTATGGGTCGCTGGCCCTGACGCTAGCAGTCAGCTATGGGTCGCTGGCCCTGACGCTAGCAGTCAGCTATGGGTCGCTGACCACTGCAGCTCATGCGCTGCTCAGCATCTTGATCCCCCCCCCCCCCATTGGTAGCAGGTTACAGAAGCGATAAAAGAAGGAAAATAAAGAGGATAATCAAGAGCAGCAAGATACTGATGAGGGAGAAGATGTTACAGGAGAAGAGTCAAATTTACAGAAGAAGAAGATTAATGAAGTTGAAGAAGACGAACAGGAAGAACACAAGAGCACGAGCAAGTAGAAGAAGAAGAAGAAGAAGAACAGGAAAAATACAAGAACAAGAACTCGAACAATAAGAAGAAGAAGAACAAGAGCAAGAAGAAGAACAAGAACAAGAAGAACACAAGAACACGAACTAGAAGAAGAACAAGAACAATAACAAAATGTTACAGATGAGGAAGACCATGTTACAGAAGAAGAAGACGTGGTTACAGAAGAAGAAGACGTGGTTACAGAAGAAGTAGACCATGTTACAGAAGAAGAAGACGTGGTTACAGAAGAAGTAGACCATGTTACAGAAGAAGAAGACGTGGTTACAGAAGAAGTAGACCATGTTACAGAAGAAGAAGACGTGGTTACAGAAGAAGAAGAAAAAGAATACATTCATCCATTGATCGAGCGATCATCACTTCTACATTTGTTGCCTCCTAGCCATCTTCCACGAACGTCAAACAATTACGCGAAAAGTCAATGCCAAAGGTCACAAATTGTCCGTCCACTTAGCGCTGGAGCGCTGTGTTCTGATGGCACGGGGAACAGTGTCAATAAATGGATAAATTATTTGACTGAAAGGTCGCTATAACCTTATAATAACCTTATTACAGATTCCAGGGAAGTAGCAATATTAGTTGCTGACGTTGAGCGTGAGAATGTGTAGGCTTTTGGTGGCTTGTACTGCGGCCCGTTTAAGGATTGGTGCTTTTAGCGCGCAAATGAGTTTAGGTGCGGACGTGAAATTGTCTGTTATACGGCATACGTGGTTCATGAGCTTTCACTGTTCAGGTTGGATGGAAAACGGAGAGGCGAAGACAGCGATGGGTATGCAATCAGGATACGTAGTCTGACCATGGATATCTTTGTAGTGGCTATGGTAATGGTTTGGCTGGAGACAGGCCTTTGCCCAGGAATGCTTTCTCAGCGACTCGATGAGCATGGTCAGGTTGATGATGGGTCGAAGACTGGGGTTTGGGTCTATGAGCATGGTCAGGTTGAGATGGGCTGGGGTCGAAGGCTGGGGATTGGGTCTATGAGCATGGTCAGGTTGAGATGGGCTGGGGTCGAAGACTGGGGCTTGAGTCTATGAGAAGGTTCCGGTTGAGATGGGCTGGGGTCGAAGACTGGGGCTTGAGTCTATGAGAAGGCGCAGGTTGAGATGGGCTGGGGTCGAAGACTGGGACGAGTCTATGAGAAGGCTCAGGTTGAGATGGGCTGGGGTCGAAGACTGGGGCTTGTCTATGAGAAAGCTCCGGTTGAGATGGACTGGGGTACAGACTGAGGCTTGAGTCTATGAGAAGGCTCAGATTGAGATGGGCTGTGGTCGAAGACTGGGACGAGTCTATGAGAAGGCTCAGGTTGAGATGGGCTGGGATCGAAGACTGGGGCTTGTGTCTATGAACATGGTCAGGTTGAGATGGGCTGTGGTCGAAGACTGGGGCTTGAGTCTATGAGAAGGCTCCGGAAGATTGAGATGGGCTGGGGTCGAAGACTGTGGCTTGTGTCTATGAACATGGTCAGGTTGAGATGGGCTGTGGTCGAAGACTGGGGCTTGAGTCTATGAGAAGGCTCCGGAAGATTGAGATGGGCTGGGGTCGAAGACTGTGGCTTGTGTCTATGAACATGGTCAGGTTGAGATGGGCTGTGGTCGAAGACTGGGGCTTGAGTCTCTGACAAGAACAAACTAACAAGAAATGGTTCCTTTTCTAGCCTGGTCACGCGGGTTAGATCACGCGGGTGGAAAGAGAAACGAACGAGTTGAAATGTTTGCATGTAGTCCTACTGTGGGAAAGGGGCGAGCAATGGACTGGACTAATATTCTGGATGCCCATAGGGAGGCGGGGCAGTTAAATGAATCGAGCAGGGGCGCTGAGTCCAGATTGCAAGAGGGTGGGATCACAAGAGGAGGTACTAGACAAGAGCGGCACGCTGGTAGACAACGGAGACTACTGAATCCACATAGAACTGGTTTCGTGAGCCGACATACGCTGGGGGATCTACTGAAGATAAGAGCTGAGCACCTGTGGACATGTTCGATGGGCAGTGAAGCTGATCTGTCGACTAACTAACTAACAAACTGCCACGGATTGTGGTTAACCGATGTGCCCAGTCCAACTTAATAGACTCAAACACCAAAGCAAAGTACACGCGCCGCCTGTTAGGGGCCATATACGCAACTATAAGCAAGCCACCTGGCCATATCACACAGTTAGTCGCCTCTCTGTGCGGCAGTGGTCCTGTTCTTGTCTTTGTCATACATACAGAAGCATTGAGGCTGCAGTGCTATGCTTTGCTTCAACTGAGGGACGAAAACTACTACTAGGATCATGTAGATCCCCACCTAGTTGGCCAGGATGCCATCAAACAGCCTGTTTCAAGGAGAAATACATGTAAATGTTAAATGGGTAGTTCTTATTCGGCGATTGTCCTGAAAAAAATGTGATATTCAGAGTCCCAGTTTACAGCGAGGCTGCGATATCTGGGCCTTTCGCTCCAACACCTCAGATTTCAGCTGGTTTATTTAGGTGCCTGGTTTGCTACCTGACTGTGATCCCTATTCTCTTAACCAGACTACACCCGTGCAGCCTGTTTCCAGGGTCAGCGCCTGGGAGAGGGAATAGGGTCTTGGTTATCTATAGTTCGATTACCCTGATCCCAGCCGACCTGTGAGTCTTTGCTTGCTGTCAGCTGATTCACCGTGCTGTCTCTTGACCCCCAGCTGTGAATCTTTGCTTGCTGTCAGCTGATTTACCGTGCTGTCTCTTGATCCCATCTGTGAGTCGCTGGCTGCTGTCAGCTGATTCACCGTGCTGTCTCTTGACCCCAGCTGTGAGTCTTTGCTTGCTGTCAGCTGATTCCCCGTGCTGTCTCTTGATCCCAGCTGTGAGTCGCTGGCTGCTGTCAGCTGATTCACCGTGCTGTCTCTTGACCCCAGCTGTGAGTCTTTGCTTGCTGTCAGCTGATTCACCGTGCTGTCTCTTGACCCCATCAGTGAGTCGCTGGCTGCTTTCAGTTGATTCACCGTGCTGTCTCTTGACCCCCAGCTGTGAATCTTTGCTTGCTGTCAGCTGATTCACCGTGCTGTCTTTTGACCCCAGCTGTGAGTCTTTGCTTGCTGTCAGCTAATTCACCGTGCTGTCTCTTGACCCCCATCTGTGAGTCTTTGCTTGCTGTCAGCTGATTCACCGTGCTGTCTCTTGACCCCATCTGTGAGTCGCTGGCTGCTGTCAGCTGATTCACCGTGCTGTGTCTTGACCCCATCTGTGAATCGCTGGCTGCTGTCAGCTGATTCACCGTGCTGTCTCTTGACCCCAGCTGTGAATCTTTGCTTGCTGTCAGCTGATTCACCGTGCTGTCTCTTGACCTCAGCTGTGAGTCTGCTTGCTGTCAGCTGATTCACCGTGCTGTCTCTTAACCCCAGCTGTGAGTCTTTGCTTGCTGTCAGCTGATTCACCGTGCTGTCTCTTGACCTCAGCTGTGAGTCTGCTTGCTGTCAGCTGATTCACCGTGCTGTCTCTTGACCCCAGCTGTGAGTCTTTGCTTGCTGTCAGCTGATTCACCGTGTTGTCTCTTGACCCCAGCTGTGAGTCTTTGCTTGCTGTCAGCTGATTTACCGTGCTGTCTCTTGACCCCAGCTGTGAGTCTTTGCTTGCTGTCAGCTGATTCACCGTGCTGTCTCTTGACCCCAGCTGTGAGTCTTTGCTTGCTGTCAGCTGATTCACCGTGCTGTCTCTTGACCCCAGCTGTGAGTCTGCTTGCTGTCAGCTGATTCACCGTGCTGTCTCTTGACCCCAGCTGTGAGTCTTTGCTTGCTGTCAGCTGATTCACCGTGCTGTCTCTTGACCCCCATCTGTGAGTCTTTGCTTGCTGTCAGCTGATTCACCGTGCTGTCTCTTGACCCCATCTGTGAGTCGCTGGCTGCTGTCAGCTGATTCACCGTGCTGTCTCTTGACCCCTGCTGTGAGTCTTTGCTTGCTGTCAGCTGATTCACCGTGCTGTTTCTTGACCCCAGCTGTGAGTCTTTGCTTGCTGTCAGCTGATTCACCGTGCTGCCTCTTGACCCCAGCTGTGAGTCTTTGCTTGCTGTCAGCTGATTCACCGTGCTGCCTCTTGACCCCAGCTGTGAGTCTTTGCTTGCTGTCAGCTGATTCACCGTGCTGTCTCTTGACCCCATCTGTGAATCTTTGCTTGCTGTCAGCTGATTCATCGTGCTGTCTCTTGATCCCATCTGTGAGTCGCTGGCTGCTGTCAGCTGATTCACCGTGCTGTCTCTTGACCCCAGCTGTGAGTCTTTGCTTGCTGTCAGCTGATTCCCCGTGCTGTCTCTTGATCCCAGCTGTGAGTCGCTGGCTGCTGTCAGCTGATTCACCGTGCTGTCTCTTGACCCCAGCTGTGAGTCTTTGCTTGCTGTCAGCTGATTCACCGTGCTGTCTCTTAACCCCAGCTGTGAGTCTTTGCTTGCTGTCAGCTGATTCACCGTGCTGTCTCTTGACCCCAGCTGTGAGTCTTTGCTTGCTGTCAGCTGATTCACCGTGCTGTCTCTTAACCCCAGCTGTGAGTATTTGTTTGCTGTCAGCTGATTCACCGTGCTGTCTCTTGACCCCAGCTGTGAGTCTTTGTTTGCTGTCAGCTGATTCGCCGTGCTGTCTCTTGACCCCCATCTGTGAGTCTTTGCTTGCTGTCAGCTGATTCCCCCGTGCTGTCTCTTGACCCCCACATGTGAGTCTTTGCTTGCTGTCAGCTGATTCACCGTCCTGTCTCTTCACCCCAGCTGTGAGACTTTGCTTGCTGTCAGCTGATTCACCATGCTGTCTCTTGACCCCATCTGTGAGTCGCTGGCTGCTGTCAGCTGATTCATCGTGCTGTCTCTTGACCCCATCAGTGAGTCGCTGGCTGCTTTCAGTTGATTCACCGTGCTGTCTCTTGACCCCCAGCTGTGAATCTTTGCTTGCTGTCAGCTGATTCACCGTGCTGTCTTTTGACCCCAGCTGTGAGTCTTTGCTTGCTGTCAGCTGATTTACCGTGCTGTCTCTTGACCCCCATCTGTGAGTCTTTGCTTGCTGTCAGCTGATTCACCGTGCTGTCTCTTGACCCCATCTGTGAGTCGCTGGCTGCTGTCAGCTGATTCACCGTGCTGTGTCTTGACCCCATCTGTGAATCGCTGGCTGCTGTCAGCTGATTCACCGTGCTGTCTCTTGACCCCAGCTGTGAATCTTTGCTTGCTGTCAGCTGATTCACCGTGCTGTCTCTTGACCTCAGCTGTGAGTCTGCTTGCTGTCAGCTGATTCACCGTGCTGTCTCTTAACCCCAGCTGTGAGTCTTTGCTTGCTGTCAGCTGATTCACCGTGCTGTCTCTTGACCTCAGCTGTGAGTCTGCTTGCTGTCAGCTGATTCACCGTGCTGTCTCTAGACCCCAGCTGTGAGTCTTTGCTTGCTGTCAGCTGATTCACCGTGTTGTCTCTTGACCCCAGCTGTGAGTCTTTGCTTGCTGTCAGCTGATTCACCGTGCTGTCTCTTGACCCCAGCTGTGAGTCTTTGCTTGCTGTCAGCTGATTCACCGTGCTGTCTCTTGACCCCAGCTGTGAGTCTGCTTGCTGTCAGCTGATTCACCGTGCTGTCTCTTGACCCCAGCTGTGAGTCTTTGCTTGCTGTCAGCTGATTCACCGTGCTGTCTCTTGACCCCCATCTGTGAGTCTTTGCTTGCTGTCAGCTGATTCACCGTGCTGTCTCTTGACCCCATCTGTGAGTCGCTGGCTGCTGTCAGCTGATTCACCGTGCTGTCTCTTGACCCCTGCTGTGAGTCTTTGCTTGCTGTCAGCTGATTCACCGTGCTGTTTCTTGACCCCAGCTGTGAGTCTTTGCTTGCTGTCAGCTGATTCACCGTGCTGCCTCTTGACCCCAGCTGTGAGTCTTTGCTTGCTGTCAGCTGATTCACCGTGCTGTCTCTTGACCCCAGCTGTGAGTCGCTGGCTGCTGTCAGCCTATTCATTGTGCTGCCTCAATCTAGAAGGTGGAGTCTTGATCAGTATGAATCCCCTCACCCTGACTAACATGTCTTATCAGTATGTTTTGCCTGACCAGACGTTAGTCTCCTCTCCCCTACATTCTGATGTCGATCAGTGACGTCCTCTTGGACGCTGACACATCAATAGAGGAACTTGCAATCTACAAACGAGAATTGTGAAATCATTCATGAGTCTATCAGGGATGGTCGTCCTAGAGGATGAGAGATGAGCAGCTAATACCTTCAATGCGGAGGAAGACGAACGTCTGGTCAGGCAACATATATTGATCAGACATGTTAGTCAGGGTCAGGCAACAGATACTGGCCAAAGACCCTCACCTCGGGAGAGGGGGAGAGAGAGAGGGAGAGAGGCAGAGAGAGAGAGAGGGAGAGAGAGAGAGGGAGAGAGAGAGATCCCCTACGTGTTTGCATAGAGTACAATGCCATCGATTTCAATAAAACAGAACATTCGGTTTCTTCCTGAATGCATTTGGGAAGGACAAGCTATCACTATGCGTCTCTCGTGGAGCCGACATTTGGTGTTACTGCAT
This sequence comes from Ariolimax columbianus, assembly GCA_036924085.1. NCBI lineage: Eukaryota > Metazoa > Mollusca > Gastropoda > Stylommatophora > Arionidae > Ariolimax > Ariolimax columbianus. Next base: position 67,661,107 of record JAVGWX010000017.1, read on the forward strand.
TTCTCTGAATGTCCTCATAAAACATCAATCACTTTCGAGGATAATCCGCGTATTAATACGCGCCAAAAATAAGCAAAGTAGAGCAAGCGTATTATCTGCTTGACCTTGACATGTTTTCTAGATATCTCCTATTGTTATCAGACCATGTACTGAAGTGTTTACCATGTCTAATTTCATTTACATAGACTACAACGCTATACCGTCCTTCAATTGTCTAAAAATTGTAATATGAGATTTTGTTTGGTTTTAACAGGTTTGTTAGTTAGTTAGGGAGTTAGTTAGTTAGTTAGCCAGTTAGTTAGTTAGTTAGTTAGTTAACCAGTTAGCTAGCTAGTTAGTTAGTTAACCAGTTAGTTAGTTAGTTAGTCAGTTAGTTTGTTAGTTAGTTAGTTAGTCAGTTAGTTTGTTAGTTAATTAATTAGTTAGTCAGTTAGTTAGTTAGTAAGTTAGTTAGTCAGTTTGTTAGTTAATTAGTTAGTTAGTCAGTTAGTTAGTTAGTCAGTTAGTTAGTCAGTGAGTTAGTTAATTAGTCAGTCACTTAGTTAGTTCGTTAGTTAGTTAGTCATTTAGTTAGTTAGTTAGTTAGTCAGTTAGTTAGTTTGGTAGTCAGCTAGTAAGTTAGCTAGTTAGTCAGTTAGTTTGTTAATTAGTTAGCTGGTTAGTCAGTTAGTTTGTTAATTAGTTTGTTAGTAAGTCAGTGAGTGAGTCATCTGATCATCTTCATCTCACTCAGGACAAGTCCATACTCGCTCAGATCTCATCCTAAGTATGTCTGCCTGCACGTGATGACTGACCGGTCCGGACCAGACGTCTTTAGATCCCTGTGTTGTGTTCCTTCCTCGCTGCCCCTCATTCCACGCCCAATTCAACCAGTCGCGCCAAGGGCGTAGAGTCTGGTTCAACTTCCGAATCTTTCTCCCAGCCTATTTTTGCCCTCCACTATAGCTCTACTCGCCAACCTATCAGCTCTCTCTTTTCCTTCGAAACCAGCATGTCCTGGAACGAGTATGAAGGCGACTCTCTGTGACCTTGACCGCAATACCGACTCCAACCACTGGCACCGTGTGCAACCCGATTAAACCTTTCTGGGCACCCTCACTGAATCTCATTTCATCAGTTATCTCTCCTTACTGCAGCGGTTTCTTGAGAAATGTATTTTACATTAAGAGATTGCCAGCTTCATGCACAAACAATCCTTATCGGATTGTCCGATATGCTTTGAAGGTTACGGTGGTCGCATTTTTTCCTTGGTTCGATATTTAGCAAGAACACAGGTGAAAGCTTCATGAATTTATCACTACTGACCTTTTGGTTATCAGCAATGTTTCGTGGCATCTGTCATCCGATATTTAACTTGTCAGGGTTTCTTAAAAATATGGCTTTGGTTAACTGCGATTGCGAAACTTGAATACAAACTAGGGCTGGGAGGGAAGGGTCGGTGATTAGAAAATGTTTGGCAGAAGATAAGACTTGGCTGGAGGATCGATAGAGTGTCGATCACTTGGAGGAGATGACATCATGAGCCGTGATAAAATGTCGATCAAGTTTTGGCATGCGCGGATGCATCGGCGCATGATTATATATATATATAAATGATTTGGACATTGATATGGGATCCATGATTGCAAAATTTGCTGATGACACAAAACTATGCAGTAGTGTCTCATCTAAAGCAGGTGGATATATTGAGGTCGGATTTAGATAAAATTCGAGAATGGTCTGTAAGCTGGCAAATGGAGTTTAATGTAGATAAATGTACAGTCATCCACGTGGGTAGATCCAATATGGAACATAATTATAGAATGGGAGAGAACAATATCAGAAAGGTAGATAAGGAAAGGGACTTAGGGGTTATAATAGATCATACAGGTAAAGTGAGGGAGCGAGTCCAGGTAGCAGTGAAAAAGGCAAAGGCAATGTTAGGTATGATAAAAAGAAATATTAAACATAGGAGCAAGGAAGTGATAGTCAAACTGTATAAAGCTTTAGTTAGACCTAGATTGGAGTACGGTGTACAGGTGTGGAGTCCTTATCGTAGTGGGGATATAAACATACTGGAAAGAATACAAAAAAGAGCGACAAAAGATGATAGTGGGATTCCAGAATTACAGTTATGAGGAAAGACTCAGATAAATCGGCCTACATTGTCTAGAAGAGAGAAGAGTTCGTGGTGACTTAATACAGGTTTATAAGATGATCAGAGGAATGGATAAATTAGACTCAGCAGACCGTTGAAAACATGGTGGTGTGATGCGGTATCCGTCCAGAGTTGATCAGCGAGCAGTGATTCGGTTTCTAACAGCTGAAGGATGTTGACCAGTTAACATTCATCGCATAATGCAGGTAGTGTATGGTGACAAAACTGTGTCAAATCCAACAGTGAAGAACTGGACAACGATGTTTAAAGAAAGATGTGAGTTAACCAAATGATCTTCCGATACCAGGTCACTTGTTGCAATTAGATCCGGTTTCATTTGAACACGCCTCGTATAATGTTCTTTAAACTTGTAAGACCGATTACATAAATATTATGCGCTTACATAAGAATATGAATTCTGCTTTAATTCCGCAATACCAGATCTCCAGACAAGAGATCTCTGCTTGATACATTCATTTACCTCTGGTCTTATGATCACTGGTCGTGTCCCTGTCAACTGTGCTGTGTTTGGGTAGTAGCTTGTCCCTGTAAACTGTACTCTGTTTGGGTAGTAGCTTGTCCCTGTCAACTGTGTTTGGGTAGTAGCTTGTCCCTGTCAACTGTACTGTGTTTGGGTAGTAGCTTGTCCCTGTCAACTGTACTGTGTTTGGGTAGTAGCTTGTCCCTATCAATTAAACTGTGTTTGGGTAGTAGCTTGTCCCTGTCAACTGTACTGTGTTTGGGTAGTAGCTTGTCCCTGTCAACTGTACTGTGTTTGGGTAGTAGCTTGTCCCTGTCAACTGTACTGTGTTTGGGTAGTAGCTTGTCCCTGTCAACTGTGTTTGGGTAGTAGCTTGTCCCTGTCAACTGTGTTTGGGTAGTAGCTTGTCCCTGTCAACTGTGCTGTGTTTGGGTAGTAGCTTGTCCCTGTCAACTGTGCTGTGTTTGGGTAGTAGCTTGTCCCTGTCAACTGTGCTGTGTTTGGGTAGTAGCTTGTCCCTGTCAACTGTACTCTGTTTGGGTAGTAGCTTGTCCCTGTCAACTGTACTGTGTTTGGGTAGTAGCTTGTCCCTGTCAACTGTACTGTGTTTGGGTAGTAGCTTGTACCTGTCCACTGTGCTGTGTTTGGGTAGTAGCTTGTCCCTGTCAACTGTGCTGTGTTTGGGTAGTAGCTTGTCCCTGTCAACTGTGCTGTGTTTGGGTAGTAGCTTGTCCCTGTCAACTGTGTTTGGGTAGTAGCTTGTCCCAGTCAACTGTACTGTGTTTGGGTAGTAGCTTGTCCCTGTCAACTGTGTTTGGGCAGTAGCTTGTCCCTGTCAACTGTACTCTGTTTGGGTAGTAGCTTGTCCCTGTCAACTGTACTGTGTTTGGGTAGTAGCTTGTCCCTGTCAACTGTGCTATGTTTGGGTAGTAGCTTGTCCCTGTCAACTGTGCTGTGTTTGGGTAGTAGCTTGTCCCTGTCAACTGTTGTGTTTGGGTAGTAGCTTGTCCCTGTCAACTGTTGTGTTTGGGTCGTAGCTTGTCCCTATCAACTGTTGTGTTTGGGTAGTAGCTTGTCCCTGTCAACTGTTGTGTTTGGGTAGTAGCTTGTCCCTGTCAACTGTTATGTTTGGGTAGTAGATTGTCCCTGTCAACTGTTGTGTTTGGGTAGTAGCTTGTCCCTGTCAACTGTGCTGTGTTTGGGTAGTAGCTTGTCCCTGTCAACTGTTGTGTTTGGGTAGTAGCTTGTCCCTGTCAACTGTACTGTGTTTGGGTAGTAGCTTGTCCCTGTCAACTGTACTGTGTTTGGGTAGTAGCTTGTCCCTGTCAACTGTGTTTGGGTAGTAGCTTGTCCCTGTCAACTGTGTTTGGGTAGTAGCTTGTCCCTGTCAACTGTACTGTATTTGGGTAGTAGCTTGTCCCTTTTAACTGTGCTGTGTTTTGGTAGTAGCTTGTCCCTGTCAACTGTACTGTGTTTGGGTAGTAGCTTGTCCCTGTCAACTGTACCGTGTTTGGGTAGTAGCTTGTCCCTGTCAACTGTTGTGTTTGGGTAGTAGCTTGTCCCTGTCAACTGTGTTTGGGTAGTAGCTTGTCCCTGTCAACTGTGCTGTGTTTGGGTAGTAGCTTGTCCCTGTCAACTGTGCTGTGTTTTGGTAGTAGCTTGTCCCTGTCAACTGTGCTGTGTTTGGGTAGTAGCTTGTCCCTGTCAACTGTGCTGTGTTTGGGTAGTAGCTTGTCCCTGTCAACTGTGTTTGGGGAGTAGCTTGTCCCTGTCAATTGTACTGTATTTGGGTAGTAGCTTGTCCCTTTTAACTGTGCTCTGTTTGGGTAGTAGCTTGTCCCTGTCAACTGTGCTGTGTTTGGGTAGTAGCTTGTCCCTGTCAACTGTGCTGTGTTTGGGTAGTAGCTTGTCCCTGTCAGCTGTGCTGTGTTTGGGTAGTAGCTTGTCCCTGTCAACTGTGCTGTGTTTGGGTAGTAGCTTGTCCCTGTCAACTGTGTTTGGGTAGTAGCTTGTCCCTGTCAATTGTACTGTATTTGGGTAGTAGCTTGTCCCTTTTAACTGTGCTGTGTTTTGGTAGTAGCTTGTCCCTGTCAACTGTGCTGTGTTTGGGTAGTAGCTTGTCCCTGTCAACTGTGCTGTGTTTGAGTAGTAGCTTGTCCCTGTCAGCTGTACTGTGTTTGGGTAGTAGTTTGTCCCTGTCAACTGTGCTGTGTTTGGGTAGTAGCTTGTCCCTGTCAACTGTACTGTGTTTGGGTAGTAGCTTGTCCCTGTCAACTGTACTGTATTTGGGTAGTAGCTTGTCCCTGTCAACTGTACTGTATTTGGGTAGTAGCTTGTCCCTGTCAACTGTAATGTGTTTGGGTAGCAGCTTGTCCCTGTCAACTGTACTGTATTTGGATGGTAGTTCCCTAGTTTTTGTCCCAGAGAGAGACAGAGAGAGAGAGAGGGAGATAGAGAGAGAGAGATAGTGAGAGAGAGAGACAGAGAGAGAGAGAGACGGAGAGAGAGAGATAGTGAGAGAGACACAGAGAGAGATAGTGAGAGAGAGATAGTGTGAGAGAGAGAGATAGTTAGAGAGAGAGAGAGACAGAAAGACAGAGAGAGAGATAGTGAGAGAGAGAGATAGTGAGAGAGACACAGAGAGAGAGATAGTGAGAGAGAGATAGTGAGAGAGAGAGAGAGACAGAGAGAGAGACAGAGAGACAGAGAGAGAGTGAGAGAGACAGAGAGAGATAGTGAGAGAGACACATAGAGAGATAGTGAGAGAGAGCGAAACAGAGAGAGAGAGATAGTGAGAGAGACACAGAGAGAGATAGTGAGAGAGAGAGAGATAGTGAGAGAGATAGTGAGAGAGAGAGAGATAGTGAGAGATAGAGACAGAGAGAGAGAGAGATAGTGAGAGAGACACAGAGAGAGAGTGATAGTGAGAGAGACACAGAGAGAAAGAGTGATAGTGAGAGAGAGAGATAGTGAGAGAGAGAGATAGTCACAGAGAGATAGTGAGAGAGAGAGGTAGTGAGAGAGAGAGAGATAGTCAGAGAGAGATAGAGAGAGATACAGCTGTAGGAAGAAACTGTATTGAACGCTGGTTGTTAGGTTTTGATAATGGATATACAAAAACAGAAATCACGGACAAGAAGAAAATATAATTCACGACATGAAAGCTACCAATAGCTCATTGGACAATAACACAATCCTGACTTTAATCTACTCAGTGGCCCATCTCCAACCCTGGGCTGTGAGGTACTAAAACGTCATAACACGAGATTTGACCAGAAAACAACAACACTGCTCTCTCTTTCTCTTTCTCTCTCTCTCTCTCTTTCTCTCTCTCTCTCTTTCTCTCTCTCTCTTTCTCTCTCTCTCTCTCTCACGCCTCGCTCTCTCTTGCTCTCTCTCTCTTTCTCTCTCTGTCTCTCTTTCGCTCTCTCTCTCTCTCTTTCTCTCTCTCTCTCTCACGCCTCGCTCTCTCTTTCTCTCTCTCTCTCTCTTTCTCTCTCTCTCTCTCTCTTTCTCTCTCTCTCTCTCTCTCTCTTTCTCTGTCTGTCTATCGTACGGGATTGTTCCCATTGCTTGGGTAGTCTGGTTTTAGGCAGAGGAATACAGGTCGCATGACCACTGCTGTCGCCAAGTCATGTGCAGGCTATTTTGTTTATTTCACTCAGGGAATGACACGAGATTGGGGAGGGGAGTGACACGAGATTGGGGAGGGGAGTGACACACGAGATTGGGGAGGGGTATGACACACGAGATTGGGGAGGGGTGTGACACACGAGATTGGGGAGGGGAGGGACACACGAGATTGTAGGGTGGAATTAAATAAATCAACGACCTTAATAAATGTGAATGACAGGTCCTGACAAGGTAGCAATAAACATGTCAAGTGTCATGTGACTTCATATCATGCGTGTTCCAGTGTTTATTTGCCATTTCCCAGCTCCTGATGTTTTGTTTACCTGTTATGTCGATACGTGGCTGTATTGATCATAATGGTGCGCATGTCTGTCACATGTATTCACGAATGCTTCTTCACTTGTGAATCAATATCCCTTTCTTTGTTCGTGTTTATTTGTGTTTCAAGAAAAAACAGGGCTGTGAAGATTTGTGGCAGCAGAATTGGGTCGTAGACACATTTTATGTAGGTTTTAGTTGTTATTTTATAATTTATTGTTGAATGATTTGTTGAAGATTTATTGTATTATCTAGAGATATGAGCTGGCTGTTGTCTTTGTTAGAGTCATTGATGTAGACGTGTGGTGGTGAACGAGAATGGTGGATTATGTAATGAGTGAAATACCCAATAGGGTCTACATGGAGAATGTCTGCCAGACAGAGGCGACAATGGGACCACTGCCACAATAAATCAACATCTGGTTGGTCAGTCCTAAGACTGGTTGTAAGGTTGTCTGAGCATGTCTCTCCATTTGACCGTATCCTCTGGTTGGTCAGTCCTAAGACTGGTGGTAAGGTTGTCTGAGCATGTCTGCCCATTTGACCGTATCCTCTGGTTGGTCAGTCCTAAGACTGGTTGTAAGGTTGTCTGAAAATGTCTCTCCATTTGATAGTATCCTCTGGTTGGTCAGTTCTAAGACTGGTTGTAAGGTTGTCTGAGAATGTCTCGCCATTTGACCGTATCCTCTGGTTGGTTGGTCAATCCTAAGACTGGTTGTAAGGTTGTCCGAGCATGTCTCTCCATTTGACTGTATCCTCTGGCTGGTCAGTCCTGAGTTGTTAGTTCTGTCTTGATATTCTTTGAGGTTAGCAATTTCTGTTTTTCTCTGAAGGCCTTTTTTTGATAGAAATAAATCATTGTTACCTTTTTATAATCGGGTACCAATATCAAGCTATAAAGACGATAGCGTTTGGATCAGGAAGAAGACTAACGTCTGGTCATGCAAAACATACTGATCAGAAATGTTTGTCAGGGTCAGGCAAAATATACTGGTCAAGTCCCTCATCTTGGCTTCCTCGTAGCCTTCCCTGGAAACAGGCTATTTTCATGGCAGCCTGGCTAACAAGGTGAGGGATCGACGTGATCCCTGTAGTAGTGAGCGACACGCAGACGAGGCAAAGCATAGCCTGGATGACCCCGGTCCACCTTCATCAATACGCTCGGGATGTCAGGAAAGCTACAACAATCGCCAGTAATAGTTTTTTTTAGGGCGCACAAAAGAGTAATCCTCATTTTGGGCATTCAACAACAACAACAACAACAACAACAACGACAACAACCACAACAACAGTAGCGTCTGGATAGCTATAATGTTTCACTAATCCTCTAAGAGCTGATACTGTGTCTTGCGCTTTAATTAGATTTAAGTAATGAATATTTGCACTTTCATTAACCGCACTAACTCAGCCTAACCGACCTTGACCCAGCGGCAGGACGTCTTAGTCGAGACGACTGGATGTATCACGGGACGCAGATTTAATTGTCTGTGGTTTACTGCTGGATTCACTAACTCTTTGTAGGTGGCATTTTGAATACGAATTTAATAATTTTTCAAATTTAGAATTTGGGATCAAGATGCTGAGCAGCGCATGAGCTGCAGTGGTCAGGGACCCGTAGCTGACTGCTAGCGTCAGGTCGAGCGAACCAGAGCTGCCAAGTCCCTTCTACACCTCCACGCGTTGATCCTGGATAACAGGCTGCAGCAGGACAGACTGGCTAAGGAGAAGGGATCGAAGAGGGAATGCTAACCCGGTACTAAAAAAACGCTTGCTGAAGTCGGATGTGTTGGACCGAAAGGTGCAAATATCGCAGTCAAGCTGTAAACTACGACCCAACGCATTCCGTTCTCTGGACTACATTCTGCTACTTAAGCCCTTTCATGGTTTGGTAGCGGGAGATTGAGAATGAACGAAGCCAAGCCAAGCCACAAGCCAAGCCAAGCCAAGCCAAGCCAAATTTAGAATTTCCCCAGGGCATAACTAACAGTGGTATCGAGGTAAAGTGTCCGGCTCAGGTGCCGGAGATTGCGGATTCAAATCGCGGTGGAGACTGGCATTTGTTCTCGTGGGTCTTCTGGTAAAAAATTCCCTGGTCTCTGCTTAGTGAGGTCAGATTCCCGTGTTCATGGTCGAGCACGTTAAACATATCTTAGCAGTTAGAAATCGAACCGGGTTTGCTTACCGGCCGCTGTCCGGACAAAATTCAAATTTTTTTTTTTTAAATCTATCCAAAATTAGTTGTACCTTTCACCAGGCCTAGTAAGCCGCAGGAGGCCTAGTAAGCCGCAGGAGGCCTAGTAAGCCGCAGAAAGTTCTAACATATGTACTACGGATAGCATTCGGCTACCTGACAACAGACATTAAACATGTCTGTGTGAATACCAGAATTCCAAGTATTCAAAATAATACTAACATCCCTAGCTTTCGATTTTCAACTGCCAGTGGTTCTTTTACATGCGCAAAGTGTACACAAGACCCCTGGGTGTATCGTCTGTCTTCGATAGGACTAAGAATTGTGGGATTCGAACACCCCCACTGTTTCTCAACTGTAGCAACCCCTACTGTTACACTTTCGTAAGGGATGATTAATAGTGCAGCCTTGCCTATCTAGGATAGGAGACTATATGTTTGGGACAGAGACGAGAATAGGATCACTGCTACACTGAGATATAATCGTGAAAGTTAATTAACAGTGTAAATCTTGCACGAAAAAGGTAGTTAAAAAATATTTTTACTTGTTTGTAAACTTCTTAGTTCTTAGTCCTGTGCATGTCCCAGCTCTGGTATGAGCTGGATGTAACCGGGAGAAGGGTTTCCTGCTTAGCGGACTAGGCTCGAGCAGCTTAATACTTCTCTGCGTTGGGACAAGCGCTTACGGGGGGTGGTTAACCGATGTGCGAGTCCATCTTAATAGACTCAAACACTAGATCAAAGCAGACCTGCAGCCTGTTAGGCGCCATCTATGCTGCTCTAAACAAACCGCCTAACCATGGCCGGTGTTATACCATGTCACACAGTTAGTCGCCTCCTACGACATGCTCTCTGTGTGGCAGTGGTGCTATTCTTGTCCTTGTCATTCACAAAGACCCCGGCAGACCACTCATTTGTAAACTTGCTATGAAAAAACACACATTCTGGGTGCCCCAAAATGAGGTCCCAACAGCCCTGAGCCTCTAGGCTGCAACTCTGCCAGTCTGTGGGAGATTTGGTACTACTTGTTTCCGAGTTCTGAGAGCGAGAAGCCTGTTGTGAAAAAGGTGACTCTTTTGTATGCCCTGAAAAGGACGTTAAGTGACGGTTTCTGTAGTTTTCCTCACATCCTGAGCTTGCTGTTAAAGTGGACCACGGTCCTTCATGAGGTAGTGTTATGCTTGGCTTTATATGCGTGATGCTCACTACTACGGGGATCACAGCGATCCACATCTCGTCAGTCAGGCTGCCTTGAAAACAGCCTGTTTCTGGGGAACGCTACATGGAAGAGAGATTGTGATCTTGGTCAGTATGTTGTGCCTGGCCCTGACCCGATGTCCTGGTCAATATGTTGTGCCTGACCCTGACCCGACGTCCTGGTCAGTATGTTGTGCCTGACCCTGACCCGATGTCCTGGTCAGTATGTTGTGCCTGACCTTGATCGACGTCCTGGTCAGTATGTTGTGCCTGACCCTGACTCGACGTCCTGGTCAGTATGTTGTCCCTGGCCCTGACCCGATGTCCTGGTCAGTATGTTGTGCCTGACCTTGACTCGACGTCCTGGTCAGTATGTTGTGCCTGACCCTGACTCGACGTCCTGGTCAGTATGTTGTGCCTGACCCTGACTCGACGTCCTGGTCAGTATGTTGTGCCTGACCCTGACTCGACGTCCTGGTCAGTATCTTGTACCTGTCCCGACGTCCTGGTCAGTATCTTGTACCTGTCACAACGTTCTGGTCAGTATGTTGTGCCTGACTGGACTAGCGTCTCAGTTCCCTTGAGCAAAAGGTAAAGGTGGTCCCGAACGTTGCTATCGAGGATGAAGTGTTTGAGACCTCATTGTACAAGATCACAACTTGTTTGTGAGGTGGAAGGAACTATTTCTCGCTATCTTTCCTTTCCTATAGGTACGAATTTACAGTTGGGTCGACTGGAATGCGTTAGTAACCTGAAGTCGAACCCGGTACAATAATCTTTAAAAATAAACGCTTTACTGCGATTTGACTAAACCAAAGTAAAATGGACGTTTGTGACGAAAAACGTATCTCGATCAAGACTTCAGCTGCCCAAACGATATCAAATGGCGGGCTTTCATTTTGCATGCGTGTAATGCTAGGTAAGTCTAAACATATGGTCTAAATGTGCCAGCACGTTTGAATGTGTGGGGTTTCATTCATTGGGATTAATTATGAAAATAGGTGACGTGGAAATAATTCGGGAGATCGGCGCGTCTCAAACGTTTCAGAAGAGAGGCAGAGAGACAAACCCAGGGTCGTTTATACTGGCGAGATGTGGCCGATGGCTTGTGCATAGCGAGGAGCGATGTGATTTGATTGATTGACTGATTGATTGAATGAATAATCATTTGTAATTGATAATTACATCATGGGATGGGGGAGGGCGGGGGGGGGGGGCAGTGTCATGGCCTTCTTGATTAAAGTAGACCACGGCTCAGTGGTCTCGAGGTAAGGTGTCCGCAACGAGTGGTGGACTCAGTGGTCTCGAGGTAAGGTGTCCGCCACGAGTGGTGGACTCAGTGATCTCGAGGTAAGGTGTCCGCCTCGGGTGGGGGACTCAGTGGTCTCGAGGTAAGGTGTCCGTCTCGGGTGGGGGACTCAGTGGTCTCGAGGTAAGGTGTCCGCCTCGGGTGGGGGACTCAGTGGTCTCGAGGTAAGGTGTCCGCCTCGTGTGGGGGACTCAGTGGTCTCGAGGTAAGGTGTCCGCCTCGGGTGGGGGACTCAGTGGTCTCGAGGTAAGGTGTCCGCCACGAGGGGGGGGGGGACTCAGTGGTCTCGAGGTAAGGTGTCCGCCACGAGTGGTGGACTCAGTGGTCTCGAGGTAAGGTGTCCGCCTCGGGTGGGGGACTCAGTGGTCTCGAGGTAAGGTGTCCGCCACGAGTGGTGGACTCAGTGGTCTCGAGGTAAAAGGGAAGTAAGTTGGATGAATGCTAAATGACCTGGTGTTTGGACAAGGGAAGTAAGTTGGATGAACGCTATATGACCTGGTGTTTGGACAAGGGAAGTAAGTTGGATGAACGCTATATGACCTGGTGTTTGGACAAGGGAAGTAAGTTGGATGAACTCTATTTGATATCGTGGTTGGACACAAAAGTATGTAAGTACTTCCAAGGCTTATTTTACGTGCAATGCGTGTCCACGAATCCCCCTAGTTAATCATCCATCTCTCATTGGACTAAGAAAACTATCTCAATATGTGAATATTAATTGATGGCTCCTCTAGCTATTAGGTTGTACATACTTCTGCTCCGTCATGTCACACGCTCCATCATGTCACACGCTCCAGTCCACTCAGAACTTCTTCGATGTCAAAGTTCTGCAGTCTGTGAAGTGCTGATTCATCTATTGCGTTGTTTTTATCCAATAGGCGGTTACTGAAACACTTCACAATGTCACTCCTGTCCATGTCCTGTGCATCCTAAATGGATTCTCGTGAAGCCAGGATGTCAACTGTTTCACTGGGACCACACAGCATGGTCCGAACAGCAGATCATGGGCGCTTGAATCTGCCATTCAGTCATGCCTTAGCCAGCACTTCTGGACCTTCTGTAGTAAGGGAGCCGAGCACTATGACTGTCTCTATTAAAGAGCTCTCTGATAGCCATCTCAGTTACTTATTCTTCCTCCTCTTCTTCTTCTTCTTCATCATCATCTTCATTCGTTCTTAATGATGTTCTATTGGTAGCCTCTTCTTTTTCTTCTTCTTCTTCTTCTTCTTCTTCTTCTTCATCATCTTCATTCGTTCTTAATGCTGTTTTATTGGTAGCCTCTTCTTTTTCTTCTTCTTCTTCTTCTTCTTCTTCTTCTTCTTCTTCATCATCTTCATTCGTTCTTAATGCTGTTCTATTGGTAGCCTCTTCTGTTTCTTCTTCTTCTTCTTCTTCTTCTTCTTCTTCTTCATCTTCATTCGTTCTCAAGTCTTGACAATGTTCTATTGGTAGCCTCTTCTTTTTCTTCTTCTTCTTCTTCTTCTGCTTCTTCTTCTTTTTCTTCTTCTTCTTCTTCATCTTCATTCGTTCTCAAGTCATGACAATGTCCTATTGGTAGCCTCTTCTTTTTTTCCTTCTTCTTCTTCTTCTTCTTCTTCTTCTTCTTCTTCTTCTTCTTCTTCTTCTTCTTCTTCTTCTACTACTTCTTCTTCTTCTTTTTCTTCTTCAACGTTCGTTCTCAATCTCCCTTAAAAGGGCATTGTAAGTAGCAGGAGGTTGTCTGGTGAACGGAATGCCCTGGTAAGGTGCCCTGCTGCAGCCTGTTATCCAGCATCATCACGTGGAGGTAGAGAAGGGTCTTGTCATCTATGGGATGCTGACCCTGACGCTAGCAGTCAGCTTTGCGTCGCTGACTCATGAACTGCTCAACATCGTGATCCCATCTCAGAGCTAAAGTCACTACTTCCATCTCCATTCACCAACAATAATTTGTTGTTCTGTATTTCTAACTCGACTCAGCGGCAACAAACCTCCTATTCTATCAGAGAAGACCCAACCTGATATTTCACAGCTTAGCACCGATCCATCGGTGTATATGATAACATCGCTGTCTTGCTTTGACCTCGTGCGCCTTTAATCAGCTCACCTACACCTGGAAATCAATGACACTGAGCAAACATTCCAAACTCAGACTATTCAATTCAATCGTAATATCAGTCCTGACATGAATGTGAAAGCTGGAAGACAACAAAAGCGGTGGAAAACAAACTAAATGCCTTTGAAAATAAAGTCTAAGAAAATTATTAAATTTACGCTGGGACCAGTCCATAATTAATGACTCGATAAGAACAGAGACAAACCAACTATACGCTGGGACCAGTCAATAATTAATGACTCGATAAGAACAGAGACAAACCAACTATACGTGTCGACCATCATCAGGAAAAAAAAGATATACATTAGACATGTCCTTAGAATGAACAACAACCGTCTTCCATTGCAAGCACTCGAATGGACACCACCGGGCGTTCGGAAAAGAGGGAGACCCAAGGAAACACTCAGAAGAACAATCATCCGAGAGGGCTCAGCACCATACAAGATCTAAAAATAGTGGCGTCACACCGTTCCAACTGACGATCATTTGTTTCTGCCTTATACGCCGAATTTGGCGGGCAAAGAACATAGACATAAACTGTCCCGAATGTTATAATTTATCAACTGGTTAACCTCGAACTTTGCTCTCCCTTTGCACCACAATCTGCATTCCCTGATAAGGGTTATGATGATTATGTGACAATCTGTCATTCCCTCCCAAACGTTTTATACTTTTATCATTGCCCAGATACGGGATTCCTGTTAATAGGCCAACTTGAAGCGAAAATGTGAATTTACAAATATAGCGAACACATACTCTCGAAACTGGAACGCCCGGCTGTGACAAAGCTTAGACTCGCTTAGAAACCACCAGCAGACGTGACGTGACGCCCAGCAAGCTAAAACCGGTGCCAAGAAATATTTCTGGATGTGTGCTTCTAGAAAATTACCACGTCAATAACTATTGCTATTCATATCGTATAGGCTTTCGCAAGAAAAATATGTAGTTGCGCATACTTGTTCAATATACATACATATCTTGTAAACAACATACTTGGCTTAGAATTCCAACTAAAACAGGGGAAACGATCCATCAATATGGTGCACCAGCTGTAAGTCTCGCCAAATTGCATAATCATAAATCCTTCTTCTTTTTAAGCTTGCTCGACGGTTCTAAAATCTAGAAGTCTGCCGAGGCCCCCCCCCCCCCCCCCCCCCCCATTCCCTGGGTTACGGTGCGAGAAGATCCAAGGTTCAAATCCTGTATTGGCTCAAATTTTGTCCTCCTCATTTGATGTTTTAAATCTGATTAATACGTTCCATTCTGTTTTGGCGTCAATATATACATAGTTGTGGTTGGGAAACAGCTGCGGTTTGTTTATGTTCCGGCTGAAAGCGTCAACGAATATACGTATTCGCAGAGCAAGCTATGTTATTTGTAATAAATAAAACGAGGTCATTTTTGAACGAAACGAAACGTGTTTTTGTTTTTCGACACTACTTCTTAGTCGGTGTGTACTTCTACAGTGACAGGTGCCCCTGTGCAGGTCTCAGCTCTTAGTCGGCCTCTACTTCTTCAGTGACAGGTGCCCCTGTGCAGGTCTCAGCTCTTAGTCGGCCTGTACTTCTACAGTGACAGGTGCCGCTGTGTAGGTCCCAGCTCTTAGTCGGCCTGTATTTCTACAGTGACAGGTGCCCCGTGCAGGTCCCAACTCTAGCGTGAACAGGATGTAGCGTGAGGAGGATTTTCTGCTTAGTGGGTTAGGCTCGAGCAGCTTATTACTTTCCTGCTTAGTGGGTTAGGCTCAAGCAGCTTATTATTTTCCTGCGTTGGGACAAGTGAAATGACGGGTGATTAAATGATGTGCAAGTCCATCTTAATAGACTCAAACACTAGAGCAACTTAGACCCGCACTAGTGGTTAAGTGACACGGCTCAAAACCCAAAGGTGCTGGGTTTGATCCCCAGCACAGCACCAGCCGTTACCTCTGGAAAGCAAGCCTTTAGAAATGCAGGAGGAAGCAGACCCTTAAATAAAATGCATGCTGAAGTCGGATGCACTTGGCCGACAGGCGCAAAATAAAAACTTAGTGCAACGCGCATGACCTTGGGGAATAGAGAAATAAGGCGAACGCAAAATAAAAACAAACCAAACAAATTGGTTTAGAAGAATTAACGAAAGATCTTCCGAGACCAGGTCATGCGCATATTATTATGTTAACTCACTCACTACCCGAGTGGTCTGCCGGTGTCTTTGTGTATGACAAGGACAAGAATAGCACCACTGCCTCACAGAGAGCATGTCGTAAGAGGCTACTAACTGTGTGACATGCCTTAACACCAGTCATGGTTAGCTGGTTTGTTTAGAGCAGCATAGATGGCGCCTAAGAGGCTGCGGGTCTACTTTGCTCTAGTGTTTGAGTCTATTAAGATTAACTCGCATTTCGGTTAACAATCTAACGCAGCAAAGTATTAAGCTGCTCAAGCCTAGCCCGCTAACCAGGAAACCCTTCTCCCGGCTACATCCAGCTCATACCAGAGTTGGGACCTGCACATGGGCATCTGCCTCTGTAGAAGTACAGGTCGACTAAGAACTAACAACTCACGTCCTTCTTTAAACATCGTTGTCCAGTTCTCCATTGTTGTCCAGTTCTCCATTGTTGTCTTCGACACACGTTTGTCACCATACACTACCTGCATTCTGCGATGAATGTCAACTGGTCGACATCCTTCAGCTGTTAGAAACCGAATCACCGCTCGCTGATCAATTCTGGGCGGATTCCGTATCACACCCGCCATGTTTTTAACGGTCTGATGAGGAAACTATGAGTCGGAAGATAATGAAATATGTTCACTTGTTGCAGTTTGGTCTGGTTTTATTTGAAGACGCGGGGACGGCGTGGCCTAGTGGTAAAGTGTCACGGTTCACAACCCTAAGGTGCTGGGTTCGATCCCCATCACAGCACCGGTCGTTACCCCGGAGAAGCAAACCCTTAGAAAATGCAGGAGGAAGCAGACCCTTACATAAAATGCATGCTGAAGTCGGATGCACTGGGCCGACAGGCGCAAAATAAAAACCACAGTGCAACGCACAATGCCTTGAGGATAAAAGAAATAAGGCGAACGCCAAAAAAAAATTTAAAATTTAAAAATTTTTAAAAAATTTACAAATTTGAAGACGCCTCGCAGATGTGGTGATCTGAGGGAGAACCCGTATAGCTAGTCCGGAGAACTAGTCGCTAGTTTACAGTTTGAATGCGATATTTGTACCTTTCGGTCTGACTCTTGAATGCGATATTTGCACCTGTCGGTCTTACTGACATAACAGGCACGAGTCAACCTATTTGCAGATGCACACACAACTTATATAGAATGCGTCAGTAGACCCAGCTGCAAATTAGCACCTGACTTACATCGGACTCTCCAGTCGACCTAGTCGCAAATGGGCACCTGACTTTCATAAGACGCTCCAGTTTACCCAGCCGAAAATGGGCAACTGACTTACAAAGGACTCTCCAGTCGTCACAGAAATGAACACATGAATACATGGGATACTCCAGTCGACCCAGCCGCAAATTGTACGGAGACTAAAGAAACCCGAGAAAAACAACCAAGTATATGATGGAAAATCGATTTCATTATTGGAGGGATAAACTTTCCTAGGCCTGTTCAATCTGTGTGTGCTTACTTGGAACTTGGCCATGTTTCCGTCTAAATACCTCCCTTCTGCGTAAAGACATCACTCTGAAAGATGTTTCCTCCTTTGGATGGCATGCTTGGATCCGTTTACATCTTCTTCGTCTTTCGTTCGCTTTAAAATAGTGTCTATATCTGCAGTGTTGTCTCTAGTATAAACGTCACTGTCTTTTGTAGTTCACATACAAGTCCATAAAGTTTCTCTTCCAGTGTTTTTTCTATGAGCCAGTGAGATTTTCTCTGTATATCATATTCGGGGCAGTTTTGTAGTATGTGCTCTGCTGCCTGTGGTGCCTGTCCGCATGTACATATGGCTGAGTTGCCAACCTTCATTGTTTTTGTACATGTGGCTGCGGAGTCTGTTTTGTCCTGTTCTAAGGCGCAACACAACAGTTTGCTCGTCTGTTTATCTTATGGTAATCATCTGGTGTTACTGTTGATGGCTTTCTGATTGATTTGATCATCCTTATCTTCTGTTGGTATGTAACTGGCACATCTGGATGCTTGTCTTCAGCACCCTCCTTTGCCAGTCGATCTGCTCTCTCGTTTCCTGGTATTCCACAATAAGAAGGTATCCACTGTAAGACAATCTTGTGCTTGTTGCTCAGTTCAGACAGTAGAGCCTGTAGATCTGGCAGTTTCTCAAATTTCAGTGCTTGGAGTGCTGATTGTGCATCTGTCAGAAATACTACAGGTTGTGAACTGACATTGGTGTTTAACAGTTTCTCAGTTGCCAGCTTGACTGCCTGGATTTCATCATGTGTATTACAGAATTTTCCAGTTGGTACTCTGACTGTATCCCTAATGTTGTTTGGCTATTCTATGTACACTCCCGCTGCGCCATTCTTTACAGCATTCTGTGCTGACCCATCTGTATATACTCTGATCCAGAGGTATTGTGGGTATTCTTTATCCAGGAAACTGAAGATCCGTCTACGAATTGCCCTAGTTTGTTCTATGGTCTGAAATGGTCATACGTTCAAGTTGGATTTCCGTTTGGAAAGAAAATCTGTCTACTGGGACCAGGTCAGGCGAATAGGGGAGGGGGGGGGGGGGTGTTATATCTAAAGACATTAGTGGTGGGTAACCTCAGGCTGGGGAGGAAGAAAAACGTCTGGTCAGGCCCAATACGCTGATCAGACATGTTAGTCAGGGTCAGGCACAATATGCTGATCAGACATGTTAGTCAGGGTCAGGTACAATATGCTGATCAGACATGTTAGTCAGGGTCAGGCACAATATGCTGATCAGACATGTTAGTCAGGGTCAGGCACAATATGCTGATCAGACATGTTAGTCAGGGTCAGGCAAAACATACTGGCCAAGACCTTCACCTCGACGTCCTCGTAGTCCTCCATAGAAACGGGCTATTTTCATTGCAGCCTGGCTAACGAGGCGAGTAGTGTGCAAAACGCAGATAAAGCCAATCATTGCACAACCGACTGGCAGACCACGGTCCACCTTCATCAGCATTCTCGGAATGTGAGAATAGATACTACAGCCCGTCACTTAACGTCTTTTTCAGGACAAAAGAGTAAACCTACTCATTGTAGGCATTCGAAACAATAACAACAACAACAGCTTCAGGCTATTGGTTTATCCCCATAGCGTGTCCTCCTTACACTGTCAGACGTCAACTTGAATATATCTATTAAAAAAACACGTTTCATTTGGTCACCAAGAGCTCGCTTGCCTGAGTCAATCTCGCCATATAATATTTTCTTTGGAAGCGGCTCATCTGATATGTGGACAAAATGGTCAGTCCATCTAAGCTGCGACTTGCACAGCGTTGTGTCGATGCTTGTCATGCCAGATTATCTATGGCGAGCATGAGTCACGCAGGCGAACTGGTGATGGTCAAATAAAAAGTGTAACAACGACACCATGAAAGCCTCATTGAAGAGCTGCGACATTGAACCTGATAATTCGAAGAACATTGCTGCCGATCGCTCTGCCTGACGTAGTCAAATCTCTTCTGGCATGACCCACATGGAGCAGACAAGAATCAAGAAATCAGCACGGAGACGAGCGACACGAAAGGCAAAAGACGAGATGTCTCAGTCTGACGGTCAGACAGTGTTTCTCTGCTCTCAGTGTGACATACACTTTCGAACGGATTGGTTTAATCAGCCCTTTACGAACCCACTCGAGGATTGACAGATGACAATGTGGTCCCTTCGGAAACGATGGACAAAACAAAACAAAAAATCTAAAGAATGCAGAAGTTAGTTTGAAACTAATGGTTTCACCATAAAACTTGTCTAGAATGGTACTGATGATGGCCGTGTATATATTCTATGTTCCTCGCAAGTTGGACAATTTTGTAGCAGATGATGAACAGCCATTTTGTTAGTGCCACAGAAATAGTCATCGGTATTTCCGATCCTTTGTTGAACTAGTGGCAGTCTAAATCAGTCTATATTAGTCTATTGTGGCCTGCGCGGAGTCTAAAGATTACCACCTGTTCACCTCTGTTGAACTGGTAATATGCGTCATGTGGTTGTTGACCTGCATGCTCCGCTTCCCGCTTGTTTCTGTACCTACACCTGATAAACCTCTTCATAGGTTACACCTATATCAGGCTGAGGTAGCTTTTCACCTTGTCTTGACATTCTGTCAGCTTATTAATTGCCGAGAATGTTGTAATAATATGGAATCCACTGAATCACAAGTATTTTGAATCGGTGATATAGTTTATAGAGTATCACTCTTAGTTCTTTTTGGTCTGTGTTCAAATGATTGCATCGTCAATCTGTTTATCTTTGGTAATATTTGATTTGTTAGTTGTTTTCATTTAAATGGTGTCCCTGGGAAAGTTATTATGGTCGCAACGTAAGTTTCGTTTATAATGTTGTTTCGTCAAGGTGTCAAAGTGGAACTTATCTATGTTACTCTACTTTTGCAATTTGTGGATTGAAGTGACAGATGAATTGCGGAGATTGAAGAGACAAACAGCAATTATAAGTGGAGAGTCTATAACTTGTATGATGGCGAATTATCTACTTTTTGGGGACACGCCTACCTCTCTCATTGGTTGACAATTTCCAGTAATTGGGAGCATCACGTTCTGACCAATCGTATCACATGAACAGCCAAGCGCGCGTAGTTACGATCTGCGTGGCGTCCGCCTGTTTCGTTGCTTGGCAATTGTAAACATTGAAAAGGTGTACATCTGTTTTCCAGGAAACAGTGTACGAATTAGTTATATATTGGTGTTACCAAAGTATTACCGAATAGTATATTACTGCAAATCGTTCGTACTGGTTATAATACGTATAAATCACTTTTAGCCAATGAAACGTACTTTCTCGGATACAAAATATTAAAATGGACGTATCAATCTGACGATTGAACCTACTAAATAAAGTAATTTACTTAGTACAACACCTAATTGAATAATTGATTACAACGCGTTTAAACTTCAACAACTTGAAACTTTCAGTGCATTTGTACAAGTAAAAAGTAAACTTAGAATATCTTATTTTAATTTTGAGGTACACAATTTTTGTATTTTATTTGTTCAGTTTTCTGTCATTGTTTATCTTCAATTAAGTCTTGCAGCTCACGGCTGATTCACCGATTAGTTTATTTAGCTGCATGAAGGCGGAATTAACTATTGCGTTCGATTAGAACATCTAACAAAAATCACTGGGGTTGACGATTGAAATAAAGAACACAAGTCGGGAAATGGATTGGAGATCATCCTGAGAAAACGAAAACCATGATTATTAGCAAAGCTTAGTAGAATTGACATCTGCTCTACAGATAAAGTAAGCGATCAAATACAGAATTGGGTCAAGGACTTGTCCTATTTTTGATATATAATAGCGGAAGATGGAAGATGTGAGATTGAAATGAGGAAGAGAATATGGGTGGTCAAATCTGTTTTCACCGACATGAGTCATGTATTGACATTCACCAACATGAGTCATGTATTGACATTCACCAACATGAGTCATGTATTGACATTCACCAACATGAGTCATGTATTGACATTCACCAACATGAGTCATGTATTGACATTCACCAACATGAGTCATGTATTGACATTCACCGACATGAGTCATGTATTGACATTCACCAACATGAGTCATGTATTGACATTCACCAACATGAGTCATGTATTGACATTCACCGACATGAGTCATGTATTGACATTCACCAACATGAGTCATGTATTTACATTCACCAACATGATTCATGTATTGACATTCACCGACATAAGTCATGTATTGACATTCACCGACATAAGTCATGTATTGACATTCACCAACATGAGTCATGTATTGACATTCACCAACATGAGTCATGTATTGACATTCACCGACATGAGTCATGTATTGACATTCACCGACATGAGTCATGTATTGACATTCACCAACATGAGTCATGTATTGACATCCACCAACATGAGTCATGTACTGACATCCACCAACATGAGTCATGTATTGACATTCACTAACATGAGTCATGTATTGACATTCACCAACATGAGTCATGTATTGACATTCACCAACATGAGTCATGTATTGACATTCACTAACATGAGTCATGTATTGACATCCACCAACATGAGTCATGTATTGACATTCACCAACATGAGTCATGTATTGACATTCACCAACATGAGTCATGTATTGACATTCACCAACATGAGTCATGTATTGACATTCACCGACATGAGTCATGTATTGACATTCACCGACATGAGTCATGTATTGACATCCACCAACATGAGTCATGTATTGACATTCACCAACATGAGTCATGTATTGACATTCACCAACATGAGTCATGTATTGACATTCACCAACATGAGTCATGTATTGACATTCACCAACATGAGTCATGTATTGACATTCACCAACATGAGTCATGTATTGACATTCACCAACATGAGTCATGTATTGACATTCACCAACATGAGTCATGTATTGACATTCACCAACATGAGTCATGTATTGACATTCACCAACATGAGTCATGTATTGACATTCACCAACATGAGTCATGTATTGACATTCACCGACATGAGTCATGTATTGACATTCACCGACATGAGTCATGTATTGACATTCACCAACATGATTCATGTATTGACATTCACCGACATAAGTCATGTATTGACATTCACCGACATAAGTCATGTATTGACATTCACCAACATGAGTCATGTATTGACATTCACCAACATGAGTCATGTATTGACATTCACCAACATGAGTCATGTATTGACATTCACCGACATGAGTCATGTATTGACATTCACCAACATGAGTCATGTATTGACATCCACCAACATGAGTCATGTATTGACATCCACCAACATGAGTCATGTATTGACATTCACTAACATGAGTCATGTATTGATATTCACCAACATGAGTCATGTATTGACATTCACCAACATGAGTCATGTATTGACATTCACTAACATGAGTCATGTATTGACATCCACCAACATGAGTCATGTATTGACATTCACCAACATGAGTCATGTATTGACATTCACCAACATGAGTCATGTATTGACATTCACCAACATGAGTCATGTATTGACATTCACCGACATGAGTCATGTATTGACATTCACCGACATGAGTCATGTATTGACATCCACCAACATGAGTCATGTATTGACATTCACCAACATGAGTCATGTATTGACATTCACCAACATGAGTCATGTATTGACATTCACCAACATGAGTCATGTATTGACATTCACCAACATGAGTCATGTATTGACATTCACCAACATGAGTCATGTATTGACATCCACCAACATGAGTCATGTATTGACATTCACCAACATGAGTCATGTATTGACATTCACCAACATGAGTCATGTATTGACATCCACCAACATGAGTCATGTATTGACATCCACCAACATGAGTCATGTATTGACATTCACCAACATGAGTCATGTATTGACATTCACCAACATGAGTCATGTATTGACATTCACCAACATGAGTCATGTATTGACATTCACCAACATGAGTCATATATTGACATCCGCCAACATGAGTCATGTATTGACATCCACCAACATGAGTCATGTATTGACATTCACCGACATGAGTCATGTATTGACATTCACCAACATGAGTCATGTATTGACATTCACCAACATGAGTCATGTATTGACATCCACCAACATGAGTCATGTATTGACATCCACCAACATGAGTCATGTATTGACATCCACCAACATGAGTCATGTATTGACATTCAAACAAGTAAATCACAAATGAAAAAATTAGAGTGATAAGGTAGTATGTGTATTCGTTTTTTACTTAACTTAACTTAACTTAACATCTTTATACTGGTTTAGAAGACCCTGCAGAGTCTGTATACAACCAGTTACATTTACATCACCTTGCTCTAAAATCTATGCGCATCCAGTTTATTCTTAAATGCATTAACTGTCCCTGCCTCCACTACCTCCCATGGCAATGCATTCCAAGCAGACACCACTCTCTGACTAAAAAAATATTTCCTAATATCTAACCTGGACCTCTCTTTAATCAGCTTGTAGCTATGCCCTCGTGTTATTGTAGGTGGCTGTATTTTAAAAAACTTGTTATAGTCTAATTTATCGATTCCTCTGATCATCTTATAAACCTGTATTAAGTCACCACGAATTCTTCTCTCTTCGAGACACTGTAGGCCGGTTTTTCTGAGTCGTTCCTCATAACTGTAATTCTGGAATCCCACTATCATCTTTGTCGCTCTTTTTTGTATTCTTTCTAGCATGTTTATGTCCCCTCTATGATAAGGACTCCACACCTGTACACAGTACTCCAATCTAGGTCTAACTAAAGCTTTATACAGTTTGACGATCACTTCCTTGCTCCTATGTTTAATATTTCTTTTTATCATACCTAACATTGCATTTGCCTTTTTCACTGCTACCTTAACTTGCTCACTCACCTTTCCTGTATGAATTATTATAACCCCTAGGTCCCTTTCCTTATCTATCTTTCTAATATTGTTTTCTCCCATTCTGTAATTATGTTCCATATTGGATCTACCCATGTGGATGACTGTACATTTATCTACATTAAACTCCATTTGCCAGCTTACAGACCATTCTCGAATTTTATCTAAATCCGACATCAATATATCCACTTCCGGTTTAGATGAGACACTACTGCATAGTTTTGTGTCATCAGCAAATTTTGCAATCATGGATCTCATATCAATGTCCAAATCATTTATATATATCAAGAACAAAATTGGTCCCAAAACCGAGCCCTGTGGCACACCACTTTTCACTTCACTCCACTCAGAGTACTCCTTATTTATGCCCACCCTCTGCCTTCTTCCCGTTAACCAATTTTCAATCCATTTGGCAACTTCGCCACCTATTCCATGGGATTTTAACTTTCGAAATAATCTTTGATGAGGTACTCTATCAATGGCCTTTGCAAAGTCTAGATAAATAACATCCACTGGCTCCCCTTTATCTATGATTTTAGTAACCTCCTCCATGAATTCTAAGAGATTTGTTAAGCATGATCTCCCTCTAGTAAACCCATGCTGACTATTTCTAATTAGATTAAATTTATTTTTCTAAATGCATTACAATGTTTTCTTTGATTATTGACTCTAACAATTTACAGACTATGCTCGTTAAACTCACCGGTCTATAATTTGCCGGATCTGATTTTTTGCCTTTTTTGAATAAGGGGATCACTCCTGCATCTTTCCAATCCCGTGGAACAATCCCTTTTGTAAGTGATTGAGAACATAATATAGCCAATGGTTTTGCTAGTTGGTTTCTAATTTCATACAGCAATTTTGGGTGAATACCATCTTGACCTGGACATTTATTCACTTTCAACCCCTCCAATTTTTTAAAAACCATTTCCTCTGTAATACAGATTGATCTTAATCCCGCTGCATCCATGTCTCTTTGAAAAATATCTATAGGCTCTGGGATCTCGGAGCAGTCCTCCTTTGTGAAGACTGTGCCAAAGTACTGATTGAGCAGATTAGCAGCCTCCCTATTCTCACTTATTATTTTCCCTGTACTGTCTATGAGAGGGCCTACTTTGTCTTTCGTTCTTTGTTTATTTCTAACATAAGAAAAGAAGCTTTTACTGTCAGTCTTGATCCTCTGAGCAAGTTTTTTTTCAAAGTCTATTTTTGCTGTTTTATTCGCTTTCTGAGATATGTTCTGCTTGTCCAAAATTTTACATATGTTTCTTTTGATTTACCTGCCTCTATATATTTTTGCCATGCTTTATTTTTTGCTCTTCTACATTTCACTACAAATCTAGTTATCCACTTTTTACGCTTAGGGTTTACCTCCCTACATGGAACACATTCCTCTTTTAGCGTTTCTAGAACTGTTTTAAAACTTTCCCACTCCTGTTCAACATCTGTTCCTACAATAATATCTTTCCAGATTATGTGGTTCGCTGCCTCTTTCATCCTCTTAACATCTGCCTTAGAGTACTGTATTGCACAGATACGTGGAAAATTAACAAACTATTGGATTAAAGAATTGATGTCTTTGAAATGTGAATTAGAAGAATATGGCGCATCCCATGGAAAGAAAAGAAAACAAACGCGGTTGTTTTTGAGGAATTAGGATGCAAAGAGAATAGATGATCGAAATCAGAGTACAACGGCGAAGATATTTTGGTCACATCAAAAGATATAACACCATGCCAAAAAAAAGTGCTTGACGAAAAAGTGGAAGACAAATATGCCAGCGGTAAACAAGGCTGTAAGTGGGAAGAAAACATCAAAAGATGGACATGGAAGAGTCTGGCAGATTGTGCGATCGACTGGACATTGAAGGCTATTACTCCGCTACGTTGGGACAAGTGCCGCGAAGGTGGTTGGGGGGGGGGGGGGGGAGTTTGGTTAACCGATGTGCAAGTCCATTTTAATAGACTCAAACACTAGAGCAAAGTAGACCCGCAGCCAGTTAGGCGGCATCTATGCTGCCGTTAACAGACCACCTAACCATTGCAGGTTGTATGCCATGTCGCACAGTTAGTTGCCTCTTGCAACAATACATGTTATTTGTGGGGCAGTGGTGCTATTCTTGTCTTTGTCATACACAAAAACTCAGGCGGACCACTCGGGACATAATGTTTATGTGGTACACTGTTTCTGCATAAGCACTTCAGTATATCTGTTTCCTTTGCGTCCTTATTTAGCATTTAATTGTAGCATATCAAAGTAAGAAAAATAACAATATCGAAAGTGCATTTGCCGGGACATTGCGCCTGAGATATCGCGCAAAATGACGGCAAATTGCACAAAACGTCACCATCACGAGGAGCACTGACGTCCGTGACGTAATGCCTTGTGAGGACAACCAAGCTGGGAGCCATTTTGGTCTCAAGACCAAGAGATGGCTGAAGTTGCTGATGACTATCACCCAGTCTCTGTGTCTTCCCCAGTCAACTACCTCTTGGCTAACCAGCATAATAACAGCAGTAAGACCAATGGCTTCAGGTAGATCAAACAAATTATTGAGAAAATGTTACCAGGGTCTGTATTTCACCTTTATCGGGGTATTATCCATGCAGTATCTTGAAATTGCTGCTTTGTCTGCTAGGCTTTAGTATGAGAAATGGTCTTGTCTTAGTCCTTCCTCTTTTATCAAAGCGTGTGGGGCTGTTCTTTTCTCTTTCACGTGGCTTATAGTTTCTTCAGGATCCGGTAACTAGCCCCTGGCCAAACACTCTTTAGTCAGCACTTATTACATGTTTGGCAGGTTACAGTGTTAATGTTCTCGTTGCTACCTTTCGGGCCCCGGTAACAAACGGATGGAGAAATCGAACTAAATCTTTGACTGAGATAGAATATTTGTTCGAAAATCCATGATATTACTATTAGGCTTAGTATATGCATCTGTTCAAAGTATAAATCAGTAGTAGGAGGCAGCTTTGTCAATCAATGAACTAATCCCTTGAAGCTCCCTGTAGAGCATAGGTCTTCACCAAAAACGTATCAAGTTAACTTGGCTCATCTATATTTGTTGAATCTTTTTTGACTTAAAATGTGTATAGAATTGGGTAGCTTGCGTCTTTCCCAATCCTCCTTCAATTAATTGAATTCTATTTCAGTTCCCTGTGGAGCAAGTATCTTCAAGAAATACTTGCGGGTCACCAAATGTTGACCTGTCTGTATCTGTTGAAGTGTTTATTGCTTAAAGTGTCTACATAATGGAGTAGCGAGCCACATGCCCAGCCTTTCTTGGTTGCCTGTAAGGACATGTCTGGCAGGTTACAGTGTTAAATTCTTTACTCCACTTTCAGGCTCTGATAACAAATAGTGCTTTGTACAGTATACCTTTTGGCTGATGCAGTAAATGTGACTTCATAATGTAGTCACAACAGTTCAATTCAAATGGTATCTCCACATCGAGTGGTCGGCAACAATGGATCTCAATATCCTTTTTCTTTTGCCTTGACGGTGCAATCTGACAAACTTTGTCCTGTCCATCTTTTTGATGGTATCCTCCCGCATGTTTTAGTCTCGCATGTTTACCCTTTACCTGTTATTCCAGGATTGTTTTTAGCAATGTCTTTAGAAGTGACTTAAATATTTGAACTGCTAGACTCTGACTTTGTTCATCAATTATCTTTGCATCCCTAATTTCTCAAAAAACTTCTAATATCTTTTCTGTATATGACATGCACCTAATTCTTCTATATATCCATATTTCAAAGACATCAAATCACTTCTCTTTTTGCTCATTGTCCATGTTTCCACACCACATAGTAAAGATGAACATACATAACACCCTGATGACTCTTATTTTTAATTTGTGATTGAATTAACTTAGACAATTTTTGAATCGTATCTAAATCCAATCTCAATAGATCTACCTCTGCCAGAGAAGTGACCCTGTCGCATAATTTTGTGTCATCCACAAATTTTGCAATCATGGACCTGATATCATTGTCCAAATCATTGATATATATATATCAAGAACAAAATTGGTCCCAATACTGATCCATGAGACACTCCACTTATTACATCACACCAGTCAGAGTACTCTCTGCCTTCTGCCCGTTAATAAATTTTCTATCCAATTGGCAACTCCATTACCTAAACCATGCGATTACAACTTCCGACAACATTGTCAATATATGATTCATGTTGTAATCACCAAACACTGATCTTTAACTTGTATCAAAGACTTCAGTTTTCCTGACATTTAGGAGAAATTTACATAACTAAGAAACTCAGCGTCTTAGTCACTCCTCTTCTATCCTGAATCTTCTACCATACTTACTTAGCCACTTCATTTCTACCCTCGGGTATTCTGGAGCTATGCTGTCAGGAGTACCTTCTTCTTCCTCGTTCGTCTTCAAACCACAACTTCAATGACTCTAATGAAAGCTGCAGTCGACTTGAGGCTCCATGCACTTCCATACAGCTTCCACTGCATCCAACCAAATCTCATCCACTGCATCCCATATCTCATCCACTGAATCTCGTATCTCATCCACAGCATCCCATCATATTTCATCCACTGCAGTCATATTTCATCCACTGAATCCGTCATATCTTATCCACTGAATCTCGTATCTCCTCCACTGAATGTCCTATCATCCACTGAATCCCATCATATCTCATCCACTGCATCCAGTCACATCTCATCCACTTCATCCAGTAACATCTCATCCACTGCATTCCATCACATCCTATCTTCTGCATTCCATCATATCCCATTCACTGCATCCAGTCACATCTCATCCAATCACATCTCATCCACTGCATCCTGTCACATCTCATCCTCTATATTCCATCACATCACATCCACTGCATCCTGTCACATCTCATCCGCTACATTCCATTACATCACATCCGCTGCATTCTGTCACATCTCATCTAGTCACATCTCATCCAGTCATATCTCATCCACTGCATCCTGTCACATCTCATTCAGTCACATCTCATCCAGTCACATCTCCTCCACTGCATCCAGTCACATCTCCTCCACTACATCCTGTTACATCTCATCCAGTCACATCTAATTCAGTCACATCTCATCCAGTCACATCTCATCTAGTCATATCTCATCCACTGCATCCAGTCACATCTCATCCAGTTACATCTTCTTCTTCGTACGCTGTCAGACATCAACTTGAATTTGTTCGAAGAAAGCAGCTGTCATCCTGAGGCTGTCGACACTGCCATAGAGCTTGTCTAGTGTTGGCACTGGTGATGGCCACATGTGCTTTCTCTAGTCCTTGTATGTCGGGCAATTTTGCAGCAGATGTTCAGCAGTCATTTTCCCTGTATCACAGGTGCATTCGCCAGTGCCACCAATCTTCAGTTTATTGAATAGGTGGTACCTCAGTCTGTTGTGGCCTGTGCGGAGTCTGAAGACCACGACCTGCTCTCTTCTGTTCAACTGGTAATAGGCATCATTTTTTGTGTAGCCAGTATGTTCTGTTTCCCATTTGGCCATGTATCTGGCCCTAATAAACTGTTTGGACTCTTCGTAGGTCACACTAGAATCTTCATCCAGTCACATCTCATCCAGTAACATCTCACCCAGTCACATCTCATCCACTGCATCAAGTCACATCTCATCCAGTCACATTTCATCCACTGCATCCAGTCACATCTCATCCACTCCATCCAGTCACATCTCATCCACTGCATCCAGTCACATCTCATCCAGTAACATCTCACCCAGTCACATCTCATCCACTGCATCAAGTCACATCTCATCCAGTCACATTTCATCCACTGCATCCAGTCACATCTCATCCACTCCATCCAGTCACATCTCATCCACTGCATCCAGTCACATCTCATCCACTCCATCCAGTCACATCTCATCCAGTCACATCTCATCCACTGCATCCAGTCACATCTCATCCAGTCACATCTCAGCCACTGCATCCAGTCACATCTCATACAGTCACATCTCATCCACTCCATCCAGTCACATCTCATCTACTGCATCATGTCATATGATACTTATCATTGCTTTCATCTCAGCAGGTCAGACAATCAGTCCGTGGGAAGTAGTGAAGATGAAACAGATGACACAGAACCTCTGGACCACGACTACAACCTGCCGCAAGTGAAGATTAAGAAATTCATCAATCGCGGAAAGTGGTCTAAAGAAGAGGTTATCCACTTTCAGATGTCCAACTTTTCTCCGTCTATTGACGTAACATCTTTGTACTGTTTTAGAAGACTCTGCAGAGTCTGTATATTTCCAGTTTCATTAAAATTTCCTTGTTCTAAAAGTTATTCGCATCCAATCTATTCTAAATTAGATTAATTATCCTTGCCTCCACTACTTCCTGTGGCAATGCATTCTAAGCATTCACCACTCTCTAACTAACAAAAATATTTCCTTATATCTAATCTGAACCTTTCTTAAGTTAATTTGTAGCTATGCCCATCGTAGGTAGTTGTATTTTGAAAAACTTGTTATAGTCTAATTTATCCTTTCCTTTAATTTTCTTATGAACCTCCTCTTCTGCATTTGTTCTCAATCTTCTGCTACCAAGTCCTGAACAGGACTTTGCAAGTAGCAGTATGTAGTCTGGAGAACAGAATGCGTTATGTTGCTAGTTTACAGTTTGATTGCGATATTTGCACCTTTCTGTCTGACACATCCGTCTTCAGCAGCTGTAAACCTCTATTAAGTCACCTTGAATTCTTCTCTTTTCTAGACACTGTAGGTCGGTTTGTCTTTCCTCATAACTGTACTTCTGGAATCCTACTATCAGTTTTGTCGCTCTTCATTGTATCCTTTCCAGCATGATTATATCTCCTCTCCACACCTGTACACAGTACTCCAATCTAGGTTTAACTAGTGCTTTAGACTGTTTGACTATCACATCCTTGCTCCTATGTTTAATATTTATATTTATCATACCTAACATTTGCCTTTTCCACTGCAAAGAGAACATGATGTTGTCGTTATTCAAATGATATTTTACAGAGTAGAGTGGTTGTTTATTCTTGTTGAATACCCAGAATGGGTAGAATTACTCTTTTAGTGCACCCTAAAAAAGGACATTAAATGGCCGGTTGTTGTAGCTTTCCTCACATCTTGAGCATGCTGATGAAGGTGGACTGGGGTCCTCCAGGCGGCTGTGCTTTGCTTGGCTTCATCTGCGTGTCGGTCACTACTACGAAGATCGCACCCCAGGAAATAGTGGAGGCAGGGTCAATTAATGCATTCAAGAATAGATTGGATGCACATAGTTTATAGATCAAGGAAATGTAAAAGAAACTGGTTGTATATAGACTCTGCAGAGTCTTCTAAACCAATATAAAGACGTTAAGTTAAGTATAATCCAAATACAGCGCAATTTACATCATCGAGATAAAACTGTCTGATAATGTTGCCATCATCGCCTGCGATGTACAACAAACTATCTGTACATATAAGCAGGGTACCACTGAATTTAGTTGTAAAGTTGTTTCTAATCAACAGGATGAAAAACTGCGGAAAATAGTTGAGACCAAAGGATTCCATGATTGGAAAGTTGTGTGCAGTTTCTTTGCTGACCGCACAGACATCCAGTGTCAGCATCGCTGGCATAAAGTGTTGAACCCCGACCTTATCAAAGGGCCTTGGACAAGGGAGGTATGATGTTTGCAAATGGATGCCTGGTGGTACATGTTTTCAACTTACGATTATTTTGATATCTTTATTAGTTTCTCACCAGCTGCAGTTTTTGTTGTTGCTGTTGAATGCCCACAATGAGTAACTTAACCTAACTTCTTTATACTGGTTTAGAAGACTCTGCAGAGTCTGTTTACAACCAGTTTCATTTACATTACCTTGCTCTAAAAGCTGTGCACATCCAATCTATTCTTAAATGCCTTATTTGTCCCTGCCTTCTCTGCTTCCTGTGGCAATGCATTCCAAGCATTCACCACTCTCCGACTAAAAAAACATTTCATAATATCTTTAGTTAGTTTGTAGCTAAGCCCTCTTGTTCTTGTGGGTGGTTGTATTTTGAAATAAATTGTTAGTCTAATTTATCCTTTTCTCTGATCATCTTATAAACCTGTATTAAGTCACCTCGAATTCTTCTTTCTTTTAGACACTAAGCAGGTTTTTCTGAATCTTTCATTATAACTGTAATTCTGGAATCCCACTATCAGCTTTGTCGCTCTTTTTTGTATTCTTTCCAGCATGTTTATAACCCCTCTATGATAAGGACTCCACAGTTGTAAACAGTACTTCAATCTAGGTCTAATTACTGCTTTTTTCAGTTTGACTATCACTTCCTTGGTGCTATGTTTAATATTTCTTTTTATCATACCTAACATTGCATTTGCCTTTTTCACTGCTACCTGGACTTGCATTTGCCTTTTTCACTGCTACCTGGACTTGCATTTGCCTTTTTCACTGCTACCTGGACTTTCTCACTCACCTTACTGTATGATCTATTATGACCCCTAGGTCCCTTTCCTTTTCTTTCTAATATTGTTCTCGCCCATTCTGTAATTATGGTCCATATTGGATCTACCCACGTGGATGACTACATTTATCTACATTAAACTCCATTTGCCAGCTTACAGGCCATTCTCGAATTTTATCTAAATCCGACCTCAATATATCCGCTTCTGTTTTAGATAAGACACTACTGCATAGTTTTGTGTCATCAGCGAGTTTTGCAATCATCTCGAGTGTGCTGATGAAGGTGGACCGGGATCCTCTAGGCGATTGTGCTTTGCCTGTGTGTCGCTCACTGCTATGAGGATCACGTCGACACACACACACACACACCCCTTCCCCCCCCCCCCCCCCCCCCCCACCTCAGATTGCCATGTAAACAACCCGTTTCCAGGGAGGGCTACAAGGTCGCCGAGCTGAGGGTCTTGACCAGTATATTTTGCCTCACGCTGACTAATATGTATGATCAGAATATTTTGGCTGACCTTAACTAACATCTCTGATCAGTATATTTTGCCTGACCTTAACTAACATCTCTGATCAGTATGTTTTGCCTGACCTTAACTAACATCTCTGATCAGTATGTTTTGCCTGACCTTAACTAACATCTCTGATCAGTATGTTTTGCCTGACCTTAACTAACATCTCTGATCAGTATGTTTTGCCTGACCTTAACTAACATCTCTGATCAGTATATTTTGCCTGACCTTAACTAACATCTCTGATCAGTATGTTTTGCCTGACCTTAACTAACATCTCTGATCAGTATGTTTTGCCTGACCAGACGTTAGTCTTCCTCTCCACCAACCATATTAATGTAGTGGTTAGTCCACTGGATTCCCAGCCGTGTGATGTAGGTTCAACCCCCAATGTATGTAGGATATTTTTTTAATCGCAAACATCTCCGGTAGTCGAAACAGTCTTAAAAAATTGGGTACCTGATCAAGTCTGCGAAGTAGAGGCAGCTGGTTTGATGCTGACCACATCACCCGTAATATGTGATTGGTCAAGAAAATATTAGCCGAACACCAAATCCTAATTTATGCCACCTAGCATGTAAACGAAAATCTTCACTTTTATTCTATTTTGTCTATAATGCAACCAAGATGAGAGGTGCGTGGCCAAGCAGTTTAGATACCGGTCTCGTAATCAAGAGGATACAGGTTCAAACAGCCAAAGACGGATGTGTCGGACCGAAAGGTGCAAATATAGCAGCCAAGCTGTAAACTAGCGACACAACGCATTACGTTCTCCGGACTACATCCTGCTACATGCGAAGACCTGTACAGGGCTTGGTAGCGGGAGATTGAGAACGGACGCAGAAAAAGAAGAACAGGTTCAAAACCTCAGTAAAGCAAAAAATGTGTTCTATCTGGGTAAGAAAAAAACCTACCTATTTACTGATCTGTGACTGCTCGGGCGAGTGACCTTTATTCTCCAGCTCTATATATCCCCCAGGCTGCTACAGTAGTAAAGATATATTTCGCAATGAACGATGCTACCTCGGTATATGAATGCTTCCACATAGTTTAGGACTAGGGATCATGATTCTGGGCAGTGCGTGAGCGACCCAAAGGTGACTGCTAGCGTCAGGGCCAGCAAACCAGAGCTGCCAAGACCCTTCTACACCTCCACAAGGTGATCCTGGATAACAGGCTGCAACAGAGCAGACTGGCTAAGGTAAAGGGATCATGGAGGGAAGGTTAACCCGGTACCCAAAAATGCTTGCTGAAGTCGGATGTGTCGACTGAGAGGTGCAAATATCACAGTCAAGCTGTAAACTATGACACAATGGATTCAATTTTCCCGACTACATCCTGCTGCTTGCAAAGCCCTTTTCAGAGCTTGGTAGCGGGAGTTTGAGAACGAATGATGATGAAGCTTAAGACTATATCTCTTATCCCAATCTGATTATCAAAAGCAACATAGTTGCTTGATACGTTAAGTGTTATCAAACATTTTCTTCGGCGTTCATCCAGAAATGGACGTTATGTTGTAATTAACAACGACGTCACGATATTTGTAGCTTTCGGCCACACACATTTGATTTGAGCTATCTTTTTTGTGTACCAAGTTTGCCTTCCCACTATGATTCTTATGACTAAACTATGCTAGTGCAACCTGCTTCCAGGGTCATCCCATGAAGGGGGAATAGGGTCTTGATCAGCTCGGTTCGCCGACCCTGTTGCAAGCTGTCAGCTCATTCACTGTGCTGCATCTTTGGCCCCTGTTGTCAAACAAGAACAAATTAGCCTCATTTGACACTAATAGTAAAGTGTTGTCAAACAACATCATAGTAGCCTCATTTGGCTTGCTTGGCTTTGTTCTCAATCTCCAACTACCAAACCCTGAAAAGGGCTTAAGTAGCAGAATGTAGTCCAGAGAACGGAATGCGTTGTGTCGTAGTTTACAGCTTGACTGCGATATTTGCACCTTTTGGTCCAACCCGACTTCAGCAAGCAATCTTTGAGTACTGCGTTAGCCTTCCCTCTTCGATCCCTTCTCCATAGCCAGTCTGCTCTGCTACAGCCTGTCATCCAGGATCATCATGTGGAGGTGTAGAAAGGGTCTTGACAGCTCTGGTTCACTGGCTCTGGCGCTAGCAGTCAGCTATGGGTCGCTGACCTCTGCAGCTTATGCGCTGCTCAGCATCTTGATCCTGTATCCTCATTTGACGCTAACAGTAAAGTGTTGGTATCAGTTCATGTTGTTGGGGAAACCACTCGAACAAGAGTTAATTCAACTTTTAACATTTCTTTGGTGGCGGGTTACAGTTTCTCTTCTTACATCCCCCAAGCGTACTTGTGAAGATTGATCTAAGTTCTCCAGGCTGTAGTGCAACATATCCCCACCTCGTTGGCCAGATTGCTGTGACACAGCCTGCTTCCAGAGAGCCTGAGGCGGACATGAGGTTGGGTCTTCAGTATGTTTCAGGAAGACCATTATCATTTCAGGAAGACAACCGAGTGATCCAGTTAGTCAACGAGTACGGACCAAAACGGTGGACGCTAATCTCCAAACATTTGAAGGGGCGTACAGGCAAACAGTGTAGGGAGAGGTTGGTGCCTTCTTTATCATTCTCATCACTTCTGTTTTTAATATTTTGGGAGTGTAGCTTTTTTTGTGCTATTTGTTAACCTTCACATCATGTCGTCGCAGAACAGAGCACAGCCCTCCTCCTTTCCTTCGCTTGATAACCTTTACCACGCGGGGGTTTTTCATGTTTGCCCTGCCACTGATGTCAAGAGAATATGCAGAGCGATAAGAAAATTATTCTAGAGCATTCTCGTACATTTACACTGTTTGAACACCCAGCCATTTTGAATCTAATAATAGGCAATGCTGTCATCGTGGATGTAAACAAGCAAGATGGCCGGTTTAGTTTGAAAGATAATTTTGAATGTATGGCCAGTTTAGTTTGTAAGATAATTTTGAATGTATGGCCGGTTTAGTTTGAAAGAGAATTTTGAAACGATGTGTCCCATTTTTTTTTGACGACTTGCAGATTTTTCCATTTTTGCGGTGGATAAAGGTAAGTTGTTGCGACATATTTTTCAGAGATAGATCTTTTTAATTTGTTTATTTAGCAGTATTAAACGTTTGTAAAGGAAACTAACAGATTTGAAACACTATCGGTGTTCTGTGACGATTTTCAAATCCCGAATATCCCGATTCCCTGCGAAATCGATAAATCTAAATGTTGTTGTCGTTTTTCATTTTCACATTCATTTTCTTGTTTCAACTAACACACACACAACAAAAACAATAACACCAACTTCTTTATTCATTTTTGTCTCTCAGCACAAACAAATCAAATTTATACAAAGAGAAACAAAAAATATACAGGCTTTCAAAGTGAACAACCTAGAAAAATGTCATGTGCTGAAAAATAATTCAATTGCTGGGGAACTTCCGTACTTTTTATACTCAGGGTGATAAAGGTTATGTCTATATCTGCAATTTTGTCTCTTGTATAAACTTGACTGTCTTTTTTAGTTCAAAGGTTGCGGCCTTTTAGAGACGGAGACCCGACACTGTGCCTGCCTGGTTGTCCATCACAGGCCGAGTGCCATAACGTTTTGTGGATTTAGGCCTACTTTTATAGTACGTATTTGCATGGCATCCTGACTGGTGGGGTGCGCCTCTTGACTGGTTGCCTCCATATACAGCACCTTATCTTGCTAGGGCAGACTGGTCTTGCGCGTTGTGCCTTGTTTAAGCAGGGATGCTCCCTGGCCGAGGTTTCAATGGGGATTGGGACATGCCCACGTGTCGATGGGCCCACAATTTTCTGCATTTGCTCTGCCAGAGGTTACTGTAGGGTTAGCCTCGGTCATAGTCTAAGATTTTAGCTCTGTGGGACTAGTTTCTTGGTGCCAGCTGCTCATCGTTTGCCAGAACCATGTTAGTAGAAACGTTGGGTACCATATGAAGGTGCGGTTATCATGGTTGGGACATTTCTCATTGAGAAATATAGCAATGCTCTCTAGCAGAGTATACATGACAGTATGGAAATGGTGAATAATGGAGGACTATCTTTAGGGCCTTCAACAATACTAGAC
Organism: Ariolimax columbianus; assembly: GCA_036924085.1. Lineage (NCBI taxonomy): Eukaryota > Metazoa > Mollusca > Gastropoda > Stylommatophora > Arionidae > Ariolimax > Ariolimax columbianus. The sequence goes on from JAVGWX010000017.1 coordinate 67,698,085, forward strand.
ATGATCATCTTTAGGGCCTTCACCATCAGGCAGGCACCAATACTAGACATGATCATCTTTAGGGCCTTCACCATCAGGCAGACACCAATACTAGACATGATCATCTTTAGGGCCTTCACCATCAGGCAGGCACCAATACTAGACATGATCATCTTTAGAGCCTTCACCATCAGGCACCAATACTAGACATGATCATCTTTAGGGCCTTCACCATCAGGCAGGCACCAATACTAGACATGATCATCTTTAGGGCCTTCACCATCAGGCAGGCACCAATACTAGACATGATCATCTTTAGGGCCTTCACCATCAGACACCAATACTAGACATGATCATCTTTAGGGCCTTCACCATCAGGCAGGCACCAATACTAGACATGATCATCTTTAGGGTCTTCACCATCAGGCAGGCACCAATACTAGACATGATCATCTTTAGGGCCTTCACCATCAGACACCAATACTAGACATGATCATCTTTAGGGCCTTCACCATCAGGCAGGCACCAATACTAGACATGATCATCTTTAGAGCCTTCACTATCAGGCACCAATACTAGACATAATCATCTTTAGGACCTTCACCATCAGGCACCAATACTAGACATGATCATCTTTAGGACCTTCACGATCAGGCACCAATACTAGACATGATCATCTTTAGGGCCTTCACCATCAAACAATTGTAACTCAACCATCCATCCACTTTCCTGCCTCACAAACCACAGGTGGCACAACCACCTAAATCCAAGCATCAAGAAGACAGCCTGGACAGGGGAAGAGGATCAACTCATCTATCAGCTTCATCGTCGTCTTGGCAACCGCTGGGCAGAAATAGCCAAATATCTACCTGGCAGGTATTCAAACATTTGCATTATGTTTTCTTAAACACTCGGCTGTCTGACCTAATCTACTAGATACTTGTTTTCTTGAACACTCGGCTGTCCGACCTAATCTACTAGATACTTGTTTTCTTGAACACTCGGCTGTCCGACCTAATCTACTAGATACCTGTTTTCTTGAACACTCGGCTGTCCGACCTAATCTACTAGATATCTGTTTTCTTGAACACTCGGCTGTCCGACCTAATCTACTAGATACCTGTTTTCTTGAACACTCGGCTGTCCGACCTAATCTACTAGATACCTGTTTTCTTGAACACTCGGCTGTCCGACCTAATCTACTAGATACCTGTTTTCTTGAACACTCGGCTGTCCGACCTAATCTACTAGATACCTGTTTTCTTGAACACTCGGCTGTCCGACCTAATCTACTAGATACCTGTTTTCTTGAACACTCGGCTGTCCGACCTAATCTACTAGATACCTGTTTTCTTGAACACTCAGCTGTCCGACCTAATCTACTAGATACCTGTTTTCTTGAACACTCGGCTGTCCGACCTAATCTACTAGATACCTGTTTTCTTGAACACTCGGCTGTCCGACCTAATCTACTAGATACCTGTTTTCTTGAACACTCGGCTGTCCGACCTAATCTACTAGATACCTGTTTTCTTGAACACTCGGCTGTCCGACCTAATCTACTAGATAGATACCTGTTTTCTTGAACACTCGGCTGTCCGACCTAATCTACTAGATACCTGTTTTCTTGAACACTCGGCTGTCCGACCTAATCTACTAGATACTTGTTTTCTTGAACACTCGGCTGTCCGACCTAATCTACTAGATACCTGTTTTCTTGAACACTCGGCTGTCCGACCTAATCTACTAGATACCTGTTTTCTTGAACACTCGGCTGTCCGACCTAATCTACTAGATACCTGTTTTCTTGAACACTCGGCTGTCCGACCTAATCTACTAGATACCTGTTTTCTTGAACACTCGGCTGTCCGACCTAATCTACTAGATACCTGTTTTCAATACCATGATAAGAACAGGAGCACACTATGTCAAATATTTGGTTTTGTCATTTATTAAAACTAAACTTATTCTTTAGTTGCTGTTGTGAATAATCTACAACGAGTAAGTTGATTCTTGCGTGCGCCCTGAAAACGGTGTTAAGTGGCTGGTTGCAGTAGCTGTTCTCACATTCCGAGCATGATGATGAAGGTGGACCGGGTTTCTCCAGGGGTTATGCAATGCAAGACTTTTCAGTAAGTTCATCACTGTGAGAATTACAGTCTTCTTTTTCGGTGTTCGTCCTGAAAAGGAAGCTGTGATATCGTATCGTAGTATACGACGAGTCTACTCGTTTTGCCGGTCACATCCAGTTTCAGCCGTCTTTTATTTGGAGGGGGGGGGGGACCAGGTTTGGCTTCCCACTGCAATCCCTATTCTTCAGCCAGGCTACACTAGTGCAGCTGGTTTTCATCTATGTGTCGCTGGCTGCTGTCAGCTCATTCAATGTGCTGCATCTTTGGCCCTGAGAGAATTACACTGCCAATCCCCTCCTTGTTGGCCAGACTGCTGCAACACAGTCTGTTTCTAGAAGCTTGAATGAGGATGTTGGGAGGTGAGGGTGTCTTGATCGCAATAGGTTTCACCTAACCCTGATTACTCTTTGCTCCCCAGCAATAAAGGATGTTTTAAATGGCTGGGTTCTGAGGAATGAGGTGGTGCCTTGCCTTTTGAAGTGATGGACTGGGCAAGACGATGTTCCACCGTTCAGATAGATATTGCCAGTTTGAATTGTTCAGAGATGAGACATCATTCAATTCATTATGAATTCTTTGGATCAACAACAAGAGCAGTGAAGAATGGCGGCGCAGAAAGCCATGTTTTCTACCCATACAAAGAAAACGAAACCGCTAGTTCATCCACTGGAAAAATTATGTTGAAACTACTCGGCTGGAGTACAGGCACTAATTATTGCTGTAGAAAAGATTAGCCTCACAACAAGCCAATGCCAGCAGGTTATATTCCTTACAGATGCAATCTCAGTTCTGCAAGCCCTCAAGAATGCTAAACTGCCAGAGCTTAAGAGATCCTGGGATGAACTGAAAGCCAAGAGAAGGGTAGTGCTACAGGGGAGACCACCACACTGTGGCATACCAGGAAGTGAAACAACAGACAGGTTGGCAAAGGAGAGAGCAACACAAGAACAAAATGAACAAACAGTCACCTTCCAAGAAAAGAAGACACTTATCCAAGCAATAAGGACAGTTGACCAAATGGAAGACAGCTATTACTGTCTTGATCGAGCAGAACAAGTCATCCTGTTCTGTTTGAGAATGGGACATAACAAATTGAATAGCCACTTACACCGGCTAAAATTGGCTCCATCGCCAATGTGTATGTGTGGGCAGGCAGCACAGACATCCGAACATATCCTGCAAGATTGTTATATGCTTAGCCACTTGTGTACTGTGCACTGTCCCACGGAAATGAATGTCCACACAAAGCTTTGGGGGATTAGGGGCTCAGTGATCTTGAAGTGAGGTGTCCACCTCGGGTGACAGAGGTCGTGGGTTCAAATCATGGAGGAAATTTGATTTTTTTTCAAGTGGATCTTTTGGTAAAAATTCCCCTGATCTCTAGGTAGTGGGATCGGATTCTTGTGTTCAGTGTCGGGCATGTTAAAAATACTTTAGCAGTTAGAAATAAAAATGAGTAGGCGTAACGGCCACTGCCCGGAAAAAAAAATTCAAATGTTCTAGATAAAAATCTACCCAAATTATTTGTACCTTCCCCCAGGCCTAGTAAGCCGCAGGAAGTTGTAAAATACCTGCTACGTTTAGCTGAAGCATTTGACTTCCTGACAACAGACATTAATATGCCTGTTTGAATACCAGGATTCCATGTTGTTTGGAAGCCTTGAAGAACTCTTCACTACAGCAATCTTTATCCAGAGAACTGGACTGCACGTGTAGACGTAACAAGAAAAAACATGGCGAACGAGAAGAAGATTATGACTTCTTTTCTTCTCTTAATCACTGCTCTTCGACCTATGATGATGTGTAAAGGTCTTTTTATACATGCAATCGAGTGTGCAGACAAACAGATGTTTCCCTGCTGTGTTTATTGTGAGTTCATAATGGAATATGTCCTAGACATTGCAGTGTACTCCATGGCACTTGACCATCATCTGTAGCATCTGCTGTGGGAACTTTGCCTCTATTATCTCACAGAACGGACAACGCAATCAAAAACCACTGGAACTCCACCATGAAGAGAAAATTTGAGGGGGAGGACAGCAACGACAGGAAATACTTCAACAGTGGACTCTCCCTCTACAGTCGACCAATCATACCTAGCGGTTCCCACAACTCCCTCAGTGTACAACCCGTCCAATTATTTTCTAATATGGTGAGAGTACTGGTTGTGGTTCTGCGGAGTTCGGGTTATTTTTAATTTTCAAATTTGTTTCATTTGTTGTACGAGTTGCTGTTTTTAGTTGACAGGTTCTGTTATTCTGATTTGTTATCCATTTTTTAAAAGCTTTTATTTAACTCGCCCGTTGTCTGAATGCATGTCAGATGCATGGACATCTATTTCTTTAATTTAACCAACTTCTCGATAACCTATAGAGCTGAATTTTTTTTACATGACCTCCACAAGTGCGACCTGTTAATCAAATTTTGACGGATATTGGGCAGGTCATTCAAAAGATGTTACAGAAAAACGTAGTTTTTTTATATTTCATTTGTTCAGTCACATGACCACATTTCAGTTGAATCCCAAGGAAAATTTTCCATGGATTTTCCGTCCGTTCTTGCCACTGAATTCTTTGTCACAGCGCGGGAGACGATTGATAAAGTTCTGGCAACAATTAGATGCTTGTAAAAAGCAATGAATGTGTCATTTAGAAATATGGTTTGTTGACCCAGTGGTCTCAGGGTAAGGTGTTCGCCTCGGGTTGCGGAGATCACGGGTTCAATACTCGGTGGAGACCAGGATTTTTTTCACGTGGATCATCTGGTAAAAAATTTCCCCTGATCTCTAACTAGTGAGATCAGACACCAGTGTGCAGTGGCACGCATGTTAAAAATCCATTGGTAGTTGGAAATAAAAAAATAGTATTCTAAACGGCCGCTACTCCCGCAAAATTTAAGATAAAAATTGCTTCAAATTGTTCTATGGATTGTTGCCGCACAGAGAATGTGTTGCAAAAAGGGGACTGTGTGGCTATAACATTAGGTCTTGGTTATGTGGTTAGTGGAGTGACATTTTTAATTTACGCTTCCACCGCCACTAGTCCCAAAAAGGCAATCGTATATTCCAGGGGCTACCAACCTGTTAGTACCAGATACTGGGATTGACCTGGCAAGTCACCAGTAGATTTTCGCCTGCCAAAAAAATATGAAACAAAGAAAGTTGCACCTCCCCACTACCTCTGACACAAGTGGACTGAAGATAGATAAATAGACAAAATAATAAGTTGATCAGTTCATTTCGTGACAGATCTCGTCAGTGAAGTTCTTATAAATAAAAGCTTTTACCAAAAAATGTTTTAAAAACATATTTCCTTGTTCTTTTTAACCTTAGGCACGCTACATAATTTGTGAAAAAAATTTGACCTAATTAATTTTCTTAATTAGTCGCTGTGGTAGTCGTCTTTCAAAATTTGTAACTTTTATGTTTATTTGTCAATAAATATGATTTTCTGGCGTGTAGATACACAATAGCATAACGAACATGTGGGTGTTATTGTTTTTGTTGTATGTTTGTTAGTTTTTGAGATTAAAAAAGATGAAGTTGAAAATTTATGAAAATCTCGGGAAAAATTTGGACTCGACCACTAGGCCTAGTCGCTTCGATAGAAAACCATGGAAACCACAACAACGTATCGATACTGTGTTTACAATATCGCCACAACTGTTAGTTTCCAATTCAAACGTAGTTCTTTCATTTAAACTAACAAAATAAACAGATCTACGCGATAAAAATCTTTCTCAACAACCTACTTCCCCTTTCGCAAAAAGTCGGCGTAAACAAAATTAAAACTGTTCAAAAGCCATTTGTAATTGAACACACGATACTTTAACCGGCAAAATATCGTGTATATATGGAGGGCGTAGTCAGCAGTAAAAAATGGCTGTCAGGAGTGACTCCGTTCAAAAAAAAAAATTTTTTTTCCGCACACCGTTTTTGCAGGCCGAGCTGGTTAGAAGGGATCGGACAAGGGCGTGCTAAAGGTTAATGGAAGTAGAATGTTAATTATGTCAAATAAGCTGCACATGATTGAGAAACATGGCATGTAATTAAAAGTGTTACATCCAGACCTGTGAACGCTCGTTAACAGATGTTATTGTGGCATACTTCGTATCAAAATATAGGTCTTCATCAGTGATGTCTTTCGATCAATCAATCAAAAACCTTCCAGGTACTTGTGGAACACAGGTCTTCAATAAATACATTGCAAGTCCTCCTGTCCTGGGCCACCTGTTCCAATTCCCTCCACTAATTTCCCTGTCCTTCATATTTGTCCCGAGCTCGCTTTTCCATGATTGTTTTGATCTGCCCCTACTTCTCTAATCTTTTGGGCTCCAGAAGAGAGACCATCTTGTAATGCTATCAATTGGTTTCCTTAATTTATGGCCTATCCGTCATGAACACCCTCTCCTTACATTCCACCGACATATGTCAGGCCAACTCCAGCAGTTCCACAAAAGTGATTTTGTCATAGCCTTTCAACCTCTCTATTCTGCGCAGGGACCCATTTATGACACTCTGCGTCTATTTCATTGCCGTTCCTTGTCCTATCAATATTTCAGAGCCATACAGAAGAACCGGGCTTTCTTCGTCTTTTCGCTTTTCTTGTTCATCGTCAGATTATGAAGAGATCTCTAGAACGGGTCCAACTGTGTGCCTCATGCACTGTGGCATTTACCGCCTCAGATATATCCATAAGCCACCTTTTTCGTGGTCGGTATTTGGCTTTGAATCTGTTGTATCTAAATAGCATTGCGTGTTGGAGGGTGCTGTTCGGTGGTAGTCTTGTTGTGTGGTGGTAGTCTTGCTGTGTGGTGGTAGTCTTGCTGTGTGGTGGTAGTCTTGTTGTGTGGTGGTAGTCTTGTTGTGTGGCCAAACAGTTTAGTTGCTGTCTTTTGATGTAGTCTAATACTGGTGTTGTTCCTACCAGTCTCCTGATGTCATCGCTTCTGATCATGTCTTTCCTTATTACACCCAATATCTTTCATGAACATTTCATCTTCTTCGTTCGTTCTCAATCTTCCTCTACCGAGCCCTGAAAAGGATGTTGACCGGAGAACAGAATGCTTTGTGTCGTAGCTTACAGCTTGATATTTGCACCTTTTGGTCCGACACATCAGACTTCAGCAGGCATTTTTTAAATTCCGGGTTAGTGGGGACGGCGTGACCTAGTGGTTAAGTGGCACGGCTCACAACCAGAAGGTGCTGGGTTCGATCCCCATCACAGCACCGGCCGTTACCCAGGGGAAGCAAACCCTTAGAAAAATGCAGAAGGAAGCAGACCCTTACATAAAATGCATGCTGAAGTCGGATGCACTGGGCCGACAGGCGCAAAATAAAAACCACAGTGTAACGCACATTCGCCTTGAAGAATAGATAAATAAGGCGAATGCAAAACAAAAAACAAAAAAATTCCAGGTTAGGCTTCCCTCTTCGGTCCATTCTCCTTGCCAGTCTACCCTGCTGCAGCATTTTATCCAGGGTCACCACGTGGAAGTGAAGAAGTGTCTCGGCAGCTCTGGGTCACTGGCCCTGATGCTAGCAGTCAGCTTTGGGTCGCTGACTGCTACAGCTTATGCACTGCTCAGCATCTTGATTCCTCTGTACAAATTATGTAATATTAATTTATTTAACTTTTATTAAAAACATGCGTTACTGACCAGCTTTGCACCGGATTGAGATGTTTTCCTCTGGCTTGAAAAAAAATGGAGACATTCAGTACAAAGGTTGACTAACCTTATAATGGATGATGAGGAAGCACAATGTTAGAGCACTTGTACTCCAGCTTCTTCTTTAGATTCATTATCGCCATGCATTATCTATTATGATGTCACAGACTGACACAGAATCAGAGTCAAAAATAGCGCGTTCACCTGCAAATTTAAGACAAAATTAAATGTGCAATTTTGACGTGTCCATAGCTCACCGTTTGAGGGTTTAAATTGAGCTTTACCATTGGTTAGTTTTTAGCAAGAGGGACAAACTGGCACGTGTATCGTCTTATAGATAACCATAAACATTGTTTTCTTAGTGAAAATACAAACAAACCCTCTCTAATAACAATTGCTCAGGCAGATAGGGGGGGAGTCATCGTTTCTACTCATTTTGGGTGACTGTCGTGTGGGAGATTCATCAGTTGCTGAGGGTGTTTTGTCCGTCTTTTTGAAGAATGAATCCAAGGTTCATTGCTTTATTCTTATTATTTCGACCCCTCGAAAGTGAGACATCAAGGTGTCATAAAAATGATTAAGACCCTGTCTACAGTAACTGTTGATTTAGTCAATACTTTGATACCAAACACTTTTTCTACTTTCTCTCTTTGAAATGATTTCCTTCTTCATTGGCTCTTTCCATCTTGTCAGACGATACTAAGATGTGCTTTGAAAAAAATGATGTAACAACAGTCCATGACGATAACAAATATGACTCGTAAGGTCAATTCGAGAAGTGATGGCGTCTTCCACTGTGTGTGTGCAAGGGAAATCAGGACTGTTTGCGTCATTGGATGATGTGTGTCTTCTCAAACGCTGAGTCTATCCACAATCAGTGTCTCCTTTGTCTGTATTCCATGCTTAATCCTGCCCCTCCATGTAACATGATCCATGGCATCATGATCCCATGATTCCAAATCGATGGCTGCATCATTCATATTCCACCTGCATACATTCCACCTGCATAAGTACTGATCGACCCTGAGACTTTTTCCCCAACTGTAATTAACCATAGAAAAGATGCTTTGACATTCTGCCATCTTCCATCCTCCAAATGTGTCCCAGCCATGGAAGCCTTCAAAATGTCTTAAGTTAATTCGTTTTCTTACCCTATTTTGCAGCTCATGGCTAAAATTATATAGCAGGATAATTTCACAATATATATTTCACTGCTAAAAGCACAAATACACAGATAACTTAACTAAACTGATATCCAAACATTGAAATTTATATTTGGTGTATAAATTTGAAAGTAGGTAGTGAAAACTATAAATTGAAAGTATATTTTTTAATTAATTAATTATTTTTTTTTTGCATTCGCCTTATTGTTGATTCCCCAAGGCGGTGTGTGTTGCACTGCGGTTTTTATTTTGCGTCTGTCGGCCCAGTGCACCCAATTTCAGCACGCATTTTATGTAAGGCTCTGCTCTCTCCTGCATTTTCTAAGGGTTTGCTTCCCCGGGGTAACGGTGGTGGGGAGCGAACTCAGCACCTTTGGATTTTGTGAGCCATGTCACTTAACCACTAGGCCACGCCGTCCCCTTAACTAAATAGGGAAAACTTGTATATAAACTGAACATTTGTAGTGATAGCTGGTGCATAAATTCTGTTTTTTATCTTGCTAACTAATTCATATGCTCATTTGTCTCCAGTACAACACCGAGAACATGAACCAAGGTAAGCCCTTAGTTGTCGCTTGCTGAATTTCAGGATGGGTTTGTTTGTTTGTTAGTTAGTTAATATTTGATGTAAGATAGCGCAGTAACTGGCTGCGGGTCTACACTGCTCTGCTGTTTTAGTTCATTATAGATGCCGCCAGACCACGGATTTGTCTGGTATTCATACTAGTCGACGACTTACACTTGTGTTCACGGAATCGTGTTGTTGTTTTCCATTTGGACGGCCGCTATCGACTCGCTCCCAGAACGGCCGGCGACGACCGCCGTGGATATACTGATTTAAATATTTTTCCCTTACGTTTTACCTGTGAATAGACATGCTAAATTTAGCCTTCACGTGACTACCGGTAATGGCGGCTCCCATTGCAGTTTACAGATCGTTTCTATCACGTATAGTGTTCGAGCCGTGATTTTTTTTAAATGATCTTCAATTTTCTTCAAAACTTGGTGCGGACTGAAGATACTTATGAGTCTGACGATAGTGGTTGCGAATTTGTTGATGGAGTTGAAGAGAATGAGAACGAATCAGACGTTGATGAGGAATAAATTCAGGACTTAGCAGATGAAAGTAGCGACACTGGCCTCGGTAGTGATGACGAATTATCTGTAGAAGACGGTGACAAAGTGACCCGCCCCACAGGCAGGCCCTAGTGGTGATAAAGAATGGTCAAAGCAACGGAGTAACATCATTATTGAAGGATTTAGTGAGGGAACAGGTCCTGCAGATGACATAGATCCAGATTACTCTGCATTTGATTACCTTTCACTTTCATCATTTCTACTTCAGACCTTTTTTGAGTACTGGGCAGAGCAAACCAATCCAATGCATATGCCTGCATCAGAATTTTAGAGGAAAAGATCCTTGAGGAATTAAAATTTGTTGTGCCGCAGATCCTCATACTAGATACCTCTATAACTTTGAGGTGTATATTGGAAAGTCAAACACTGGACAAGAAGAGGAAAGATGTACTAGTTGCAACGAACCAAGGGAGCCAAGGGAGATTGCTTATCGCTTGAACATTTATTAGCAAAATTGACAAGAGTGAAACAGACATTTTATATTGACACTTTTTTTTTTCTTCACTTTAAATTTTTTTCATCCAATATACATGACACTCACAAAAAACATGTGCACATAAGAGTACCTCTTCCATTTATCTGTAAACTGGAGTTTGAATCACACAAATAAATTTAAAATTGTATTTGTTATTAATTTTATTGCGCAAGCATGTCTAATTTTTGCAGCTATTCTCTTGCCCTGGGAATTCAGTTGTGATTTTTTCTGATCAGCTGGGATTGAATGGGTTAATTAGTTTGTTTTTTGTTATGTCTTCCGTCCGATTTTCCTGGTCTGGACATCGGCTATATAAATAGAACTACGTTTAAACCAGTGTCGTAATTCACAGTCTGTTCACACAGCTGAACTTCATGAGATTGCAGCCCTTCGCCGTAGCTGCAAACAGTGTCAATTTTGGTGTGTGAAGTTTAGACATGACTATAATGGACTGAACACAGCCGGGGTAGAGATGCCAAACTTACACGTAGAGTTATGTCCCTACGACCTCTTGTGATTATGGGAAACGCATGACACACAATGTTAGATGTCATCAAAGAGAGTGGTCTTCATCACTTGTGATGGACGATAGTTAGTTAGTTGTCCATCGAAAGCGATGATAGTAACATCATCAGACGGTTTTGTATTGATGATTTAACTTGCACTGTATTGTGATTATAGTGAGGGAGAACTGAACTGGTCATCAACTTCACTCTCTGGTCCCGAACTACCTCGGAGCAGTGGCAAGATATAAGCCATGATGACTGGAGGTAACTCAGGATGCAGGCACTCTGGTGCAACTCTTGAGACCAGAGGCCGCTTAAAACCTGTGGGACTCAATCGCCCACCATTTCCATTCATCCCTTTGAGAGGCGAGTGCCTTACCTCTCGACCACAGCGATCCCAGGATGAGTAAACTGTGTTTAGTTCATTGGGGTTTCAAACAAAAGCATTTCCTGACAAAATACCATCACCAACCAAGAACTACTTGCCCAGAACAGCCAGGAAGTTTGTAGTAGTAGTTCTCGCGAATCAAGACTGTGACAACATCAGATGGGGATTGCTTATGTGGCTCAGCAGTCCTATACTGTATCTGCACACCCTACCATACAAAGGGCACACATGGACAGCATTGATAGATAAGGTTTCCTGCGTGGCAATCTTTTTGGTGGCTCTCTGCATCTGAGATTCTCTGCTCAATCAAGCAAGCACCTTATGTGATTGTAGAGTGCCAGGCTGAGCGGTCCAATGCAAGCGACTCCCAAGAAGCAACATGAATGGTGACAAAAGTGTATCGAAGACAACAGATCTTTCGTCAACTCATGTCCTTCTTTAAACATCGTTGTCCAGTTCTTCACTGTTGTCTTCGACACAATTTTGTCACCATACACTGCCTGCATTCTGCGATGAATGTCAACTGGTAAACATCCTTCAGCTGTTAAAAACCGAATCACCGCACGCCGATCAACTCTGGACGGAATCTGTATCACACCCGCCGTGTTTTCAACGGTCTGCTGAGGAAACTATGAGTCGGAGGATTATGAAATTTTGCGAAATCTACGGTTGGTATGTGCTGTTTACACCAGAAGTGATGATATCATGCGCATTGTACGTATGTTCACTTTTTGCAGTTTGGTCCGGTTTCATTTGAACACACCTCATAATTTATTTAATTCTATTTTCCTTTATTATACTCACATTGATCCACCGTCCTGCTTTTGTTGATTGTACTAATGGTATGTTCTGTATGTGTGTTCAGATGCAGAGCCATTGCTGACACCAAAGGAGGAAGTTATGGACCAAGCACCACTGCAGTTTAAAGAAGAACTACATAGTCCTCTCAAGTAAATTCTTTTATGTACATAAGACTCATGTGTTTTTATCTATTGATCATATCTTTTATGTACATAAGACTCATGTGTTTTTATCTATTGATCATATCTTTTTTATAAAGGGCATTTTACCAAATTACAATATTCTTCTACCGTTGTCCTGAAAAGGATGTTGTGACGTGGTTTACAGCAAGGCTGCGATATCCGTGTCTTTCGGCCTGACACATCCGATTTCAGCTGGCTTTTTTTTTTGGGTATCGAGTTTGCCGTCCGACTACGATCTCTATTCTGTCAGCCAGACTACACTAGTGCTGCCTGTTTCCAGAGCTGCCACTTGGCTACAAAATAGGGTATTGTCCGCTTTGCTTCGCTGACCCTGATGCAAGAAGCCAGCTGTAAGTAGCTGATTGCTGTCAGTTCATTCACTGTACTGCATCTTTGGCTCTGACATTACATTCGATTGTAAAAATGAAGTACATGTTAGGACTTCTGTTTGTGACATCCTGACATAATTGGCACAGGGCAAAGTCCATATGCGAGTTACTACAGACAAGGGGCTCTCGCTGTGCAATAACATCTCAGACGTCAAGGGAACAGGAATCAGGATACGGTTGTTGTTATCCAATAGCTGCTGAGCAAGCCTGCTTCTTTCAGCCCAATGCCATTCTTATATATCTTATATAGATGCAGGTTTTCTTCAGTTGTGTGAAACACAAAGTGTCTGTGTTGGCAATTGTTGGCAGTGGGTGTAAGAATCTTTTCCTCATGTCTGCAAGCGCCTTGCACTCAAGGAGTAAATGTCTAACTGTTTCATCAGGGTGAGAGCAATGTCTGCACAAAGACAGGTCCTGGGGATTGATGAGGTTCAAGTGGTTATTGACTCTGGTGTGTGCTGTTCGGAATTGAAAGATGAGATGTCTCCATTATCTAGCTGTTCATCCAGATTTCTCCGAGTGTTATTTTTAATAATTCGATTTACTGTATAGTTACTGCAGGGTCTATCCAATTGTTGTTTGGAGGTTCCTTTTTTGTTTGGTAATCTGTCTGTGATCTCGCTTTCTGGCAGCCCACCATGTCCAGGGATCCATTGCAAGGGGACATTAGTCAGGAGAGGGATGATGTGGATGACACATGTGACTACAGTCAAAGCGATAGTCACGGGTCAAGAATGGGTCTACACTGGTCATAGAATGACATTACCACAAACAACAAATCGCTGTTATCAGAAATCAGAGTGGAACTAAGAAAACTCCAGAGATCTTCAACAATACCGCTCCAATGGATACTCTCCTACTGGAGAAACAGGAAACGAGAGAGCTGTCGCTCTTGCAAAAGATGGCAGCAAAAAAGGACAATTTAATCATGGAGTACCATACACAGAAATCAAGAACATCATCAGAAATCAGTATATACACCAATGGAGAGAAGACAGAAACATAAGTAGTAGACCAGACCCAATTCACCAACTCAAAAGAAACCATCAAACTACCTTACTTCGCCTGAGAGCTGGCCACGGCAGGCTACTAGAACATCTATACTGACTAAAGATCTCACACACCGATGAGTGCCCATGTGGAACAGGAGGCCAGAATCCTAAACACATTCTACAGGAATGCCCACTCTATAGGGAAATGAGATACCAGACCTGGCCAGAGGGTACGTAGCTGAAATAAAAGATGTGGGGCAGCCACTCCGACCTGGTGAAGACTACAGATTTCATTGTGGCGACTGGCCTGCAGATATAGCATGACCAAAAGATCCTGAACGCAAAGACGAAGAAGAAGACTACCACAAAGTCATCATAACCCTAGTCAGCATTGCATAGAGGGGTGCAACAGGATAGCAGAGCTCAAGGTTAACCAGCTCATAAGTGCTAACACTCATGATAGTGATGCAGTCATTTATACCGATGGATCAGGGCTGAGCAGTGAAAACCAGGTTGGGGTTTGGATGATAGGTCAAGTTGTTGCTGATCGGAGCGGGGCATACAGGACAATAACTTCCAGTATGTTAACCTTCTAGTCTCCACATTTTTAAAAATTACATCACTAACAATTCATCATCATGTCCTTTGTAGAACATCGCTCCCATCACAGTCTGTATGAAAGAAACTCGTTCCCTTGCCAAAACACCAGCTTCCGCCACTGTCATACTCAGACATTCCTGGATATCTTGGTGCCATCGTCTTCTTGGTCTACCCCTTCCTCTTTTGCCTGGCACCATACCTTCCATCACCGTTCTCTCTTGATGTGACCAAAGTATTTGCATTTTCTAGCCAAAATGGAATTGATAAACCAGTTCTCCTCTATACTCAGCTCTTGCCGAATGTCTACATTTGTTCTTTTCTCTATCCAGGGTATTCTGAGGATCTTTCTGTAACATTTTGACTCGAAGGATTCGATTCTTTGTCTAGAAGTTTTGGTAATCGTCCATGCTTCACAGCCATAAGCTGCCACAGGAAAAACACAGGCTCTCAAGACTTTAACATTTATCGTTTTGTTGGTGCCCTGCCATAATTTCTTCAGACTGTTCAGTCTCTGCATTGCCATAGCTAGTCTTCTTCTGATTTCTTTCAAGCAGTCACCATTTTTGTCAATTCTGGAGCCCAGATATTCAAAATGTGTGACCTGATCTATTTCCTCACCACCCACTGTAAATTTATGCTGACATTGTGTTTTGTCGGTGGTCATTATCTTTGTTTTGTTTATGAACAGATTTTGATCTTTACTATGTCCATTAACGGCTGAAAGTAGCTGCTCTAGCCCTTCTGCACTTCTTGATAGTATCACTGTGTCATCTGCATATCGTAACTCTGGAATCTCGTACCCCCCAATCGTAAATGGGTCGAAACTTTCAATGTTCTCATCTTCTCGAACATTTCTCATTATATATTCCGCATATATGTTATACAGATAAGGTGAGAGGATACATCCCTGTCGGACTCCCTTTTGTACTGCAAACCAATCTGATGTTTGCCCAGATACTCGGACAGCGGCTTGTTGATCTTGGTATAATGTTTCAATGAGATGGACTATATGCAAAGGAAACCCCATTTCCTTCATGATTCTCCACATATTTTGGTGTTTTACCGTGTAGAAGGCCTTAGTGTAATCAATGAAACATGTGTAAAAAAAAAAAGTAAAGTAAAGTATCCCATAGCATTACTGCCGTAGGGGTGTGAGGTGTTAGCGATCTCACATTTCAAAGGCTCGGCTATATGAGGGCGGTAGCCATCTCCTCTCCCTCGCTGCTTTTACTTCCCGGACTGAATCGGTACCCATTTAAGGCTGGGTCGACCCGGGAGCCATTGCGGTCTGAAAAAAACATTACCGTCTCAACTGGGGAATGAACCCAGGACCACTCAGATGCGAAGCCAGCGCGCTAACCACTGCGCTACGCGGCTCTACATGTGTACAGGTCTACATTAAACGCTCTACATTTTTCATAGATATTCCTTAAATTGAATATGTGGTCCCGGGTCCCTCTGTCTTTCCTAAAACCTGCCTGGACTACGTGAATTTCAGATTAAACCTTTTCTCTATCCTTCTTAATAGGATTCGCAAGAGTATCTTGCTAGCGTGGCTGATCAGCGCGATAGTTCTGTAGTTCGTGCACAGCTTCCGGTTGCCTTTTTTTGGGGAGGGGAATATAAATTGCTTTCTTCTATGCTTCTGGCCACTCTGCACTGTGCCATATCTGTTTACACAGCTTGTTATAGACTCGAGCACATGTCTCTCCTCCTGCTTGTATTAGTTCTGCTGGGATATCTTCGCATCCTGGGGCCTTTCATTTTTTCATGCTTTTAATTGCAGAGCGTACTTCTTCCAATGTTGGTTCAGGTTCTTTCTCATCCTTTGGTAGGATTGTAACTGAGCGCTTTGTGCTATCTCCATACATGGTTCTGCAGTACTCTCTCCCTCTATTCAGTATGTCTTTGGTTTCTGTTAATGTGTCATCCTCTTTGTCATTTATGACATGTGGAACCGGACGGAACTCCCTTGTCAGTGTTCTTATTGCTTTGAATGCATCTCTTTCTCCGCATTGTTGTTGTAGGTTTTCTATATCCTTACACGTTTCTACTATGTATCTTCTTTTATCTTTTCTTATTTCTCTTCTAACTTTTCTTGCGCAGTTTTTAAATGCTCTGTTGGTCCCCTTACTTCCCATTTGTTTTATTTGTTGCCTTTCTGCAATGAGTTTATGTGTTTCCTCTGTTATATAGCTCTGTGTCTTGTGCAACATCTTTGGAATCATTTCTTTTGCTGTCGAGATCAAAATATCCCTAGCGTACGATGTCAACTCCTCAGATGTCATCTCTTCCTGTATAGCAAGCAACGCCTCAAATTTGTTTTCTACTTTGATGTTGTATTCAGTAGGTATTTCTGATACATCGAAGCGTATTGGCTGGCAACCTTTGTTGATCCTACGTAGTTTTGTTTGGAAAACTGCAAACAGTAATTCATGGTCCGTATCGCAGTCTGCTCCTGGCAGCATTTTTTGTCGCCAGCACATTTGATCTCCATCTTTGTTGCACTAGGATGTAGTCTATTTGGTTTCTGCTGTTGCCATCAGGGGAGGTCCTCGTGTACGGTCTTCGTGGATGTTGTTTGAAGAAGGTGTTGGCAATGGAGAGGTTGTTTTCTGTGCAGAATTCAACCATTTTTTCTCCTCACTCATTTCTGTGTCCCAAACCAAAAGGTCCTCGAACACTTCTCTCCTCTTCGGCTCATTCCTCTCCGACTTTCGCATTGAAATTGCCAATGATGACCAAGATGTCTCTTTTTTAACTTTTTCCATCGCTTCTTGTAAGGTGTTATAGAAATCATCCATTTCACAATCGTCTGCTGCTGATGTTGGTGCATACACTTGAATTATACTAACAATTAGACACCCATTTTTAGGTAGAGAGGAAGACTAATGTCGGGTCAGGCAAAATATACTGTTGAGACATGTTAGTCAGGGTCAGGCAAAATATACTGTTGAGACATGTTAGTCAGGGTCAGGCAAAATATACTGTTGAGACATGTTAGTCAGGGTCAGGCAAAATATACTGTTGAGACATGTTAGTCAGGGTCAGGCAAAATATACTGTTGAGACATGTTAGTCAGGGTCAGGCAAAATATACTGTTGAGACATGTTAGTCAGGGTCAGGCAAAATATACTGTTGAGACATGTTAGTCAGGGTCAGGCAAAATATACTGTTGAGACATGTTAGTCAGGGTCAGGCAAAATATGCTGGCCAAGACACTCACCTCGGCTTCCTTGTAGCCCTCCCTAGACACGGGCTGTTTTCATGGCAGCCTGGCTAACGAGGTCAGGGATTGACGTGATCTCCGTAGTAGTGAGAGACACGCAGATGAAGTCAAGCATAGCACAACCACCTGGAGTATACCGGTCCACCTTCATCAGCACGCTCGGGATGTGAGGAAAGCTACTGCAACCCGTCACTTAATGTCCTTTTCAGGGTGCACAAAAGAGTAAACCTACTCTTTGTGGGCATTCGAAACAACACTAACCCATTTTTGCATGCACCAGTTATCATGTAAATCTATGAAATTGCCATAAAACACTGATTCCTTTCCAGATTGGGATTTCTGTCAGTTTCCACAACAAACATATTTATAACAACTACATAAACAAACTAAACAGACCTACTGTCATACGACATTTTCCCCATTGCTTGGGTAATCGAGGGTTTTGAAGGATGAGGACTACAGGCCGCTTCGCCACTGCTGTCGCCACCTTGTGTCCTGGCTATGTTTATTTATTCCGCCCCCAACAGAAAAACAACATGCCATACCGGGGATTCGAACCGCTACCCTCCTTGCCGGCAGGCAGGCCTCGAAACCATTCAGCCACGCGCTCCTCTAAACAGACCTACCTCCGAAAAATCAGTTGCAACAACTTAACTTCATCACATCGCAACCAATAATGAGATAACCTTCCAAATTCATGTGAAACAGAAACAAATTATTATCTAAAGTTAAAATCGCCGTTGTATTATCATCGGGGAGAAGGGACATGGTCTCATTCTCGATTCAGCCATTTCTATAGCAAAACCGATAACAACGAATAGCGAGTATACAGAGACAATTTTGGGTTTTTTTTTTCGCCAATGGTTCAGTTGTTGTTGTTTGAATGTAGGCAGCATTCAGGAATGGCCACAACGAGTAGGTTACTATTTGTGCACCCTTAAAAGGACGTTAAGTGGCAGGTTGAGCTTTCCTCACATTCTGAGAGTGCTGATGAGGGTGAACAGGGAGTCCTCTAGGCGGTTGTGCTATACTTGGTTTCAGCCTGTTTCCAGGGAGGGCTACTAGGAAGCCGAGGTGAGGGTGGCTACTAGGAAGCCGAGGTGAGAGTCTTGGCCAGTATGTTTTGCCTGACTCTGACTATCATGTATATTTTGCCTGACTCTGACTATCATGTATATTTTGCCTGACTCTGACTATCATGTATATTTTGCCTGATCAGACGTTAGTCTTCCTTCCTGCAGTTGAGTAGATGACATTACTAGTTCAGTAAAAGATGATTGATTGATAGATTCTTTGATCAACTGATGCTGTGCTTCTAGTCCAGTGAGGTTCACGAAGGAGACTTTTGTTTCAGGTCTTCGCCAGTCCCCCACAGCTTTTCGAGCATAGTCGCTCCCCAAGGCCAGACTGCCTCTCTTTGGTCTGCGTAGGTCGGGCAGTCTCCACAATCGCACGTCTCACTGTCTCTTAGACCCATTCTGTGGATGGGGGCCTTGAGTCTACAATGTCCCATTCTGAGTCTGAAGATCTTTGTCTGCTCATCTCTTCCAATTTTGTCTATGCTGTTATTTTCTGGCTTGTATTCTTTGTGCTAATCTCCCCATTCCGGGCTCATGGATCGTTTGATGAGCGTCTTTGCTTCTTTATAGCTCTGTGGATAGTGAGTCAGCGTGCTGCCACTTGCAGCTTTTGCGAGCTCATCTGCTTTCTCATTTCCAGGGGTCCCACAGTGGGCCGAAATCCACTGTAGGACTAAATCTGTTTATTGGGACAGCAATTCGATGTTGTATTTTATTTCATGTGAGAGTCGTCTATCTTGTTAGGGGCTTGAGATGGCTTGGAGTACACTCCTGGAGTCTGTTAGAATGACTGTTTTCCTTGTAGTTATGTTTTGGCTGATAATAATCCTCATTGCTGCATGAACATCTGTTGCTTCAGATCTGAAATTGGTATAATTCTCTCCTGCATGTATGGAGTGGTTTTCTCTGTCGGAGTGTTCGATCTAGATTCCACTGACTCCCATTTATTGCTAATCGAAGCCATTCATCTGTGTACACGTGTGATTGATTGATTAAATTGCCTACATAGTTCTGTAGTATAGTTTTGCCGTGTGTTTTATTATTTGTAATTCTTCTGAGTTTGCGACATGCCTAATTCTTTGTGTTTCAGGTTACTAACGGACACTGTAGAAAACATGATCGAACCCCTGGACTTTGGCAACATGTCCTCGTTAGACCTGATGGGTGGTATGGAGGTCAATCCTGGCTGTACTCCCATTAAGTTTGCTCGTCACCCTAACAGCTGTCAGGACTCACTATTTGGTAATCTCATTAGATTGGACAGCAAGCTAGCACAGGGACACAGAGCAGGCACTGGCTCTCATGTTAGAGGTTTTGAACTATTTTTATCTTTAAAAATAATAAAGAATATGAAAAAGCATGCTAATCATATGAATTCTTTAGAGTCCATTCTTGAAGACATCAGGGGATGGTGGACATCTCTGTCACAATCCAATTCAGTAAAAATTGGTACCTAACACCATTCAGTTTTGAGCCCACATTTATATAATTAGACTGGGATCAAAGATGCAGCAGTGAATGAGCTGACAGCAGCCAGTAACATACAGCCGGCTACTTTGTTCAGGGGTCTCCGTGGCAAAGTGGTCAAGCCGTTTGAATTGTGTTAGACGATCGGGGTCCGAATTCAAGCTGCTGCGGTCGGTTCATGACGGCAATTTTTTAAGAGATCCCAGGGTTCATTGCTGGAGCTACGGAGTTCGTGCTTTGTGTGATGCTCTCGACAGGCGGGATACCGTTCTGTGGGGAGAGACGGAGCCATATGGGGAGACCCACAGCGATGAAGTTGAGTCCTCGCCTTTAATGTTTTTAACCCTTTTGTTCACCCAAGTGGTGGCTCTGGAAACAGACTGCCTCCTGGCTGAAAGAATAGGGTCGAAAAGAAAAGGCAAACCCGAACCCAAAAATGCCATGCTGAAATCGGATGTGTCGAGCAGAAAGGCGCAGATACTGCAGCCTCTTTGTAAACTACGTCGCATTATAACAAAACATCCAGGATGGAAGACTAACGTCTGGTCAGATAAAATATACTGGCCAAGACCCTCACATTGGCTCCCTCGTAGCCTTCCCTGGAAATGGGCTGTTTTCATGGCAGCCTGGCTAACAAGGTAAGAGATTGACGTGATCCCTGTAGCAGTGAGTAACACGCAGATGAAGCCAAGCATAGAACAACCGCCTGGAGGACACCTGTCCACCTTCATCAGCATGTGAGGAAAGCTACTGCAATCCATCACTAAACGTCCTTTTCAGGGCGCATCAAAAGAGTAACCTTACTAATTGTGGACATTCAAAACAACTACAAAACATCCTTTTTCAAAATGAAAAAAGAAGAAGAATAATACATATCTAGACGCACCTAAAGTGTGGCGGAATATCCTGTGCATTCTTTCATTACATGCATATTTACCGTTTTCTATTAATTTCTCAAGTTGTTGCATACTGAGTGATTGAATTAGGCAATCAAGAGCCAAGAAATGACTGATCAGGCCAATGATGCCCTCGGCTATGGTAGCGAAACCTGGTCACTAACAAAAGCAGCAGAGAACATGTTGAGAACAGCGCACGCATTTTTTGAAAGATGCCTCGTGGGCGTAACTCTGACAACAGCGGCAAAGTGAACTACACAATAGCGACATCCAGAGAGTGTCACACATTAAGGACGTCCTACAGCACGTCAACCATTCAAACAACCTCTGAGCAGGCTATATAGCCAAACAACAAGACAAGAGATGGAGTGCCATAGTCACCATGTAGTACCTGTACAACAAAAGTAGACCTTGGTGTCCCCCCCCCAACTCGCTGGCGAGATTCACAAAGCTCTACACACATGACCCCACAACAGACGACACGCACCCGCGACAGAAACGAATGAATCCTGAGTTGGGACTTACACAAGGACAACCACCCCTTGGCGAAGAACGGGTCAAACTAAGTAGAATAATTGTGTTTCTAGATTACATGTAGATATTCAATATGAGTCAACACCTGCCATGGTTAGGTGGTTTGTTTAGGGTGGAATAGATGGTGCCTAACAGGCTGTGGATTTACTTTGCTCTAGTGTTTGAGTCTATTAAGATGGACTCCCACATCGGTTAACCACCCTCTGCAGCACTTGTCTCGAAGCAGCAGAGTAATAAGCTGCTCGAGCCTAGCCCGCTAAGCAGGAAATTCTCCTCCCGGCTACATCCAGCTCATACCAGAGAAGTACAGGTCGACTAAGAACTATTCAATAGGAGTCATTGAAAAAACAGCAGAAGAGGTTTTGTTTTAGAGAGGATATAGTCGTAATTTCGACAGATGGTGATTAAAATTAATTTAAAATTAAATCACTACCTCTGTATTAACCCATTTCAGTCCAGGCTAATTTTGAAGATTTGTTTTAATTTTGCATGTCAAAGTTTTATTCAATATAAAATTCTTTGATATTACAAATTGAGCGACACCTGCGATCTAAACATCATAAGACACATAATTAAACTATCTACGACAGGAAGTATTCATAATAAAGATTATATATTAGTGCAAATTGTTAAATGACATTAATGTGGAAATTGGAGAGGAAAAATATTTTATACTCGCCACATTGTGTGTTTCGGCAAAACATCTGTCAATTCTGTTAACACATACCTTTCATATGTCCCAATCAAAGTCTTGTTTGGCTGTGTGTTGAATATCCACGAGTGATCCAAATGCGTGATCATTTGTCTGATTAAATAATGAATCGTTCCTCTAGTCTTGAAGCCCAACTTTGAGAAAGGTTGAAGGAATGGGTGGGGTTTGGTCAGGGAGATGGGTTGTTTGAAGGAGGAAGGGACAGGCACGCAGTGAGGGGAACAAGATAGTATAATGGGGAAGAGTTCGGGAAGGGGGAAAATCTTTAATTGTTAAACTGCTGTTCTGCATTGAAAAGTTCGACAGATATGCAGACCTTCTGAACAAGTGCTAGTTTTCTACTAAAATTGATCGTCTTTTCTCATATCTTCTTCTTAGTTCCTTGATCAGAAACTCATAAAGTGGTCAGTGACCATGACACCTAATGGCATCTTTAACCAGAATGTTGCTTTTTGTGATATCCGCAGAGAATTATGAGAAAAAGCCGAGCCCCGATACCTTAAAAACTGTGTCTTTACAAGCTGGTCTCAGCACACCTCCAACAATTCTACGGCGAGGAAAGTACAAACGGGTTTGTCTATCTGTTTGTCTGTCTGTTCTTGTGAACTCTGAAAAAAATAAGACTGATTAATTCTCTTGACTGTTGAACTGGTAAGGTCACATTTGATCGGCGCATGACATGGAAAAGTCAGATCGAGAGAAACCGAATGAGAGCCAGAGAAAGAATGGCAATCATGAGGAAACTTGCTGGCACAAGCTGGGGAGCAGACGAAAGTATACTAAAGAAACTGTACACTGGAAGAGTGAGAGCAGTTCTCGAGTATGGCATTGCGGCATGGACAACAGCAGCAAAGGCGAACGAAGAAGAAGAACTGGTAAGGAGCAAGCAAGAAGGTGGCTTCTTGTTAATTAGTAGTATTTACGAGGGGCGCTCCGAAAGTAATGCCTTCGATTTTATTATGATGTCCCACGACGTCAGTAGTGGATTTTGCAGTATGGCAGTAAAGTTTGAACCTTCTCGCCAATATCTGTAAAATTTTGTTTCCATCCGACAGGTAGCAGTTTTAGGAGCAGTCTGACAAAATGGTGTCTGTCATGGAAGTGCGTTATAAACAGGTGCAGTTTTGAATTTCTCCATTCTGAAAAAGTTGCTGCAATTGACATTCATCGATGCTTGCTAAACATTTACAGCGAGGTAGTGGGTTGTGCGTTTCAGCAGTGGCGAAAGCAACATGAAGGACAAGCCTTGTTTTGGAGACCTGGGCCCTGAAAAAAAGGGAAACCTCGAGACTTGAGGCCTTCCATATGCAAAATCGGCGACGCATCCTTGGCGTTCGTTGGCACGATTTCGTCCGGAATGTGGATGTTTCCGCTAAAACACATCTCCCCCTGTCTCGGTTATTCTGGAACGTCGCCGCATTTCCCTGTTCGGTCATGTTGTCCGACTGGACAAGGAGGTCCCAGCTCACCAGATCCTTCAAAAGACAGTCAATGGTGCAAACGGCCTCCACCCTGCTGGCTGGAAGCGCCAGAGAGGTCGTCCTCGAAACACGTGGCTCCAACAGGTAGCAGCCTCCCCATCTGCCTTAGAGGAGGCCTGGCAGCACACAGTTACAACTGGACATGGTGGAGTTCATCCGACGCAATGGGCCTCAGACGCCTAAGCGAACATTATTATTATAAATATGTGAAGGCAAGGTGTCCACCTCTACCAGTGTCTCACCTCCAAGCATGACCAGCTCTTTGCTTGATGTGTTCATTTTAAACAGCTAAGTTTCTTGATTAGTTGTTAAAGATTTCTTGTCTGATTTCAGCACCAAGGTACTACCCTTGCTGAAGAGCTGGAGAACGTCCTGCATGAGCTAGAGGAAGAACCAATGGATGGAATCAAATGTGATGACCCCACAACTGAAGCCCAGGCCAGCCAAGCTCAGCCTGTCCCAACCACACCCCTCCGCCTGCCCTTAGAGATTCTGCCCTTCTCTCCATCCCAGGTAACTTTTATGTTCATCATCACGAGGTGTTGACAATAATTTCCTATCACAATCATCTGTTCTATGAGAATTTCAACACTTGAGATATCAGTTCCATTCCCAGAATGCCTTGAGTGATCCAGTAAGCTGTGTTGGTGTGAACGCATGTTATTGGCAGGGTCACCCAGCCCAGGTTTAGAAGATCGCTGGTGAGGGGACAGACTAAGGATGGCATCCCAGTCCTCCAGGTTCAAAGGTTTCAGCACAGGACTGACACCCCTGTCTACAAATAAATTACTTTGTTACAGAAACAGCATTAGATAAACCTGCGCTGCAGCGGTCAGCGACCAAAAGCTGGCGTCAGGGCCAGCGAACCAGAGTTGCCAAGACCCTTCTCTGCCTCCATGTAGTGATCCTGGGTAACAGAGCCGGCTGGCCAAGGAGAAGAAGTCAAAGGGGGAAGGCTAACACGGTACCCACGGTAAATAGCTGCTGAAGTCGGATGGGTTTGACCGAAAGATGCATATATCACAGCCAAGCTGTAAACTATGACACAACACATTTTGTTCTCCAGACTACATCCTGCTACTTGCAAAGTCCTTTTCAGGGCTTGGTAGCGGGAATTTGAGAACGAACAAAAAAGAAGAAGACAATAAAGTGAGGATCAACACTGTAATTCCCATAGTGGTGATCTTACTCAGAAACATGGCATTGCACTACAGCCAGGAGAACACAGATCCACTTTCTCCAGTACTCTTCAGGAGGTAAGACGCCACTAAAGAAACAGATCAAGACGAGTAGTTTTGGATAACATCATCATCATGTTTCAATCCATCTTATTCCATCGATTTATAAAAATCTTCTCGTTTTGGTTGTGCCTTATTGTTATTCTCCATGTTCTATAACCATACAATATGGCTGGCTTTATTTTGAAGCTCAGATTTGTATATATTTAGTTCATGTTCAACCAACAATGTCAAAGTCCAGATGACTAACGTCACATGTCACATCTTCATTTCAGTTTTTAAATAGCCCATGTCGTTCCTCAAACGGTAAAATGACCTCGACACCTACGTCTGATCAAATATCTTACAGCCATGCTGGCATGAGTGGGTGAGTGTTCATACAGCCATCTTAGAAACTAAACCATTGCTAGTATATCCTTTACACAGCCACACTATTTTTCAGCACGTCACATTTTACTATGGTTGTTGACTTTGAGAGCCCGTAATCTTTTTATAGTTTCTGATATACTTATTCGTACGCAGTCAGACGTCAACCTGTATTTTTTCGAAAAAAGCAGCGGTTATCCTGAGGCTGTCGACACTGCCATAGAGCTTGTCTAGTGTTGCCACTGGTGATGTCCACATCTGCTCTCTCTGATCCTCGTATGTCGGGCAGTTTTGCAGCAAATGCTCAGCGGTCATTTTCCCGGTACCGCACGGGCATTCATCAGTGCCACCTATCTTCAATTTGTTGAATAGGTGGTACCTCAGTCTATTGTGGCCAGTGCGAAGTCTGAAGACCACGACCTGCTCTCTTCTGTTCAACTGGTAATAGGCATTGTTTTTTGTGTAGCCAGTATGTTCGGTTTCCCATTTGGTCATGTATCTAGCTCTAATAAGCCGTTTTGACTCTTCGTATGTCACACTAGTATCTAGTTGTGGTAGTCTTGCACCTTCTTTTGCCAGTCTGTCTGTCTCCTCATTGCCTTGGATGTTGCAGTGGGATGGGACCCACTGCACCACTACCCTTTTTGGTGCGGAACTATGGCATAGTTGACACAGTACTGCTCTTAAATCATTAAGTTCAGTATTTTTCTGGCTTTTTAGTGCTGTGACTAGGCCAAGGCATCGGTAAGCAGGACTATATGGCTTTCATTCCTTTTACCTGTCACCATTTCTTCCACGTTTCTGAAATACAAGAAGATGGTAAAAATTTTTAAAAACAAAAGCACAAACATTGAGACTCACCGATTAGCCTTTACGACTCAGGAGTTGGCGCCAAGCAACGATGCCATTTTTATCTAGAAGCGGCAGTTGCTGATGGTTGACTTACATAATCTGTGCATAGCGACAGCTGTTTTAATCAAATTTTAAAACGAGCAGCTACATAGTAATAGTCTAAACAATACTGATCTTTTGATTTTAGAGAGTTCCATCTTCCGTAATGTACTGTTAGATACAAGCAATGGCAATCGTTGAATTAGATTTAATCGTTTGAAAATTTCTTCTGTTTTTCGCTTGCATTTGAAGATTCACCCATTGTTGAGAATGGGGTAGTCTAGTTTGTGCAACAGGTTTTTCTGAGGAATATCTGTTTAGATTGTTTATTTAGATACAATAATTACGTTTATAGTCGAAGTGACAGACATAGCCATTACGGCAAACATCGGTAATCCGTTGTCTTGAGATTTTGTTTTTTTCCAACCAAGGGACGCTGAAAGCAGGAGAGTCTAATTGTGCTGTTTTTTTTTCAACACTCTCATCTTAATTGTTTTATAACCTCAGAAACTAACACACACACAACAATAACACCAACAAATTCTTTATTCATTTATTTCTCTACTCGCAAACAATTCATATCAATAGACCATCAAATAAAAATGTTACAGGCTCTCAAAGTAGCAACTAAAGATGCCCTGAAAAAAATGTAGGTAACAAGAAATTAAATCCATTTTGTATGTAGAGCGGTAAAGGTTAAGGTTTCTTAAAAGAGCTTAAGGTATCAACTTCTTCCAACGGATGGCTTGTCATGGGACTGGGACCTATAGAGCAGAGGAAGAGCAGCTTAAAATGAGCCTGATCAACAAAGAATGAATCGTGCTGGAGAGCAGATGGAAGAAGTGGATGTCTTTACTTATTTGGGCAGCACAATTGACATGTCAGAAGGTACAGATGAGATCTAAGGACGGGATTACAAATGTGGCACTAGGGAATGACCTACAGCAGCCAGCGACTCATAGCTGGCTGCTTGCATCAGGGTCAACGAACCAGAGCTGATAAAGACCCAATTATACCTCCTCATGGCGGTCCTGGTAACAGGCTGCACCAGTCCCAGGGTTAGGGATCACAGTTGCAAGGCAAATTTGGTACTAAAAAAGCCAGCTGAAATTAGATATGTGGATCGAAAGGCACTGATATCGCAGCCTGGCTGTAAACTACATCACAACGTCTTTTTCAAAACAAGCGCAGAAGAAGAATTATTAGAAAGACAAGAATTGCATCCCTGACACTAAACATATGGAGGAGATCCAGAGAAATCAAGATTCACACCAAGCACTTATATCATCATTGGCATCTCAGTCTCTGTGGGACATGCGTGTGGCGCCCTGTGAGTTTTGTCCAACTCTGTCTCCTGTATTTCAACACTGTCTGCTATGACTGTAAAAGTCGATCTGCAAGTGACAGTCTCTGTGGGCCATGCGTGTGGCGCCCTGTGAGTTTTGTCCAACTCTGTCTCCTGTATTTCAACACTGTCTGCTATGACTGTAAAAGTCGATCTGCAAGTGACAGTCTCTGTGGGCCATGCGTGTGGCGCCCTGTGAGTTTTGTCCAACTCTGTCTCCTGTATTTCAACACTGTCTGCTATGACTGTAAAAGTCGATCTGCAAGTGACAGTCTCTGTGGGCCATGCGTGTGGCGCCCTGTGAGTTTTGTCCAACTCTGTCTCCTGTATTTCAACACTGTCTGCTATGACTGTAAAAGTCGATCTGCAAGTGACAGTCTCTGTGGGCTATGCGTGTGGCGCCCTGTGAGTTTTGTCCAACTCTGTCTCCTGTATTTCAACACTGTCTGCTATGACTGTAAAAGTCGATCTCCAAGTGACAGTCTCTGTGGGCTATGCGTGTGGCGCCCTGTGAGTTTTGTCCAACTCTGTCTCCCGTATTTCAACACTGTCTGCTATGGCTGTAAAGGTCGATCCGCAAGTGACAGTCCCTGGGACAGATCGTACAACCATGTTGAGGAGGCTGGCTTGCCTGGCTGTTCCTTGATCTCTTCAGTCTTTCTCTTTTCTCTGCAGCCAGAAGGGCTCTACGATCATCAGCAGTCACTATGCCCAACTGACTGTTTCCAAACAGCTCGATCCTGAGCAATTGTTTCCCAGCCCTCGGATTAGATATCACAGGACTTCATGTCCCGCTTGCAAACATTCTTGAATCGCTGTGTGGGACGGCCGATTCTACTAGCTCCAATGGCGAGCTGTTCATAGAGGATATCCAGTTGCAGCCTCTCATCTTCCATGCAGTAAACATGCCCCAACCATTGAAGGCGTAGCTTGCTCAACAATGAGTACATTCTGTGAGTGTTTGCTCGCTGTAAGATTACATTATGTGGCACTCTCTATAGCCACCCAATACACGCCATAGGTACCTCATATTAATGGTGTTTGGACGCCGTTTCCGCTTAGTGTAAGTGATCTAAGTCTCGCTTCCATACATGAGAGTGCCATGAACGCAGGTCTGATAAACCCAGACCTTGGTGTAGTGAGATATCTATGTATGTTAATACATTGTAGACATACCACTATCCTGGACCATAACTTTATTCACAGTAACATTTGAATACATTTTCTCATCATTTTTCAGTGTCAAATCTGAAACTCCAGATGGTGACCTCACAGCCCACCAGTCACCCTCCCCAGGCACGCCCACTCTGTTCAAACAGGAAGTAGTTGAGGAGCAAGAGCAGAGAACCCATGGTCAAGTCTGGGTAAGTTACCTTATCCTGTGTTTGAAAACTGTTATTGTAAAGGTCAGTTCCATGGCAACAATTTCCATCGGGGATGAAGATAACTCTTCATGCACTAAGCTGCAGCCTTCCATGTGGTAAACAAATATTCACTACACATGTACATATTGATCTATTGTAGGAAACTCTCCATTAAACAAATGCTGTGTATGCACCAGATATTTTGCTATATTTAAGGTTATTTCAAAACTTGAAATAGCGTAACTAAGCAACGGAGACAAGCACACATGGTAGATGCCTGTGGTAGCAACAACAAACACCTTTTCATCAGTAAACGAAGGGAAATTTACCATGTGCACTGAATATCTATTTAGCAGAGATCCTCCGATCACTGTTGTCTTGTCACACTGTTAGCGTCTGTTTGTTCAGTCACTATCCATTTTTTTAAGCCATGAAGATGAACCTCAAATTCATCATGCCCAGAGGGAAATTTCAAATAATTTGAAGTCACCAATTCGAGATGTTATCAAGGAAGATCTGAAGCTGAAATGTTTAATATTATCTCTGGTACTTCTGTTGTGATGAGCAGCAAAGATGGCGCCATAAGTGGCTGCAGGTCTACATTGCTCTTCTGTTTTAGTTCAATATAGATGAACATGGATTTATCAGGAATTCACACTAGTCGACGACTTACACTTGTGTTCACGGAAATGTGTTGTTTTCATTTGGACTGATTAATTCGTTCGTTTTGTGTGTTTTCTTCCCTCCGATTATCCTGGAATGGACATCGGCTATATGAATAGCACTACACTTAAAACATGTCATATTTCACGGTCTAGTTCACACGGCTAAAGGTCACGAGATTGGCGCCCCTCGACCTAGCTGAAGACGGTGTCAGCTTTGTTGTATGAAATTTAGACACAACTTTAATGAAACGCCACCTGGAGAGAGATGGGCTCCGTCAGGTGTGTAGCGGCCCAAGACACACCGTTGTTGTATTGCAGGAGCTGGTACTACAAACTGCAATAACGGTGCCTCAATGACCTACGTTATAGGACTGATGATGATGATTTCTGCCGTGGCCTCTCAAACTGAGGGCACAATCTTTCAGTTATCCCTCATCTAGTTTCCATAAACTGGTGTTGATTGTCTGGACATTTTTTTCTAGTTTGGGGACTTCTTCTTCTTTCTTCTTTGCGTTCAGGATCTTTTTGGTCATGCTATATCTGCAGGCCAGTCGCCATGATGAAGTCTGTAGTCTTCACCAGGTCGGAGCGGCTGCCCCACAGCTTTTGTCTCAGCTCCGCACCCTCTGCCCAGGTCTGGCATCTCATTTCCCTATAAATTGGGTATTCTTGTAGAATATGCTCAGGGTTCTGGCATTCTGTTCCACATGGGCACTCATCGGTGTGTGAGATCTTCAGCCGGTACAGATGTTCTAGTAGTCTGCAGTGTCCAGTTCTCAGGCGAAATAAGGTAGTTTGTTGATTTCTTTTGAGATAGTGAATTGGGTCTGGTGTACTGCTTATTTTTCTGTCTTCTCTCCATTGGTGTGTATACTGATTTCTGATGATGTTCTTGATTTCTCTGTATGGTACTCGATTAAATTGTGCTTTTTTGCTGCCATCTTTTGTCAGAGCATCAGCTCTCTCGTTTCCCGTGATTCCGCAATGGGAGGGTAGCCACTGGAGCACTATTGTTGAGGATCTCTGGAGTTTTCCCAGTTCTGATCTGATCTCCGATAACAGTGGTTCGTTGTTTGTTTTTTGTATTGTCTCTAATAGTTCTCTGCAGTCCGTGAATGCAGCACATCGTTACAGAAAACTATTTTCTGATTGGCCGCTAAACATTCTGATAATAGCCATAAGTCAAAGATCATGGGTTCACATACATCTTTATAGCATTAACATACTTTGTACCCACAAACTGTTGTTTGTTCGTATTGTTTATTGTCCCATTACCATAAGTTAAGTTCTTTACACATTCACACAATACGTTTTTGTACACGTTTTAACAAATACGTGGCAGTCTTTACTGTGGCACTCATCCCCGCACACGTACCATTATCGCCACATTGAATTCAGATTTTAGCAATCTAAATAATACCTTCACACTCTCTTTTGATTGTGCCGACAACACTAGTAGAAATAAATGTTCTGGTTGACCATCAAATGTCACATGACATCTAATAATAGCTTTAGAACCTTCCCAAATCAGACTTTGGCCTTAAAAATAATATTCTGTGGGATTTAATAGCAAAAAAGAGGGCTCAAGATAAACACAAGCATACACAGCAAAAACTCTTCAAACATCTAGACAGCTCATAAAAACAGCAAACAAAGACATTTCCTAACAGATGGGTCATGGAAAACAACAAGAGATAGGTCTACGGACATATGGCAAGCCATAATCCTAATTATAGAATCAATCAATTCACAAGGAGGTATAGTAGAGGAAGACTAACATCTGGTCAGGCAAAATATACTGGCCAAGACCCTCACCTCGGCTTCCAAGTAGCCCTCCCTGGAAACGGACTGTTTTTATGGCAGGCTAACGGAGCGAGGGATTGATGTGATCGGGTTGTCATAGCTTACCTCACATCCCGAGCGTGCTGATGAAGGTGGTTGTGCTATGCTTGGCTTCATTTGTGTATCGCTCACTACTATGAGGATCACATCAATCCTTCACCTTGTTAGTCAGGCTGTCATAAAAACAGACCGTTTCCAAGGTGACCTGTGAGGAAGCCGAGGTGAGGGTCTTGACCAGTATATTTTGTACCCTGACTAACATGTCTGATCAGTATGTTGGGCCTGAACAGACGTTAGTCTTCCTTCCCATACCCTGAGCAGGATCCAACCACGACATGCTCTAGAATAGCAGCTGTGCACACACATCAGCGATGTTAAGAAAATGCTTCTTCCTGTGAAGCTAAATAAATGGAACTAAACAACTAACAAACATGTGCAGATACCATTATATGGCATTGGGTGGAAGGGTGAGAGCCCAAGTACTGCTGGATCTGAAGTCAAGGCGGTATCATAGCAGACGACGCTATCGGGGACGAATCGTTAGAGACTTCATTATACAAAGACACATCCTTTTTAATTTTTTACAGCCGGAACACTCGTTCTGGGTAAACTTGAACATGTTGATGAGATCAGTGGTCTTCGCCACTAGAAGCAAGTGCTATCTATATATATTTGGAACTAAACTTACAATTAACAAGACTGGAAAGTTACAGTTTTCAGTCCAACTCATTTATCACCAAGAGGAACTAATCCATCATATTTTATGTAGAGTTCGAGTGACAGGAATGATCTGGGAGAAATTCTGAAAGAATGTGGGACAGGCTGCTTCGAGGTTGACCAATCTGCCAGGGTCACACAAGTGTCGCAGACCAGACTTTCTAAACGAAAACCCAACAAGGAGGTAGCCAATGTCAGTTGGATTCACAAATGTTTCATTGTGGATTTTTTTATCCTTTCTTCATCACATTTCAATGTGGATTTAAACATTTTTAATTTGTGACTTCTCATTATGGATTTTTCTTTCTCTATTATTTGTTACATTTCATTGTGGATTTTTCTGTTGTGTTAGTTACAACATGAAAAATATCCTAGTGCTCGAGATTGCCAGGCTGGGCCGCCTTCAACTCGATATAGGTGCCAACAGACGTCACGAGACACCAGACTGCGAGCTGACATATTTGACTCAGTGGTGCTACTAGCGCCATGCTATGAATGTGAAACCTGGTCTCTGACAAAAGCCACGGAGAACCAGCTAAGGACAACACATGCCTCACTTGAATGCTGTCTCGTGAGCCTATTGCTTAGACAACAGCTGCAGATGGACCTACACAACAGTGACATCCAGGCATTGTCACACGTCAAGGATGTCATCCGTCATGCCAACAACTCCAAGCACCGCTAGGCTGGCCATGTAGTCAGAAGTAAAGACGAACGCTAGAGCACAGCAACAACTCTGTGGTACCCGTGCCGCAAAGAAAGACCACCTGGCAGACCCCCCACTAGATGGCAAGATTTGTTGTACAACACTCGCGATCCTGAAACAAACAAGTTAGCCATCCCGTGCTCGAGACAGAATCGACTGGAAACCGAGTAAGACCAGCACAAACCAAAAAAACAGCACTGCTCGAGACCAGCCCACGAAGCAGAACAATGCACCCGGCTACTACCAACTCGCACATGAGTTGGAACCGGCCCATGGGTTAACGCCTCTGTAGATGCACAGGTCGACTAAGACTAGATACATTTCATTGTGGATTTGTTTCCATTTTATTCATTACTTTTCATTGTGAATTTTTCTCCATTTTTATTCATTATGTTTAATTGTTTATTTTTTTTCATTTTATTCATTACTTTTCATTGTGGATTTTTCTCCATTTTATTCGTAACATTTCATTGTGGATTTTTCTCCATTTTATCTGAAATATTTCATTTATTTGTAACATTTCATTGTGGATTTTTCTCCATTTTATTCGTAACATTTCATTGTGGATTTTTCTCCATTTCATTCGGAACATTTCATTGTGGATTTTTCTCCATTTTATTCGTAACATTTCATTTATTTGTAACATTTCATTGTGGATTTTTCTCCATTTTATCTGTAATATTTCATTTATTCATAACATTTCATTGTGGATTTTTCTCCATTTTATTCGTAACATTTCATTGTGGATTTTTATCCATTTTATTCGTAACAATTCATTGTGGATTTTTATCCATTTTATTCGTAACATTTCATTGTGGATTTTCTCCATTTTATTCGTAACATTTCATTGTGGATTTTTCTCCATTTTATTCATAACATTTCATTGTGGATTTTTCTCCATTTTATTCGTAACATTTCATTGTGGATTTTTCTCCATTTTATTCGTAACATTTCATTGTGGATTTTTCTCCATTTTATTCGTAACATTTCATTGTGGATTTTTCTCCATTTTATTCATAACATTTCATTGTGGATTTTTCTCCATTTTATTCGTAACATTTCATTGTGGATTTTTCTCCATTTTATTCGTAACATTTCATTGTGGATTTTTCTCCATTTTATTCGTAACATTTCATTGTGGATTTTTCTCCATTTTATTTGTAACATTTCATTGTGGATTTTTCTCCATTTTATTCGTAACATTTCATTGTGGATTTTTCTCAATTTTATTTGTAACATTTCATTGTGGATTTTTCTCCATTTTATTCGTAACATTTCATTGTGGATTTTTCTCCATTTTATTTGTTGTATTGGTCTCTGGGGATCTAATTTTGTGAACATCGTGGTTGTGAAGATTTCCAAACATGCAGCGACACTTAAGATCGTGGGCTTACAAATACAAATATAGTAGAGAATGAAGTAGGCGCTTTAGATCTCTAGGAGACATTCCTTCACCAATCTCTGTAAAAATAAGTTTTTCATTTCTTTATTTTTGTATCATATCTGAGGTATTGTTTCTAGAGAGAAACAGGTAAACGACTGATGCACACTATGTTAAGATACCAGGTACAGTGCACAAGACTGAAGTCTAAACACTTCTTACAGTCAACAAAACCCCTACTGACTCTAAATAGACTCTAGATGGGCTGGGGTCGAAGACTGGGGCTTGGGTCTGTGAGCATGGTAAGATTGAGATGGGCTGGGGTCGAAGACTGGGGCTTGGGTTTGGGTCTGTGAGCATGGTAAGATTGAGATGGGCTGGGGTCGAAGACGGGGGCTTGGGTCTGTGAGCATGATAAGATTGAGATGGGCTGGTGTTGAAGATGGGGGCTTGGCTCTAAGAGCATGGTCAGATTGAGATGGGCTGATGTTGAAGACGGGGGCTTGGCTCTAAGAGCATGGTCAGATTGAGATGGGCTGGTGTTGAAGACGGGGGCTTGGCTCTAAGAGCATGGTCAGATTGAGATGGGCTGGGGTCGAAGACTGGGGCATGGGTCTGTGAGCATGGTCAGATTGAGATGGGCTGGGGTCGAAGACTGGGGCTTGGGTCTATGAGCATGGTAAGATTGAGATGGGCTGGTGTTGAAGACGGGGGCTTGGGTCTATGAGCATGGTAAGATTGAGATGGGCTGGGGTCGAAGACGGGGGCTTGGGTCTATGAGCATGGTAAGATTGAGATGGCCTGGGGTCGAAGACGGGGGCTTGGGTCTAAGATCATGGTCAGATTGAGATGGCCTGGGGTCGAAGACTGTGACTTGAGTCTCTGACAAGGACAAGAGTATGGTTAATTTTCGTGCCAGGTCACGTGGATGTAAAGAGAAACGAACGAGCTGACATGCTTGCAGGTAGTGCTATTGTGGGAAGGGGACGAGCAATGGACCGAGCTAATATTCTGGATGATTTGAGCAATGACGCTGAGTTCGGAACTTTGACCAGACTGCAAGAAAGTCAGATCACAAGAGTGAGAGCCAAAGGAGACTAGTGAACCAACACAGAACTGGGGTCGTGAGCCGACATACGCTGGGGGATCTACTGAAGAAGATAACTGGGAACCTATGGACTTGTTCGATTTGATATGCAGTGAGGCTGATCTGTCGACTAACTAACTAACTAGACTAGTCTAGTCCCTGAAAACGCATCACAAAATGAAATGAACTGATGCAGATTTCGTGAATCAAACTGCAGGAACACCTTGACATCACGTGCCTTACGCAATATGGAAGTCACTAAATAGACTCTGAACTGGTGTATCATGATGCAGGAAGAACTTGTAGATGATGAGATGTGCGGCGGTGGAGCAACACAAGACCCAGACCACCTGATGATCTGCCCAAACTAACTTGTAGATGATGAGATGTGCGGCGGTGGAGCAACACAAGACCCAGACCACCTGATGATCTGCCCAAACTAACTTGTAGATGATGAGATGTGCGGCGGTGGAGCAACACAATACCCAGACCACCTGATGATCTGCCCAAACTAACTTGTAGATGATGAGATGTGCGGCGGTGGAGCAACACAATACCCAGACCACCTGATGATCTGCCCAAACTAACTTGTAGATGATGAGATGTGCGGCGGTGGAGCAACACAATACCCAGACCACCTGATGATCTGCCCAAACCTTCTGGAAACATGCAATATGGATGACATGTTGAGGGGAACGACAAAGTAATCCACGTGGCTCTATATTGTAAACGGAATGTCTGACGTGCCCAGGAAACGGGAAGTCAGTCAGTATCATTTATAGAGCTTACTTGCCCTCTTCTTTGTTGTTTATTCTCAAACTCCCGCTAACAAGCCCTGAAAATGGCTTTGCAAATAGCAGGATATTGTCCAGAGAACGGAATGCGTTGTGTCGTAGTTTACAGCTTGACTGTGATTTGAACCTTTCAGTCTGACAGCATTTTTAGGAACCGTATCTTTAGACCAGTCTGCCCTGTTATCCGGGATCACTACGTGTAGGTGGAGAAGGGTCTAGACAGCTCTGGGCTGCTGACCCTGACGCTTTGGGTCATTGACTGCTGCAGCTCATGTAATGCTCAGCCAAGCTTGCTTTCAAACTTTAAAGGTTATTCGACAAAAGGGCATACCTTTGCAAAGTTCCTGTAACACTGTCAATCTGTATATTTTTGTCCCGCCTCCTGAAGATGTATTGTCTATCATGATAGATGTTTTGTGCTAGATGGGTTTGGTAGATGTTTTGTGCTAGATGGGTTTGGTAGATGTTTTGTGCTAGATGGGTTTGGTAGATGTTTTGTGCTAGATGGGTTTGGTAGATGTTTTGTGCTAGATGGGTTTGGTAGATGTTTTGTGCTAGATGGGTTTGGTAGATGTTTTGTGCTAGATGGGTTTGGTAGATGTTTTGTGCTAGATGGGTTTGGTAGATGTTTTGTGCTAGATGGGTTTGGTAGATGTTTTGTGCTAGATGGGTTTGGTAGATGTTTTGTGCTAGATGGGTTTGGTAGATGTTTTGTGCTAGATGGGTTTGGTAGATGTTTTGTGCTAGATGGGTTTGGTAGATGTTTTGTGCTAGATGGGTTTGGTAGATGTTTTGTGCTAGATGGGTTTGGTAGATGTTTTGTGCTAGATGGGTTTGGTAGATGTTTTGTGCTAGATGGGTTTGGTAGATGTTTTGTGCTAGATGGGTTTGGTAGATGTTTTGTGCTAGATGGGTTTGGTAGATGTTTTGTGCTAGATGGGTTTGGTAGATGTTTTGTGCTAGATGGGTTTGGTAGATGTTTTGTGCTAGATGGGTTTGGTAGATGTTTTGTGCTAGATGGGTTTGGTAGATGTTTTGTGCTAGATGGGTTTGGTAGATGTTTTGTGCTAGATGGGTTTGGTAGATGTTTTGTGCTAGATGGGTTTGGTAGATGTTTTGTGCTAGATGGGTTTGGTAGATGTTTTGTGCTAGATGGGTTTGGTAGATGTTTTGTGCTAGATGGGTTTGGTAGATGTTTTGTGCTAGATGGGTTTGGTAGATGTTTTGTGGTAGATGGGTTTGGTAGATGTTTTCAGTTTTGTGCTAGATGGGTTTGGTAGATGTTTTGTGCTAGATGGGTTTGGTAGATGTTTTCAGTTTTGTGCTAGATGGGTTTGGTAGATGGGTTTGGTAGATGTTTTCAGTTTTGTGCTAGATGGGTTTGGTAGATGTTTTGTGGTAGATGGGTTTGGTAGATGTTTTCAGTTTTGTGCTAGATGGGTTTGGTAGATGTTTTGTGCTAGATGGGTTTGGTAGATGTTTTCAGTTTTGTGGTAGATGGGTTTGGTAGATGTTTTGTGCTAGATGGGTTTGGTAGATGTTTTCAGTTTTGTGCTAGATGGGTTTGGTAGATGTTTTCAGTTATGTGCTAGATGGGTTTGGTAGATGTTTTGTGCTAGATGGGTTTGGTAGATGTTTTCAGTTTTTGTGCTAGATGGGTTTGGTAGATGTTTTGTGCTAGATGGGTTTGGTAGATGTTTTCAGTTTTGTGCTAGATGGGTTTGGTAGATGTTTTGTGCTAGATGGGTTTGGTAGATGGGTTTGGTAGATGTTTTCAGTTTTGTGCTAGATGGGTTTGGTAGATGTTTTGTGCTAGATGGGTTTGGTAGATGTTTTCAGTTTTGTGGTAGATGGGTTTGGTAAATGTTTTCAGTTTTGGGGTAGATGGGTTTGGTAGATGTTTTCAGTTTTGTGGTAGATAGGTTTGGTAGATGTTTTCAGTTTTGGGGTAGATGGGTTTGGTAGATGTTTTCAGTTTTGTGGTAGATGGGTTTGGTAGATGTTTTCAGTTTTGTGGTAGATGTTTTCAGAAATATGTACGTTTTTAGATATAATTATTGGATCAAGATGCTGAGCCATGAACGACGAAACCCCGTCAAATAAACAAATTACTATCAAGCAGGGCGAGAACTTGATCACAGGTAAGAAAGCCGCAAACGCCTTTGTCGATCACTATGCCAGAGCAAACCACATCGAGGTCCCTGCAGATAAGCATACAGACATTAGCGAAGAGCTAAAGGGACACGAAAACATAAATACGGCTCCTGAAGAGCACATGATGGCCAAACTAACAATGCGCGAAATGGAAGAGGCTATGAGTACACTAAAGAAAAGGAAATCTCCCGGAAAAGACGGGATAACAAACGAAATGCTGATGGGGCTGGGCCAAACAGCGAAGAAGAAACTACTATCAGTCCTGAACCAAAGCTGGAAAAGGGGTATTGTACCCCAGGCATGGAAAGATGCAATACTTGTACCAGTACCAAAAACAGGGAAGGACAAAACAGATCCAAATGGATACAGGCCCATAAGCCTACTGAGCTGTGTCGGCAAGCTGATGGAACGGATGATAAACACCAGACTGATGTGGCATCTGGAAGAAAAACGAATACTAATTCCACAGCAAACCGGCTTTAGACAGCACAGATCCACTGAGGACCAGGTCATCCTCATAGCCCAGGAGATAGAAGATGCCTACCAGGCACAGAAACACACAGTAGCTGTTTGGGTGGATCTGGAAAAGGCATTTGACAAAGTCTGGAAGGATGGACTTAGAGTCAAGCTAAGAAGAAGTGATGTCTGTGGGAAGATGTACAAGTGGATCAACCACTACCTCAAACAAAGAACGGCCAGAGTCCAAGTACAAGGGCAGATGAGCAAAAAGGTGACACTCGAGCAGGGAGTACCCCAAGGGGGAGTATTGTCACCCACACTCTTCCTGGTATATATAAACGATATTACAGAGAATATACCAAGAAGAGTCCATAGCTCAATGTTTGCAGACGATCTGGCTATGTGGACCTCTGAAAAGAATCTCACCATAGCAAGAAATCGGATGCAGACGGCCCTAACATCGCTGGAAGAGTGGGCGAACTCATGGCTGGTCAAAATAAACGAGGAGAAAACCACGTGCACAATATTCTCGCTCTCATTAAAACCCCAAAGTACCAAATTAAGTCTGAATGGCAAAATCCTGCAGCCAAACGACAACCCAACCTATCTGGGAGTCACATTTGATCGGCGCATGACATGGAAAAGTCAGATTGAGAGAAACCGAATGAAAGCCAGAGAAAGAATGGCGATCATGAGGAAACTTGCTGGCACAAGCTGGGGAGCAGACGAAGGCATACTAAAGAAACTGTACACTGGAAGAGTGAGACCAGTTCTCGAGTATGGCATTGCGGCATGGACAACCGCAGCGAAGGCGAACTTCGATAAAGTTAACAAACTTCAAAACCAAGCCATGAGAATTATAACAGGTGGCATGAAGTCAACGCCAATTGTAGAACTCGAAAAGATTACAAAATTGCAATCCATGACCGATAGAAGAGACTGCAGAGCCCAGCTGCAGTCAGAGAAACTCAGAAGACTGACGGACCATCCAATGTACCAGAGACTAAACAATTTGGGAAATGGGAAACTAAA
The DNA here is from genome assembly GCA_036924085.1 of Ariolimax columbianus. NCBI lineage: Eukaryota > Metazoa > Mollusca > Gastropoda > Stylommatophora > Arionidae > Ariolimax > Ariolimax columbianus. Next base: position 67,737,935 of record JAVGWX010000017.1, read on the forward strand.
GCGGAGAAACTTTGCAGAAATAGCCAAAGCAAAGATGCACGAAGATCCCATAAACGCACTAACAACACCAAAACCCATCACTACTGTACGAAAACCTACTTGGCGGCAGGATATATTTCCAGAGGTGGTAGAAAATATACCAGGTATTGCAAACAAAAACTGCCAGAATGAAAAAGAAAGGAGAGACACTACCCTAAGCTTCATAACGAAAAGCTACCCAAGCATGGACTGGACCCATGCATACACCGACGGTTCTGTAACAAACACTACACAGAACGGAGGGGCAGGAGCATTCCTGAACCTACCAAATGGCAGAAAAATAACACTGTCATTCGCTACTGGTAAGTACACAAGCAATTTCAGAGCGGAGGCAGAGGCACTGAGGGCGGCAGTGGAAGAAATGATAACACACAGTGAAAATGAGAGCCATATAGTCCTGCTGACAGATGCTCTCGAAGTAGTCACAGCGCTAAAAAGCCAGAAAAACACTGAGCTTAATGACTTAAGAGCAGCACTCTGCAAACTGTGCCAGCAGTCCGCACCAAAAAGGGTAGTGGTACAGTGGGTTCCGTCACACTGCAACATCCAAGGCAACGAGGAGGCAGACAGACTGGCAAAAGAAGGTGCAAGGCTACCACAAACAGATACCAATATGACGTACGAAGAGTCAAAACGGCTTATCAAAGCCAGATACATGACCAAATGGGAAACCGAACATACTGGTTACACCAAAAACGATGCCTATTACCAGTTGAACCGAAGAGAGCAGGTCGTTGTCTTCAGACTTCGCACTGGCCACAACAGACTGAGGTACCACCTATTCAACAAATTGAAGATAGGGTGTACCGACGAATGCCCGTGCGGTACTGGTAAAATGACCACTGAACATCTGCTGCAGAACTGCCCGACATACGAGGATTAGAGAGAGCAGATGTGGCCATTGCCAGTGGAACTGCAAGACAAGCTCTATGGTAGTGGCGAGAGTCTCAGGATGACCGCCGCTTTTTTCGAGAAAATAATGGTTACTGTCTGACTGTGTGCGCAGAAGAAGAAGAAGGATCAAGATGCTGAGCAGTGGATGAGCTGCAGCGGTCAGATATCAATAGCTGACTGCTAGCATCAGTGCCAAGACCCTTCTACACATACACGCAGTGATCCTGGACAACAAGCTGCAACAGAGCAGACTGGCTAAGGAGAAGAAATCAAAGAGGGAAGGCAACCCCGTACTCAAAAATGCCTGCTGAAGATGGATGTGTCGGACCAAAATGTACAAATATTGCAATAAAGGTTTAAACTACGACATAACACATTCCGTTCTCCAGACTACCTCCTGCTACTTGCCAAGTTTTTTTCAGGGTTTGGCAGCGGAAGATTGAGAACGAACGAAGAAGAAGAATTACTGGCTACTGCCAGCTCATTCACTGCTGTCACTTCGGCCTCTAAGGTAAATAATTATAGAATAAAATCAAAATACAAATTCAAAATGTACTGAAGCACAGAAATATCCTGTTCGTTTACCTTTCCTTTATTCATATCTGCTTATATTTACAGAATATTCAGCACAACTGGCAAGTGAGGCAGTCTTTGGAGGGCAAGTTATCCCAAGCACACGATAATACGACAGATGCACTATTCCACTCGCCTGAAACACCCGTAAGTCTTAACTTAACGTCTTTATACTGATTTAGAAGCCTCTGCAGAGTCTGTATACAACCAGTTTCTTTTACGAGGGGCATTCAAATCAAACCGGCACTTTTTGTACTAGTTCTACCTGAATGGGTTGCACTATAGCGTGCTGGAACTACTATCATTAGTTAGGGGCGCTTGTGTCCTGTTACTGCTAAGTGGCCCACTTGCCGTGGGTCAATCGCGTGACAGATAAATAAAAATGGTGAACAACATTGTTAGTGCTTGCAGGGAACAGTGTGTTGTGAAGTTTCCTGTGAGAGAAGGCATGAACATTTTTTGAAGACTGCAATTACAATACGGTGATAGACACTCATTAACCTTCATCACCCCAGGGTCTAGACAAGTTGGACAAAAATCGAAATTCCAGAAAAAATTCATTATTTTGCACGGTGACCCTATCCATAGCCATTTTTTTAAATGCTGAATACGTCACCATCTACACTCTATATTTTTCCAGTAAAATTATTGTATGTTAGATTACAAATGGATTTTGAACGATTTTTCTTCTAACACTTCTAATACACTGATTGGGGCATCCGACTTTTTGAAAGGTGAAGTAGGTTGTTGGAAAAGATCTTTATCGAGTAGATCTGTTTATTTTGTTTGTTTAGATAAAAGAACTATGTTTGAATTGGAAACTGACAGTTGTGTCGATATTGTAAACACAGTATTGATATGTTGTTATGGATTTCTATGGGAGCGACTAGGCTTAGCCGTCGATTCCAAATTTTTCCGAGATTTCCATAAACTTTCAACTTCATCTTTTTGTATCTCAGAAACTAACAAACACACAACAAAAACAATAACACCCACAAGTTCTTTATTCAATTGTGTTTCTGCACACAAGAAAATCATATTTATTGACAAACAAACAGAAAAGTTACAAATTTTGAAAGTCGACTACCATAGCCAGATATAAATTTGCGTACATTTTTGTTAAAAAAATATCTGGCATCGTGCAGGTTAAGACATTTGAGAAAAAAACATGAAAAAAACTAGTAAAAGTTGATTACGGTTGAGCTTAATCAAAATTTAAAAATGGGTATGGTCAGATACCGCACCGAGACGAGAACACAAATAAAACCTACGTTACGACCAATAGGCCTTCATCAGGGACAACAACACTGAACTAACAAATCAACATATAAGAAAAAATGGTCAACTCATCTGTTTCAGGTAGTAGACGCTTCCTGTCTAAGCGACCGGCTGTGCCCAGCGCTCAATTGAAACTGAAATAGGAGCAGTCAAACAAAAAGTGGCGGAATATGCCTGATAAGCCAAATAGTGGTCCAGATAGGAGAACAAAGAGAAGGCAATATAAGCCGGGAGGGCGTGATATTGATATAAGAGAGGGGGGAAGAGAACTGATGGAAGAATGCGGGGGTGGGGGGGGGGAGGAAGATAAATAGATGGGGGCCAGTGTGAGGGTTTAAGAAAAAGTATGGAAGATCTTAATACCATGTGGTTGGAGACAGCCCATACTCGAGATAAGTCTGTTCTCAAGGGCGAATCGATGACGATCGTCAGAGAAGCACGAAACTAGACCAGTGACACTGACGTCAGCCATACCCCGGTGCTCAGGACCATTGAAGTGGCTGGCAATTGGGAAACCAGTGTGGTTGCGGATGTCGTTGAGGTTAAGACATTTGAATAGTGTAAACATTTTAGAGAAGACTGTACATACGTGAGTGATGATCCCGGCCGTGGTGGCTTTCAACTCAGCACAGTTATTCGTGTGAATATCCAGATTGTGGAACGCCTTATCCTGGATGTTGGTTTCCTACCCCGTGTGCCACTATCATCAGTGTACAGTACATTCATATTTTGAGTGATGTGCATAACCGTCTGCGGAAAAAAATGACCTGGTTTGATCACAAAGAGTGTCCTGCTCCTGCAAGATTACGCTCGACCTCATGGATCACCGCACTATTTGCCATCTGCAGCAGCTCGGCCTGGTAGGTATTGCCACATTCACCTTACAGCCCAGACCTCGCTCCAAGCAATTTCCACCTGTTTGGACCCCTAAAATAATTTCTGGGAGGTCAGTATTTCAGCACTGATGACGAAGTGAAACAAGCTGTCCTGGGTTGGTTCAGACATACTGACAAATATTTCTACGCTGAAGCTTTTCAAGCATTACTTAAACGCTGGGATAAGTGCATAAACGTTGCAGGAGGTTATATAGAAAAATAAATGGCATTTTGATTCTTTAAAAAAAAATCTTTTTTTCATTACAAAAAAAGTTCTCGTTTGACTTGTATGCCCCTCGTGCATTTAAAAAAAATCTAAAACCTGTGCACATCCAATCTATTCTTGAATGCATTAATTGACTCTGCCTCTCCTTTTTCTTGTCAATACATTCCAAGCATTCACCACTCTCTGACTAAAAACAATATTTCCTAATATCTAATCTGGACCTTTCTTTAGTTAATTTGTAGCTATGCCCTCTTGTTCTTGTAGGTGGTTGTATTTTGAAAAACTTGTTATAGTCTAATTTATCCATTCCTTTGATCATCTTATAAACCTGTATTAAGTCATCTCGAATTCTTCTTTATTTTAGACACTGTAGGCCGGAGTCTTTCTTCATAACTGTACTTCTGGAATCCCACTATCAGCTTTGCCGCTCTTCTTTGTATCCTTTCCAGCATGTGTATATCTCCTCTACGATAAAGACTGAACACCTGTACACAGTACTCTAGATGTAAATAATGCTTTATACAGTTTGACTATCACTTTCTTGCCCCTATGTTTAATATTTCTTTTTATCATACCTAACATTGCATTTGCCTTTTTCACTGCTACCTGGACTTGCTCACTCACCTTTCCTGTATGATCTATTATAACCCCTAGGTCTCTTTCCTTTTCTATTTTGCTAATATTGTTCTCGCCCATTTATCTACATTAAACTCCATTTGCCAGCTCACAGACCATTTTCAAATTTTATCTAAATCCGACCTCAATATATCCACTTTAGATGTGAGATTTCTACATAGTTTTGTGTCATTCATGAATTTTGCAATCATGGATTCGATTATTTCTGTAATGTTTAATTTCGGTTTTTGTCCGTTTCACTCCACCAAGTGTATGAGTGGAGTAGGAAGATAAAAAAACCGCGTGAGTTCTGAGACAGACTGTTCACGACTGGGTAAAGCGCACCAAGTGGTGACCCAAGAGTCGATTGCAGCTGTTGACCGCCTCGTAAAGAAAAATTGCCGATTGACTGTGAGTGAAAGGCATGCATCACTGTACTGGACCTTCATTCGCCGATGAATTTCTATAGGTTTCACCCCTTCGTTGCTAAAAAAACGGTTAATAGAACATTGCTGTTCTTTGGTGCATGTCAATAGGGCGATGGTCATGTTTGTCTATACCGTGATGACACATGCAGGACACTATTGACATCCTTGGTAACCATATTAACAATTTACAATACAAAGGCATGGTTTTTCTATCCCACTTTTCAGGTTTTTATTTGTAACCCCTTTGTGTCATCATATGTCCATTTTCACTCTAGTAGGAGCATATTGCCACCACAAAGGTTAGCCTCCTTGCAGGAAGTCTGTGTTACATCATGTATGTGCTCTTGCAGAGATGGTTAATTTACTTTATTTGACATGATGAGGTTGCCATCCACATGCACATCCCTACTTCGGTGGCTTTAGCAACATGTTGTTTTCAAAGCTGCTTGTACTGAATTCTTAACGCAGGTCTAATTTTCTTTAGTTGCGTGTTTGCTAAGGCTTTTCTTATATCCCAGGCCAAACTGAGGAAGGTGGACCTGAGACCTCCTCACTGTTGTGCAGTGCATGGCTTCTCATCAGACTCATGTCAGGAGAATAAAAGTATTGATCCCCACCTCGTTGACCGAGCTGCTGTAACACAGGATGTGAGGTGGGGATCTGGGGCAATATGTTTCACCTGAACCTGATGCTAATCTTGCTGCAGCGTCTCCCAGTGACAAATGCTGCTGAGTATACTTTGCTTATTAGTTTCATAGTGATGCTTCCTCCCCATTTCCAATGGCATCTTTGTCTGAGCCATCCGTATAAGCGTGTGTCCAGGCTGTCGGTGGAAATTTTTGGTTAATGTAATTTGTAACTATGTGTTTTTTCTGTTCCTCTGTTTGTGACTTTTTGTTTTCGATGTTGGGGATATTGCATAAAAGATCAGGGAAGTGTCTTCCTTTCCAGAGGCAGCGGATGGTGCATGCTGGTATTGGTTTTATTTTTCCGTTAAAAAGTGCAGCATTGTTTTTAATTATTTTTTTGCCTGGACTGTAAAACTTTTCTTTTTCAGCTTGCCGTGTCCCAGCCCATTTAGTCTGTGGACCCCAGTATTCACATTGAATGTATGTCATGTATAAGTGTACTATTAATTGATGAAATATTTGTTTCTCTTCCCGAATTCATCATCGTGACTTACAAGAGCAAATCACTGGCTGGCGATTCGAGCTTATTGCTGTCTCCGCCCTCTATCATCCAGGAAACACTGCCTGAGGAGGTACTCGAGGAGGTGTTTTGTCTTCCCCATAAGGTAATTAGTCCTAGCGACAACCAGGCCGTGACAAAAGGGCATACCAATTCATTTTGACAACATTTAGCCACTTGAAAAATTGGTCCATTAACTTGACTTCATACAGCCCTTGGTCCATTAACTTGACTTCATACAGCCCTTGGTCCATTAACTTGACTTCATACAGCCCTTGGTCCATTAACTTGACTTCATACAGCCCTTGGTCCATTAACTTGACTTCATACAGCCCTTGGTCCACTAACTTGACGTCATACAGCCCTTGGTCCACTAACATGATTGCATACAGCCCTTGGTCCATTAACTTGACTTCATACAGCCCTTGGTCCACTAACACGACTTCATACAGCCCTTGGTCCACTAACTTGACTTCATACAGCCCTTGGTCCATTAACGTGACTTCATACAGCCCTTGGTCCATTAACTTGACTTTATACAGCCCTTGGTCCACTAACTTGACTTCATACAGCCCTTGGTCCATTAACTTGACTTCATACAGCCCTTGGTCCACTAACTTGACTTCATACAGCCATCGGTCCACTAATGTGATTTCATACAGCCCTTAGTCCATTAACTTGACTTCATACAACCCTTGGTCCACTAACACGACTTCATACAGCCCTTGGTCCATTAACTTGACTTCATACAGCCCTTGGTCCATTAACTTGACTTCATACAGCCCTCAACCAATAACTTGACTTCATACAGCTCTCAACCAATAACGTGACTTCATACAGCCTTCAGAATGGTTAGAGTTTAAGAACCCAGATTTATATTATGGTCCACTTTTATTTTGATGACTGACAATTATGAGCTGACTTGACTTGCTCCTCTTCTACCATGGGGTGTAGATGTTTCTTTTATTTTGCGTGTGGCTTATAGTTTCTACAGAATGGTGACATCTGTCTCATGTACAATAATAATTAACAAAATATGAATATTTCGCAATACTGAAGGTGATAATGGTGAAGTGAGAGGGTTGGTTGATGGTCGATACACCTGAAGGTGATAATGGTGAAATGAGAGAGTTGGTTGATGGTCGATACACCTGAAGGTGATAATGGTGAAGTGAGAGGGTTGGTTGATGGTCGATACACCTGAAGGTGATAATGGTGAAGTGAGAGAGTTGGTTGATGGTCGATACACCTGAAGGTGATAATGGTGAAGTGAGAGGGTTGGTTGATGGTCGATACACCTGAAGGTGATAATGGTGAAGTGAGAGGGTTGGTTGATGGTCGATACACCTGAAGGTGATAATGGTGAAGTGAGAGAGTTGGTTGATGGTCGATACACCTGAAGGTGATAATGGTGAAATGAGAGGGTTGGTTGATGGTCTACAGCTGAAATTATAGCCATACCTCTAGTTGAAAAATGTAAAGACAAATTAATCCGACAACAGTGTTTTTTTAAACATCGTTAATCAGTTAAGTTCATTCTGGTTTATTGACCTGGGATACTTTGTCCAGCCAATACTCTACTCATTCCATTTTTATGTCTCATTTGTTGGAAACCAATTGGGCACTCGGTGGTCTCGAGGTAAGGGGTCCGCCTCAGGTGCTGGAGGTCGCAGACGCAAATCACGGTGGAGACAGGATATTTTTCACGTGGATCTTCTGATAAAAATTCCTCTTATCTCTGGGTAGTGAGATTGAACACCCGTGATCAGTGTCGAGCACATTAAAAATTCTTTGGCAGTTGGAAATGGAAAAAAGTAGGCTTAATGGCTGCTGATTCAAGTTCAAAATCTACCCAAGTTATTTATATCTTTCCCCAGGTGGTTTGTTAAAAGCAGTTATAGATAGTGTCTAACTGGCTGCGGGTCTACTTAGCTCTAGTGTTTGAGTCTATTAAGACTGGTTTAAACCACCCTCCAAGAAACTGGTTGTATACAGACTCTGAAGAGTCTTGTAAACCTCAATAAAGACGTTAAGTTAATTAGAAGCTCATAATTTTTGAGTTGCCATAACATCACTTTCTGTGTCTATCCATTGTCAGGCATGTGTGCCTTAAGCCCGCACATCTATTTTCTTAATTCAGCATTTGTTACCAAGATGTAACAGTGCATTAACTTAACTTAACTTAACGTCTTTATACTGGTTTAGAAGACCCTGCAGAGTCTGTATACAACCAGTTACATTTACATCACCTTGCTCTAAAAGCTATGCGCATTCAGTTTATTCTTAAATGCATTTACTGTCCCTGCCTCCACTACCTCCCCTGGCAATGCATTCCAAGCAGACACCACTCTCTGACTAAAATAATATTTCCTAATATCTAACCTGGACCTCTCTTTAGTCAGCTTGTAGCTATGCCCTCGTGTTATTGTAGGTGGCTGTATTTTAAAAAACTTGTAATAGTCTAATTTATCGATTCCTCTGATCATCTTATAAACCTGTATTAAGTCACCACGAATTCTTCTCTCTTCGAGATACTGTAGGCCGGTTTTTCTGAGTCGTTCCTCATAACTGTAATTATGGAATCCCACTATCATCTTTGTCGCTCTTTTTTTGTATTTTTTCTAGCATGTTTATTTCCCCTCTATGATAAAGACTCCACACCTGTACACAGTACTCCAATCTAGGTCTAACTAAAGCTTTATACAGTTTGACGATCACTTCCTTGCTCCTATGTTTAATATTTCTTTTTATCATACCTAACATTGCATTTGCCTTTTTCACTGCTACCTTAACTTGCTCACTCACCTTTCCTGCATGATCTATTATAACCCTTAGGTCTCTTTCCTTATCTATCTTTCTAATATTGTTTTCTCCCATTCTGTAATTATGTTCCATATTGGATCTACCCATGTGGATGACTGTACATTTATCTACATTAAACTCCATTTGCCAGCTTACAGACCATTCTCGAATTTTATCTAAATCCGACATTAATATATCCACTTCCGCTTTAGATGAGACACTACTGCATAGTTTTGTGTCATCAGCAAATTTTGCAATCATGGATCTCATATCAATGTCCAAATCATTTATATATATCAAGAACAAAATTGGTCCCAAAACCGAGCCATGTGGCACACCACTTTTCACTTCACTCCACTCAGAGTACTCCTTATTTATGCCTACCCTCTGCCTTCTTCCCGTTAACCAATTTTCAATCCATTTGGCAAGTTCCCCACCTATTCCATGTGATTTTAACTTTCGAAATAATCTTTGATGAGGTACTCTATCAAAGGCCTTTGCAAAGTCTAGATAAATAACATCCACTGGCTCCCCTTTATCTATGATTTTAGTAACCTCCGCCATGAATTCTAATAGATTTGTTAAGCATGATCTCCCTCTAGTAAACCCATGCTGACTATTTCTAATTAGATTAAACTTGTATAAATGCATTACAATGTTCTCTTTGATTATTGACTCTAACAATTTACAGACTATGCTCATTAAACTCACCGGTCTATAATTTGCTGGATCTGATTTTTTGCCTTTTTTGAATAAGGGAACACTCCTGCATCTTTCCAATCCTGTGGAACAATCCCTTTTGTAAGTGATTGAGAACTTAATATAGCCAATGGTTTTGCTAGTTGGTCTCTAATTTCATACAGCAATTTTGGATGAATACCATCTTGACCTGGACATTTATTCACTTTCAACCCCTCCAATTTTTTAAAAACCATTTCCTCTGTAATACAGATTGATCTTAATCCCGCTGTATCCATGTCTCTTTGAAAAATATCTATAGGCTCTGGGATCTCGGAGCAGTCCTCCTTTGTGAAGACTGTGCTAAAGTACTGATTGAGCAGATTAGCTGCCTCCCTATTCTCACTTATTATTTTCCCTGTACTGTCTATGAGAGGGCCTACTTTGTCTTTCGTTCTTTGTTTATTTCTAACATAAGAGAAGAAGCTTTTACTGTCAGTCTTGATCCTCTGAGCAAGTTTTTTTTTCAAAGTCTATTTTTGCTGTTTTATTCGCTTTCTGAGATATGTTCTGCTTGTCCAAATATTTTACATATGTTTCTTTTGATTTACCTGCCTCTATATATTTTTTCCATGCTTTATTTTTTGCTCTTCTACATTTCACTACAAATCTAGTTATCCACTTTTTACGCTTGGGGTTTACCTCCCTACATGGAACACATTCCTCTTTTAGCGTTTCTAGAACTGTTTTAAAACTTTCCCACTCCTGTTCAACATCTGTTCCTACGACAATATCTTTCCAGATTATGTGGTTCGCTGCCTCTTTCATCCTCTTAACATCTGCCTTAGAGTAGTCGTATGTTCGCGTGTTTATGTTTACTTCTTTCCCTGCAATAAGATCCCAACGGATAATTTGATGGTCACTTGAGCCAAACAGTTCCCAAACATTATTTGACTCATAGCTGACCAAGACCCTATTCCGCCTCCACGTGCCGACCCTGAAATAGGCTACACTAGTCACTGGTGTAGTCTTGCCAAGACCCTATTCTGCTCCACGTGACAACCCTGAAATAGGCTACACTAGTCACTGGTGTAGTCTTGCCAAGACCCTATTCCGCCTCCACGTGACGACCCTAAAATAGGCTACACTAGTCACTGGTGTAGTCTTGCCAAGACCCTATTCCGCCTCCATGTGCTGACCCTGAAATAGGCTACACTAGTCACTGGTGTAGTCTTGCCAAGACCCTATTCTGCCTCCACTTGACGACCCTGAAATAGGCTACACTAGTCACTGGTGTAGTCTTGCCAAGACCCTATTCCGCCTCCACGTGCTGACCCTGAAATAGGCTACACTAGTCACTGGTGTAGTCTTGCCAAGACCCTATTCTGCCTCCACTTGACGACCCTGAAATAGGCTACACTAGTCACTGGTGTAGTCTTGCCAAGACCCTATTCCGCCTCCACGTGGCGGCCCTGAAATAGGCTACACTAGTCACTGGTGTAGTCTGGCCAAGACCCTATTCCGCCTCCACGTGGCGGCCCTGAAATAGGCTACACTAGTCACTGGTGTAGACTGAATAAGGGATAGGGATCGCAGTCGGAAGGCAAACCCTATATTCACAAAAATGTGTCAGGCCAAAAAGTGCCGACATTGCAGCCTCTTTGTAAACCACGACACAACGTCCTTTTCGGGACGGACACCAAAGAATTGAGCGTCTAAATCAGTGCTCTTCAACCTGGCCACTAGCACCCACTAATGGGCGATTTTAGCTTTCCTGTCGGCGTTAGCAGAATCATTACTTTCTGTTTTAAAAACATGTTATTATTATGGCAGAGTCTACACAACCTGAGGAAACTGGCAGAATACCAGAAATTTGTGTTTTTCCTGTGGCAGCATATGGCTGTAAAACATGGAAGTTACCCAAACTTCAAGGAAGAGAATCGAGTCCTTCGAGTCTAAATGTTATAGAAGGGTTCTCAGAATACCAAGTACCGAAAAAAAGAAGAATGCAGACATTCGACAAGAGTTGGGCATAAAGGAATAAAGGACAACAGGTTCATAAATTCCATCATGAACAAAATGTTGAAATACTTTGGCCACATCAAAAGACACAACTGTCTTGAGAGAACGAAAATGGAAGGTATGGTGCCGAACAAGATAGGCAGACCAAGAATGTGATGTTTCCAAGATGTCATACTTGGGCACGACTCTGGAGATTTGGCAAGAGATCGAGTTTCATTCAGACGGGTTGGGATGGGAGTGACGTTCTGCAAAGGACATACCACATGATGGGGATGATGTAGTAAAAACGTCCCAAATACGCAGACACAGTGGGCTGTCGTGACATTTTCTTCAATTAACATTTTGCAATGCAGTAAGGAAAATTTAGCCTCATAAAAGTGGGCGTGAAGTATAAAAGGTTGAGAAGCAATGGTCTAAATCGTCCTTGAATAAGGTTTGGCACTGCATTCTTTGTTGTGTGTTGTGACAATTATTTGATGTGATAAATATGTTCACAACAATGCATATTTGGGTAAAACTCCAAATTGCAAATGAATAACATCAACATTTAATCACACAATTTTCAGAGCATTACTTGCTCTGCTTACTTTGAGTATGGTAAGTCTGCATTTTTTCAGAGTTGTCATTGTTTTTATCAAGTTTCTTTTTGGGTTTTTAGTTTATGACCCTGTTGTTGGTTGAGGTTATCTTTTGGTGGTTGGAAAATGTCAACAGAAAATGTTTGGGCTTTTATTTTATTTGTTGTTTATTTCTGTTTAGTAGGAGGCTGCGTGGCCCAGAGGTGAAGCAAATATCATCAGATATTTTTGTTGATGTCTGTTTAGTAAGAATTATCGCAGAATGCAAAAGTGTCGAAGACAATCGTGAAGAACTAGAAAACAGCAATGTTTAAAGAAGGACCTTAGTTAACGAAAGATCTTCCGAGACTAGGTCAGGCGCATATTGTTGCGTTAACTCACGTACTTCTTTAAACATCGTTGTCCAGTTCTTCACTGTTGTTTTCGACGCACTTTTGTCACCATACGCTGCATGCATGCTGCGATGAATGTCAACTGATCGACATCCATCAGCTGTTAGAAACCAAATCACCGCTCGCTGATCAACTCTGGACGGATTCTGTATCACACCCGCCATGTTTTCAACGGTCTGCTGAGGAAACTATGAGTCGGAGGATAATTAAATTTTGCAAACTTGACAGTTATTATGTACTATTTACACCTGAAGTGACGTCATCATGCGCATCGTACATATGTTCACTTGTTGCAGTTTGGTCCGGTTTCATTTGAACACGCCTCGTACATAGACGAGATCAAAGTCTCATCTTTCAGTTCCGAACAGGACACACCATAGTCAATAACCACTTTTATTTTTTAAATTTATTTTTTGCATTCGCCTTATTTGTCTTATCCCCAAGGCGGTGTTCGTTGCACTGTGGTTTTTATTTTGCGCCTGTCGTCCCAGTACATCCAACTTCAGCATGCATTTAATGTAAGGGCCTGCTTCCTCCTGCATTTTTTAAGGGTTTGCTTCCCCAGGGTAACGGCCAGTGCTGTGATCGGGATCGAACCCAGCACCTTCTGGTTGTGAGCCGTGTCACTTAACCACTAGCCCAAGCCGTCCCCAATAGCCACTTGAACTGCATCAATCCCCAGCATCTGTCCTTGTGCAGACATTGCTCTCACCCTCATGAAACAGTTAGACACCTACTCATTGAGTGCAAGGCTCTTGCGGCACGTGAGGAAAATATTCTTAAAAGCACTCCGATAATTACAACCCACTGCACAGAGCAGTGAAACAACTGAAGAAGACCTATATAAGAATGGCATTGGGCTGCCAAGAGCAGGCTCTGTAGGTGGACAGACATGTCTCAACCCAAAGCCAAAGATAACATCAAAACAGTTTGAGCCAAAGAGACGAGAGTACAATTTTCACGTTCTGAACAAGACATCTGCACTTGAACACCTCTAGAGAGTTACCACTGACCACACCATACTGCAAGCTCTGTGGAACGAATCAGTAAACCACCATCTTCTGGATTGTCCATCATTGTCAGAATTGCAGAAGCAACCTGAGATGAATGTATTCAAAATCTTGTAGTCCAGGAACTTATTTGCTTGGGCCTTTCAGCGTCAGGTTATGAAAAGGTTTCTTGACTGGGCCCTAGTACAAGTATGTACGTGGGCCTTTCAGTGCCAGGTTATGAAGATGTTTCTTGACCAGGCCCTAGTATGTGCTTCGTACATGGAAAGCTTTACTGCTTCTGTTATTTCTGCTATCCATCTTTTACGTGGTTGGCCTTTGGCATTGTATCTGTGTAGCATCTGAGGGATACTGTCTGGTGTTTGACGTGTCACGTGGCGGAACCATTTGGTTTGCTCTCTCTTGATGAGGTCTAGCTCTGGTGTTGTACCTACTTGTCTCTTGATGAGGTCTAGCTCTGGTGTTGTACCTACTTGTCTCTTGATGAGGTCTAGCTCTGGTGTTGTACCTACTTGTCTCTTGATGAGGTCTTGCTCTGGTGTTGTACCTACTTGTCTCTTGATGAGGTCTAGCTCTGGTGTTGTACCTACTTGTCTCTTGATGAGGTCTTGCTCTGGTGTTGTACCTACTTGTCTCTTGATGAGGTCTAGCTCTGGTGTTGTACCTACTTGTCTCTTGATGAGGTCTAGCTCTGGTGTTGTACCTACTTGTCTCTTGATAAGGTCTAGCTCTGGTGTTGTACCTACTTGTCTCTTGATGAGGTCTAGCTCTGGTGTTGTACCTACTTGTCTCTTGATGAGGTCTAGCTCTGGTGTTGTACCTACTTGTCTCCTAATATCTTCGTTTCTGATTCTATCCATTCTTGTTACTCCAAACATTCTGCTCAGGTATTTCATTTCTGTTGTTACAATATTTCTTTTATCTTTGTTAGTTAATGTTCAAGTTTGGCACTGATAGCAGAATATGGGTAGGAATATTATGTTGAATATGTTTCTTTTTGTATCCATTGTCGCATCCAGTAACTAAGAAACCAAAACATTTGGACCTTCTGATCTAATGATCAGATTGCTTCTTATTATTATTACAAGGAATTTCTTATCACTAATTAATACACACCCGACTCATTATTTTTGACTAATTCATTTCAGCAAAGTCAAGGAAAGAGGGAACAGACAAAATCAGCGAAGAAAATAATGTTTACAGATTTGCCAAAACAAGCAACAAAGGTATCTTTTGTCAGTTCAAGATGTTAGTGTATAGCTGAGAGATTAGGTGTTTACTGTCAGCTTTCCTGACCTCCTCTTCATCTGATGCTGATTGGTTTTCCCCACTCTTCTCTTTCCTTGTGGATTCCAAACCAGTGCATGTCAAATTATGTTGCTAGGTTTCTCTCTGAGGGTGCATTAAATTCATCTTCATTTTGTTCTCTCTGCGATCTCTAGCTGCATTAGTGGACATGTTCTTAGCAGGAGATCTGCATTTGTTATTATGAAAGGTCATCTCCGAAGGGGCTTGAAATGACAATCATTAAATTGTGATAGGAATTTGAAACACTATGCCGTTATCATGTGAGTTGTCAGGATCTTTGACAAGGACTTCAAGCATGTCCTGCAGGTGGTATCACGGTACAAACAAGCCACATTAGGCCATAATAATGTAAAAGTAAAGATCCCGTTAGTGCGCGAGTGTGGCACACTGGAAATAGGGTGTTAGTCCCAAATTATTCTTGACCAAAGCACACTAGAGGTGATGTGGTCAACATCCCGCCAGACACATTTACTTTTCCAGATTATTCTGATACCCGCTTTTTGAGGCTGGTTGACCCGGGGAGTTGCGATCGGAATATAATTCAGGCACCAACTGGATATCGAACCCCGATTGCTTGCCTGGGAAGACAGTGTTTTAACCCCTGTGCAACCTTCCCCCCAAAACACACACACATTAGGCCATTGTAGCCATTTGAAAGATTGTCGCCCCTCAAGTGACATGAACCAAATAGCACATTTCCAGACACAAAATATGTTAGTTCGGTCATCTCATGAGAATGCACCTTCATCAACTTCCACTGATGGCTAACAATGCTGGTAGATCTGGTTACAGGGGGGGGGGGGGGGGGGGGCGGCGGCCGCGAGGCAGATGGATAGATGACAGAGTGATTGTGCAATGACATGAGTTCACATTGACCTACACAAAGCACTTGGCACAGGACAGACGATTTGAGCTCCCCTCGACGCTTAACGGCAGAAGTGGAAAGGAAAATAACTAAGGGCTCGTAGGGCCTATCCAGCCTCATTAATTGGGTGCCTGGGCCGACGTAATGCTGATCACATCACTCCTAGTGTGCCGTTGGTCAAGAAAATATACGCCTGACACCATAATCTAAATTTGCCAGGTGGCATATGAATGGAACCTTTACTTTATTTTTGATTTAGTAAGTGGTGCAGAGGAGGTTCCGATCGAGCATCAACACCGATAAAACGAGAAGTTTCCCTGGAGCTGATATAGGAAGCGACCACGATCTGGTTATGATGACCATGCGTCTGCGATTGAAGGGAGTCGCAAAGAAGGATGTGACCAGGCTAAAGTTTTACCTGGAAAAACTAATGGACCCAAAAATCACTGAAGTGTTCCAAGCAAGGGTGGGAGGGAGATTTGCGCCACTGTTGGCTCTCAGAGAGGGACTGGATACAGATACAGTCACACACAGAGTCTCTTAACGCAGCTCTCATAGATACTGCAACAGAGATCCTGGGATGCGACCAAACAAAAAAGAAGCCATGGGTGACGAAAGACATTCTAAACCTTTGTGATAAAAGAAGGTCACTGAAAAAACACAATCACCCACCGGAAGATGTCGGCAGTTATAAAGAGGTCAAGAAAGCCATAGAACAAAAGATGAGAGGCGAAAGAAGCGTGGATATGTGAGCAATGCGCAAACATCGAAGAGAGACTAAACAGAAATGATGCTAAAGGAGCACACACGGTTGTCAAAGAACTAGTAACACCAAGACAAAGCAAGAACCTTATGATCCATGATAAAAGCGGCAAGTGCCTTATTGAGGAAAATGACGTACTGGCAAGATGGACAGAGTACTGTTCCAAGCTATATAACTATGAATGGCGAAGCGAACCTGAAAAAACAATCCCCCCAACACCAACAAATATAGAGAATAACCAACTGATAACGAAGGAAGAGGTAATTGCAGCGGTAAAGACATTGAGTAGAGGGAAGGGAAGGCAGCTGGCGTGGACAATATACCGGCAGAGCTCTTATAGGCAGGTGGAGAGGTAGTGGTGGAAGGCCTGACACACATCTGCAACAAAATATGGGCGACAGGAAACTGGCCGGACTTATGGACGAAATCAATTGTTATACCGCTACATAAGTCTGGAAACCTAAAGCTGTGCCAAAATTACAGAACAATAAGCCTCATCAGCCACCCTAACAAGGTCATGTTTAGATTAATCCTCGACCGATTGCAACCCCAAGCAGAGAACATTATTGCCGAGGAGCAAGCAGGGTTCAGACAGGGAAGAAGCACTACGGAACAGATATTTAATTTAAGGCTGCTAAGCGAGAAATATCTAGAACAACAGCAAACACTGTATCATGTGTTTGTGGATTTTAAGAAGGCATTTGATAGGGTATGGCATAAAGCGCTTTGGGCAACCATGAGGATGTATAATATCAACGGAAATATTATAACGGTCCTTGAACACCTGTATGACAAGGCGTCTAGCGCAATTCTTGTGAATGGGAGGCGAGGGGACTGGTTTCGCACATCAGTTGGTGTGAGACAGGGGTGTACACTCTCTCCAACTCTTTTCAATATATTCCTTGAGGGAATTATGAGTGAGGCACTTGGAGGTCACGTTGGTACTGTCAAGATAGGGGGCCGAACGATTACCAACCTTCGTTTTGCAGATGATATCGACGGGTTGGGGTGTTCAGAAGCAGAACTCCAGGAATGGGTCAGAAGCCTCGATGAAACAGCTCTGACTATGGTATGGAGATAAATGCTGGAAAGACAAAATTAATGACCAACAACGCCACGGGCTTCAACAGCAGGATAAAAGCAAACGGTCAGGAACTCGAAGTGGTTGACCGTTTTAAATATCTTGGGTCGATTGTCAGTGATGAAGGATCAAAATGTGAAGTATTGGCCAGAATAGCACAGACAATAGCGGCGCTTGCACAGCTTAACAAAATCTGGCAAGATAAACGGTTAGCACTACGCACGAAAATCAGATTAATGTGTACACTAGTCCTGTCAATATTCCTCTATGCGTGTGAGACATGGACAGTTACAGCTGACCTTCAACGAAGGATACATGCCTTGGAGATGAGATGTTTCAGAAAACTTTTAAACGTCACGTACAAACATCGAGTTACAAATGAGGAAATACGAGATAGAATTACAACAGCAATATGGGCTTTTGAAAACCTCTTGGCAACTGTCAAAAGAAGGAAACTCACTTGGTACGTTCACATATTGAGATAAAATGGACCAGTCTCCGACCAGAAGAGTCACAGGCAGTGGCATCTGACAGAGAGGGGTGGTGTGGGGTTGTGAGGATATCTTCATGTGTGCCCCAACGACCTCACCGGTTACGGGATGACCTGACCTGAAGTGGGATCAAGATGCTGAGCAGTGCATGAGCTGCAGTGGTCAGCGACCCATAGCTGACTGCTAGCGTCAGGGCCAGCGAACCAGAGCTGCCAAGACCCTTCTACACCTCCACACGGTGTACCTGGATAACAGGCTGCAGCAGGGCAGACTGGCTAAGGAGAAGGAAATGCTAACCCGGTACTCAAAAAATGATTGCTGAAGTCAGATGTGTTGGACCGAAAGGTGCAAATATCGCAGCCAAGTTGTAAACTACAACACAACGCATTGCGTTCTCTGGACTACATTCTGCTACTTAAGCCCTGTCAGGATTTGGTAGTGGGAGATTGAGAACGAACGAAGAAGAAGAAGATTTAGTAAGTACATTAATTTTATTTTTCATTTGGTTGTAGTTTGCGAGACAGAAGAACCAAGTCATCTGCAAAGTTCAGATCATTATCTTTTTGTCAAAAGCAATTGAAATCCATTTTTGTATGTTGAAGTTGTGTTCCTTATAATTCAGTAAATGGCCAGCAATAATAGTTTTATCTCAAAGTTCTCCCAGTAAAAATAGTTTTATCTCAAAGTTCTCCCAGCAAAAATAATACTTCTTCTGCGTTCATTCTCAATCTCCCGCTACCAAGCCCTGATTAGGGCTTTGCAAGATATTGTCCGGAGAACGGAATGCGTTGTGTCGCTAGTTTACAGCTTCACTGCGATATGTGCACCTTTCGGTTCGACACATCCGTCTTCGGCAGAAAAAATAGTTATATCTCAAAGTTCTCCCAGCAAAAGTAGTTCTATCTCAAAGTTCTCCCAGCAAAAGTAGTTCTATCTGAAAGTTCTCCCAGCAAAAGTAGTTCTATCTCAAAGTTCTCCCAGCAAAAATAGTTCTATCTCAAAGTTCTCCCAGCAAAAGTAGTTCTATCTCAAAGTTCTCCCAGCAAAAGTAGTTCTATCTCAAAGTTCTCCCAGCAAAAGTAGTTCTATCTCAAAGCTTTCCTAAATTTTTACATCATGAAGAACTCTACACTTCATATTCTGGCATTCAAGGTTATTCCAAAAACCAAAACATCGTAGCTAACCATTGTGAAATATAAATTTTGGTCCCGTCAGACTTACAACACAAGTTGTGCACACACATTAATCAGGGTTGAATGGGACCGTAAAGAGTTACGCTGAACAACGAGATAATGTTAAAAGTAAGCATTTGTAGGCCATCAATGAATTTGAGTTTTTATTGAATCCAGAGTGGTCTGTTGGGGTCTTTGTATATAACGAAGAAAAGAATAGCACCACTGCCCCATAGAAAGCATGTCGTAAGAGGCGACTAACTGTGTGACATGGCATAACACCGGCCATGGTTATGTAGTTTGTTAAGAGCAGCATAGATGGCAACTAACAGACTACGGGTCTATTTTGCTCTAGTGTTCGAGTCAATTAAGATGGACGTGCACATCGGTTAACTACCATCCAAGAAACTTGTTGTATACAGACTCTGTAGAGTCTTCTAAACCAGTATAAAGAAGTTAAGGTAATAGAAAATGGTTTGTAGAAC
Organism: Ariolimax columbianus; assembly: GCA_036924085.1. Lineage (NCBI taxonomy): Eukaryota > Metazoa > Mollusca > Gastropoda > Stylommatophora > Arionidae > Ariolimax > Ariolimax columbianus. The sequence continues at coordinate 67,757,698 of JAVGWX010000017.1, forward strand.
CGACTTCATGCCTTTATGTAATCTGAACACAACGGGATTCAAACCTGCTACATTGGGATTGTGAATCAAGCTAGCAACCCCTAAGCCACCAAATCTCCGCAGTTTTTTTACTCAGTTTCGAGATAATGTTAAAGGTACCGTGGAACCTCACTTTTCACACACAATTCGTTCCAAGAGACTGTTCGAAGTGCAATTTGTACGAACACCGAATCAATTTATTTACAAGAAATAATTTAAGTTGGATTAATTCGTTCCATGCCTCGAGGTGATTGTTTACTTAATAATACTAAATACATAAAATCATACATAAAAACGGGGCAAAGATGCAACAGTGAATGAAGCTGACAGCAACCAGCGACTCATACCTGGCTGTTGACGGCAACCAGCGGCTCATACCTGACTGCTTTCATCAGGGTCAGCGAACCAAATCTGACCAAGTCCTAGAAACAGGCTGCACTATGACTGGTCTGGCCAAGGGATAGGGAATACAATGGGAAGGCCAGCCTGGCACTCAAAAAAGCCAGCTGAAATCAGATGGTCCAAAAGTTGCACATATGGCAGCCTTGCTGTAAACTATGACACAACATTCTTTTCGGATTGGATGCCGAAGAAGATACATAAAAACTAGTGAACCAATTAATGAACGCTATCATTGAACAGGTTATTGCTTTTGTTGACTGCACTGTTAGGGTACCATTTTTCCACCAGGCTCTGTGTTTTCTCCTAATGGTAACACAGTTTCTGGTACTTGTGCGTTAATTCACCCACGGATTATAAGAGGTCAAATTTAGTAGAATCTAGCCACACGAAGCACCATACTTTTCAATTCGCGCGTCTTCAATTCGCACGGTAAACCTATGTCCATGTCATTCTCAGATCTAACACCGTACGTGGAAGATGGATTTCTTGCACACGCAAGAAAATAAATTGTGTGCAGTTTTTGCAGGAAAGACGACTTATACACACAGTCCGACTGTGTGCTAAAAATCATGTTATGACTTGTTATGTCTCTCACAGTTCGCCAAGATCGTTAGAGATGTCGCACATGTCAGCAGGACATTCCTGTTCGTTCTGGCACATGGTTAGAGGGCACACGTCTGTCCTATAGGGAGATTATTCTCTTCATGCCCTGAGTAAAGAGATGACTAGCATTGCTTTCTGTAAATCAGAGCTAGGAACTGCCAACAATGCCGCCATAAAATGGAACAGTAACCTCCGTGAGGTTTGTGCATATTTGTTAATTGCCCACAAAACTCACAAACCAGCATCAACGTCCTTTTTAGGGCTCACAAAAAAACAAAAAAACTGCAGCCAACCAAACTGCACCCTGATAGCTAGACTCCTTATAATTATTTTTGTACGGAAGCCCGTGTGGTCATAGAATTTCAGAATGGGTGAATTAACGCACAAGAACCCAGTTTCTTAATTTATGTAGTGCAAATGCTCCCTTATTTCAGTTCCTCCATTTTTGGGTATATTTCATCACTCATCATCGTAGGCGTCTTAGTCTCTGTAGACCATGCGCGTGGCGCCCTCTGAGTTTTGTCCAGCTCTGTCTCCCATATTTCGACACTGTCTGCTATGACTGTAAAGGCCGTCCACAGATCGTACAACCATGCTGAGGTGGCTGGCTTGCTCCGTGATCTCTTCAGTCTGTCTCTTTTCTCTGCAGCCAGAAGGCCTCTACGAGCGTCGGCAGCCACTATGCCCCTTCTGTCTTCAAACAGCTCTACATTTGGTTGAGACGAACCACATTCACATGATACAGTCCTGGCTTGGCTTGGCTTCGTTCGTTCTTAATCTCCTGCTACCAACTCCTGAAAGGGCTTACGTAGCAGAATGTAGTCCAGAGAACGGAATGCGTTGTCGTAGTTTACAGCTTGACTGCGATATTTGCATCTTTTGGTCCAACACATCCGACTTCAGCAAGCATTTTTTGAGTACCGGGTTAGCATTCCCTCTTCGATCCCTTCTCCTTAGCCAGTCTGCCCTGCTGCAACCTGTTATCCAGGATCACCGCGTGGAGGTGTAGAAGGGTCTTGGCAGCTCTGGTTCGCTGGCCCTGACGCTAGCAGTCAGCTATGGGTCGCTGACCACTGCAGCTCATGCGCTGCTCAGCATCGTGATCCCGATACAGTCCTAATTCCTGGCAAACGCATAAGTGCCAAGTCAAATTTTATTAGAAAAAGTTTGACGAATCTCGAGTTATAGGTTAGAGAGGTGGATGAATGCCGGGTGTCACTGTATACATCTGTAGATCATCAACGAATTTAGAGTTTTTGCTCAATTTTGATATAATGTTGGAAAGATAAATTGATATGGCTTCTGTTAATGCTAGCTTTAGCACCTTAGACTTTGCTTGTGTAATATATGTGACAAAACCTGGATGGTCTCTCTTTTGTCTTAAATCTTGTTTTATTTGTTGAATATCCTCAGACTGGCCCAGCTTACTCGAAGGTTGTGTGTGGTCTGATAGAGGGTCAACCAGACATGATCCAATTAGCTAAAAGTGACTATTTACAGCACAATGACGGACTCGGTTCAATATGAGTTTGATCTTTGCAAGTATTGAATATCCTTGTTAGAGATTTCCGACAGTGGCACTAGAATGAATATATATCAGATTAACTTTCACCAGGCTGCACTAAAAAAATAGACGTATTTTTCCTTGTCGCTGCATGAATTTTCAGCACGCCATATTTTACTTTGATTGTCGACTTTGAGAGCATGTAACCTTTTTATTAGTAGGCCTATAGATGTGATTGTGTTGTGTGTAGAGACATAAATGAATAAAGAACTTGTTGGTGTTATTGTTTTTGTTGTATGTGTGTGTTAGTTTTTGAGATAAAAGAAAATGGTGACAATTTATGAAAACAAAGCACAAACTTTGACACATCGATCAGGGAACGTCGCTCTTCAAAGAATGCATTGGAATCACACCAAAGTATCGATACTGTGTTTATAACACCGGCACAACTGTTAGTTTACACTAAAAACATATTTATGATATCTATATGAACAAACTAAACTGAACTACCTCACAAAGATCTTCTATAACTTCTTACTTCACCATCCCCAATAATGGGCCGAGTCCACACTAATTGAAAAAAGAATGTTTTATCATAGATCATCTACACTTTCGCAGGCTAAATTTAGTAGTGAAGGAAGCTACGATTGAGCACTATCAAATTTGCCGCATTTGGGTTTTTTGTACTGTGCTCCGTTTGTGTTTTATATGATAATATCGACGTCTGGTAAAAATGTCAGCCAGCCTCCGGTGTGCACATTTGGGTTTTTTGTACTGTGCTCCGTTTGTGTTTTATATGATATCATCGTCGGTCAACGTCTGGTAAAAATGTCAGCCAGCCTCCGGTGTGCACATTTGGGTTTTTTGTACTGTGCTCCGTTTGTGTTTTATATGATAATATCATCGTCGGTCAACGTCTGGTAAAAATGTCAGCCAGCCTCCGGTGTGCACATTTGGGTTTTTTGTACTGTGCTCCGTTTGTGTTTTATATGATAATATCATCGTCGGTCAACGTCTGGTAAAAATGTCAGCCAGCCTCCGGTGTGCACATTTGGGGTTTTTTGTTGGCAAAAATAACAACCTCGGGTGCAATAAAGGTTAACATGATCATCGTCATTACTCTGTAACTTTGCTAGGTGTATGGGGGAACCACGGTTGCGGTCAGTCTCCATGCAGGAAGCCTGTACTGCTGCAGTGATGGCCTCTCTGACACTTTGCTGTAAATTAAACTTAATTTAACATTGTTTTACTGGTTAGGCAGAGTCTGTAAACAACCAGTTTCATTTACATTACCTTGCTATAAAAGCTATCCAATCTATTCTTAAATGCATTAATTGTCCCTGCCTCCACTACTTCCTGTTGGCAATGCATTCCAAGCATTCACCACTCTCTGACTAAAAAAGTATTTCCTAATATCTAATCTGGACCTTTCTTTAGTTAATTTGTAGCTATGCCCTCGTGTTCTTGTTGGTGGTTGAATTTTGAAAAACTCGGTATAGTTTAATATATCCGTTCCTTTGATTATCTTATAAACTTGAATTAGGTAATATCGAATTCTTCTCTCTTCTAGATACTGTAGGCCAGTTTTTCTGAGTCTTTCCTCATAACTATAATTCTGGAATCCCACTATCAGCTTTGTCGCTCTTTTTTGTATTCTTTCCAGCAAGTTTATATCCCCGCTACGATAAGGACTCCACACCTGTACACAGTGCTCCAATCTAGGTCTAACTAATGCTTTATACAGTTTTACTATCACCTGTTTGCTCCTATGTTTAATATTTCTTTTTATCATACCTAACATTGCATTTGCCTTTTCACTGCTACCTGGACGTGCTCACTTACCTTACCTTTATGATCTATTAAAAACCCCTAGGCCGCTTTCCTTTTCTATCATTCTAGTATTGTTCTCGCCCATTCTGTACATGATGACAACCTTGCTTTTATCCATTCACCTTTTTGCTCCATGACGTTTAGGTTGTAACTGCAGCTAGCCTATTTGCGGGAAGTCTGTACCCTAGCTTTTGCAGTGATCAACGTCATCACCACCATTTATCCATCTGGTTCCCTTTGGAACTTCGAGAGCCTGTAACCTTTTTATTTGTTGGTCTATAGATATGATGTGTTTGTGTGTAGAGACATAACTTAATAAAGAACTTGTTGATGTTTTTGTTGTGTGTGTGTTAGTTTCTGAGACACAAGAAGAATATGATAATGGGGCTAAAAAACAGCACAAGCATAGAGACTCACCAGCTTTCACATCCCTTGTTCGGAAAAAAAAATTGGGAAAGTGCCATAGAGGACGAATAATTAATATTTATAAGATGGGCATATTTATTAGTTTTCACTAAAAAAATTAATTTATTACTTCTAAACAAATTAAACAGGCCTACCTCAGAAAAATCTATTGCAAAAACTTCTCCATTCTCAATAATGGGAGAAACTATAAATCCAAGTGAAAAACAGAAGAAATCATTTCCAAATGTCTAAAACAAATTTCAAAAGCACATTCCAAGTCTAACCATACAAGACGGAAGTGGAACTCTCTACAAAAGACAGAGCAGTATTTTCAGCCGATTTCTATGGAAACCCGGTAGTCTATACATGATTAAAATAATGTATTCGGCTGTCGCTTTTAATTGAAATTTGTGTAAGTCACAAAGAGACGACACGGTGCGGTGAAATTTGTGTAAGTCACAAAGAGACGACAGGGTGCGGTGAAATTTTTGTAAGTCATAAAGAGACGACAGGGTGCTGTGAAATTTTTGTAAGTCACAAAGAGACGACAGGGTGCGGCAAAGGTTAATGTCTACCATGACTAAGCTTACTCTTTTGTGAGCCCTGAAATGGGCGTTAAGTGGCAGGTTATAGTAGCTTTCCTCACATCCCGAGCGTGCTAATGAAGGTGGACCATGGTCCTCCAGCCAGTTGTGCTATGCTTGGCTTCATCTGCGTGTTGCTCACTACTATGGGGATCATGTCGATCCACTTCTCGTCGGCCAGGCTGCCTTGAAAACAGCCTGTTTCCAGGGAACGCTACATGGAAGAGAGATAGTGGTCCTGGTCAGTATGTTATTAGATTGGAGTACTGTGTACAGGTGTGGAGTCCTTATCATAGAGGGGATATAAACATGCTGGAAAGAATACAAAAAAGAGCGACAAAGATGATAGTGGGATTACAGTTATGAGGAACGACTCAGAAAAACCGGCCTACAGTGTCTAGAAGAGAGAAGAATTCGTGGTGACTTAATACAGGTTTATAAGATGATCAGAGGAATGGATAAATTAGACTAAAACAAGTTTTTTAAAATACAGCCACCTACAATAACACGAGCTGACTAAAGAGAGGTCCAGATTAGATATTAGGAAATATTTTTTTAGTCAGAGAGTGGTGTCTGCTTGGAATGCATTGTCAGGGGAGGTAGTGGAGGCAGGGACAGTTAATGCATTTAAGAATAAACTGGATGCGCATAGCTTTTAGAGCAAGGTGGTGTAAATGTAACTGGTTGTATAGACTCTGCAGGGTCTTCTAAACCAGTATAAAGACGTTAAGTTAAGTTATACCTGACCCTGACGTGCCGTCCTGGTCAGATTGTTTGACCTGACCAGACTAGCGTCTGAGTTCCCTACCATCAGTTCCTATTCCGTGTTGCATTCTTGAGTTCTGCCTACAAGACCCTGATTGACATACGCCTCAAATTGTGCGGTATCCTCAATAATCTGGTACTGGTGTTTTTTTTAAATTTTCTGCCACCATTTCTGGAGCAAGGTTTTTTCTTCTAAGGTTCGTTTGTTAGCTCTAACCAACCCAGCCCCCAAGACATAGGGGAGTGTTGTGCACGTTTATTCTGGTCTGTTCCTTGGGGACCTGTTCGGCTTGGTGGAACCTGCCAAGAGCCACAGACTGCCGCGGACATATCTCCCAGAATCATCCAAGTAATCAAGCTGTCCGACCACCTCAAGAGTAACACACACACAGCAGAAGCCTTTTGCACTGGTTGATTATAATGACAATATTTTCTAACATGATGATGTTGCTAGCCCCAATCACAACCCTCTGTAGTCTTTTACAACATGCTAGGAAGGTGGTTTTTGCTCTCGTCTTTTCATCCCAGGTATGACATGCAAAATAGAGTGTGGTAGGCCTATTCTTCTCTCGCTAGGAAGGGATTATCACTGCAGTCGGCCTCCTTGTAGAAAGACTGTTCCAAAGTGTTTGTGTTCTTGCAGCTGTAGTGCTGTATTCTATACAAGCCTCTCAGAATGTCCTCGTCGGATCCCCATGCTGTGCCAGCGAGCCTCTTCAATAAATGTATCCCCCTCAACGCTTTATTTTTAACATTTTGCTTTAAGCCGATCATTCACTCACTGTTCATAACCATATTCATATTCAGCTAATGTTTGCTTAGCCATCTGAGGCCCATTTCGTCGGTCGACCACATCCATGACCCACTTCTGCGGTGCAGTTCGAGGCCGTGTCCAGGGTGAAGGTAGAGGTTGCTATCTGCTGGAGCCGTACTGTGCAGGGATGGGCTTCTTCTGCGCTCCCATCCGGTCGGTGGAAGACTTTTTGCGCTGAGGAACGACTTGTATAGTATATTACGGGCCAGGGTTTCCTGGTCCAGCTATACAATAGGACGAAGAAAGAAACTCTGCGGCGGATTATATTACGGGCCAGGGTTTCCTGGTCCAGCTATACAATAGGACGAAGAAAGAAACTCTGCGGCGGATTATATTACGGGCCAGGGTTTCCTGGTCCAGCTATACAATAGGACGAAGAAAGAAACTCTGCGGCGGATTATATTACGGACCAGGGTTTCCTGGTCCAGCTATACAATAGGACGAATAAAGAAACTCTGCCGCGGATTATATTACGGGCCAGGGTTTCCTGGTCCAGCTATACAATAGGACGAAGAAAGAAACTCTGCGGCGGATTATATTACGGGCCAGGGTTTCCTGGTCCAGCTATACAATAGGACGAAGAAAGAAACTGCGGCGGATTATTGTTTCTGAGACTGGGAGGAGGCCTGTTTTAGCAGAGACCTCCACATTGTGGATGTAGTCATGCCATCAGATACCCAGGCTACGCTGCTGGTTGCGCATGTGGAAGGCCTCCAGTCTCAACATGTCATGTTTAAAAAATATGCGTTTCAAAGCCGTAAAGCTGAATAGTTAAAATATCTGTATTTGCATTCAGCTGAATAGCTATAACCCCTGTTTGGTGCTTTCCTAGTTTTTATCTTTGTGGTATAGGTTTGTTTGCTAAAATTATATTTTGTCTTCTGAAACAGTAAAATGTTGATCCACCAGTTTGTGTATATTTTTTTTATTGGTTTGTAATCATGGAATCCTAACACTTCCTCTTGAGCTTATTTTTTTGTCCTTATTAGTCAAATTAGACCAGAACTGCAGTTAGCAACTCACAGGAAGTCTGCATTAAGTTACATTGCACATTTTTGTTGTAGTAGTTTCTGTAGCAATTGGTTAAACATGACGATGCTGCTAGTGGAATGAACCACAGAAATTAATTATGATTATGTGACTTATGATTTGAATGATATCAATTTGTTACATAAATGAACACTACAAGAGTATAATTGCAAGAACGGGGTTCTTGTTTTCGTTCTTTGCATAGAGCCTTTATAGGATAATTAATTGTTTACACTGTGGCTTAGATGGTAGCTAAAAAAACGTTTGTTAGTCTCGTATGCTGTTAATGATTGTTGTTGTTTTGATTGCCCACAATTAGTAGGTCTACTCTTTTGTGCGCCAAGAAAAGGACATTAAGTGACGGGTTGCAGTAGCTTTCCTCACATCCTGAGCATGCTGATAAAGGTGGACCGAGGTCTCCAAGCGGTTGTGATATGCTTGGCTTTATCTGCTTGTTGCTCACCACTACGGGTATCACGTCGATCACTCACCTCGTTAGCCAGGCTGTCATAAAAACAGCCCGAAATGGCAACCTACTGTACTGCACACTTGCCAAGAAACATGTAACAGCCAAATAGGTTGACGGTTGTAAGAAGCGACATTCTGCAAAGGACATGCTACTTAATATTTAAATGAATGCTGAAAATGCACCAGATTGTCTGCCATGTTTTCGGTTATTTTGAAACACAAAAAGATGCAAACTAAATGACAGAACGTGACGCATGTGTTAGAAGTCGACAGTTGATTGGATGGAAATTGAAGTTTTGGTCGTTACGGGTTGAATGAAAACTGTAACAAATTAATTTGACCAGGATGCTAGAAAATTATAAAATATTTGTAAACAAATTTAACGGTATTGTTCAACAGCACTTTATTTTGTGGGCTTTCATGTATATGTAAAACCTAACTAAATGAAGTGATATTGTGAATAATACTGACTCTCCCAGCATTGATTAGGGTTTATTTTGTAACATGTACTCTCATAGGGCAGAACCTATGCATCAGCAGTTTACATACACTCCTTTGACACCAGAGTTTCTCAGATGGTGTGTCGCCATACCCAGTGCCACCAAAATCTTTGTAAATTGGCTATGTAAAGACATTTTCATTTGTGATCAGGTAACATTAATATGATCTTACACACAGCACATTATACTCAATCTGTACATGCTGATCCGAAATTTTATACAAGGTCTTTCCCATGTAACAACGACCAGCACAAAAACTTTTAAATATTCTCATATCCACGTTCTACCTCTATCAAAGTAGCCTAACCTTCTTAGGATGGATCATCCTGATCATTTGAATTCCTCATGGTGACCTGGCCTGTCTCATAATGAAATGCCTGTATAGAAATGTAAATGGTAATATCTTTTAAAGAATTAAAAATAAGGCAAGGCTGCGGTAATATGGATTTTTGGAAAGTTGGAAAACAAAGCATGTATAGTTAGGCAGGTAGTCAACTTCGGCAACAAATGCCCATCGTGCCAGCCGTCCATGTGTATGATGAGTGGCCGAGTCCCAGGCTGTTTGCAATGAGGATGATGTCTTTCCGATTTGACGGAGCGGGGGTCGCTTTCAACTCTACATGTTCCTGACCTGTTCTAAGATCTGATGAATGGGGACATCCTCAGCAAGGCGGGCCACATGTCCAAATAGGGCCAAACCACGACAGCTTAGCATCGTGAGTGTGCTCTCAAGGTCTCCCCATCAGGTGTCTTCGTCATTTGAGACCCCATCATGCCAGTGAGTTGCGAGAATTCACCTCTAGGTGTGCATATAGAAGGCCTTAATGCTTCTGATCACTCTGCGGAATAGTTCATGTTTCAGAACTGTACAGCAGGATGGGGATGGCAGGTCATGTAAATGCGTAACCAGGTTTTCGGTGAAAGCCTCTGCCGGTTTCAAACTCAAAACTTTTTGTTTCTGCTTTCGTCATAGCGTGGTATCTGACCATACTACGAACACGACTTTGAGCAAATGTTTGGAACCAGCAAGGATTCATTATCGCCACCAAGATCAATGTGTATCGTGCTGTTGTGCTAACCATCCTTCTGTTTGCATGCGAAACATGGACAACCTGTAGCAGGCATGTCAGAGTACTTGATCATTTCCGTGTAGACTATTGCTGCAGACTGCTCAGGATAAAGTGCCCAGCTCTGTAGTCTTCAGCAGGGTAAGACTCTCAGGATAAAGTGCCCAACTCTGTAGTCTTCAGCAGGGTAAGACTCTCAGGATAAAGTGTCCAACTCTGTAGTCTTCAGCAGGGTAAGACTCTCAGGATAAAGTGCCCAACTCTGTAGTCTTCAGCAGGGTAAGACTCTATGGATAAAGTGCCCAACTCTGTAGTCTTCAGCAGGGTAAGACTCTCTGGATAAAGTGCCCAACTCTGTAGTCTTCAGCAGGGTAAGACTCTCTGGATAAAGTGCCCAACTCTGTAGTCTTCAGCAGGGTAAGACTCTCTGGATAAAGTGCCCAACTCTGTAGTCTTCAGCAGGGTAAGACTCTCTGGATAAAGTGCCCAACTCTCTGGATAAAGTGCCCAACTCTGTAGTCTTCAGCAGGGTAAGACTCTCTGGATAAAGTGCCCAACTCTGTAGTCTTCAGCAGGGTAAGACTCTCTGGCATCCGTACGCTGCTACAGAGAGCCCAGATCAGATGGACAGAGCATCACATGTCAGGTGAGCGCCTTCCTAAACAACTGTTGTACAGTGAGCTCAGGATCGGTTGGCAGGATAAAGTGCCCAACTCTGTAGTCTTCAGCAGGGTAAGACTCTCTGGCATCCGTACGCTGCTACAGAGAGCCCAGATCAGATGGACAGAGCCTGCGTACGATGAAGAAGAAGAAGATGGACAGAGCATCACATGTCAGATGAGCACCTTCCTAAACAACTGTTGTACAGTGAGCTCAGGACAGCGCTCGCAGGGATGACAAAAGTCTCTGTGAATAGTTTCCTCATTGATTTTGCTGCCTGGGAGCTGCTTGCTCTACCTAGCGCACTGCCATTACACATGGTGCTTGCATAGCAGAGAACAATTACTACAGCGCAGGAAAAGCGAGCTGCACGAAAGTACAAAATACAAGACGGCCCAATTGCTGACGCTGTTCGTGTGTGCCCTACATGTGACAGAGTTCGCCACGCTCAGATCAGACTGTAAAGTCATATGCATTCACATCTGAATAAACACATCTGACCATGTCGCCATCTTCTCTTGCGATGGGCAACTAACTATCTGACCATAAGTAAACGTTTGTTCGTTTCACTATCATTTATAGCAGGTTTGTCTCCTCAAATATTTACCTGGTCAGATTTTTAAATATTGTCGGTACATATTTTAAACCAAATAATTGTATGTTTTTTTATTTTAACACCTAGATAAGATTTATTATTTCATTTTATTTTTTTGCGTTCGCCTTATTTCTATATTCATCAAGGGGGGTGTACGTTACACTGTGGTTTTTATTTTGCGCCTGTCAGCCCAGTGCATCTGACTTCAGCATGCATTTTATGTAAGGGTCTGCTTCCTCCTGCATTATCTAAGGGTTTGCTTCCCCGGGGTAACGACCGGTGCTGTGATGGGGATCGAACCCAGCACCTTCTGTTTGTTAGCCATGCCACTAGGCCACGTCGTCCCCTATTATCTAATTGACTTTTATCCTTTTTTTTTCTTGTTGAGTGGGTAAATTTATTTATGTGACATGTTTAAGTGCAAAACTGAGGTTCTTTCAGACTTTCCGCCATGATCATATTTTCAAAGGGACCACGTAAGTTATTGACTTGTATATTTGTGCTTTATGTATATACTCGCGTATAAATCATTTCATGTATTAATCTGTCTTGTTCCTCTTGGAGCATAGGCTTGCAACAGATGCTGTTCATTTATTTCTATTCTGCAAGCCATATGTTGACAGACATACGCGGTGTGGGTCTGTAACACCAGGCAGCAGGGCTTCAGAGAAAGCGGGAGACCAAGAAATAGATGGATTGACAGTGTTAAAAAAAGATACTGCATAGGCATGTATTAAAAACGTCAATCCGCCACACATACGACACATGATGGAAGATTGCATATTTCCCACGACATCGAGTGATAATAGTGGACAGATGGGTGGATTATTCTATTGTGACCAGGACATAATCTATACACACAGGACAATGTTCTTACAGCCTGTCCCATTCAAATAAGCACAACAGAAATACCATTCCAAGAAGTTCCTCCATTGCTAACTTTAACTAGTTTTTTGTTTTTTATGTGACGGTAAAGGTGGTGCCATAGTTCACACTGCCGTCAGGGATGAAGCGTAAGTCTTCATTTTAATAGGAATCAGCTTGTTTATGAGGTGGACTGGCCAGTTCTCTTGTCTTTCTTTCCACTGACAGTAAACTATGTACCCATTTATTGCTGGGTTGACTGGAGCATGCTGGTGAATTGTCTCTTTCTTTCTTTCTGGTGTTTGTTCTGAAAAGGACATTGTGTTGTAGTTTACAGCGAGGCTGTGATATCTGCTCCTTTCAGATCGACATATCCAGTTTTAACACAGCATTTTTTGGACTGGGTTTGCTTTCCCTCTGCGATCCCTATCCTCTTAGTCAGACTGCATGAGTGTAGTCTGTTTCTGGGGCCGTCACAATAGGATATTGGTCAGCAATGGTTCCCTGATGCTAGCAGTCGGCTATAAGTCACTGACTCTAATGCAAATTGACATTTCATCCATAAAAGCAGATGAACAGCCGAATTAACCCAGAAACAAAACCAAAACCCATGTTCTAACCAGAAAGCCTTTATCCGAGACATAGAACAAACTACTGAGATATTCTTAAAATATGTTTTTATTGACTTTAAACATTGACTACCATCGCAGATTCAATTTATATTTACCCAATTTAAACTTACATTTCCCACATCATATTAAAGGAGCCACGTAGCGCAGTGGTTAGTGAGCTGGCTTCGCATTTGAGTGGTCCTGGATTCATTCCCCAGTTGAGGCGGAAATATTTTTTCAGACCGCAACGGCTCCCGGGTCGAACCAACCTTAGATGGGTACCGGTTCAGTCCGGGAAGTAAAAGCAGCGAGGGAGAGGAGAAGATGGCTACTGCCCTCATAAAACCGAGCCTTTTAAAGGTGAGATCGCTAACACCTCACACCCCTACGGCAGTAATGCTATGGGTTACTTTACTTATTTTAAGCATTGTTTCTAAAGCTTTCTGTCGAACCCATATGGTAACTCCACACCGTGCAGTGCCATGTACACTGCGCAGGTCTGTTTTCCAGGAATAAAACTCAAAGCTTATACGCGAGTATAAGCAATGCTTAATTTTGGTGTAAATAATTTGCTTTTGTTTTGATACATTTGTTGTGTACAGTGAATACTTGCATGCCTCGGAACTTGAACTTTTCAAGAGGACTGTTTAGATGCAGCAGGTTATTTTATTGTTATTACTTTTCTTTAACCCTTTCAACTGTCGAGTGCATTTGTTTTGTCAGGACTATTTTAAAGTGTTTCAATAAAAATACCAGAAAAGTATCGAAAATGGACTCGGTGGTCCAAATAAGTATACATTTTCTGAAATTATATTGGACAAGAAATCATATGGTATGAATATGGAGTTTTATGCAGTATGTAAGGTGGCCTTGACCTTGACATAGTAAGTAATAATATGCAACTTCTGCCTCAACCTCCTATATTCTTCCCCACCCGCCCATCAACTTCCTGTTTGGTTCTTCTTCTAATCCCCAGCACCTGCCCTTGTGCAGATGTTGCTCTCATCCTGATGAAACAGTTCAACACCTCATTGAGTGGAAGGCACTTGCGGACATTAGAAAAGATTTTTACAAGCACAGCCGACAATTGCCAACACACTGTACGGAGCAGTGAAACAACTGAAGAAGACCTGTATCTACATAAGAATGGCATTGGGCTGCCAAGAGCAGGCTTGCTCAACAGCTATGCGATGACAACTTCTTCTTTGCGTTTAAGATCTTCGGTCATGCTATATCTGCAGGCCAGTCGCAACAAGGAAGTCTGTAGTCTTCATCAGGTCGAAGCGGCTGCCCTACAGCTTTTGTCTCAGCTCCGCACCCTCTGGCCAGGTCTGGTATCTCATTTCCCTATAGAGTGGGCATTCCTGTAGAATGTGTTCAGGATTCTGGCCACCTCTTCCACATGGGCACTCATCGATGTGTGAGAAGTTTCGCTCTATCATTTAAATAAAATGTTTCTGAGACACTTCTAGCATTATTTTTCAGAAAATGTATAGTTATTTGATTTTAACTAATTTAATATACTTTCATTCATGGCTTAAAATATTGCCTTTCGCCCATATCAAGAAAGTTTACATTTCGTAATTACTTGTCTCGGTGTACGCTAAAAATAGCAACAGGAAGAAAATCATTGTTGCTGTTGTTACAGCCACATGTGATGTGGCTTGATGGCCCGCAAAATGTCAGATTCTACCTAAATCTACATTCCAATTTGATTTAAATCTAGTATTTTACTTAAATTTATGTTTTGCGATGTTGCTTAGCCCTCTACAGTCCAACATAATTTACAAGATGTTAGTCTTAATATTCAATACAATAACAGTCATTTTATGTGTTTCATGGTTAACAATAAAACAAAAAAAGTCATTAAAACTAAAATTAAAATTTTTTAGTTTAAAGGTACAGTATTTGTTTTTAAATCAAATTTAGAGACGAGGCGTGTTCAAATGAAACCAGACCAAACTACAAGTGAACATATGTACGATGCACATGATGACGTCATTTCTGGTGTAAACAGCACGTACCAACTATCAAGTTTGCAAAATTTCATTATCCTCCGACTCATAATTTCTTCAGCAGACCGTTGAAAACATGGTGGGTGTAATACAGAATCCGTCTAGAGTTGATCAGCGAGCGGTGATTCGGTTTCTAACAGCTGAAGGATGTCGACTAGTTGACATTCATCGCAGAATGCAGGCAGTGTATGGTGACAAAAGTGTGTCGAAGACAACAGTGAAGAACTGGACAACGATGTTTAAAGAAGGACGTGAGTTAACGAAACATTATGCGCCTGACCTGGTCTCGGACGTGAGTTAACGAAACAATATGTGCCTGACCTGGTCTCAGACGTGAGTTAACGAAACAATATGTACTTGACCTGGTCTCAGAAGATCATTCATTAACTCACATCCTTCTTTAAACATTGTTGTCCAGTTCTTCGCTGTTGTCTTCTACACACTTTTGAGGTCTGCTGAGGATAATGAAATTTTGCAAACATGACGGTTGGTATGTGCTGTTTACACCAGAAGTGACGTCATCATGAGCATCGTACGTACGTGTGCAGTTTGGTCCTATTTCAGTTGAACACGCCTTGTAAATAACAAGATCTGATTGATATGTGACATGTTGCTTCAAATAAATTGATCTGTAAGTGGTGCTATTCTAGCTGATTATAATGGACAATTTGGGCTGTAAAGGGTTAATGATCTGTAAGCGCTGCTATTCTAGCTGATTACAATGGACAATTTTGGCTGTAAAGGGTTAATGATCTGTAAGCGCTGCTATTCTAGCTGATTACAATGGACAATTTGGGATGTAAAGGGTTAATGATCTGTAAGTGGTGCTATTCTAGCTGATTACAATGGACAATTTGGGATGTAAAGGGTTAATGATCTGTAAGCGCTGCTATTCTAGCTGATTACAATGGACAATTGGGTTGTAAAGGGTTAATGCCCACGATGAGTATGTTGACTTTTTTTGTGCCCCATAGAAAGGTTGTTAAGTGGCTGGTTGCAGTAGCTTTCCTTGCATCCTGAGTGTGCTGATGAAGGTCTTCCAGGCTGTTGTGCTGTGCTTGGCTTCATCTGAGGCTCACTACTACAGCGATCACGTTGAGCCCCAGCTCATTAGCCAGGCTGTCATGAAACGTGGAGAACACCATAGATGTCAGGTGAGATTTTGGTCAGTATATATTATCTGACCCTGACTAACATTTAGGGAGCTGAGGTAGCGGAGTGGTTAGTGCACTGTCTTCCCAAACGAGCGATTAGGGATTGGTCATCAGTTGGTGTAGGATTTTTCTAATCGCAAAATGGCTCTTGGGTGTCTACCATCTATCAAACATTGGGTACCATAAAAATCTGGGAAAGTAAAGATGTCGAACACGATGCCGTTGGTCAAGAAACATGTTGGCTTATCACTATATTCCCAATAAGCCACACTGGCATGTTAATGTATACTCCGGGATCTTACTCATCCTTCTTTTCCTCTTTATTAATTGGCTGACAAATCTGATCGTTATGTATTGTCTGACCAGGGGTTAGTCTCTTCTCCCCACAGTTGTTCCGAATGCCCACAATGAGTAGGTGTACTCTTTTGTGTGCCCTGAAAAGGACGTTAAGTGGCAGGTTGCAGTAGCTTTCGTCACATCTCGAGCATGCTGATGAAGGGGGACTGGGGTCCTCTAGGCGGTTGGGCTATGCTTGGCTTCATCTGTATGTCGCTCACTACTACGGGCATCCTCTTCTCCCCACAGGAAGGGGGAAAATAATTTGTTTGGTATCGGAAGAAATCAGATTACTAAATTGGATGATATTTCAAACAGTCGATATAGTCTGCCTCTAACGCCAGAGAGAAACATAACATTAGATGACCGCCATTATGAGAGTTATAGGGTTCAAGAGCTTTAATAATTGATTGATTTTGTTGTCCTTATCTTGTGTGGCCGAAACAAATTAGTGTTTGTCAAATTATCTATATAATTTACCTCCAGTTTTTTAATGTTTTCATTTTTGCAGGAATGAGAACTGTGGTTTACTTGTGCACAGCCCATTGATTTCACAGCCCATTGATTCAGATATGGCCTTGCAATTTCATATTTTTGTAGTTCATTTCTGCAACGAGCAAGAATTTTAAATTATCATGTATTTCTCTAGTTCTAATTTCTTTATTCTTTCTACATGTGGCTTGAGACAATAATAGGAGATGGACATGGGTACTTCATACATGTCGGGCAATGAAACCTGTACACCAGACCAACCAGAACCCCATACACCAGACCAACCAGAGCCCCAGACCAGCCAGAGCCCCATACACCAGACCAACTAGAGCCCCATACACCAGACCAACCAGAGCCCCATACACCAGACCAACCAGAACCCCATACACCAGACCAACCAGAACCTTGTACACCAGACCAACCAGAGCCCCAGACCAACCAGAGCCCCAGACCAACCAGAGCCCCAGACCAACCAGAGCCCCATACACCAGACCAACCAGAACCTTGTACACCAGACCAACCAGAACCTTGTACACCAGACCAACCAGAACCTTGTACACCAGACCAACCAGAGCTCCATACACCAGACCAACCAGAGCCCCATACACCAGACCAACCAGAGCCCCATACACCAGACCAACCAGAACCTTGTACACCAGACCAACCAGAACCTTGTACACCAGACCAACCAGAGCCCCATACACCAGACCAACCAGAACCTTGTACACCAGACCAACCAGAGCCCCATACACCAGACCAACCAGAGCCATATACACCAGACCAACCAGAGCCCCATACACCAGACCAACCAGAACCTTGTAAACCAGACCAACCAGAGCCCCATACACCAGACCAACCAGAGCCCCATACACCAGACCAACCAGAGCCCCATACACCAGACCAACCAGAACCTTGTAAACCAGACCAACCAGAGCCCCATACACCAGACCAACCAGAGCCCCATACACCAGACCAACCAGAGCCCCAGACCAACCAGAACCTTGTACAGCAGAGCCCCAAATACCAGACCAACCAGAGCCCTGTACACCAGACCAACCAGAACCTTGTACACCAGACCAACGAGAGCCCCATACACCAGACCAACCAGAACCTTGTTACACCAGACCAACCAGAACCTTGTACACCAGACCAACCAGAACCTTGTACACCAGAGCCCCATACACCAGACCAACCAGAACCTTGTACACCAGACCAACCAGAGCCCCATACACCAGACCAACCAGAACATTGTACACCAGACCAAGCAGATCCCCATACACCAGACCAACCAGAGCCCCATACACCAGACCAACCTGAACCCCATACACCAAATCAACCAGAACCCCAAACCAACCAAAACCCCATACCCCAAATCAATCAAAACCCCATACACCAAACCCACCAGAACCCCATTCCCCAAACCAAAACCCCAAACCAACCAGAACCCCAAACCAACAAAAAACCCATACCTCAAACCAACCAGAACCCCATACCCCAAACTAACAAAAACCACATACCCCAAACCAACAAAAACCCCATACCCCAAACCAACCAAAACCCATACACCAAACCCACCAGAACCCTGTACAAGTGAGAAAAATTACTATACATGAAAAAGCATGCCGTAAATAAAGTTTGGAGGAGGGGGCTTTGTCTGTGATATAAAGTTGTCAACCATATATGTTATGTCTAGTCAAGAAACTCGTATCATTCTAACTAAAGCATACACATTTCTCAGAAATCTGAGATTAACAAATTATTTCTTGAAATCTATAACTGACCAGGCCACACAATGTCATATACCATATTTTGTATGGCATGTACATATAAATATATATGTATGTTTTATTCCCTCATGAAAGTGTTACAAAACAAACTATATCTATTTATCTTTATGAATGTCTAAGATTACAAACTAGATCTATTTATCTCAATGAATGTCTAAGATAACAAACTAAATCTATTTATCTTTAAGAATGTCTAAGATAACAAACTAGATCTATTTATCTTGATGAATGTCTAAGATAACAAACTATATCTATTTATCTTGATGAATGTCTAAGATAACAAACTATATCTATTTATCTTTATGAATGTCTAAGATAACAAACTATATCTATTTATCTTTATAAATGTCTAAGATTACAAACTATATCTATTTATCTTTATGAATGTCTAAGATAACAAACTATATCTATTTATCTTTATGAATGTCTAAGATAACAAACTAGATCTATTTATCTCAATGAATCTCTAAGATAACAAACTAGATCTATTTATCTTTATGAATGTCTAAGATAACAAACTATATCTATTTATCTTTATGAATGTCTAAGATAACAAACTATATTTATTTTATCTTTATGAATGTCTAAGATAACAAACTATATTTATTTATCTTTATGAATGTCTAAGATAACAAACTATATCTATTTATCTTTACGAATGTCTAAGTGATGAAACTGTGAGGGGAGATAACAATGGCAGGAAAGGATGATGTAACAATTAAAGGATTATTACCAAACATGTTAAACCCCATTCCACGAACATTCTCCCCTGAGCCCCTGTGGAAAGCCATCGTTCTCATATACCCCGTATCATGTTATGTTGTCCGCTGAAATTGGATGTATCGGGCCAGATATCGCAGCCTGGTAAACTACAAGACAATATTCACGACATCCTTTTCAAGATAAATGCCAAATAAGAACAATATTATGTTGTCGGATTGTTTAAATGTCTTTCTTGCAAACTCACAGGACCACTTCACACTCAGTGTGCTGCATAGATGTCAACTTGGACATTAGCCTCATAATTTTTACAGTTTTTTCACTTATCTGTAATTGTACACCAGTAGTACATTTTTGTTCATTTTTTTAGGCCCATAAACCTTTAGTTTCCCGAAATTGTTTTGTTATTACAAATTGTTACACTTTTTTATGAATCAAACCCAGAGTGACTGGAGGACATTTTTTATCCAATACATCTCCTAGAACAATCAATTTAAATTGATTTTCCCAATAAGATGTTTCTAACGGTGATTCATCTTCTCCTCCATTTTCTTCTTTGTTCCTTCAGAAACTCCCACTACCAAGCCCTGAAAAGGGCTTTGTAAGTAGCAGAATGTTGTCCGGGGAACAGAATGTGTTGTATTGTAATTTATATCCTGACTGTGATATTTGCACCTTTCTGTTCAACACATCCGACTTAAGCCTGGCATTTTTGAGTACCGGGTTAGCCTTCCCTCTTTGATCCCTTCTCCCTAGCCAGTCTGCTCTGTGATTGCCTGTTATCCAGGATCATCGCTTGGAGGTGTAGAAGGGTCTTTGCAGCTCTGGTTGGCTGGCCCTGACACTAGCAGTCAGCTATGGGTCGCCGACCACTACAGCTAATGCACTGCTCAGCATCTTGATACAGTGATTGTAAATGGCCATAGTTGTTTATAGTTGACATTGGATTACCTGCTTGAGTTTCACATTTTCAGAAATCTACTGTTAATCCCAAGTTTTTTTAGTTTGAATGTTTGATAATTAGTCGTATAGTTATTTATACAAATCATGAAGAGTCTTGGCTTGGTCATAACTTGAAACATGGAGGCCTACTTTTGAACATACTGGAAGGCAAAATTCAGGGGGAAAGAAGTGAACGTCCAAGAAACAAGTACATAATACAAGTGTCCAAGAACATTGCGATGCAGACTTTTGCTGAGGGGGAAGAGACTTGTTGAGGACAGTGGCGTGACATGACCAGAAGACTTCAACACCAGTCTCTAGACTGACTAACAGAGGACAGTGATGTGACATGATCAGAAGACTTCAACACCAGTCTCTAGACTGACTAACAGAGGACAGTGACGTGACATGACCAGAAGACTTCAACACCAGTCTCTAGACTGAAAAACAGAGGACAGTGATGTGACATGACCAGAAGACTTCAACACCAGTCTCTAGACTGACTAACAGAGGACAGTGATGTGACATGACCAGAAGACTTCAACGCCAGTCTTCGCATTGACTAACCTGATGATGATGTAGTAGGTATTGCCCCACTTAGACGACAAAGTCCCGACGTGCCCTTCATCCATGAGCATGATGAGTGGCCAAGTCCCCGCCCGCATATAATGAGGATGATGTCTTTCAAATCTGACCTAACCAGGTGGCGTGTTGACGACCACAGGGAAGTGAGTATGACGGAGAGGATTGCATCCCATTCATGACCTGCTTCAAAAGCTGGTGGACATCCACTGCAAGGCGGGCTACGTATCCAGATAGGACCAATCGGTGACAGTTTACCATGATGAGTTACTTATTAATTGCTGTAAATATATGCAGAGACTGAACAGCCTGAAGAAATTATGGCAGATCACCAACAAAAGTAAAAGTCTTGAGAGCCTGTGTTTTTCCTGTGGCAGCTTATGGCTGCGAATCATGGACGATTACTAAAACTTCTAGACAAAGAATCAAATCCTTTGTGTCAAAATGTTACAGAAAGATCCTCAGAATACCCTGGACGGAGAAAAAGACAAATGTAGACATTCGGCAAGAGTTGAGCATAGAGAAGAACTGGTTTATTAATTCCATTTTGGCCAGAAAATGTAAATACTTTGGTCACATCAAGAGACACAACAGTCTTGAGAGAACGGTGATGGAAGGTCTGGTGCCAGGCAAAAGAGGCAGGGGTAGACCAAGATATCCAGGAATGCCTAGGTATGAATGTGGCGGAGGCTGGAGTTTTGGCAAGAGAAGAGTTTTTTTCAGACAGGCTGGGATGGGAGCGATGTTCTATAAGGACATGATTATGAAATATATGCTCAGTGTTTCAGAGAGAGGGAGATCCACATACACACACACACATTTCATATTGGTTATTAGTCTGGTGTACAAGTTTTGATGAGGTACCAATTGACATACTGGGTTGTGTGCAAATTCAAGTGAGTTTTCTAGAACACAATCTCAGCGAGAATTCAGCAGCACACTTGCTTGGCTGCAGCAAGTCTGTGTTCAGTATTGACAATCTTCGTGTCGAAGTTTTCTGTCCAACATTTCCACACATTGCTCGTTGCTCGATTTCTTTGATTGTTAGTTCCCTTTATGTAGCGGTTCTGTGGCAATAAATGGTCGTTTTGAGTTTGAATTTGTTTTTTGCTTGTTTTGCTGCATGTCGTATGCTGTTTATAATTTACGAGGGACGTTCAAATCAAACCAAGACTTTTTGTTCTAGTTCCACCTGAATGGGTTATAGCGTGCTGGAACTACTATCATTACTTAGGGACATTTGTATCCTATTACTGCTAGGTGGACCACTTGCTGTGGTTCAACCACTTGACAGATAAATAAAAATGGCGGACAACACTGTTAGTGCTTGCATGGAACAGCGTGTTAGCTTAACTTAACGTCTTTATACTGGTTTACAACCAGTTACATTTACATCACCTTGCTCTAAAAGCTATGCGCATCCAGTTTATTCTTAAATGCATTAACTGTCCCTGCCTCCACTACCTCCCCTGGCAATGCATTCCAAGCAGACACCACTCTCTGACTAAAAGAATATTTCCTAATATCTAACCTGGACCTCTCTTTAGTCAGCTTGTAGCTATGCCCTCGTGTTATTGTAGGTGGCTGTATTTTAAAAAACTTGTTATAGTCTAATTTATCGATTCCTCTGATCATCTTATAAACCTGTATTAAGTCACCACGAATTCTTCTCTCTTCGAGACACTGTAGGCCGGTTTTTCTGAGTCGTTCCTCATAACTGTAATTCTGGAATCCCACTATCATCTTTGTCGCTATTTTTTGTATTCTTTCTAGCCTGTTTATGTCCCCTCTATGATAAGGACTCCACACCTGTACACAGTACTCCAATCTAGGTCTAACTAAAGCTTTATACAGTTTGACGATCACTTCCTTGCTCCTATGTTTAATATTTCTTTTTATCATACCTAACGTTGCATTTGCCTTTTTCACTGCTACCTTAACTTGCTCACTCACCTTTCCTGTATGATCTATTATAACCCCTAGGTCCCTTTCCTTATCTATCTTTCTAATATTGTTTTCTCCCATTCTGTAATTATGTTCCATATTGGATCTACCCATGTGGATAACTGTACATTTATCTACATTAAACTCCATTTGCCAGCTTACAGACCATTCTCGAATTTGATCTAAATCCGACATCAATATATCCACTTCCGCTTTAGATGAGACACTACTGCATATTTTTGTGTCATCAGCAAATTTTGCAATCATGGATCTCATATCAATGTCCAAATCATTTATATATATCAAGAACAAAATTGGTCCCAAAACCGAGCCCTGTGGCACACCACTTTTCACTTCACACCACTCAGAGTACTCCTTATTTATGCCCACCCTCTGCCTTCTTCCCGTTAACCAATTTTCAATCCATTTGGCAACTTCCCCACCTATTCCATGTGATTTTAACTTTCGAAATAATCTTTGATGAGGTACTCTATCAAAGGCCTTTGCAAAGTCTAGATAAATAACATCCACTGGCTCTCCTTTATCTATGATTTTAGTAACCTCCTCCATGAATTCTAATAGATTTGTTAAGCATGATCTCCCTCTAGTAAACCCATGCTGACTATTTCTAATTAGATTAAATTTTTCTAAATGTATTACAATGTTTTCTTTGATTATTGACTCTAACAATTTACAGACTATGCTCGTTAAACTCACCGGTCTATAATTTTCCGGATCTGATATTTTGCCTTTTTTGAATAAGGGGATCACTCCTGCATCTTTCCAATCCCGTGGAACAATCCCTTTTGCAAGTGATTGAGAACATAATATAGCCAATGGTTTTGCTAGTTGGTCTCTAATTTCATACAGCAGTTTTGGGTGAATACCATCTTGACCTGGACATTTATTCACCTTCAACCCCTCCAATTTTTTAAAAACCATTTCCTCTGTAATACAGATTGATCTTAATCCCGCTGTATCCATGTCTCTTTGAAAAATATCTATAGGCTCTGGGATCTCGGAGCAGTCCTCCTGTGTGAAGACTGTGCCAAAGTACTGATTGAGCAGATTAGCAGCCACCCTATTCTCACTTATTATTTTCCCTGTACTGTCTATGAGAGGGCCTACTTTGTCTTTCGTTCTTTGTTTATTTCTAACATAAGAGAAGAAGCTTTTACTGTCAGTCTTGATCCTCTGAGCAAGTTTTTTTTTCAAAGTCTATTTTTGCTGTTTTATTCGCTTTCTGAGATATGTTCTGCTTGTCCAAATATTTTACATATGTTTCTTTTGATTTACCTGCCTCTATATATTTTTTCCATGCTTTATTTTTTGCTCTTCTACATTTCACTACAAATCTAGTTATCCACTTTTTACGCTTGGGGTTTACCTCCCTACATGGAACACATTCCTCTTTTAGCGTTTCTAGAACTGTTTTAAAACTTTCCCACTCCTGTTCAACATCTGTTCCTACAACAATATCTTTCCAGATTATGTGGTTCGCTGCCTCTTTCATCCTCTTAACATCTGCCTTAGAGTAGTCGTATGTTCGCGTGTTTATGTTTACTTCTTTCCCTGCAATAAGATCCCAACGGATGATTTGATGGTCACTTGAGCCAAACAGTTCCCCAACGGTAACGTTTTCATTCATATTTTCCTCTGTGGTAAAAACTAGGTCGAGTATGTTTTTGCCTCTGGTGGCTGCTTCTACATGTTGAATTAAAAAATTGTCAGTTATGCACTTAACAAAAGGTTTTGACTCTACAAGTGCTTCTGCCATATCCCATTTTATTTCTTGATAGTTGAAATCTCCCATTAATAATAATTTCCCTTTCCTTGCCTTTGCTATGCTACTAATCAGCTCCTCATCTTCCTCTTTTTGACTTGATGGACATCTATAGCACACTCCAATCACTGTTTTTTCACCCCCACTTTCTATTTCTCCCCAGACACTTTCATTTTTGTTACCACATGATAAATAATCTTTGATCGTTATATTAACAGAATTTATACAGTATAATAAAACGCCACCTCCCTTAGTCTTGTCTCCAATTATCCTATCTTTCCTTAACATTGTATATCCCTCTATTTCAAGTTCACTATCTGCAATCTCCTCATATGTCCACGATTCTGTTAATCCTTTTATATCTGGTTTTTCTTTTTCTACATACAGTTGCAATTCTTCTCTTTTATTTACTATGCTTCTCACATTTGCATAAAACCATTTTAGTTTGTAATGTTGTTGGTTTTCCTCTTTTTGCTTCTGCTTTATCATTTTAGTGTTTGCTTTTCTACTATGTATTTCACACTTCCCTGACACCAACGTACCCCTTTGACTACATCCTCTATGTTGTGATGAAGTTTCTTGTGAAACCTGCGTAAATTTACAGAAGACTGCAATCACAAAACGGTGATGAGACAACCAGTTGTAGGAAGACATGTGAATGGTGTAAATGTTTTAGACAAGGCCGTACATCCGTAAGTGATGATCTCAACCGTGGTTTCTCTCAACCCACCACAGTTATTCCTGTGAATATCCAGATTGTGGAACGACTTATCATGGAAAATCGACGCATAAACCAGTCGCGAAATTGCACAAGAGGCAAGTCTTTCTCTGACATTTTGAGTGATGTGCATAACCATCTGCTGAAAAAATGCCCTGGTTTGATCACAAAGGGTGTTTTGCTCATGCAAGATAATGCTCGACCTCATACGGCTCACCGCACTATGTGACATCTGCAACAACTCGGCTGGGAGGTATTGCCACATCCACCTTACAGCCCAGACCTCGCTCCAAGCGATTTCCACCTCAACTTGACGTCTTTATACTGGTTTAGAAGACTGCAGAGTCTGTGTACAACCAGTTTCATTTACATTACTTTGCTCTAAAAGCTATGCGCAGCCAATTTATTCTTAAATGCATTAATTGTCCCTGCCTTCACTACCTCCCGTCGCAATGCATTCCAAGCATTCACTTGTTTTGACCCTTAAAAAAATTCCTGGTATGTTAGCATTTCAGCATTGATGGCGAAGTGAAACATGCTGTCCTGTATCAGACATACTGACAAATCTTTCTACGCGGAAGCTTTTCAAATATTACTTAAACAACGCTGGGATAAGTGCATAAACGTTGCAGGAGATTATATCGAAAAAATAAATGACATTTTGACTACTTGAAAAGAAAAAGTCCTGGTTTGACTTGAATGCCCCTTGTTTGTAGGGGTATCTGGGCTGAAGTTGTTGCTAATGTCACTCACACTTGAGCTAACTTAACTTCTTTATACTGGTTTAGAAGACTCTGCAGAGTCTGTATAGCACAGTCTCCTTCGTGAACCTCACCGGACTAGCGGCAAAGCATCGGTTGATCTAAGAAGAAGAAGGTATATAACTTGTTTCTTGGAGAGTGGTTAACCGATGTGCGAGTCCATCTTAATAGACTCAAAATACTAGAGCAAAGTAGACCCGCATCCTGTCAGACGCCATCTTTACTGCTCTTAACAAACCACCTAACCATGGCCAGTGTTCTGTCATGTCACACAGTTAGTCGCCTCTTACGACATGCTCTCTGTTGGGCAGTGGTGCTATTCTTTGTCCTTGTCATACACAAAGACCCCGACAAACCACTCTGGTAAAAGTTGAGTATTCTCAACGACTTTTTTCGGGGCAGGTTACAGTGGCTATCCTCACATTCTGAGGTGTAATTGTCGTGGACGGGGGTTCTCCTAGCTGTAGTGCAATGCTGCTTGGGTGTTCGTCCTAAAAAAGGACGGTGTGTCCTAGTTTACTGACATGTCTGGTTTGTCTTTACCTTCTCGCTGCGACCCCAATTCTCTGAGTGAGACTACACTAGTGCAGCCTCTTTCCGCGGCAGAGTAGGATCTTGGTCAGCTCTGGTTCACTAACCCTGATGCAAGCAGCCAGCTGTTGGCTCATTAATTGGGCTAAATAGTCAGTCCTGTAGTGCAATACTAGGCTCATAGGTAAGCTCGCCACTATTGGGAACACTGTGACGATCCCCACCTTGTTAGCCAGGCTGTCGTGAAATAGCCTGTTTCCAAAGAGAACTGATTGGAAGTGATTTGGGGTCATAATCAGTATGTTTTACCTGACCCTGACTAACATAGTCTGATCAGTATGTTTCACCTGACCCTGACTAACATAGTCTGATCAGTATGTTTCACCTGACCCTGACTAACATAGTCTGATCAGTATGTTTCACCTGACCCTGACTAACATAGTCTGATCAGTATGTTTCACCTGACCTGACTAACATAGTCTCATCAGTATGTTTCACCTGACCCTGACTAACATAGTCTCATCAGTATGTTTCACCTGACCCTGACTAACATAGTCTCATCAGTATGTTTCACCTGACCCTAACATAGTCTGGTCAGAATGTTTCACCTGGCCCTAACTAACATAGTCTGATCAGTATGTTTCACCTGACCCTGACTAACAAAGTCTCATCAGTATGTTTCACCTGGCCCTAACTAACAGTCTGATCAATGTTTCACCTGACCCTAACTAACATAGTCTGGTCAGTATGTTTCACCTGACCCTGACTAACATAGTCTGATCAGTGTGTTTCACCTGACCCTTACTAACATAGTCTGATCAGTATGTTTCACCTGACCCTGACTAACAAAGTCTCATCAGTATATTTCATCTGACCCTGACTAACATAGCCTGACCAAGGTATAGAGATCGCAGTTGGAAGTCAAACACAGTACTAAACAAAATGCTTGCTGAAATTGGTTATGTCGGGCCAAAAGGCGCAGATATCACAGCCTCGTTGTAAACTACGACACAGCGTCTCAACGTCCTTTTTAGAACGGATTTGGAAGAAGTAGAATTATATTCTGTTTTTGTTGTCTCATTTTGACCGTCAAGAAATTATAAGGCACAAGAAAAACAACAAGATACCCACCCTCTAATCATCTTGACTACGTCTTGCTACCGGATTAAGGTAGCAGGGGACGAGAGAGTGGGGCGGATTTAGTGCGATTAGAGGTGAAAGAATAGGTCAGGACAGTTTCATGTCATGTGCGTAATTTAACAAGACTGCCGATAAGAGGGATCTGAAACCGTCCATTGTTGCTTGATGTTCCCAGAATGAATATGATACATCTAGGTCATTTATAGCATCAACAACCCAAGTAACAGCAAGAATTCAAGCAACAGAACTATCAATAACCAACAATTTCAACAGCAATAACCAACAATGTCAGCAGCAACAACCAACAATATTAACAACCAATAATAACCCCAAACAGCAAAACCCCCAACAATATCAACAGCAACATCCCAAGCAACTGCAACAACCTAAGCAACAAAAATTCCAACAACAACAACAACGGTATTAACAGCATCAACAATAGCATCAAACCCAAAAACATAAATATCAACAACAACAACGGTATTAACAGCAGCAACAATAACAACAAGAGCAGCATCAATATCAACAACAATAATATCAGTAACAACAACAGAAATAGCAACAGCAGAATTAACAACAACAACAAATATTAATATACAGTTCGTTCCTCTTTACAAGGCATCCACCAAATGGTCAGCCCTGCCATCTACCCACAGAGCTACATTCTTACCGGGACGTGTAGACGTGCGAGGAAAAAAAGGTTGTGTAGGCTGTGCGGTATCATGGTTGCTGGTGCGCCTTCTGGCCTGGTACTCTTGTCTTTAGCACCTGTTCTATGATGGGGTGTGCTCCTCCGCTTCCCCCCCCCCTTCTGGCATGGGCTCTGACTTCGTCTCAATCTCATTTGCTGTCCCATCTTACCTCCGGCTGGGTTAAAACCAACCTTTGGGCAAGATTACTGGGTATGACAAGATTTACCAATGTGTATGTGAGGTAGACTTGGAGCAACAAGAGAACAATCACCTCCCAAGATGGGGACGCAGTGGTCTCGAGGTAAGGTGTCCGCCTCAGGTGCCGGTGGTTGCGTGTTCGAATCACGGTGGAGACCGAGGTTTTTCACGTGGATCTTCCGGTAAAAATGCGCCTGATTTCTAGGTAGTGAGATCGGACTTCCGTGTTCAGTGTCGAGCACATTAAAAAATCATTGACAGATGGAAATCGAAAAAGGAAGCCTTATAGGCCGCTTCCAAGATAAAATGCAAGTTAAAAATCTATCCAAGTAATTTTAACCTTTACCCAGGTGGTTTGGTAAGAGCAGCTATAGATGGCGCCTAGCTGGCTGCGGGTCAACTTAGCTCTAGTGTTTGAGTCTATTAAGATGGACTCGAGCATCGGTTAAACCAACCACCCTCCAAGAAACTGGTTGTATGTAAAGTCTTATAAACCAGTATAAAGACGTTAAGTTAAGAAAAGAAAACGTATCCAAGCCCTAAGGAAAGTCAACCAAATGAGAGAAAACTATCACCGACTCCATTTAGCTCGGGGAGTTATTCTTTTCCACACGAGAACGGGACATAACAGCGCAGGCAGCCGAACGTATCCTAAAGTCCGTCTTTAAATTCATAAACAAGGTCCGAAGTAATTTTCTACCAAGACGCTGAGCAGCGCGTGAGCTGCAGTGGTCAACGACCCATGGCTGACTGCTAGCATCAGGGCCAGCGAACCAGAGCTGCCAAGACCCTTCTACACCTCCATGCGATGATCCTGGATAATAGGCTGCAGCAGGGCAGACTGGCTAAGGAGAGGGGATCGAAGAAAGAATGCTAACCCGGTACTCAAAAAATGCTTGCTAAAGTCGGATGTGTTGGACCGAAAGGTGCAAATATCGCAGTCAAGCTGTAAACTATGACACAACGCATTCCGTTCTCTGTACTACATTCTGCTTCTTAAGCCCTTTTAGGGTTTGGTAGCAGGAGATTGAGAACGAACAAAGCCAAGCCAGATCCAAATGATTTTTCGCATGCAGCCTTAGAATATCCATGACGTTAACAGTATTTATTTTTTATCTAAGAAATTTAATGAATTTTGACAAATGTATTCATTAGGCCATATTAAAAACAACCTCACTGAATTTGACATAATTTTAACATGTATACAGTACGTTGTCGTGGTGTTTAAAATAGATGTTTTGACATTCAAATACATTGAGTTAAAAACAAATTCCTGATTATCCGGTGCCACAATTAGACATTTTGTCGAATGCGGGAAAACAACCAAGGTCATTATTGTGAAACTCGTGCATCATAGGTGTATCACGATATCATAGTTTGTGGGGTCGTTATTGCGACATAAAGTGGCTTTCTCAAAAGTTACATTGAAACAATTTCAACATGAGTTTAAAGTGTACATTTATAACAATTCAGAAGGTTGCCGTTTTACTATAAACGTTTTTCCGCAGCGAATCTAAGATGGGTCATTTATATTGCGATATTCATGACCCCGAGAAACGAACGCAATTACCGCTTCGTCTGGATAGATCATCCTTTAACCGTTGAATTGGACAGGACTCAGAGTGCACTCATATCAAGCAAGGTAGGAAAATGAAATGTAACGATTTCGACAGAGATGTCATTAAACGGGAGATATTGAAACTGTTGACGAAAAATCTGCTGAAACTAAAAATAACATTGCTATCTGGCAGCAGTTTTGAAGTTTCCAAAAGTACTCTTTGGAAAATTGTAAGAGCCGCCGGTTTTACATCCATGAAAACTTCAGGCGGCAGAAACATTGTATGTGAAAAGCCACATTTGATTGCTGTCCGAAGCAAATACCTGAGACAGATACGTGAACGGCGTAGGCAAGGCTATGATATTGTATACTTGGATGAATCATGGGTCAATGCTCACCACACCTATGGTAAAGAATGGCCATCAGTTGATGGTGAACAGAAAATTCCAGGCAGCAAAGGGCAGCGCCTAATACTAACGTATGCCGGAAGCATTGAATACGGACTTGTCCATGACGCTGAACTTATTTTCCAAAAAGAAAGTAATAACGATAGAGTCTACCACACTGAAATGATTGGACAGATTATCAGATGGTTGACGAATGATCTGCTTCCAATTCTGGATAGGCCGTCATGCCAAGTAATGGATAATGCAAACTTTCACAATGCAGTATCGGAGGAAGACAAAGTATCAACTGCATCAAATACAAAAGCTCAAATTAAGACATGGCTAGTTACAGAAAAAGTGAATTTCGACGACACGTATTTAAAGCCCGAGTTGTTGCAGCTTGTGAGGAAGACAAATAAGACAAAGGTGTATCATATTGGCAAAATCATTGAAGAGTACGGCCACACTTCTCTGCCCCTACCTGCACATCATGCGCATCTAAACCCTACAGAGCTTGTGTGGGCTAAAGTCAAAGGACATGTTGCCAAACAGGACATTTAAAATATGTGATGTTGAAGTGCAGACACGTGAGTACACTTCAAAAATAGACATTCAGTTCTGGAAGAAGTGTGTTGAGCATGTGCTCCAGGAAGAAGTGCGTTGAACATGTGCTCCAGGATGAAGTGTGTGGAACATGTGCTCCAGGAAGAAGTGTGTTGAACATGTGCTCTGGGAAGAAGTGTGTTGAACATGTGCTCCAGGAAGAAGTGTGTTGAGCATGTGCTCCAGGAAGAAGTGTGTTGAACATGTGCTCCAGGAAGAAGTGTGTTGATCATGTGCTCCGGGAAAAAGTGTGTTGAACATGTGCTCCAGGAAGAAGTGTGTTGAGCATGTGCTCCAGGAAGAAGTGTGTTGAACATGTGCTCCAGGAAGAAGTGTGTTGATCATGTGCTCCGGGAAAAAGTGTGTTGAACATGTGCTAGGGGAAGAAGTTCAGTAATGGCAACGAGATGGATTACAATTTGTCCAGCCAGTAACAATTATCAATCTCTTTGAATCCACAAATTCGGATGATTAATATAATCTTGTGTAGACATACTGATTAGCAAACTTGGATGAATTAGCTTATGTTTATCAAAACAATTAGGTGTACATACAATGGCAATAAATACATTTCAATATTCTAATGCATTACACAGCATAAAATTAGCTGCTCAGTTGATACAACCTTGGGGGTCTAAGGGTGACAGAAGAACTGTCAGGTTTCACCCTGGGGGCAACTCTTCTCTCTCTTCTTACCTCACTCTGTTTCATTTGACTCTGTCCTACAGTCACACTCCCGCACAACTTTCACACGCGACCTCATGGTGAGGCCCTTCCATTGCACTTTGGTTGGGCTAGCTTCTGAGGGCGCACAAACCTAGCATAGGTACATACAGACGCACACATGCATCCAAGCACTGGTTTATGGGTCCTGATATCGCCCAATGGACTACGGTCTGGGGTGGAAAATGGAGCGCCTCCGCCAGTAGAAACTAGTGAGGCAAACATTTAAGCAACAACAACAACAGAAGAACTGTACTAACTACTGTATATTGGTGCCATTTTTATGATTGTACATAAAGAGAAACACAATCAATTGATCTATTAAGATATTAAGGAGATACGCCTCTGAACAAAATGTGACGAGAAACTAAGCTGCATACTGTAAAATTTCTTTGCAATTATCCTAAAAGATCAAAAGATTTCGCTGATGTGCAAATGTATTAATATCTATGGACTAAATAATATCAATGTTTTAGCGTCATGGATATTCTAAGGCTGCATGCGAAAAAGTATATCTATCTGACATGCAGTTTAGTAGAAAATTGCTTCGGGCCTTGTTCATGAATTAAAAGACGGACTATACAATACTATTAATATATACCTAGTTGTGTATTGAGCATTGGCCTACGGAAACGTATTTTCACACAAAGCTATTATTCGGACATCTTGAAGAACTCTCCACTATGGAAAGTATTTATTTAGAGAACTGGGTTTCACGTGTAGATGTAATTTGTTTAAACGTGACGTAAGAGAAGAAGAAGAAGAAGAAGACGAAGACTGGAGACGAAATAAAGAGCAAGGAACCGACTACAGAGCCACTTAGCTCTACCCGGACACATCTCCACTCAAGCTGAAACATTCCGCAATATATTCTATTTTTGGTGTATGTGAGTGAGTCATGCACGCGCCAGTGCAAGATAAGAAAGTTGTAACTATCCCATTTGTTTATATCTGGAACTTTCTGGTACATTAGTGGTTCTGAAACTAGGATCAGTGGGACCGCTACCTTAAGTGGGGAGGAGACTATCATCCGGCCAGGCAGAACATACTTATCAGGCTAGGCTGCTGTTGCGAATGTCCATGATGAGTAGGTGTACTCTTTTGTGTGCCCTGAAAAGAAAGTTAAGTGGCGGGTTGCAGTAGCTTTCCTCACATCCCGAGCGGGCTGATGAAGGCGGAATTAGGCCATCCAGACTGTTGTGCTACGCTTGGCTTCATATGCGTTTACCTGACTACTGCGGGGATTACGTCGATCTCCCACCTTGTTAGTCAGGTTGCCATGAAAACAGTCCGTTTCCAGAGAGGGCTACTAGGAAGCCGAGATGAGGGTTTTAACTTAACGTCTTTATACTGGTTTAGAAGACTTTGCAGAGTCTGTATATAGCCAGTTTCATTTACATATCCTTGCTCTAAAAACTGTGTGCATCCAATCTATTATTAAATGCATTAATTGTCCCTGACTCCACTACTTCCTTTGGCAATGCATTCCAAGCATTCACCACTCTTTGACTAAAAAAACTATTTTCTATTTAATCTGGACCTTTCTTTAGTTAATTTGTAGCTATGCTGTCTTGCTCTTGTAGGTGGTTGTTTATTTAAAAACTTGTTATAGTCTAATTTATCCTTTCCTCTGATCATCTTATAAACCTGTATTAAGTCACCTCTAATTCTTTTCTTTTCTAGACACTGTAGGCCGGTTTTCTCAGTACTCATATCTATAATTCTGGAATCCCACTATCAGCGTTGTCCAGTATGTTTTGCCTGACCCTGACAAACATGTATGATCAGTATATTTTGCCTGACCCTGACAAACATATCTGATCAGTATATTTTGCCTGACCCCGACAAACATGTCTGATCAGTATATTTTGCCTGACCCTGACAAACATGTGTGATCAGTATATTTTGCCTGACCCCGACAAACATGTCTGATCAGTATATTTTGCCTGACCCTGACAAACATGTATGATCAGTATATTTTGCCTGACCCTGACAAACATATCTGATCAGTATATTTTGCCTGACCCCGACAAACATGTCTGATCAGTATATTTTGCCTGACCCTGACAAACATGTGTGATCAGTATATTTTGCCTGACCCTGACAAACATGTATGATCAGTATATTTTGCCTGACCCTGACAAACATATCTGATCAGTATATTTTGCCTGACCCCGACAAACATGTCTGATCAGTATATTTTGCCTGACCCTGACAAACATGTGTGATCAGTATATTTTGCCTGACCCTGACTAACATGTCTGATCAGTATATTGTGCCTGACCCTGACTAACATGTCTGATCAGTATATTTTGCCTGACCCTGACAAACATGTATGATCAGTATATTTTGCCTGACCCTGACAAACATATCTGATCAGTATATTTTGCCTGACCCCGACAAACATGTCTGATCAGTATATTTTGCCTGACCCTGACAAACATGTGTGATCAGTATATTTTGCCTGACCCGGACTAACATGTCTGATCAGTATATTTTGCCTGACCCTGACTAACATGTCTGATCAGTATATTGTGCCTGACCCTGACTAACATGTCTGATCAGTATATTTTGCCTGACCCTGACAAACATGTCTGATCAGTATATTTTGCCTGACCCTGACTAACATGTCTGATCAGTATATTTTGCCTGACTCTGACAAACATGTCTAATCAGTATATTTTGCCTGACCCTGACAAACATGTCTGATCAGTTTATTTTGCCTGACCCTGACAAACATGTCTGATCAGTATATTTTGCCTGACCAGCCGTTAGTCTTCCTCCCCACTGATCAGACTAGGTTGCTGTTGTTGAATGCCCACAATGGGATCAAGACGCTGAGCAGCGCATGAGCTGCAGATCTGACGGCAAACGTCAGGGCCAGCGAACCAGAGCTTCCAAGACTCTTCTACACCTCCACGCGGTGATCCTGGATAACAGGCTGCAGCAGGGCAGACTGGCTAAGGAGAAGGGATCGGAGATGGAATGCTAACCCGGTACTCAAAAAATGCTTACTGAAGTCGGATGTGTTGGACCGAAAGGTGCAAATATCGTAGCCAAGCTGTAAACTACAACACAACGCATTACGTTCTCTGGACTACATTCTGCTACTTACCCTTGCAGGGTTTGGTAGTGGGAGATTGAGAACGAACGAAGAAGAAGAAGAAGAAGAAGAAGAAGAAGAAGAAGAAGAATGCCAACAATGAGTAAGTTTACTGTTTTGTGCGCCCTGAAAAGGACGTTAAGTGGCGAGTTGTATTGGCTTATCTCACATCCCGGGCATGCTAATGGAGGTGGGCCTAGGCCATCCAGGCGGTTGTGCTATGTTTGGTTTCATCTGTATGGTGCTTACTACTACAGGGATCACGTCGATCCCCCATCTCGTTAGCAAGACTGACATGAAAACAGCCTATTTTCAGGGATAATTGCGTGGAAGTGATGTGAGGGTCTTAGACAGTGTACTTTAGCTGACCCTGACTAACGTGTCTCATCAATCTCAACAGCAACAATCCAAGCAACAACAGTAACAAGAACAGCAATATGTTCAATAATAACAACATCAACAACAGCAACAAGAACAACGAAAGCGACAAAAACAACCACAGCGACATGAAGAACAATAAGAACAACAACAACAATAACAACAACAACAGCAACAGCAATAACAACAGCAACAACCACCAGAACAATCACTCAAGATGAAAAACAACAACAACAACAATAACAACAACAACAACATTGTCCCTAGGATATGCAGTGACGATGTCAAGGCAATAGTTTTCCCCATTGAGCTTGCTAACCTCATGCACAGCCCTCTTTAATCACATTTCACGACATACGTGGTTTGTTCAACCCTAGCAAGACTCGCGTGTCTCTGAAAGACAGCACACCTCAAAAATGACCCTACCCCACCATCGCACTCATTCCAAACTGATAGCATCACAGCACAGGTGTATTTCATCCCCTGACAGCCTGCAGGTGTGCCTCAGCCCCAAACTTCACCACAGCACGCTCCTAGGTTCTGCCAGGAAACAAACCGACATTCTTTCCTTCTATCTCCCTACACCCAACCTCTAGCAGATCACAGGCGCCATCTTTGAGATTTCGAGCTCTTTTGTTTTGTTTGTTTTTTTGTTGTGCGTCCGTTTTTAACTTCCAGACCACCTTTTAAACACCAGTTATTGTTCTGAACGTGTTGGCTGAGAACGTGTAACTTTGGAAGTTTTCTCTGAACACGGAGACGAGAATAGGTTCACTGACACGCTGAGAGCATGTCGCAAGAGGGGATCGACAGGCCAGTCTACGGTAGAAGACGCTCTATGTGTACGGAGAGAGAATAGGATCACTGACACGCTGAGAGCATGTTTTAACAGCAAAGTCTAACTCAACTGACAGACAATATTAGGATCACTGCCACACTGACATCATGTCGAAAGAGGTGCTTAACTTGGGAGGAAAGGGAGGGGAGGGGGGAAGACTCTCCAATTCCCGACATTGCCCATCCTACAATTCACACAGAACACACGCCGACCGAGTGTGGAGTAGCTTACATGATTTGAAAGAAACTCTAGAAACAATTAGCATATGTGTGATACAGGATGTACGCGGGATAATACACGCATACGCGTGAGAGAGGGGGAGAGAGGAGGGAGGGAGATAGAGAGGGGAGTAGAGGGAGGGAGAGGGGGAGGGAGACATAGGGAGGGGAGGGGAGGAAGAGAGGGAGTTGGAGAGAGTGAGAGAGAGAGGGATAAAGTGAGGGAGGGAGAGAGTGAGAGGGAGGGAGGGAGATAGAGAGGGGAGTGGGGTGAGGGGAGGGAGAGAGTGAGTGAGAGAGGGAGAGTGTGCGAGGGAGAGAGTGAGAGGGAGAGAGTGAGGGAGAGAGTGAATGAGAGAGGGAGAGAAAGGGAGAGAGTGAGTGAGAGAGAGCGAAGGTGAAAGAGAGAAGGGGAGAGAGAGTGAGAGTGAATGAGAGAGAGGGAGAGAGTGAGCGAGGGAGAGGAAGAGAGTGAGACAGCGGGAGAGGGAGTGAGCGAGAGAGAGGGAGAGTGAGGGTGAGAGGGAGAGAGTGAGTGAGAAAGAGGGAGAGAAAGAGAGAGGGAGAGGGAGATAGGGAGAGATTGAGGGGGAGCGAGCGAGAGAGAGAGAGAGTAAGAGGGAGAGAGAGAGTGACTGAGAGAGAGGGAGAGAGTGAGAGGGAGAGAGTGAGTGAGAAAGAGGGAGAGAGAGTGAAAGAGAGGGAGAGAGTGAGAGAGAGGGAGAGAGAGAGCGAGGGAGGGAGTTAGAGGGAGATAGTGAGAGAGAGAGAGAGTGAGGGAGAGAGAGGGAGTGAGCGAGAGAGAGGGAGAGAGTGAGAGGGAGAGAATGAGAGGGAGAGAGTGAGAGGGAGAGAATGAGAGGGAGAGAGTGAGAGAGAGAGAGTGTAATAGTGGGGGAGTGAAAAGGTGGAAGCAGACTGTGAGTAAGAGACAGAGGGAGAAAGAAATAAAGTGGGGGCGCGAGAGAAATAAAGCGTAAGAGAGCGCGAGAGTGTGGGTTTTAGAAATAAATAGGGAGTGAATGACAAATAGTGTGTGTGAGTTGTTGTTGTTGTTGTTGTTGTTGTTGTTGTTGTTGTTGAATGTCCACAATGAGTAGATGTACTCTTTTGTGCGCCCTAAAAAGGAGGTTAAGGAGCGTGCTGATGAAGGTAGACTGTGGTCCTCCAGGCGGTTGTGCTATGCGTAGCTTCATCTGCATGGCGCTCACTACTACGGGGATCACATCGATCGATCCACATCTCGTCAGTCAGTCTGCCTTGAAAACTGTCCGTTTCCAGGGAACGCCACATGGAAGAGAGATTGTGGTCTTGGTCAGTGTATTGACCCTGACGCGACGTCCTGGTCAGTATGTTGTGCCTGACCCTGACACGACGTCCTGATCAGTATGATGTGCCTGACCCTGACACGACGTCCTGGTCAGTATGTTGTGCCTGACCCTGACGCGACGTCCTGGTCAGTATGTTGTGCCTGACCCTGACACGACGTCCTGATCAGTATGATGTGCCTGACCCTGACACGACGTCCTGGTCAGTATGTTGTGCCTGACCCTGACACGACGTCCTGGTCAGTATGTTGTGCCTGACCCTGACGCGACGTCCTGGTCAGTATGTTGTGCCTGACCCTGACGTGACGCCCTGGTCAGTATGTTGTGCCTGACCCTGACGCGACGTCCTGGTCAGTATGTTGTGCCTGACCCTGACGTGACGCCCTGGTCAGTATGTTGTGCCTGACCCTGACGCGACGTCCTGGTCAGTATGTTGTGCCTGACCCTGACGTGACGCCCTGGTCAGTATGTTGTGCCTGACTGGACTAGCGTCTCAGTCCCCTGGTGTGTGAAAAAGAAATGGAGTGTGAATGAGAGAGAGAGAGACTGAGAAAGAAATAATGTGCGGGAAAGAGTAATATAACGTGTGAGAGAGAAATAGGGGATGATAGAGAGTCTGAGAGAAATAGAGTGAGAGATTAACATGAGAGAGAAATAGAGTGTTAGAGTGAAAGAGAAATAGAGTGTGAGAGATTAACATGAGAGAGAAATAGAGTGTTAGAGTGAAAGAGAAATAGAGTGTGAGAGATTAACATGAGAGAGAAATAGAGCGTTAGAGTGAAAGAGAAATAGAGTGTGAGAGATTAACATGAGAGAGAAATAGAGTGTTAGAGTGAAAGAGAAATAGAGTGTGAGAGATTAACATGAGAGAGAAATAGAGTGTTAGAGTGGAAGAGAAATAGAGTGTGAGAGAC
The DNA here is from genome assembly GCA_036924085.1 of Ariolimax columbianus. Taxonomy (NCBI): domain Eukaryota; kingdom Metazoa; phylum Mollusca; class Gastropoda; order Stylommatophora; family Arionidae; genus Ariolimax; species Ariolimax columbianus. Next base: position 67,796,261 of record JAVGWX010000017.1, read on the forward strand.
TAACATGAGATTAGCACAGAGTGTGAGAGTGTGCGAGATTAAAATGAGAGAGAAAAAGAGTTTGAGATTAAAATGAGAGAAATAGAGAATGTGCGTTAGAGACACATAATATGAGAAATAATGAATGTGAGTGAAATAGAGTGTAATAGATAGCAATAGAGATAGAGAAAGGGTGACAGGTTGAGTAAACGTGTGCGTGAGAGGGAGAGAGAAGAGAGGAGCAGAGAAGAGAAGTAAGAGAAGGCATGACGCTCACACAAGAAATACCCGCCTGCTGGCTGTTGTCTTAAACTTTAGAAACCACTACATTGTGACGTGTGCACAGCGCCCAATATGTCCAAGACCAGGCCCCCGTGCTTTAGGAAGGTGTGCAAAAGTTTGCCGCTAATACTCCGTACCGCCAGGCAGAGCTGACACTCTACGCATTCAAACCATCGTCTTGTGGAACTCTTCAACGTCTGGTAGCTAAATTTAGGTAAGTTCATCATGTATAAAACTTCGTCTTAATTAAAATTGGCCTTTTTTCATGTAAGAAGTTGACGCTGAGAAATATAATTACATTCACCACTTGTCTAATGCTAACGTACCAGCAAAGATACATAAAGTAAAGAACAAATGGGTGGCTAATGAAATAATACACTTGATGGATGACAGAGGGAAGGAAAAATATGACATGGATGAATACACAAAGTTGATTGAAGAGAGAACACAAGTGCAAGCAGGCGAAAGAAACGTAATCTGTTATCCATCTATTCTTTGTATAGCGAATTGTTATTACGATCTCTAAAGGCAATGCCTGGAATATCAGTTGGTGGACATAACTTAAATAACTTGCGTGACGCTGATGAGGATGTGTTGATAGCGCATAATGTGTTGGATTTACAAGAGTTGGTCAAGATGGTAGTTCTTCAAAACGAAAATAAAGGCCCCATCTTAAGTCACAAGACCCCAATGTAGTGTATCCCCGTGCAAGAGGAACATGACACGATGGGGATACACGATGGGGATACACAGATAATGACACATGTGGCTGTGGCGCAATATAGGACTCCCACCTGATGATCTGTCCCAACTTCCAGGAAACATGCAATGAAGGCAAATAACAAGGTAATCCATCTCGCTGGATACTGGATGCATGCTGCCTTCGCCAGAGTCATGGAAGTCGAGGTTTGGAGACGAACGAGGAGGAGGGAGTTCTCCGTCTGATACGGTTGTGACAACTCGATCGCCGTGCGTTATAGGCGCATAAGGTGGTCAGGTTGCATTCTCATTAGGTCTCATTAGGTCGATTCGGACACTCTCCTTATCAATATATTCAGTGCAGGGCCTTGCTTTAACGATAATTCGACCCTTTTCATTGCGCATTCTGTCTCTCCTAGTTACGTTGATTGTTTTCCGGGGGCATCTCATCTCACATATCGTGATCTTTCTTTTGTTAAAGTCCATGTTTGGCTCTGGTAACAGAGTCGTAAGAGGCGACTGACTGTGTGACATGACATAACACCTGCCATGGTTAGTTGGTTTGTTTAGAGCAGCAGAGATGGCGCCTAACAGATTGCAGGTCTACTTTGCTCTAATATTTGAGTCTATTAAGATGAACTCACACTTCGGTTAACTACCTAACGCAGCGAAGTATTTAGCTGCTTAATCCTAGCCGGCTAAGCAGGAAACCCTTCTCTCGACTAAACCCAGCTCATACCAGAGCTGGGACCTGCACAGGGGCATCTACTCATGTAGAAGTACAGGTCGACTAAGGACTAAGAAGAAGAACAGAGAGTTGGCATGAATATACTGTTGATTAGCATTAGTTTTGTGGACATGTTAGGGTGTTTCAATAATGGTGACAGCTGGTATGAAATAGCGTTCTCTTTTTTGGCACCTGATCTCAATCTCTCTATCTAAACCTCCATCCTGTGTGAATACACTGGCCAAGTACTTGAACTCCTACACCGAACAAGTCCCGTTTACCATAATGTTCATGTTTTCAGGTGATCTGCTTATCTGCATAGTTTCTGTTTTGGGTGTAGGAATTCTCATACTGTTTATTTCGCATACAGAGTTGAACGCAGTCATATGTTGCTGCAGATCATCTTCACTCTCATAAAGTTGACATTTATTACTCTTACAAGAACAGCAAAGATGGCGCCGTAACAGGCTACGGGTCTACATTGCTCTGCTGTTTCCGTTAATTATAGATGCCGTCAGACCATGGATTTACCGGGAACTTACACTACTCGACGACTTACACTTGTGTTTACGGAAACGTGTCGTTGTTATTGATTTGGACTGGTTAATTCGTTCGTTTTTTGTGTTTTCTTCTGTCCAATAATCTTGGAATGGGCATCGGCTATATGAATAGCACTACACTTAAACATATGTCGTATTTCACGGTCTAGTTCACACGGCTGAACTTCACGAGATTGGCACCCATTCGCCCTAGCTGCAAACAGTGTCGGTTTTGGTGTGTGAAATTTAGACACGACTATAAGGGACTAGAACAAAGCCGGGGAGAGATGCCAGAACGACTCACACGCTGAGTAATGTCTCTACGACCTCTTGCTGTTATGGAAAAGGCACAACACACAACGTTAGATGTCGTCCCTCTCCCGCTGCGTTGCAGGATACCTGTTTACTGAAAAGGCTTCTATAGCAAACCCTGGGGGAAAATCTGCATCCAGTCGTCTCTATAAAATAATGCCACTGTCCAATGGTAGCCCATGACCAGTGAGTGAGGTTGACAAAATGCGCAGTTTCTTCCTCACTTTAATCCAAATCACCGCGCAAGTCACCCATTTCAGCGGACACAGCAAGAGATACGACTGTCCATACGGCTGAACAAAGAGAGTGGTCTTCATCACTTGTGATGGATGAACATGATAGAAGGTATCTATCATCTTACTCTAAAGAAGTGTTAGTTGTGGGGGATGAGTCTTTGTGAGGAATCAGCTTTGGTTCATGGGGCGGGGTAAAGATGCTGAGCAATGCATGAGCTACAGCCGTCAGCGACCCATAGCTGACTGCTAGCGTCAAGGCCAGCGACCCATAGCTGACTGCTAGCGTCAGGGTCAACGACCCATAGCTTACTGCTAGCGTCGGGGTCAGCGACCCATAGCTGACTGCTAGAGTCAGAGCCAGCGAACCATAGCTGCCAACACCCTTCTACACCTCCACGCGGTGATCCTGGATAACAGGCTGCAGCACGGCAGACTGGCTAAGGAGAAGGGATCGAAGAGGGAAGGCAATCCGGTACTCAAAAATGTCTGGTGAAGTCGGATGTGTCGGACCGAAAGGTGCAAATATCGCAGTCAAGCTGTTTGTTTCGAATGCCCACAATGAGTAGGTTTTGATTTACTCTTGTGTGCGCCCTGAAAAGGGCGTTAAGTGGCGGGTTGCAGTAGCTTTTCTCACATCATGAGCGTGCTGATGAAGGTAGACTGGGGTCCTCCATGCGGTTACGCTATGCTTGGCTTCATCTGCGTATCACTCACTACTACGAGGATCACGTCGATCTCTCGCCCCGTTAGCCAGGCTGCCATGAAAATAGCCTGTTTCCAGGGAGGGCTACAAGGAAGACGAGGTGCGGATCTTGGTCAGTGTGTTTTGCCTGACCCTGACTAACATGTCTGACCAGTATGTTGTGTCTGACCCTGACTAACATGTCTGACCAGTATGTTGTGTCTGACCCTGACTAACATGTCTGACCAGTATGTTGTGCCTGAGCCTGACTAACATGTCTGACCAGTATGTTGTGCCTGACCCTGACTAACATGTCTGACCAGTATGTTGTGCCTGACCCTGACTAACATGTCTGACCAGTATGATGTGCCTGACCCTGACTAACATGTCTGACCAGTATGATGTGCCTGACCAGACATTAGTCTTCCTCCCCAAGAGGGAAGGCTAACCCGGTCCCCAAAAATGCCTGCTGAAGTCGGATGTGTCGGACCGAAATGTGCAAATATCGCAGTCAAGCTGTAAACTACAACAAAACTCATTCCGGACTACATACATCCTGTTACTTGCAAAGTCCTCTTCAAGGTTTGTTAGAGGGAGTTTGAGAACGAACAACCAAAAAGTAGAAGAAGATCCCAAATATATGTGACACCTCCTGTATTAACCAGCTGGAACATTGTGAGATCTGTTCCCAGTATACGGGGTGGCTGCGTGGCCTAGGAGTGAAACTCGTTCGGTTTTTCACAATCCCAACGTTCCGGGTTCGATTCCCACTTGTGTCCAGTTTGGCAGACACTGGGTTTTTTTCTCGGGCGAATGCTCCTCCACGTACGGAAAGTAATGGCAACCTACCGTACTGCAGACTTGCCAAAAAACTTATAACAGCCAAATAGGTGGCCGTTGTAAGAAGCTACGTTCTGTAAAATCACATGCGACTTACTTACTCTCCGTAGACATAACCATTACTGATATCAAAGGGGGATAAATCTGAGAGGATATAAACCTGTGCATCTGGAGTAAGCGTCCTTGAATTTCAAGAAAAGCACACGAATATACCAAGTGAAGGCGTTGCCAATTGAGAGCGACCTGTGTTGTTCTCTGGCTAAGTAGCACAGTGTTTACACGGCTACTTCGGCGTTTAATGGTATCGAAGTGTGTATTTCAGGCCCGATGCAGATCTGCTGCACGATTTTAATAAACTGTATCGATTTGCCGCATAGAATTATATATTCGAGAACAATTCAGAGAACAATTACCCGAGTGGTCTGCCGGGGTCTTTGTGTGTGAGTTGTTGGCTTGGCTTGGCTTGGCTTCGTTCGTTCTCAATCTCCCGCTTCCAAACCCTGAAAGGGCTTAAGTAGCAGAATGTAGTCCAGAGAACGGAATATGCTGTGTCGTAGTTTACAGCTTGACTGCGATATTTGCACCTTTCGGTCCAACATCCGACTTCAGCAAGCATTTTTTGAGTACCGGGTTAACATTCCCTCTTCGATCCCTTCTCCTTAGCCAGTCTGTCTTGCTGCAGCCTGTTATTCAGGAGGTGTATGTAGAGGTGTAGAAGGGTCTTGGCAAGCTGTTGTTCGCTGGCCCTGACGCTAGCAGTCAGCTATGGGTCACTGACTGCTGCAGCTCATGCGCTGCTCACCAGCTTGATCCCATGGAGCATGTTGTAAGAGGCGACTAACTGTGTGACATGGCATAACACCGGCCATGGTTAGGTGGTTTGTTTAGAGCAGCATAGATGGTGCCTAACAGGCTCCGGGTCTGCTTTGGTCTAATGTTTGAGTCTATTAAGATGGACTCGCACATCGGTTAACCACCCTCCGTAAGTGCTTGTCCCAACGCAGCAGAGTATTAAGCTGCTCGAGCCTAGCCCGCTAAGCAGGAAAACATTCTTCCGGCTACATCCAGCTCATACAAGGGATGTGTTCTGCGCAGGGGCATCTGTTCCTGTAGAAGTACAGGTCGACTAAGACTAAGAACAATTCAATAAAGGACTTGTTGAAAGCCCACAATGAGTAAGTTTGAGTGTTCTGAAAAGTGGTGGTTTGCAGTAGCTTTTCTCACATCCCGAGCGTGCTGATAAAGGTGGATCGCGGTCTCCCAGTCGGTTGTGCTACTCTTGGCTTGGCATGACGCTCACTACTACGGGGATCCCGTTGATCCACATCACGCCAGTCAGACTGCCTTGAAAACATTATGTTCCTAGGGAACACTCAATGGAAGAGAGAATATCGTCTTGGTCAGTATACTGTGCCTGACCGGACTAGTGTCTATGAGATACAAACTTTAAAACCGTTTATTATTGTACTTACATTCTCCCTTATTTGACAACATAATATCCACCAACATTGATACACGTATCCCATCGCTTTATCAGTGCACCAAAACCTGCAGCATGGAAGTCTGTGGTCTGCTATCTCAGCCACAAAAACCTGCAGTATGGTAGTCTGTGGTCTGCTATCTCAGCCACCAAAACCTGCAGTATGGAAGTCTGTGGTCTGCTGTCTCAGCCACATTTGCACTTCATTTTCAACCTCTTAGTCATTCGTGAATCATCTCCCGCCAAGATTGAATCGTTCGTTACGATGTAAACTAAACCATGTTTACACCGTATCGCAGTTGCCACAGTCTATCGTTACTCTCCTGTCAGCTCGAACCATCTCCCCAACACATGCCCTGTCGCACAGTCTATCGCTACTCTCCTGTCAGCTCGAACCATCTCCCCAACACATGTCCTGTCGCACAGTCTATCGCTACTCTCCTGTCAGCTCGAACCATCTCCCCAACACATGTCCTGTCGCACAGTCTATCGCTACTCTCCTGTCAGCTCGAACCATCTCCCCAACACATGTCTCACATATGTTTCTGTTGCATTATGAATAGGACGACTAAGCCACGCTTCATCAACAAATTGTGAGCTTCCTTGAGAAAATGTTTCGACCCATTTATGTACCGTTTTACGCGACAAACATTTCTCATGCACCATTTTACGCAACAAACATTTCTCATGCACCATTTTACACAACAAACATTTCTCATGCACCGTTTTACGCAACAAACATTTCTCATGCACCATTTTACGCGACAAACATGTCTCATGCACCGTTTTACGCAAAAAACATTTCTCACCGTAAACAGACAGCATCTCCTGATCAATATCCTTTGAAGGAAGTCACTTTGCAACAAAAAATAAATAAAGCGCACAACAGCACGCTGCTCTTTGTTGAAACACTGGATGAACATGGGCGTCATTGTGTACTTGAACTACGCACGTATCATCTATTACCTACAGTAATCACAAAGCTGGATGTTGTATCTACCTAATGACACATTTAGAAACTACCAATTATATTTGTTGGAATAGAATAACAATTTGGAAAAGAGTATGGAAGCCTTCGAAATATGGGTATGTAGAAGATTGGATCGCATTCCTTGGAAAGGGAAGAAAACAAATATGGAGGTATATACACATTTGGGAGTGAATGAAACTGGTGAGGACAATCTTCTCTCTCTTCTTACCTCATTCTGTTTTATTTGACTCTGTCCTACAATCACACTCTTGCCCGACTTTCACACGCGCCCTCGGGGTGAGGCCCTTCCATTGCAGTTTGGTTGGGCTGGCTTCTGAGAGCGCACAAACCTAGCATAGGTACATACAGACGCACACATACAGCCAATCACTGGTTTATGCGTCTTAATATCGCCCAATTGACTACGGTCTAGGGTAGAAGGCGCGCCTTCGCCAGTAGAAACTAGTGAGCTAAACACGTAAAATGAAAAAAAAATTAAAAAGAATTCATTGCCGAAATCAGGGTTAGACAGTTACGTTATTTTGGTCATATAACAAGACATACCTCCTTGTTGAAGACCACACTGGAGGGTAGGGTGGAAGGCAGTCGTTCAAGAGGAAGACAATGTTATAAGTGGGTTGATAACATCAGGAGATGGACTGGAATAAACCTTCCAGATTGCCCCATTACGGCAAGAGATAGAGTACGCTTGGGATCCATTTCACCCGACATTTGATGCGGAGATGGCACTTAACTTAACTTCATTATTCTAGTTTAGAAGGCTCAACAGAGTCCGTATACAACCAGTTTATTCCAATCCACTAAAACTAAAAATAACTGTGAGCATTCAATCTATTTGTAATGCAGTAACTGACCCTGCTTCCAACACATCATGTGGCAGTGCATTCCAAGCATTCCACTTTCGGTCTAAAAAAATATTTCATAATATTTAATCTAGACCTGTCTTTAAACAATTTGAAGCTGTGTTCTTTTGTTCTTGTAGCCGGTTGTACTTTGAAAAACTTGGTATAGTTTAACTTTTCATTCCTCGGATTAGGGGGACGGCGTGGCCTAGTGGTTAAGTGGCACGGCTCACAACCAGAAGGTGCTGGGTTCGATCCCCATCACGGCACCGGCCGTTACCCCGGGGAAGCAAACCCTTAGAAAATGCAGGAGGAAGCAGACCCTTACATAAAATGCATGCTGAAGTCGGATGTACTGGGCCGACAGGCGCAAAATAAAAACCACAGTGTAACGCACACACGCCTTGGGGAATAAATAAATAAGGCGAACGAAAAAAAAAAAAAATTCCCTGGATTATCTTTATATTAAGTAACCTTGAATTCGTCTCTGTTCTTGACTGTGTAGGGCAAATTTCCTGAGCCTTTCCTCATAACTCTAATTCTTGAATTCCACGATCATTTGTGTAACTCTTCTTGTTATCTTGTCGAACATTTCTATATCGACTCTGTGATAAGGACTCCGGTCCCTAGTGGTCTGCCGGGGTCTTTGTGTATGATAATAGCTGGCCATCGTTGTCGATGAGGACCGCCGACATCATCCATGTCACAGATTTCCCTGTTGGGTGTGGGTGCGCATGTGGCTGAACAGGCCAATGCGAGCACGAAAACATCTGCTACATATCGGGCACACGAGGTTTGTAGAAGGATGGTGTTCCCGCTGTTCGGGATTTCCGCGTCTCGCGTCTGCTCTGGGCTTTCACAACACGGTCATCTTCACCGGCAGCTACACCCGATTTGACTGCGCTTCTCCAGGTGTCGAAGTCTATCTGGCAACTTTTTAGTGAGTCCTTTAGACCGTCTTTAAAACGTTTCTTTGGGCGCCCTCTCTCGCGCCATCCGTCTCTGAACTCGCCGTAGAGAAGCTTCTTTGGGAGCCGCTCGTCTGACATACGGACGAGGTGTCCGGTCCATCCTAGTCGTGCTTTTTGTAGCAGTGCATGGATGCTGGGCATGTTAGCCCTCGAGAGAACATCGATGTCAGTGACACGATCTTGCCATCGGATGTGGAATATTCGCCTCAGGCAACCTGTGTGGAAGTGGTTTAACCTCCTTGCATGTCCAGAGTATACAGTCCAGCTTTCGCAAGCGTATAGTAGGGTTGGAATGATGGTTGCACGGTAGACTTTCAATTTGGTCTTGACGCTGATGCCACGACGTGCCCAGACCATCGAGCGCATTCTACCAAAGGCTGTGCTGGCCTTTGCTATTCTGCTTGTGTATGACAAGTAAAGAATAGCACCACTGCCTCACAGAGAGCATGTCGTTAGAGGCGACTAACTGTGTGACATGGCATAACACCGGCCATGGTTAGGTGGTTTGTTTAGAGCAGCATAGATGTGCCTAACAGACTGCGGGTCTACTTTGCTCGAGTGTTTGGGTCTATTAAGATGGACACGCACATCGGTCAATCACCCCCGTAAGCGCCTGTGACAGCACCGCGGAGTATTAATCTGCTCGAACCTAGCAAGAAATCCTTTTACCGGCTACATCCAGCTCATACCAGAGCTGAGACCTGCACATGGGCATGTGCCCCTGTAGAAGTACAAGTCGACTAAGAACTAAGATAAGGAACCCACACCTGAACACAGTGCTCCAATTTAGGTTTCACCAATGATTATAATTAAATAGATTGATTATCACCTCCTTGCTGTTACGTGTAAGGTTTATTTTAATTATACCCAGCATTGCATACATGAACTGAACTGAACTCTCTTCCTGATTTCCATTTCCCATCTTCCGTTATTTCATACCAAATAAATGAAGCTTTTGCCCTGCCCCGGTGTTTGACCCTCTATCTGCTTCTGTAAAGTATATTTCAAGTCTAGGTTACTAACGATCACAGCTTTCGTTTTCTCCGTGTTAACGTCCAACCCTTACACCTGACATGTGTTCTTGACTTAAACCGTGTAGCTCTTGTTCAGTCAGCCAGCAGAACTGTGTCATCCACATACCTGAGGTTGTTTGTTGATGCGCCACTGAATAATGACTCATGGATGTGTGTGTGCGTGTGTATATAAATATAAGTACTGCACTAGAGATGAACCAAATAAGGAGTTTTCCGTGTGGCCGAATACGTATAGCGGACGTAAACCGCCAGACCGGATAGGATACGAATACGGATGGGAATAGTGAGTGGTCGTATAAGGATGTGTGTTTATTTCATCAATCATCTTCTGTAATTATCAAGCGAACAACAACATATGCTGTTTCAAAGTGTTACAATAAATGGGGCAAATATCTTAAAACTATTTCACGTTACTAACTACTAATAAGAATTTGGATTCAGTTGAAAAGTCATTGATGTTGTATCGTGTATGAAAATGGACGACTCATTTAGTGAGTCACTAGCCCGACTTAGTGACTAGGTTAATTTCCAGTAATTTCAATAATGTCAAGTTTCTCAGAGATCTATTCCAGAAGACTGTTTGTCTGAAAACTTCTTACAGGCAGTGGTGAAAAAACGTTCAATTGTGAGACTTGTTGACGTGTGTTACTTCGACAGCCAGTTTAAAGTACATCAAAACAAAACAAGGCAGGATTAGGACACGCACAGATGCTGACTGATATTTACACGTTAGGTTTTAGCCGGCCCAACTGGCTCTATCTTCTCTACCTAGCCAGCTGATGAACCCAGACACAATAAAGTCTTTGTATAGAATGCAAGGAGCTGTAATCCTGTATGACAAATTATTACGGAATTTCTTCTCCTTTTTTGTTCATCCTCAGATCAAGGTCCTGGTTTCTCTTAGAAAGGCCACCATTGCTTGAAAGGATGTTTTATCTCCTACAGCTTATGTCTCATATCTGTCTCGCAAGGCCACCATTGCTTGAAAGGTTGTTTTATCTCCTACAGTTTATGTCTCATATCTGTCTCGCAAGGCCACCATTGCTTGAAAGGCTGTTTTATCTCCTACAGCTTATGTCTCATATCTGTCTCGCGAGGCCAGTATTGTTCTTTTTCTTCCTGCGTGAGCATGCACCCTTGTAGGATGTGTTCCTCGGTCATGGTATGCTCCCCACATGGACACTGGTCATCTGTCCCAATCCTCAATTTTGTTGTAAAGATGACCCTTGAGTCTGCTATGTCCAGTTCTGTCTAATTCATATGCTGCCAGACGTCGACTTGAATTTGTTTCAAGAAAGCAGCGGTCATCTTGAGGCTGTTGACACTGCCATAGAGCTTGTCTAGTGTTTGCACTGGTGATGGGCACATGTGCTTTCTCTGGTCCTCGTATGTCGGGCAATTTTGCAGCAGATGTTCAGCGGTCATTTTCCCAGTATTACAGGTGCATTCATTAGTAGTACCTAGCTTCAGTTTATAGTTCTCAGTTTCTGCCGAGTACGGATATGTCGGACTGAAGGCTGCAAATATCAAAGTCAATCTGTAAACTAGCGACACAACGCATTTCGTTCCCCGGACTACATCCTGCTGCTTGCAAAGCCCTCTTCGGGACTTGGTAGTGGGAGATTGAGAGCAAACGCAGAAGAAGAAGTTCTCAGTCTGAAGATGACGACTTGTTCGTCTCTAGTTAAATCGTAATCGCTGTCTTCTTTTCAGAAGTTGGGGTGTTGATCAGCCCATTTTCTCCCGAAGCTGGCTTTAATTATGGTCTTGGCCTCATTTTATGCTATGCTCAGGTCTGTTTGTGGGGATGCTCCTCCACACTTTGCTAGTTTGTCTGCAGCTTCATTGCATTCAATATTGCAGTGGAAGGGAATCCACTGAGTGACCATTTTACAGAATTTAAACTGAAAGCTATTCTGTTTGTGAGCAGCCTGACACAGGTAGCCAAGTTTGTGAGTAGCCAAGTTCGTGAGTAGCCTTAGACAGGTAGCCACATTTGTGAGTAGCCTGAGACAGGTAGCAAAATTTGTGAGTAGCCTTAGACAGGTAGCCACGTTTGTGAGTAGCCTGAGACAGGTAGCTAAGTTTGGGAGGTAAACAGGTGTGGTTGTTTAAAGGACAATGTGGATAGTGATTTCAACAGTTCTTTCATTAAGTTATGGGGCCGAAGATGCATCAGTGAACAAGCTGACAGTAGCCAGAGGCAGACAGTGACTGACAGCAGCCAGTGACTCACAGCTGACAATGACTAACAGCAGACAGCAACTCACAGCTGACAGCAGATGTAAAGCTGACAGCAGCCAGAGACTTAAGCAGACAGCGACTCACATCTGACAGCAGACAACGACTCACAGCTGACAGCAGCCAGAGACTCACAGCTGACAGCAGTCTGTGACTCACAGCTGACAGCAGTCAGCAACTTACAGCTGACAGCAGTCAGCAACTCACAGCTGACAGCAGTCAGCAACTCACAGCTGACAGCAGTCAGCAACTCACAGCTGACTGCTTTCATCAGGGTCAGTGACCAATAACTAACCTATTTCGCCTCCAGGTTTTGGTCCTGGAAACAGGCTGCAACCATGCAGATGGATAAGAAATTAGGGTTCAAAGATGGAAAGCAAACCCAGTCCTAAAAATGCTTTGCTGAAATCATATTGGTGGGGCCGAAAGGCGCAGATATCGCAGCCTAGCTGCAAACTAGGATACAATGTTGCAGACATCCTTTTCAAGATGATAGAATGATAGAGTACCAGAGAGTCATCATAACCTTAGGCAAGGAATGCAGAGAATGGAGCAACGGGAGAGCTGAGTACAAGGTGAATCAGCTGATAACTGAGATCACGCGGGATAGTGATGCTGTCATATACAATGGCGGATCAGTGCTGCGCAGCAGGACATCAGACTGGGGCTTCTCAGCTAGAGTGAGAGGACAGGTCGTTGCCGAGTGCAGTAGGGCATACATGTCAACAACCTCCAGTTTGAGAATGGAGACGGAAGCAGTGATTTCAGCGCTAAGATGGCTATCTGAGACTCCCTTTAACAAGGGCAGTCATTGTGGCAGACGTGCTGCAAGCACCACTTCAGAAGGTACGGAATGGATGGCTTAGGTATTAGTAAGGGGTCGACATGGATCTACTGTCTTGTTCATGTCGGGGTTCAGGGCAATGAAAGAGCTGACATCATGGCTTCACAAGCTCCCATCATGGGCACGCTAGTGATGGATAGAAATGGCATTTTGAAATCAATCGATGATCGCATGTTAGATGAGGAAACTGAAATAGATGAAGCAGCAATCCACGAGCTGCAAAGTTTCGACATTAAATTAGGTTAGAGCGGAGTATGGCGCATGAGAGGACGGAGCAGGAGAGTGTACAACCAGCGAGCTAGAGGGACCATCAGCATTCTTACACTGCCATTTGCTGAGAGGAGACTGAGCACCTATGGGTATGCTCGGAGTGCAGTGATGTCGATTCTTAGAAACAGTAACAGAATAGAAACAGGATGAATGCCGAAGAAGAAGCAAAAGTTAATAAATTGACAGTGTCAGTAGAAACAAAACTGTCATATGACTTTATTTCCATTGATGGGGTAGTTGAGGGGTTTTTAGGATGAGGACTACACGTGGCTTCGCCACTGCAGTCACCACGTTGTGTGCAGGCTATGTTTGTTTATTTCACCCTCAACAGAAAAACAACACATGGCTTACCAGGGATTTGATCCATTGCCCTCCTTGTTAGCAGGCAGGTGTTGAAACCATTCAGCCACGTACTCTTTTGTTGCTCACGGCTTTATTCCATAAATTCATCAATGGATGTAGATCTATATAATTATTTCATTCAGTCAATTGATAAATTGGTGTCTGTCTAGCTAGGTGAGCCTCAACCACAGACATCATGCCTTTCAACTGTAACAGCTCCCACTGTTTGCACTAGCGTTATTCTAACTAGAATATTACCACACTCATCCACATCATCATGACCACAACTCATCCACATCATTCATGACCACACACAGCAAATAATATAGCACTCAGCAGGTGGCATATTTGTTAAATAATACTCATCACTATCAAAGTGAGTGCAATGTGATACAAATAATACAAGAATACTTCTTAACTAATTATATATTCGGGAGCTATAAGTATGAACTATTGATGTTGCTCCCACTAATCAAACCCAGTTCTTGCCGCACACACCCCTCCCCTTATCTGCATCCTCAACACACTCTCAAAAACTCTTCCTTACTCAGATTCCCTCAGGCGGGTGATCTGGACATAATGCATTCAATATATTCTACGTATACTCACATATGATCTCTCAACTCAGTCGATCTGCGTATACACACGCTCTGAAACATACATCGTTCCCTCGGTGTCTACACACACATATAGATCTTTCCTTGACATAGCTGTACACTCGCACAACTCTAGAACATACCTCGTTCCCTCGGTGTCTACACACACCACACACACACATCTCATTAGAGTGACTGGCCAAGACTCAAGGCATATGCTGGTTCAGCGTTCCTATTCTATCTCACACATTCATAACAACAGCCTATCAATCACTCCTCTATCAAATCGGTGAGCTAAACAGAATCCTATCTAGATTCTCAGTCTCTCACTCACATTTTCTGGCCAGTCTGCTCGAGCTAAACTTTGTCTAGTATTTTATAGTCTCATGCAGAATCGGAGCTATCCAATGGATCTCTGGGGGATGGTTGTATTCAGTCATTTTTGGAAAGAATTACTCTGAACACCTGTCACTCAAATATCACAGCAAGCTCTGCTGCCCTCCTGTCTGTCAGTCATCCCCAAGTACCCAAATCGGAACGCCAGTGGTCAGTTCCTAGTCTACTTGTACACATTCTTTCCCCCACCCCGTTTTCCTTTGTTGAGACGGTGAGTGACCTTGGCGTAGTGTCCAGACAGAGAGTGACCTTGGCACACATTAGGTACCTTTGTTCTCATAGTCGCCAACCACATCACCCCTGCCCTAAACGCTCATGCTCAGGCTTGAACTGTTACACAAGCCTCAGGTTGAGTTCATTCGGTGAATTGATAAATTGGTGTCTGTCTATCTAGGTGAGCCTCCACCCCATACATCATGCCTTTCAAGCTTTAGGATGATTAGTTCATTCTGTGAATTGATAAATTGGTGTCTGTCTATCTAGGTGAGCCTCAACCACATACATCATGCCTTTCAAGCCTCAGGAGCAGGCCAAGTGTCCAAGATGTGGCAAGTCTGTGTATGCTGCCGAAGAGAAACTGGCTGGCGGAATGAAGTTCCATAAGGGTTGCTTTAAATGTGGTAAGTTGATCTGAAACATTGGGGTAAGTTGATCTGAAACATTGGGGTAAGTTGATCTGAAACATTGGGGTAAGTTGATCTGAAACATTGGGGTAAGTTGATCTGAAACATTGGGGTAAGTTGATCTGAAATATTGGGGTAGGGTAATCACTGCTGCCTTAAGATATGTTCACGTTGAGGCCTGAAAGTGTACGAAGAACGACAACCTCCATGGAGTTACAAATAGCGTCGCGCTAATCATTGCTGCCTTAAGATATGGTCACGTTGAAGTCTGAAAGTGTACGAAGAAGGATATCATATCATCGAAACTTAGTTACCTCTCACTTCCCTGAATAAAATTGTTTGTTGTGTCTAGGACTGTGTAACAAGTTCCTCGAAAGCACTAATGTCACCGAGCACGGTGGAGACATCTACTGCAAGTCGTGTCATACACGCAAGTACGGCCCCAAGGGATATGGCTTCGGTGGTGGTGCTGGTGCTCTCGGAATGGACACAGGCGAAAGATTTGGCAACACGGAATGCGAAATGAGGTATGTAAATATGTATTGTCATTGGCTTTTAATTTTGTTTTGCTTTGTAATATTGAGATAAAACTATTTGTTCTTCTTCTGCGTTTGTTCTCAATCTCCCACTACCAATCCCTGAACAGGGCTTTGCAAGTAGCAGTATGTAGTCCAGATAACAGAATGTGTTGTGTCGCTAAAAACTATTAGTAATGGTGAGATTCACTTATTAGTAATGGTGAGATTCACTTATTAGTAATGATGAGATTCACTTATTGGCAATGTGAGATTCACTTATTAGTAATGTGAGATTCACTTGTTGGTCTAGTGAGATGCACTTATTGGTAATGTGAGATTCACTTATTGGTAATGTGAGATTCACTTATTAGTAATGTGAGATTCAAGAATTGATAGAATTAGAAACGAAGATATTAGAAAACAAGTAGATACAACACCAGTACTAGACCTCATTAAGAGACAGCAGACCAATCGATTCGGCCACGTGACGCGACAAACACCAGATAGTATCTCGCAGAAAGCAATGATACACAGATACAATGGATACAAAGCCAACAGCCACCCACACAAGAGATGGATAGCAGAAATAACAGAAGCAGTAAAGCTCCCCGTGTACGAAGCACATACTAGGGCTTGGTCAAGAAACCTCTCCATTACCTGAAGCTGGAAGACACACAAGTAGGACACAAACAAAAAGAAGATTCAATTATTAATTAATGGTGAGGTTCAATTATTAGTAATGGTGAGGTTCAGTTATTAGTAGACAAACTGCTGACAAAGACGGATGTGTCGGACCGAAAGGTGCAAATATCGCAGCCAAGCTGTAAACTAGCGACACAACACATTCTGTTCTCAGGACTACATCCTGCTACTTGCAAAGCCCTGTTCAGGGCTTGGTAGTCGGAGATTGAGAACGAACGTAGAAGAAGTAGACAAATGGTTAGCCATATGTACGAAGATCAGACTATTTAAATTGGTCGTGTCAATATTCCTTTATGCTTGCAAAACATGGACAATTACAGCTAACCTGCAGCGGAAGATACAGGCCAAGTTACAAATGAGGAAATACGAGAAAGAGGAATTACAGCAGGAATAGGGCCTCTTGGCAACAGTCAAAAGATGGAAACTCGCTTGGTACGACCACATATCAAGGTCAAACGGTCTTGCAAATAAGATCCTGCATGAAAAGGTGCAAGGCGGACGATGAAGAGGTTGTCCCAAAATGAGGTGAGAGGACAACATTAAAGAATTGACCAATCCTCGACTAGAGGAGACACAAGCAGCAACCACTGACAGAGAGGGATGATGTGGGAGTGTCTTCATGTGTGCCCCAACGACCTCACTGGTTATGGGATGACCTGACCTGAAGACATATTAGTTCTCTGAGTAACCATAGCAACAGCACATCTGTTTGCATATCAATTTACATCGTTAATTTCTGCACATCTTTTACAGCAACAGACCAACTGGCGACAACTTCAGTGGAGCCAGCAGTGGTGGTACTGGACCAAAATGTCCTCGGTGTGGGAAGTCCGTCTATGAAGCTGAGCGAGCTATTGGAGTTTCTGTGGTAAGGAAAAACGATGTGTTTGTAACTGCTGCCATTTTAAGCTTCTTTTATTACTGTCTTCTTTTTGAATCCATATAAAACGGGACTGTCCGAAGACAGATGTGTCTGAACGAAAGGTGCAAATATAGCAGTCAAGCTGTAAACTAGTGACACAACTACTTGGTAGCGGGAGATTAAGAATGAACGCAGAAGAAGAAGAAGGCTACACATTCAAGAGTGAGCTGAGGTGACGCAGTGGTTAGTGCATTGGCTTCCCAGCCGAGCGATCGAGGTTCGGTCCTAAATTGGTGTGGGATATTTCCGATCATAAAATGACTACTGGGGTTGACCCAGCTTAAAAAATTGGGTACCAGAATAATCTGGGAAAGCGAAGGCGGCCAGCATGATGTTGACCACATCACCCTTAGTGTCCCGTTGGTCAATAAAAATTTAGGCCTAACACCATAATATGCCACACTGGCATGTCAAATCTTTACTTACACATGCAAGAAGTATAATATGAAAATAAAAACAGTGAAATTGGAAGGGGCTCTCTATAGTACGAGGCGTGTTCAAATGAAACCGAACCTAACTGCACCAAGTCAACATACATACGATGAGCATGATGACGTCACTTCTGATGTAAACAGCACATACCAACAGTCAAGTTTGCAAAATTTCATTACCCTCCGACTCATAGTTTCTTCAGCAGACTGCTGGGCGTTTGAAACTCGCAAGTTTAAAAACGACCACTGATCATACGAGAAGTTTAGATGATGTCTGAGCCAAACGTTTGAAAAATAATGAAATTTCTAACCAGGATGCCACAGAATGGCTCTTAGAGACACTGTCATGTGTGATTGTGGAGTACCTAATCAAACAGCAGAGAGATAGTATGGCTCCAGGAAGCAACCATGCTCGAAAAGCTGTGGGGAGGGGGGGGGGGGGGGGGGGGGGGGCGGTGAAGACCTGAAACACACTGTCTCCTTCATTAATCTCATTGGTCTAGAAACACAGCATCAGCTGATCGAAGAAGAAGAAGAAGCTGTCAGCTCATTCACTGTTGTCTTCAGCTACAGAAGAAACTACATAGATTCTGTGAAAATATCTTGAACAGTTTCATCAAAGATGTCATTTCCTGGAAACTGCTTGCTCTGATCTGCTCAGTCTGGTGCACTGCCATCAACCATGGTGCTCACATCAACAAGAATCATCACTAAGATACAGAAAAAAACGAACTGCATGGAAGGACAGAATGCAAGACAGCCCAATTACTGATGCTTCAGGTTCATTTGTGCCCAACATGTGGTAGAGTTTGCCGCTCTTGGTTCGGGTTGTAGAGTCATATGGTGTCACATCTGAATACACATGTCTGACACTGTCATCATCTTCACTTGCGTTGGGCAACTATTAACATCAACTATAAAATACTCCACAATTCAATTTACAGCAGCGAACTACTCCGTGCCAGTCTAGAGAAACAGGCAAGACATGTTGATATAGCATTAAACGAGACAGACATGATAGTGTCAGGATGCCTAAAACTCACCCCTACTACTCAACTATACCGTTATTCTTCTTCTTGTTCTTCTTCTTGTTCTTCTTCTTCTGCGTTTGTTCTCAATCTCCTGCTACCAAGCCCTGAAAAGGGCTTTACAAAAAGCAGGATGTAGTCTGGAGAACGGAA
This sequence comes from Ariolimax columbianus, assembly GCA_036924085.1. Taxonomy (NCBI): domain Eukaryota; kingdom Metazoa; phylum Mollusca; class Gastropoda; order Stylommatophora; family Arionidae; genus Ariolimax; species Ariolimax columbianus. The sequence goes on from JAVGWX010000017.1 coordinate 67,814,941, forward strand.
TGCGTTGTGTTGCTAGTTGACAGATTGACTGCAATATTTGTACCTTTCGGTCCGACACATCCGTAAATATATCCTATAATTGGCATAGACCAGTGGAGTATGTTATAGTTGATAATAGTTGCCCAACGCAAGTGAAGATGGTGACAGCGTCAGACATGTGTATTCACATATGACTGTACATCCTGAACAAAGCGCAGCAAACTCTACTACATGTTGGACACAGATGGACCTGAAGCATCAGTAATTGGGCTGTCTTGCATTCTGCCCTTCCATGCAGTTAGTTTTTTTTCTATAACTTAGTGATGATTCTCTCCTTGTTGTTGTGAGCACCATGGTTGATGGAAGATGCCTGTCTTCAGAAGAGGCGCGGATGCTGAAATTGAACGAGAGAAACAGGAAAACGATCCTAGACACCCAACGTTTGGACACAAGAGACATTAACAAAAACAATGAACAAGTAGAAGTATGGCGAAAAGTGAATTAAGTTGCGTAACTATATGAGTGTACGTAGTGTCTTCAAGTTGAAGCAACGACTTGAAATAAAATCGTTCTGAAGCTCCAATAGTTGGTTACTCGCTTATATAGAGCCCTAATATTTTGGACATATTCTTGTTCTCATTTCATAAACTTACACATTAGCTACGGCTTCACTTAACAGAAAACTCTGCCAGAACAACACTGCACTAACTTACACATTAGCTACGGCTTCACTTAACAGAAAACTCTGCCAGAACAACACTGCACTAACTTACACATTAGCTACGGCTTCACTTAACAGAAAACTCTGCCAGAACAACACTGCTCTAACTTACACATTAGCTACGGCTTCACTTAACAGAAAACTCTGCCAGAACAACACTGCACTAACTTACACATTAGCTACGGCTTCACTTAACAGAAAACTCTGCCAGAACAACACTGCACTAACTTACACATTAGCTACGGCTTCACTTAACAGAAAACTCTGCCAGAACAACACTGCTCTAACTTACACATTAGCTACGGCTTCACTTAACAGAAAACTCTGCCAGAACAACACTGCACTAACTTACACATTAGCTACGGCTTCACTTAACAGAAAACTCTGCCAGAACAACACTGCACTAACTTACACATTAGCTACGGCTTCACTTAACAGAAAACTCTGCCAGAACAACACTGCTCTAACTTACACATTAGCTACGGCTTCACTTAACAGAAAACTCTGCCAGAACAACACTGCACTAACTTACACATTAGCTACGGCTTCACTTAACAGAAAACTCTGCCAGAACAACACTGCTCTAACTTACACATTAGCTACGGCTTCACTTAACAGAAAACTCTGCCAGAACAACACTGCACTAACTTACACATTAGCTACGGCTTCACTTAACAGAAAACTCTGCCAGAACAACACTGCTCTAACTTACACATTAGCTACGGCTTCACTTAACAGAAAACTCTGCCAGAACAACACTGCTCTAACTTACACATTAGCTACGGCTTCACTTAACAGAAAACTCTGCCAGAACAACACTGCACTCAAGTGATAGAATGAAAGTTAAGAAATAAGAAAGCTCATCACGAGTCAATTTATGCACTCAGTGTTAAAGGACTGACCTCCCTTTATACTGATCATTTCCAAACATGTGCTGGTCCTGCTGCCACTCACTCTAACAAAAATGGCACTGACGGTATACCAAAAACTGAATAAATAAAACATTTAATTACTATTAATTAACCTAGGAATTGAACGACTCTGCTAGCTGAAAATAGTTTTGTTGATCTAGAAATTCCAGCAGAATGAGCTGTACAAATGTCACATCACTCAGATCAGGTCATCCCATAACCGGTGAGGTCTTTCGGGCACTCATGAAGACATCCTCACAACACCACACCATCCTTCTCTGTCAGCGGCCGCTGCCTGGGCCTCTTCTGGTTGGAGATTGGTCCATTCTTTTATGTTGTCCTCCCACCTCTTTTTGGGATGGACTCTTCGTCGTCTGCCTTGCACCTTTCCGTGGAGGATCAGATTTGCAAGACCATTTGATCTCAATATGTGACCATACCAAGTGAGTTTCCTTCTTTTGACAGTTTCCAAGATGTCTTCAAAAGGCCCTATTCTATCTCGAATTTCCTCATTTGTAACTATCTTTGTACGTGATGTTTAAAAGAGCTAGAGCGCACTTTTTGAGACGGACAAACAGACACATGTATTTTTTGTTTTACAATATTAAATACACTAAAAACAGCGCAATCATGATTACAATAATGTAATATGTAAAGAGGTCACCTGATTATTTCTCTGTTACTTCTCAACTTAGCCCTGGCACAAATCTTGCTTCAGATGCAAGTCTTGTAGCAAGTCGGTTGATTCAAGCACTATGGCGATGCATGATGAGGAAGTGTATTGCAAAAGTGAGTAACATTCTATATTTATGAAAATTATAAATATTTGTCTGCGATCATTGCTCATTTAGACTGAGACTCTGGATTCCTGAATAAAAATTTGCTGTCTTTTTCAGGGTCTCAATACCACCGTACAGTTTCTCATCGAGGGGCATGGGCCACATCGTTCTCCTCAGATCTGTGCTCTATCACATGAGCTGCAGTGATCAGCGACCCATAGCTGACTGCTAGCGTCAGGGCCAGTGAACCAGAGCTGCCAAGACCCTTCTACACCTCCACGCTGTGATTCTGGATAACAGGCTGCAGCAGGGCAGACTGGCTAAGGAGAAGGGATCGAAGAGGGAATGCTAACCCGGTACTCAACAAATTCTTGCTGAAGTCGGATGTGTTGGACCGAAAGGTGCAAAAATCGCAGTCAAGCTGTAAACTACGACACAACGCATTCCTTTCTCTGGACTACATTCTGTTCTCTGGACTACATTCTGCTACTTAAGCCCTTTCATGGTTTGGTAGCGGGAGATTGAAAACGAACGAAGCCAAGCCAAGATCTGTGCTTTGGGGCCAAAAATACAGCAGTGAGTGAGCTGACACCGCTGGCTGCTTGCATCAGGGTCAGTGACCAATAACTGACAAATACCCTATTCTGTCTCCAAGTGGCAGTCCTGGAAACAGACTGCAACCATGCAGCCTGAATAAGAGATTAAGGATCAAAGAGGGAAGGCAAACTCAGTCTAAAAAATGTCAAGCTGAAATTGAATTTATCGTGCCAAAAGGCACAGATATCGCAGCCTCGCTGTAAATTATTACACAATGTTACAATTGTCCTTTTCAAGATCAACACAGAAATAGAAGATATGTGTGCTGAGGCAGTCCTGAAGTACGAGCTGCTATGTTTGCCAGGCCGCAGTAACATGGGCTGGTGGTACCTATCTTGAATTTAGTTTACAGGTGGTGTCTCATTCTGTTGTGGTCAGCTCAGAGACGTGGTATGAGGCGTGTTCAAATGAAACCGGACCAAACTGCAACAAGTGACCATACGTATGATGTGCATCGTGACATCACTTCTGATGTAAACAGGACATACGAACCGTCAAGTTTGCAAAGTTTCATTATCCTTCGATTCATAATTTCCTCAGCAGACTGTTTAAAGCATGACGGGTGGGATACGGAATCTGTCCAGAGTTGATCAGCGAGCGATGATTCGGTTTCTAACAGCTGATGGATGTCGACCAGTTGACATTCACCGCAGAATGTAGGCGGTGTATGGTGACAAATGTGTGTCACAGACAACAGTAAAGAACGTGACAACAATGTTTAAAGAAGGACGTGAGTTAACGAAAGATCTTCCGAGACCAGGTCAAGGCACATGTTGTTGCGTCAGAAGATGCCATCGCCAAAATTGATGCAGCAATTCGGGTGGACCGTTGCCGGAGCTTACATTCGTCACACTTTTGTCACCATACACTGAATGCATTCTGCGATGAATGTCAACTGGTCGACATCCTTCAGCTATTAGAAACCAAATCACTGCTCAACTCTGGACGGATTCCGTATCATACCCTCCATGTTTTCAACATTCTGCCGAGGAAACTATATGAGTTGGAGGATAATGAAATTTTGCAAACTGGGCGGTTGGTATGTACTGTTTACAGCAAAAGTGACATCCTGCGCAACGTATGTATGTTCACTTGTTGCACTTTGGCTCGGTTTAATTTGAACATGCCTTGTAAGATAACCTGGTCTTTTCTGGACAGTTGGTAAATATCCGTCATCTGTGTGGTGTTTGGAGTGTTTTTCCTGCCACTTTTTTTAACGATAGATTAGTGTAGAGGTAGAGCACTAGCTTTTCATGGCAGAGGTCGGGGTTCAACTCCTGCTGCCGGCAGCTCCAGTCAACCCAGCTGTAAATGGGTACCTGGCTGACGGCTAGAGAAAGAAAAAGGCGGCGAGGAAGGGAACTGGCCACCCCTCCTCATCAGGCTGTGGCTTAGTACAATGAAGTCTCTAACACTTCATCCATGACAGCAGTATCTACTATGGGACTACCCTCACTTTTGACCTGCCAGTTAAACTTGTACTGCCCTTTTATTATGGCTTTTGCTTCTTCATAGTTGACCAGGTATTCTTCCTGCGTCAGTTTCAATCCATCTTTAGTTAGCTTAGTCATTCAACTCTAATTTATTGGTTGGTTGGTCGGTCAGTTAGTTGTCCATCGCAAGCAATAATGGCGACATCCTCAGACAGTTTTGTCTTGATGATGTAACTTGCGATGTACTTGGATTATAGAAGAAACTGCGCTGGTCACCAACCTCACTCTCTGGTCCCAAGATAACTTGGACCAGTGGCAAGACATAAGTCAAGATGACTGGAGGTAACTCAAAATGCAGGCACTCTGGTCTCATCTCCCATCAGACCAGGGGTCACTTGAAAACTTGTGGGATTCGATCGCGCATCATTTCAGTTCATAGAGTTGAGAGGCGAGTACCTTACCTCTCGACCGCAGCAACCTCCGGAAGACTCTACAGAGTCTGTAGACAACCAGTTTCTTTTTCAATCATTTAGTTTCATCACAAAGTTACCAGCAGACGATTGGAATATTCATGCCTTCACCCTTGAAGTCTCCCTCACGCTGGTGCTGGAGGGGTCTCGGCTGATGGATCAGGAGTTGTCATTGGCCATCTCTCTCCTGGTCAGAGGGCAAGTACTGATCTGGGTCGTTGGTTTCACTAGTTCCGTCCAGCGGCAACACTATTCCCTCTACCTCCACCCTCTCGAAATCCACCCCTGTTATTTTCTTGTAAGTTGACTGCTCCTCGTTAAGTACACTAATGGGGATGAAGGACGTGGATTTCATAGATTTCCTGCATGTTATCTGCATGAGAGCGGGCGTGTATAGGTCAGGTCAGGTCATCCCGTAACCGGTGAGGTCGCTGGGGCACACATGAAGACATCCTCACAACACCCTTCTCTGTCAGCAGCCGCTGCCTTGGCCTCTTCTGGTCAGAGATTGGTCCATTCTTTTATGTTGTCCTCCCACCTCTTTTTGGGACGGCCTCTTCGTCGTTTGCCTTGCACCTTTCCGTGGAGGATCGTATTTGCAAGACCATTTGATCTCGATATGTGACCATACCAAGCGAGTTTCCTGTGTATAAAAAATGCTAGTAATATTGATGGCAAGATGATAGTTGACAAGGTCTCAGTGGCCTACAGCAGTTAATAATCTAGACAACAGAAACCGGCTTGAATGCATGACGTGGAGCGTTGGGCAGGGGGAAATGTAACGTATTAAATAACTTCCCTACCGCACAATGAAAACAATAGGGAGTCCAAAGCATGATTTCATTTCCAATATTCACATTGATTCTTCTTCATTCGTTCCCAGTCTCCCACTGCCAAGCCCATATTTGTTATAAATTAAAAAATTTGTTGTTGTTGTCATTTGCAAATGCCCACAATGAGTAGGTTACTCTTTTGTGCGCCCTGAAAAGGGCGTTTAGTGGCGGGTTGCAGTTTCTTTCCTCACATCCTGAGCATGCTGATAAAACTGGACCGGGTGTCCTACAGACGTTTGTGCTATGCTTGGCTTCATCTGCGTGTCGCTAACTACTACGGGGATCATGTTGATCCCTCACCTTGCTAGCCAGGCTGTCGTGAAAACAGCCAGTTTTCAGGAAGAGCTACAAGGAAGCCAAGGTAAGGGTCCTAACCAGTATGTTTTGCCTGACCCTGACTAACATGTCTGATCAGTAAATTTTGCCTGACCAGTCGTTAGTCTTCCTTCCCAAAAATTCATTGTAGATACCCCAAAATGAGGCCCTACCATCTTGAAGCTCTAGACTGCAGCCTAGTCAGTTTTATGCGAAATCCTGCAATATCTTCTTCTTTTTCGTTCTCAATTTAATGCTACCAAGCCCAGAATAGGGCTTTGCAAGTAGCAGGATGTTACACGGAGAACGGAATGCGTTGTCATAGTTTACAGCTTGAGTGCGATACTTGCACCTTTCGGTTCGACATATCCTGCTTCAGCAGGCATTTTTTGGTGCCGGGTTAGCCTTTCCTCTTCGATTCCTTCTTCTTAGCTTGTCTGCTTTGCTGCAGCCTGTTATCCAGAATCACTGCATGGAGATGTAGAAGTGTCTTGGCAGCTCTGATTCGACATTAGCAGTCAGCTATGGGTCGCTGACCGCTGCAGCTCATGCACTGCTCAGCGTCTTGATCCTATGCCATTGGTTGATGTTATGGCATTCCCAGGTGGCGGGGAATGCTAGGCGTACCATCACTGCAGATGAGCAGAGAAAATAAAGGGAGCAAGGAGATACCTCACTCACATGCATATGCTACGTTTCTGGCAGAACGTGACGATCCTGGGACACAGACGCACTGGACTGCCTCTCTTCTGAGATACTTGAAAAACTAGTACATACAGTCCATTATATCATATCATATCATTGCCACACCTTATAGACACGAGTGGGGAAGACTCGATAGTCCTGCAAGACAACTTCCCTAAGAGAGACAACTCTGACCAAAATCAACTGCTGCCTTGCAGATAGGCTGGGGACAGCCAAAGGCTAAGGACGGCATCGCTACAGAAACGCCTGTTGAAATCGGATGTACTGGGCCACAGGCTTAACAAAGTAACACAGTGCAACGTATATCGCTGTAACCAGCGTACGAAGAAGAAGATGATATGGCATGAAAATACTCTAAATTATATGAAGCTCTTACCAACAGTCCAGTTCATCACAGAAACTCGTCTGACGGGTAAACATAAAAATTGAGATCATAAGAAGAGAAGGCATAAATACCAGTTACAGTTTATTTAAAGTTTGTTTTAAACGTTAAACTTTTTGCTTCTTTCTCTCAATCTGCAGCATGCTACGGAAAGAATTTCGGACCCAAAGGATTTGGATTTGGACAAGGAGCTGGCACACTGTCTATGGGACAGTAAAACTGTGTTCAGACTATTTTTATAACCTGAGCCTTGTCATGATATTAAATAGTTTGATTACTGAATTGTTGTGTAGACAGTTGAAGTTTTTAATTAATTAGTGAGCTGACAGATCCTGCTTACAGCTTTCTATAAACATATAGACAAGTGGGAGTCAATTCTGCGTGGGCATGTATTGGAAGGGAAAATACATAAATCTGTATTATATCCAAAAGATCTTCGTCAGGGATAATATGGATGAAAATAATAATTAATTAATTATCTGAATGACTATTCAATGAGGAGATCTTGAACTTCTTCATGAAATTTTAGTCATACCATGACTTTTTTTCTTGTTTGATATATGGGCTATTGTTTCTAGAGCTTTCTGTTATTCTTGTATCATATATAGGCTATTGTTTCTAGAGCTTTCTGTTATTCTTGTATCATATATGGACTATTGTTTCTAGAGCTTTCTGTTATTCTTGTATGATATATAGGCTATTATTTCTAGAGCTTTCTGTTATTCTTGTATCATATATAGGCTATTATTTCTAGAGCTTTCTGTTATTCTTGTATGATATATAGGCTATTATTTCTAGAGCTTTCTGTTATTCTTGTATCCTATATAGGCTATTGTTTCTAGAACTGTCTTTCTTCTCTTTTATCATCAATCAGAAGAGATAATTTTATTATTTTGTGATGTAACTGGCAGTGGGGCTGCGATATATACAACTTTTGGCCCGACACATTGTGTTTCAGCACTGCACATTTTCCCTGAGTTTACCTTCTCTATTTTTTTCCTATTCTCTCAGTCAGGCTGTACAATTGCAGCCTGTTTCCAGGGCTGCAACTTGCAGGCAGAATAGGGTCGTTTGTCCTCTCATTAACTGTGTCGTTGGTCTCAACTATCTTTTACATCCAGAGGGCTGATCTCCTTTCTGTCACATGTGGTATGTATGGTTGCATGAGTTGAAGAGCCTTCTACCAGAGAGGTATTAGACTGTACTGTAAATGGGAACTCAGTGGTCTCGAGGAAAGGAGTCCGCTTCGGGTGTTGGGGGTCACGGGTTTGAATCATGGCAGAGACCAGGATTTATTTTACGTGAATCTTCTGGTAAAAATTCCCCTGATCTCTGGGTAGTGAGATCGGACTCTTGTGTTCTTTGTCAAACACGTTAAAATTCCTTGGCAGTTAGAAACTGAAAAGAGTAGGCTTAACTGCCACTGCCTGGACAAAATTTAAAAATTATAGCCCAAAATTATTTGTACCTTCCGCCAGGTGGCTTATTAAGAGCAGCATAGATGGCGCCTAACTGTCTGCAGGTCTTCTTAGCTCTAGTTTTTTAGTCTATTAAGATGGACTCGCACATCGGTTAAACCACCATCCACTCTACAAAGTCTTCTAAACCAGTATAAAGACGTTAAGTAAATCACATCTTACAGCATTTTCACAGCGTGACAGGGGTGCTATTCCCTCACACATAAAGCCTTCCTGGAAACAGCTCGTACAGCTTTAAGGAAATCAGGTTGGTTTTTTATTTCACATCCAGAAAATTAAAAATGTATCAAACAATTGGAAAAATATATTTGATTCGATTCTGCTGTAATATAAAAACTTTAATTTGAAGACATTCTCCTGCTTAAACCGGATGTAACGGACCGAAAGGTGCAAATATCCTAGCAAATCTGTAAACTAGTGACACAGCGCATTCTGGTCTCCGGACGACATTCTGCTACTTCCAAAGTCCTGTTCAGGGCTTGGTAGCGGGAGATTGAGAACGAACGAAGAAGAAGAAATTTTGCTGTAACATAAATGAAACATTAATTATAAGAAATTCTGCTGTAATATTTGAAAAATTTGAAGTCATGGCAGGACACCTTGAAGTCAAGTCTATAGCTAAGGACAACTTGAAATGAAGTCCATGGCCAAGTGCAACTTGAAGTCCATGGCCAAGTGCAACTTGAAGTCCATGGCCAAGTGCAACTTGAAGTCCATGGCCAAGTGCAACTTGAAGTCCATGGCCAAGTGCAACTTGAAGTCCATGGCCAAGTGCAACTTGAAGTCCATGGCCAAGTGCAACTTGAAGTCCATGGCCAAGTGCAACGTGAAGTCCATTTCTATGACCCAAGAACTGCTTAAATCAAGTTAATGACTCAAGCACTGCATGAAAGTAATTTCAATGGCGCAAGGTCTAAATCCTGTTTATCTAATTGACACCTTTGGACCAAAACACGGACATGGTCTATAATTTGACCTTAGCCAAACTGTTTCATAAATATGTATCAATAATTCAATATACTATGTTCCGCTTGTTGAAATATGTGTTCTTCTTCCTTAAATCTCATTGTGTTGTCATCTATTATTGTCACTGTCATGTCTATTAAAAATAAAACAGTTTTGTTAGTATTTTAAATTTCTTCTTCAAACGTCGACTTCAATTTGTTTAAAGAAAGCAGCAGTCGTCTTGAGACTGTCGACTCTTCCATTGAGCTTGTTTAACCCTACCAGACCGATATACCCATGTTTTTGTAATTTCCTTAACTGCCGCTAAACCGCTGTACCTAATTTTTGGTACTTTGGATAGTACGTCATAAAATGCGTCAGAATCTAAAAATAACCAACCAATCGTTGTCAATCCTCGTGATTAGTCATTGCAAATGGCTGCCCCCATGTTTGAATTGATTTTGTGGGGTTTAACGTGAACAAATTCGGAAAATTTACAATGAAACGAACGGCTGATGAACCAAACACTTCTACAGGAAAGCAAAGTAAGTCTAGGCTTATGACAGTCCAACAGATGATCAATAATTTGGTTGATTCAGACTCTGTTCAAGTGAAACAGACAGTGAGAGCTCGAGTGATGAGATGAAAGCTTTTCTTGGACTGAGGATCTATATGGAATACTCATGTATAAAGCCCAGCTATCAGGATTATTGGACAAATGAGGGCTCTTTGTTGTGTTTACTCCCGGATTTCGAATTGTTTTATGACTCAAGACAGATTCTTTGCCTTTTGCTGGGTGGATTGGCACACAAAGGTGGAATATTGACGCTAGATGAAAGGTAAACCTATTTTCTACAATGTCTCCAAGTTACATCTTATTCTAACCACTTGTTTGCATGTAACTAACATTTTTCTATATCATGTTGGTTTTTTCTCTTTAATGCTCTGGAACCCAGGAATGGGGGACAGTTGGGTTCAGAGCCTTAGGTCTGGTAGGGTTAATGCTCTGGAACCCAGGAATGGGGGACAGATGGGTTCAGAGCCTTAGGTCTGGTAGGGTTAATGCTCTGGAACTCAGGAATGGGGGACAGTTAGGTTCAGAGCCTTAGGTCTGGTAGGGTTAATGCTCTGGAACCCAGGAATGGGGGACAGTTAGGTTCAGAGCCTTAGGTCTGGTAGGGTTAATGCTCTGGAACCTAGGAATGGGGGACAGTTGGGTTCAGAGCCTTAGGTCTGGTAGGGTTAATGCTCTGGAACCCAGGAATGGGGGACAGTTAGGTTCAGGGCCTTAGGTCTGGTAGGGTTAATGTTGGCACTGGTGATGATTACAAATGTTTTCTCTGGTCCTTGCGTGCGTGTCGGACCATTTTGCAGCAGATGTTCAGGGGTTATTTTCCCAGTACTACAGGCGCATTCGTCAGTAACACTTATCTTAAGTTTATTGAATAGATGGTACCTCAGTCTGTTGTGGCCTGTGCGGAGTCTGAAGACGATCATCTGCTCTCTTCTGTTCAACTGGTAATAAGCATAATTTTTTTCCATATAGCTTGTCTAGTGTTGGCACTGGTGATGGCCACATGTGCTTTCTCTGGTACTCGTATGTCGGGCAATTTTGCAGCAGATGTTCAGGGGTCATTTTCCCTGTACCACAGGTGCATTCGTTCATTGTACCTATCTTCAGTTTATTGACTAGATGGTACCTTAGTCTGTTGTGTCCTGTGCGCAGTCTGAAGACCACCACCTGCTCTCTTCTGTTCAACTGGTAATAGGCATCATTTTTGTGTAGCCAATATGCTCTGCTTCCCATTTGTCCATGTATCTGGCCCTAATAGACCTTTTGAACTTCGTAGGTCACACTAAAATCTGGTTGTGGTAACATTCCACCTTCTTTCGCCAGCAGTCTGCCTCCTAATTGCCTTGAATATTACAATGGGATGGGACCCACTGTATTACGGCTGTTCTGGGTTTAGACTGCTGGCGTAGTTGACGGAGTACTGATCTTTGGTCATTTAGGTCTGTATTTTTCTGGCTCTTCAGTGCTGTAACCATGGACAGGGCATCTGTAAATACAACTACCTGGCTTTCATTGCTTTCGTCTGTCAGCATTGCTTCTGCTGCAGCTTTCAATGCCTCTGTATGTAAGGGAGATGGCGTGGGCTGGTGGTTAAGTGACACGGTTCACAACCGGAAGGTGCTGGGTTCAAACCCCATCACAGCACCGGACTTTACCTCGGGGAAGCAAACCCTTAGAAAATGCAGGAGGAAACAGACCCTTACATAAAATGCATGCTGACGTTGGATGCACTGAGCTGACAGGCACAAAATAAAAACCACAGTGCAGCCCACATCGCCTTGGGGAATAGAAAAATAAGGCGAACGCAAAAATAAAAATAAATGCCTCTGTCCTGAAATTACTTGAGAATTTTCCCGCGCCCTGGAAAGAGGCTATGTTTGGCACTGGTAGTACAGAGCATAAATATACCGTTTATCTGCTGTTGCTAATGCTCGGATACCTAAGCTGTGGTGACAGTTGATAAGTCACGGTAGATGCTTTCAGACACATAGTCTCTATTCCCCTGCCGTCTGCCGAAAAAATACTTGAACTCATGGGTCTGTTGAAGAGCAAATGGGCACTGCCTTGCTGAATCTGAACATATGCATGTTTGAGTTGTGAGTAGTGTCACTAACCACTACGCTATGCAGATCACTGCTTGAACATATACTAAAAATGCCTCCAAACACATACACCTATAACACCATACACTGCTTTGGAGCAAGAGAAATATCATCATTGACACCATGTAACTGTGGCATGGTTCCCATGACAACGAATCACCTTCTGCAGTCCTGTCCATCATGCAATAGTGAAAGGAGGAGCACTCAGCGAGATATCCAGGCAGCACAGGATAGATGTGCAACCAGGAAGTCAAGAGCAGAGAAAATAGCAGATACAACTGCTGACCTCGTTTGCTAATTGTGTCAGACTTTTCCAGGCTCAAATTGGCTTGATCAATCATGAACGCACATACATACTCAATGTTGCATTATGACGTGATGATGTTGGTGGCCCTCATAGTCGACGATGGACAAATTATTATTATTAGCACGCACGTGGCAACAACCAATGTCCTCCCCATAAAAAAAAACTATGTGGAACTGTACTATACCTCGAGTTGACTACTACCTTTATTATAATAATTGAAGTCAAAGTCTGGTCAAAAAAAGAAGAAGAAGAAACATTTAAAAAATGAATCATGAGTACTTTTTCATCGTTTGCTTTTTATCGTTTCAGCGAAAGAAAAGTTGTTCCTCAATTTAGATATCTGCGAAATTTGGCTCAGCACATCCATTGTCTGGGATGAAGAGAATAGACCCAATTCCCCATGTCATAAAAGTAGCAAAAGAAGGTTGTGCTTGGGGCTGGCAATCTTATCATGTAAATACTATTAACTTAACTTAACGTCTTTATACTGGTTTAGAAGACCCTGCAGAGTCTGTATACAACCAGTTTCATTTTCATCACCTTGCTCTAAAAGCTATGCGCATCCAGTTTATTCTTAAATGCATTAACTGTCCCTGCCTCCACCACCTCCCCTGGCAATGCATTCCAAGCAGACACCACACTCTGACTAAAAAAATATTTCCTAATATCTAATCTGGACCTCTCTTTAGTCAACTTGTAGCTGTATTTTAAAAAACTTGTTATATAATTTATCCATTCCTTTGATCATCGTATAAACCTGTATTAAGTCACCACGAATTCTTCTCTCTTCGAGACACTGTAGGCCGGTTTTTCTGAGTCGTACCTCATAACTGTAATTCTGGAATCCCACTATCATCTTTGTCTTTCTTTTTTGTATTCTTTCTAGCATGTTTATGTCCCCTCTATGATAAGGACTCCACACCTGTACACAGTACTCCAATCTAGGTCTAACTAAAGCTTTATACAGTTTGACGATCACTTCCTTGCTCCTCTGTTTAATATTTCTTTTTATCATACCTAACATTGCATTTGCCTTTTTCACTGCTACTTTAACTTGCTCACTCACCTTTCCTGTATGATCTATTATAACCCCTAGGTCCCTTTCCTTATCTATCTTTCTAATATTGTTTTCTCCCATTCTGTAATTATATTCTATATTGGATCTACCAATGTGGATGACTGTACATTTATCTACATTAAACTCCATTTGCCAGCTTACAGACCATTCTCAAATTTTATCTAAATCCGACATCAATATATCCACTTCCGCTTTAGATGAGACACTACTGCATATTTTTGTGTCATCAGCAAATTTTGCAATCATGCCCATATCAATGTGAAAATCATTTATATATATCAAGAACAAAATTGGTCCCAGAGTGGTGAATGCTTGGAATGCTTTGCCACGGGAAGTAGTGGAGGCAGGGACAGTTAATGCATTTAATAATATATTGGATGCACATAGCTTTTAGAGCAAGGTGATGTAAGTGAAACTGGTTGTATACAGACTCTGCAGGGTCTTCTAAACCAGTATAAAGACGTTAAGTTAAAACAATCTTGTAATTGATTGGATGCAGGCTTCATTAAAAGGGGCCAGATGTAGTGCCTGGGCTAAGCTTCCAAATCTGGAGAGAAAGTCGTGCATGAACGAACATTTCGGCTAACCATTTAATTCAGAATAGCTCCTCCTTGTCTTTAGCTCTCGAGCATTGCAAAAGCGGAAAGGTAAATCCATTGTCTCTCAATAAACGACCGGACGAAAGTACAAAACGGTGGGTGTCCGGATCCCACAAGTCTAGAGAGAGGTGAGATTGAGATGCTTGTCCTATTGGAGATGGATGATACTCGGATGTCCTGTATAGACAATGTGCACGTAAAAGAACTCTTGGCAGTTGAAAATAAAAAAGATCTAGCCACTATCCGGACAAAAATTGCTACTTATTGTCGGTCTACATGAAGGCCCAGCGGAGGCCGACCTTCCATCACCCAAGGACACACCATGCCAATCAGATGTTAGTCTGCACACGTGATTGCAAGTATATACACAAGGGCCTGTACACCATCCACGGGGTAGAAGAGGAGCGACAAGAGAGAACTTTTGTCTTCCAGGCACGGATCCCGATACCACTTACTAGAAGAACAAAAAATAGAAACAATCTTCGTCGTCACCATCCATCCATAGGACAACAACAGATGCTCTTCCATCTTCTTGATCTCCATTCACGAAGTTCCAGCTGCACTGGCCTATTCTTCTATTGTTCTTCGTCTGGTGTTCCCTGACCTCCCCACTCTATCTTTCCCTGTTGGTTTCAATCTAGCGCATGCCTGGTTATGTTGCCGGATTAGAAATCAAGATGCTAAGCAATGCGGCTGCCTGTAGCGGTCAGCAACCCATATCTGACTGCTAGCATCAAGGCCAGAGCTGCCAAGACCCTTCTCCAGGGATCAAGATGCTAAGCGCAGTGCATGACTTTCAGCGGTCGGTGACCCATAGCTGACTGCTAGGGACAGGATCAGCAAGCCAGAGCTGCCAAGACCCTTCTCCAGGGATCAAGATGCTAAGCGCAGTGCATGACTTTCAGCGGTCGGTGACCCATAGCTGACTGCTAGTGACAGGATCAGCAAGCCTGAGCTGTCAGGACTCTTCTCCAGGGATCAAGATTCTGAGTGGTACATGAGCTGCAACGGTCAACGACCCATAATAGCGTCAGAGCCAGCGAGCCAGAACTGCGAACACCTATCTACACCTCCATGCGATAATCCTAGATAACAGGCTATAACAGAGCAGATTTGCTAAGGAGAAGGGATCGAAGAGGGAAGGTTAACGTCTGGTCAGGCAACATATACTGGTCAAGACCCTCACTTCGGCTTCCTAATTGCCCTCCCTGTAAACGGCTGTTTTCATGGCAACCTGGCTAACGATGTGATGGATCGACGTGATCCATGTAGTAGTGACTGACACGCAGATGAAGCCAAGCATAGCACAACCGCCTGGAGGACCCTGGTCCACGTTTATCAGCATGATTGGGATGTGAGGAAAGCTACTACAACCCGCCACTTAACGTCCTTTTCAGGCATACAAAAGAGTAACCAACTCATTGTGGGCATTGGAAACAACCCGGTACTCAAAAAGGTCTGCTGAAGTCTGATGTGTTGGACTGGATAGGTCAAAATATTGCTGTCAAGCTGTAATCTACGACACAACGCATTCCGTTCTCCGGACAACAACCTATTACTTGCAAAGCCTTTTCCAGGGCTTGGTAGTGGGAGGTTGAGAACGAACGAAGAAAAAATTGTCAAATTTCTCAAAACGCTAACTAGGCTGCAGATTAGGGCCTCAAGATGGTAGAGGCCTCATTTTGGGGGTATCTGTATTGAAGGTTTTTTTTTATTATTTAAGGGACGGCGTGGTCTAGTGGTTAAGGGGCACGGCTCACAATCCGGCAGTGCTTGGTTAGCTCCCCAATCATAGCACCGACTGTTACCCGAGGAAGCAAACCCTTAAAAAATGTAGGAGGAAGCAGACCCTTACATAAAATGCATGCTGAAGTCGGATGCACTGGGTCGTTTGGTACAAAATAAAAACACAGTGCAGCGCACGCCGCCTTGGAAATAGCGAAATATGTCGAACGTAACCAAAAAATAATTATAAAGTTTACTTTCAGTATTGTGGCACACTGAGGTTAAGTTCAGCCCTGATTGCCAGACTTCAATCTGAAGGTGTGTCCTATCCATCTCCACTTTCACTCCACAATCTCCTGCTGCATTGATACCTAATGTACAGACACCAACTGCAGAAAATAAGACTAGTCAAGACCAGTGGTGGCCAAGATAAGGTTGGCCGAGGGCCAGATTGTGGTCAAGGTTAACATCAGAGGGCCAGATTATGGTCAAGGTTAACATCAGAGGGCCAGATTATGGTCAAGGTTAACATCAGAGGGCCAGATTATGGTCAAGGTTAACATCAGAGGGCCAGATTATGGTCAAGGTTAACATCAGAGGGCCAGATTATGGTCAAGGTTAACATCAGAGGGCCAGATTATGGTCAAGGTTAACATCAGAGGGCCAGATTATGGTCAAGGTTAACATCAGAGGGCCAGATTATGGTCAAGGTTAACATCAGAGGGCCAGACCGATAACATCCTTAAAAAATAACATTCTGAGATTTAGTTTCACACATATAATGAACTACGTACAGAAAACAACGGCAAACTACTCTGTTAATAAAAAACATTTTTACAAATGTAAACTCTTATACATGAAAACGTGCACAATACTTACAAGCCATAAGTGTTGCTGGCTGATTTATACCTAACACACTTCACAGGGCCAGCTGTGCATCTCAACTCCTTCCTTTAAAAATGTAACTACTACCCACCCCTACTCCTACGATCACTTTCCTATCCCGATACTAAAGACAAAACAATATCAATTGATCACAGAAATGTCCTACCATAGAAAAGATCTGCTTTCAGTTTCTCATTATTAAAGTAAGTACCGACACTGTCTTCACCTGTCCACGTGCACGATCAGAGATTTGACGTTAACATTTCCGTTTTGTTGGCACTTTCAAGCATAGCTCAATTTGTATGAGAGAGAGAGAAGAGCGAGAGAGAGAGAGAGAGAGTGAGAGGTGGGGAGATGGTAATCGTTCATTTTAGGTCTTTTTGGTTTAGTTTCTGGTGTCTGTGCGTGCTATTTTGTAAAATATTTTTAGTGGAGTATTCAGTAATTTACAATCAAAAATAAGAAGCCGACCCAAAACTGGTTGGCGGGCCGGTAAAAACTAGTTTGCATACCGGATCTGGCTCGCAGTTTTGTCACCTCTAGCCTAGACGGAGTTCCTAAAAAAAAAACACACACCACACAAAACACAAGCTCTCAAAGGAAGACACGGAAAGTGTCTCATAGAAAAATGACGCGACATACAGCAGTCACCATAGATAAAGCTGCAGGCAGAAAGTTGCATCAGAATCCCACCTACCTAATCCAATATGGAGAATCTGAATATAGGAAATTATGTTCCGGAATGGAACACAATAACCTTTAACAAATGTATCAAATATAGTTATCGGTCCACTTGTACCCTGATGGGCGCCGTATGGAGCCTGAGTCGCCTCCCCCGGACCAGATACACCACGTCTGGTCAACCCGTTAAGCTGGAACATCGCCTTTGCGTCGTTTATCCTCCTTCCCCTCGGCTGCCCTCTTGCTTGGAAGCCGAACCGTCGGACATTCTAAGCTCACAGGGGAAACTGATCAGGGGACATTCTCACGAGAAGACCGAAACAACACATCTTCTGTTTGGATATATATTCTAAGCTCACATGGGAAACTGATCAGGGGACATTCTCACGAGAAGACCGAACCAACACATCTTCTGTTTGGATATATATTCGAAGCTCACAGGGGAAACTGATCAGGGGACATTCTCACGAGAAGACCGAACCAACACATCTTCTGTTTGGATATATATTCGAAGCTCACAGGGGAAACTGATCAGGGGACATTCTCACGAGAAGACCGAACCAACACATCTTCTGTTTGGATATATATTCGAAGCTCACAGGGGAAACTGATCAGGGGACATTCTCACGAGAAGACCGAACCAACACATCTTCTGTTTAGATATATATTCGGCACAAGGGATGGCACCGAACCTTCTGCGAATATCCTTGTTCCTTAATCTATCTCTACTGGAAACGTCGGATGTCATTCGCAGACGTTTCTTTTCGCAGGTATAGATTTTACTTTCCCGCGCCTTGTACATGACCCATATTTGGCTCTGGTAGCACAGAGTTGGTAGGAAGATACGGTGGATCAGCTGCTGTTTTATTGCCAGATTAATGAGAGGATGTCTGAGCAGTGACGCCAGTGGATAAATCACTCCCGTTGCTTTCCGGCATCTGGTCTAAATCTCTGTCAAAGACTGTTGTTTGCGAATGCCCACAATGGTTACTCTTTTGTGCGCCCTGAAAAGGACGTTAAGTGTCGGGTTGCAGTAGCTTTCCTCACATCCCGATTGCGCTAATGAAGGTGGGCCTGGATCCTCCAGGTGGTTGGGTTCTATCAAAGATATCCAGTAACATTAGCGGGTTTTTGAAGAAACATATCTCCCGCTTTACTTTATTAAAAATAAGACTTTTGTTTGTGGAACAAAGCTAAAAAAGGGTATTTATAGCAATACAACGTAGTTTGTTCTACTAAATACGGTACCTCCATGCTATGGTATAATTTTTATTTGTATTATCATTTGAATAAACTAGTATTATTGTAAGATATTAAAAAGATTGCTATAGCGCGCGTTGCTCTTTTTATATTTTGTTTTATTTCTTGCAGAAATCCTGATTTGAGAATTATGTTCACAATAGAATTCTGCGCATGCGTTGTTACAGGACATTCCAAAATGTCTGCATGCTCCTAGATTGTAGATTTCGTAAGGTGTTGATTCTCGTACATTTTACACACTTGTAGCTTCTGGAATATACTTGTTATAATGTTGTGCAGAGAATACATAGAAGTATCGTTATAAATAGGTTTCTTATAATCTGTTGCTATGTATAAAAAAAGATGTTATTGACGATCTAATGGCGTTGTCATGGTAAACAAAACAGTTCCGAACAAAATATAGTAAATAGTAATACACAAAAATTAATTCAACAATTAAATAGTGAATGATGTGATTTGATATTCGGTATTTTTATTCTCTGTTATCATACATTTGCAGAAATGGGAAACCAGTCCGGTTTCATCTTTAAACACAACAAGCAATGCAATGGCAAAACCAGTACGTCATAAACATACACTTCATACAGTGAATACACTGGAAAGACTTGTAAACACTTTATACAACAGTTTTAATTTAGTTCAGTCAAATGGCTATGGCTGTTGAGGGCCTGCCACTCGGTGATTACCAGAAGTTTCAAGCCAGGCACGTATAGTGTTCTTTCTTATTTTTAATTAGCAAATATAATATAACAGTATTATATATTATCATGCTGTTCATCAATTCCACCATCACGCCCATTACACAAATTGAATCGAGCAAACCATTTATATTATACTTTCAGTTATTTGAAATAAATACAACACACACACACAAAATTTGATATTAAATGGTCACAATGAGTAAGTTTCCTCTTTTGTAGACCCTGAAAAAGGCAAAAAAGTAGCGGGTTGTAGTAGCTTTCCTCACATCTTCAGCGTGCTGAAAAACTGAAGAAGATGGATCATGGCCCTCTAGGTGGTTGTACTATGCTTGTCTTCATCTGCGTGTCACTCACTACTATGGGTATCACATCGATCCTATGTCTCTTTAGTCAGTGCAAAAATATAAAGGCTTATATTAGTGTTTTCCTGTTTTCTGATGTTAAACCATTTGTGAAGACTGCTTATTCTTAAAAATGCTTGATCTTCACTTTGTCTTTCTAGCACTGGGGTTATGTACGAGGTATGATCATACGAAACCTGTCCCATTGGCTTTATTACAAATGCAGCAAAGGCGCATCAGCAGGTGTGGTAGAATTAAACAAAGCAATTGAGGAACTGAGACGCTAGTCTGGTCAGGCACATCATATTGACCAGGACGTCAGGGTCAGGCACAATATACTGACCAAGATCACTTTCTCTCTTCCATGTAGTGATCCCTGGGAAAAGGCTGTTTTCAAGGCAGTCTGGCCGACGAGATGTGGATCGACGTGATCCCCGTGGTAGTGAGCGGCACATTGATGAAGAAAAGCATAGCACAACTGCCTGGAGGGCCCTTTTTACCTTCATCATACAAAGCAAGCATACACCAGGGATCATTAGAAGGAGTTGCCTTAGGCATTCAGACATGCATTCCTCTGCTTGGAGAGGCAGCGGATACTTTCTACGAAAAAGGACTTTCATTGAACAATTTGGTCACCGCTGCCAATATGTTTGCGTTGGAGTGAAATCTTTGTCCCTTTAGAGCTTTTTTAATAGTTCAAACAAATGAAAGTCACATGGCGATAGATTGGGGTGATAGGCTGGGTGTGACAAAACTTCCCACCTTTTTCGTGCACAATGTTCGCGACATGCTGACCAGCACTGTCGTGCAACAGAATCACACCACATGAAAGCATGCCGGGTCGCTTATTCCTGGTGACTTTATGCAGCTTGTCTAGTGTAGCCTTATTGCGAATTACATTGATATTTATGTCAGGCTATTTAAAGTCCGCCAATAGAAGCTTTTTATGGTTAAAAAAATGTGGTAGCATAACCTTTCCGACAGAAACCTGTAACTTGAATGTTTTGGTGATCTTGAATGTTTCCAATGCATGCTCACTCTGTTTTTCTGCATGGTTCAGGCTGGTGACATCGTGATTCACCTCCTGCCACTATGTAGAACATAAATGCATCACACTCAGCAGCAAGTGGTTCAAATATCCCCCCATGCATTCTTCATTATGGTGATCAGACCCTATTCCGCCTTTATGTGGCGGTCCTGGAAACAGGCTGCACTTATGTAGTCTGGCTAAGAGAATAGGGATCAAAAAGGTAAAGCAAACCTAATTGAAAAAATTATGTGCTGAAATCAGATGTGTTGGACAGAAAGGTGCAAGTATCACAGCCTTGCTGTAAACTGTGACATAGCATCACAGCTTCCTTTTTAGGACAAACGTCAGAAAGAATGGAATGAAACTTCTCTTTTACCCTGGGGTGTAGAGACTGGTTTTTCTTGTAGTCCCTCTTTAGGGAGCCTGCACCAAATACTTTGCTCACTTTTACAGGGGGCGTTTCTGTTGCAATTTGTTTTATATGATCAGGTTGCTAGCTCCATGCACAACTCTCTTTGGTCACTTTTTATCTTCTTCTTCTTTGTTCGTTCTCAATCTACTGCTACCAAGCCCTGAAAAAAGCTTTGCAAGTAGCGGAATGTAGTCCAGAGAACAGAATGCGCTGTGTCGTGGTTTACAGCTTGACTGCGATATTTGCACCTTTCTGTCCAACACATCTGACTTCAGGAAGCATTTTTGAGTAGAGGGTTGCCCTCACTCTTCGATCCCTTCTACTTAGCCAGTTTGCTCTGTTGCAGCCTGTTATCCAGGATCACCGCGTGGAGGCGTAGAAGGGTCTTGGCAGCTCTGGTTCGCTGACGCTAGCAGTCAGCTATGCAGTTTATGCGCTGCTCAGCGTCTTGATCACGGTCACTTTTGATGACATGAATAGAAATGCAGTCAGCAATCCCACCCTCCCTAGGATTCCATGATCCACTTGATGTTTGGTAGATACATATTTACATTTGTGTTCACTTCTTCTACATTACAGTATGAATGACGGAAATGATGACTTTGATGATAAGGCTGGCGTAGATGAGAAGGTAAAGGACTGGAGGCAATATAGCATGATGGTGGACAGTGGCTATTGTCCAGGCAGTTCTCTTACACGAGGAATTTGCATCACAGAGTTTTCAGAAAGTCGAGTTAACCCCACACCACTACTGCTGGAGCAATCAGACATTTTGTTAGAGCAGTACTTGAGCCCAGGAAAGCTTGTAAGTTTGAGCAGTCGATTGATCCCCAATAGTTTGTATGTATGTGTAGACCAGGGAGGAAATTGTGGAACCACTCTTCAGCAAAGTGGGATGTCCTGTTGTTGTTGTTTGCGAATGCCCCACAATGAGTTGGTTACTCTTTTGTGCGCCCTACAAAAAGACGTTAAGTGGCGGGTTGCAGTAGCTTTCCTCACATCCTGAGCATGCAGATGAAGGTGGACCGGGGTTCTCCGGGTGGTTGTGCTGTGCTTGGCTTCAGCTACGTGTCATTCACTACTGCAGGGATCATGTCGATCCTTCACCTCGTTAGCCAGGCTGCTTTGAAAATAGCCCGTTTCCAGGAGGGCTACTAGGAAGCCAAGATGAGGGCCTTGGCCATTATGTTTTGCCCGACCCTGACTAACATGTCCGATCAGTATATTTTGCATGACCAGACGTTAGTCTTCCTCCCCGGGATGTCCTATAGATTATATAATAATGTTCGCTTAGGTGTCTGAGGCCCGTTGTGGCGGTCGGCCACATCTATAACCCACTGCTGCGACGTGGTTCCAGGTTTCGTCCAGAGCGGCGGTGGAGGTTGCTATCTGCCAGAGCCATATTGTGCAAGAACTGCCTCCAGCTGGTTGGGGAATGACTTTTGGCGCTGAGGAATGACTTGTGTAGTATCTTGTGGGCCCGGGTTTCCGAACAAAGAAACATGGTGGCGGTCCAGTGTTTCTGAAATTGGTAGGATGCCTGTTTTAACAACCACTTAGCATAACTTGATACTGATTTAGAAGACTCTACAGTCTGTATACAGCCAGTTTCTTGGAGGGTGGTTTTTACCGATATGTGAGTCCATCTTAACAGACTCAAACACTAGAGCTAAGTAGACCCGCAGCCAGTTAGGTGCCATCTATAGCTGCTCTAAACAAACCACCTGGGGAAAGGTACAAATAACTTAGGTAAATTTTTCTGTAATGTTTTCTGCAAACTGTGTCTTATCCAAAGCAAGCGCCTTCTCTCCTTACATCTAGTGTTACTAATATCTGTTCAGTTCTTTCCTACAATTCCACATTAGTTACTCTATCATACAATTTTAATCTCACTATTTGGCCCAGGCACCCATTGATGAAACTTTGAACTTTTTTTGTTGCTGTGTGGTCTTCGTTGTTCTCTAGTCACAGAGCAATACAATATGGCGGACTTTACATTGGGGATTGAAGATTTGTATTTTTGTGTTTGACTTAATTTCTTTTGATTTCTATAAATTCCTTGACACAATGAACGCTACTCCCCCCTCTTGTATTCTTAAGTTGATATCTCTATCCGCACCTCCGACTTTGTCTAAATTGCACTCCAAGCCATCTCAAGATCCAAACAGGATAGACTCTCACATTGGGTTGCTGTCCCAAAAAACAGATTTAGTCCTACAGTAGATTCTGGACCACTGTAGGATCTTTGGAAATGAAAAAACAGATGGGCTTGCAAAAGCCAGAAGTGGCGGCATGCAGACTAGCCATCCGCAGAGCTATAAATAAGCAAAGACACTGATCAAACCATCCATGAGGGCGAAATGGAGAGACCAGCACAAAGAATACTAGTCAGAAAATGACAGCATAGACAAACTTGGCAGAGATGGGCAGACAAAGATCTTCAGACTCAGAACGGGACATTGCGGACTCACGACCCACCTCCATAGAATGGGTCTGAGAGACCCCGCCACCTGCGAATATGAAGCAGCCAAGCAAACACCAGAACATATCCTGCATGGCTGTCTCACTTATTCAGACCAAAGAGAGCCAGTCTGGCCTGGTGGAGCAGCCATGTTCAAAAAGCTGTGGGGGACCGGCGAAGACCTGAAACGCTCAGTCTCCTTCTTGAACCTCACCGGGCTGGAAGCATAGCATCAGTTGATCGTGAACCTCACCGGGCTGGAAGCATAGCATCAGTTGATCGTGAACCTCACCGGGCTGGAAGCATAGCATCAGTTGATCGTGAACCTCACCGGGCTGGAAGCATAGCATCAGTTGATCGTGAACCTCACCGGGCTGGAAGCATAGCATCAGTTGATCGAAGAAGAAGAAGCTGCTAAAATATATGAATGACTACTAGAACATCTTTACCGACTGCAGATCTCACACACCGAAGAGTTCCCACGTGGAACAGGATACCAGAACCCTGAGTATATTCTACAGGAATGCCCAATCTATAGGGAAATGAGATGCCAGACCTGGCCAGAGGGTGCGGAGCTGAGACAAAAGCTGTATGGCAGCCGCTCCGACCTGGTGAAGACTACAGACTTCATCATGGCGACTGGTCTGCAGATTTAACATGACCAAAAGATCCTGAACGCAAAGAAGAATATGAATAATTCCACATCCTGTAGGAGTGTGTATCACGATATGATTATTGTTAGGCACTTTAATTATCACAATCTACGTTGTTGTTTTTCTCTGTGTATCCTTGGGATTAATATACAAGTTAAAATTTATTTTTTAGCAACTGTTGACCGGTGTGGACGACTTGAAAAACATAGAGTCGTTGGAGATCAAAGTTGATTCCAGGGAGACAAGCCTCGGAAACTTTGGATCGTTGCTACCCCGCCTAGTGGAACTTAAGCTTAATGGAAGTCATATTGCTTGTGTGAGGTGCGACATATAAATATAAATGTTTTTCTTTTCTGGTCCTTTTTCACACAAGCCGGAGTATAGGGTCACCACTACAGTTGGTGTCCTTAAGGAAGCCTGCATCAAAGCATTATATGTGCAGTTACAGTAGTTTTTGTAGCAATTTGTTTTACAACATGAGGCTGCTAACCGCATGCACACATCTGTAGTCACCTTTTATGGCATGGAGGTGCAGTAGTCCTATTCTTTCCTCCCTCTTAATGACTGCGGGACTCATACAGGAAATTTATGAACCATGTGTAAAACAAAACCTTTAATCCAGTGGTTCCCAAACTATTTCAGTCCACAGCACCCTTAGTGTACCAGAATTTTGTCCACGGCACTCCAAGTCAGAAACGTGACATACTTAACGGTTGCAATGCATAGTTGATGAAAATATTGGAATGTTTTGCGGCAGCCATGTAAACCAGCCACGACACCCCAGAATGTTGCGGCACACAGTTTGGGAACCACTCTGTTAATTCATCATGAACCTATATTTTTCGCCTTTCCCTGGAAAACTTGTTATCTGTTAACTTAACTTAACGTCTTTATACTGGTTTAGAAGACTCTACAGAGTCTGTGTACAACCAGTTTTCTGGAGGGTGGTTTTTACTGATGTGCGAGTCCACCTTAATAGACTCAAACACTAGAGCTGAGTAGACCCGCAGCCAGTTAGGCGCCATCTATAGCTGCTCTTAACAAACCACCTGGGCAAAAGCACTTATTTTTTATTTGTTTTTGGCATTCGCCTTATTTATCTGTTGCTCAAGGCGGTGTGCGTTGCACTGTGGTTTTTATTTTGCGCCTGTCATCCCAGTGCATCCAACTTCAGCATGCATTTTTTATGTAAGGGTCTGCTTCCTCCTGCATTTTCTAAGGGTTTGCTTCTCCGGGGTAACGGCCGGTGCTGTGATGGGGATTGAACCCAGCACCTTCCGGTGTTGAGCCGTGTCACTTAACCACTAAGCCACTCTGTCCCCAAAGGTACTTATAACTTGAGTAGATTTCAAATTTGAATTTTGTTCGGGCAGCGGCTGTTAAGCCTACTTTTTCGCTGACTGTTAATTTGATACCTGTATCATATTGTGCGAATCAAATTGCACCGATTTTGAAACACCATAGAGCGCTTCTTTCAACTAAGAGGTAGCTGATAAACACACAGTTTATTCCTACATTGTGTTATCAATGTCAATCTTGGTCCTTACTGGCAACACAAAAGTAAGATCCAGAGGTGTGAGAAGTGCAGCCGGAAAGACAATCCACGACCAAATCCACAACACCTTGCTGAGGCAGACAGTGGGGACAAATCCAGTTAGTGCCTACATTGACTCTCAACAAATCCAGTGGTTTTGTCATTTAATCAGAATGTATTATGACTAGCCTGCAGCAAGAGCATATCATTTGCAGGTCTCCGGTCCACGAGCAAGAGGCAGGCCTCGATGTCGGGGGATCGAGTGTGTCGGATCGAAAGGTGCAAATATCGCAGTCAAGCTGTAAACTAGCGACTCAACTAATTCTATTCTCCGAACTACGTCCTGCTACTTGCCAAGCCCTGTTCAGGGCTTGTTAGCGGGAGATTGTGAACGGTCAGGGCTTAGTAGCGGGAGATTGTGAACGAATGCAGAAGAAAAAGAAGAAGGGTAGTAGGACACATCCCGTCTGTCTGCGACGCTGTATGGCAAGGGTAACAGGACATCTCACCTGTCTGCGACGCTGTATGGCAAGGGTAGTAGGACACATCCTACCTGTCTGTGACGCCGTATGGCAAGGGTAGTAGGACATCCCACCTCTCTGCGACGCTGTATGGCAAGGGTAGTAGGACACATCACACCTGTCTGCGACGCTGTATGGCAAGGGTAGTAGGACACATCACACCTGTCTGCGACGCTGTATGGCAAGGGTAGTAGGACACATCACACCTGTCTGCGACGCTGAATGGCAAGGGTAGTAGGACATCCCACCTGTCTGCGACGCTGTATGGCAAGGGTAGTAGGACATCTCACACCTGTCTGTGACGCTGTATGGCAAGGGTAGTAGGACATCTCATACCTGTCTGTGACGCTGTATGGCAAGGGTAGTAGGACATCTCACACCTGTCTGCGACGCTGTATGGCAAGGGTAGTAGGACATCTCACACCTGTCTGTGACGCTGTATGGCAAGGGTAGTAGGACATCTCACACCTGTCTGCGACGCTGTATGGCAAGGGTAGTAGGACATCTCACACCTGTCTGTGACGCTGTATGGCAAGGGTAGTAGGACATCTCGTCTGTCTGCGACGCTGTATGGCAAGGGTAGTAGGACACATCCCGTCTGTCTGCGACGCTGTATGGCAAGGGTAGTAGGACATCCTACCTGTCTGTGACGCTGTATGGCAAGGGTAGTAGGACACATCACACCTGTCTGCGACGCTGTATGGCAAGGGTAGTAGGACATCTCGTCTGTCTGCGACGCTGTATGGCAAGGGTAGTAGGACACATCACACCTGTCTGCGACGCTGTATGGCAAGGGTAGTAGGACACATCCCGTCTGTCTGTGACGCTGTATGGCAAGGGTAGTAGGACACATCCCGTCTGTCTGCGACGCTGTATGGCAAGGGTAGTAGGACACATCCCGTCTGTCTGCGACGCTGTATGGCAAGGGTAGTAGGACACATCACACCTGTCTGCGACGCTGTATGGCAAGGGTAGTAGGACACATCCTACCTGTCTGTGACGCTGTATGGCAAGGGTAGTAGGACATCCCACCTGTCTGTGACGCTGTATGGCAAGGGTAGTAGGACACATCACACCTGTCTGTGACGCTGTATGGCAAGGGTAGTAGGACACATCCCGTCTGTCTGCGACGCTGTATGGCAAGGGTAGTAGGACACATCCCGTCTGTCTGCGACGCTGTATGGCAAGGGTAGTAGGACATCCCGTCTGTGACGCTGTATGGCAAGGGTAGTAGGACACATCCCGTCTGTCTGCGACGCTGTATGGCAAGGGTAGTAGGACACATCCTACCTGTCTGTGGCGCCGTATGGCAAGGGTAGTAGGACATCCCACCTGTCTGCAACGCTGTATGGCAAGGGTAGTAGGACACATCACACCTGTCTGCGACGCTGTATGGCAAGGGTAGTAGGACACATCACACCTGTCTGCGACGCTGTATGGCAAGGGTAGTAGGACATCCCACCTGTCTGCGACGCTGTATGGCAAGGGTAGTAGGACAAAATATGAAGAAGATCATATTGTTGGGGGGGGGGGGGGATTTAATATTGCTATAGCTGAGAGGTAGGACGCTTGTCTCAGAAGAAACGAACGAGTGGAAGGGCGCAATAGTGGGTTGTTCGAATGCCGCAAGTGTTAAGTGTTAAAAAAACTCTGAGGTCCTATCTACACATTATGTACGTAAAAGGGCCCTTAATAGTTAAGTCGCTAATTAAAAAGAGCGGGCTGTTAACCGCTGTCTTGGCAAAAATTTCTGAAGGTAACGAAATTCCTACCCAGTAGTAGGACGATGACGGTAACGTCTGGTCAGGCAAAACACACTGATCAGAGAATGTTAGCCAGGGTCAGGAGAAATATACTGGCCAAGACCCTCACCTGACGGGACGATGAGGCTAACGTCTGGTCAGGCAAAACACACTGATCAGACAATGTTAGTCAGGGTCAGGAGAAATATACTGGCCAAGACCCTCACCTGACGGGACGATGAGGCTAACGTCTGGTCAGGCAAAACACACTGATCAGAGAATGTTAGCCAGGGTCAGGAGAAATATACTGGCCAAGATCCTCACCTGACGGGACGATGAGGCTAACGTCTGGTCAGGCAAAACACACTGATCAGAGAATGTTAGCCAGGGTCAGGAGAAATATACTGGCCAAGACCCTCACCTGACGGGACGATGAGGCTAACGTCTGGTCAGGCAAAACACACTGATCAGAGAATGTTAGCCAGGGTCAGGAGAAATATACTTGCCAAGATCCTCACCTGACGGGACGATGAAGCTAACGTCTGGTCAGGCAAAACACACTGATCATAGAATGTTAGCCAGGGTCAGGAGAAATATACTGGCCAAGACCCTCACCTGACGGGACGATGAGGCTAACGTCTGGTCAGGCAAAACACACTGATCAGACAATGTTAGTCAGGGTCAGGAGAAATATACTGGCCAAGACCCTCACCTGACGGGACGATGAGGCTAACGTCTGGTCAGGCAAAACACACTGATCAGAGAATGTTAGCCAGGGTCAGGAGAAATATACTGGCCAAGACCCTCACCTGACGGGACGATGAGGCTAACGTCTGGTCAGGCAAAACACACTGATCAGAGAATGTTAGCCAGGGTCAGGAGAAATATACTTGCCAAGACCCTCACCTGACGGGACGATGAGGCTAACGTCTGGTCAGGCAAAACACACTGATCAGAGAATGTTAGCCAGGGTCAGGAGAAATATACTTGCCAAGATCCTCACCTGACGGGACGATGAAGCTAACGTCTGGTCAGGCAAAACACACTGATCATAGAATGTTAGCCAGGGTCAGGAGAAATATACTGGCCAAGACCCTCACCTGACGGGACGATGAGGCTAACGTCTGGTCAGGCAAAACACACTGATCAGACAATGTTAGTCAGGGTCAGGAGAAATATACTGGCCAAG
This sequence comes from Ariolimax columbianus, assembly GCA_036924085.1. Classification (NCBI taxonomy): domain Eukaryota; kingdom Metazoa; phylum Mollusca; class Gastropoda; order Stylommatophora; family Arionidae; genus Ariolimax; species Ariolimax columbianus. The sequence continues at coordinate 67,844,284 of JAVGWX010000017.1, forward strand.
ACCCTCACCTGACGGGACGATGAGGCTAACGTTTGGTCAGGCAAAACACACTGATCAGAGAATGTTAGCCAGGGTCAGGAGAAATATACTGGCCAAGATCCTCACCTGACGGGACGATGAGGCTAACGTCTGGTCAGGCAAAACACACTGATCAGAGAATGTTAGCCAGGGTCAGGAGAAATATACTGGCCAAGACCCTCACCTGACGGGACGATGAGGCTAACGTCTGGTCAGGCAAAACACACTGATCAGAGAATGTTAGCCAGGGTCAGGAGAAATATACTGGCCAAGACCCTCACCTGACGGGACGATGAGGCTAATGTCTGGTCAGGCAAAACACACTGATCAGAGAATGTTAGTCAGGGTCAGGAGAAATATACTGGCCAAGACCTTCACCTGACGGGACGATGAGGCTAACGTCTGGTCAGGCAAAACACACTGATCAGAGAATGTTAGCCAGGGTCAGGAGAAATATACTGGCCAAGACCCTCACCTGACCTCCTCGGTGGTCGATCTGGAAACGGGCTTTTGTTGAGGGCAACAGTCTGACTAACAAGGTGAGGTTCGACGTGATCCCTGTAGTAGTGAGCGACATGCAGATGAAGCCAAGCATAGCACAACTGCCAGGAGGATCCCGGTCCACCTTCATCAGCATGCTCAGAGTGAGGAAAGCTACTGCAATCTGTCACTTAACGTCCTTTTCAGGGCGCGCACAAGAGTAGCCTACTCATTGTGAGCATTCACAAACAACAACAACACCATCCAGTAGTGGCCTGTTTGAAAATCAAAAGGAGGTGGCTTCGCCATCATAACTTAACTTGACGTCTTTATATTGGTTTACTTGTTTACAGATGCCCTGTCTGTGGTTACAGCACTAAAAAGCCAGAAAAATACAGAATTAATGACTTAAGAGCAGTACTCGGTCAACTATGCCAGCAGTCCACACCCAAAAGAGTAGTGGTACAGTGGGTTCAATTCCACTGTAACATTCAAGGCAACGAGGAGGCAGATAGACTGACAAAAGAAGGTGCAAGGTTACCACAACCAGATTCTAGTGTGACCTACGGAGAGTCCAAAAGGTTTATTACTGCCAGATACATGGCCAAATGGGAAACAGAGCATACTGGCTACACAAAAAATGATGCCTATTACCAGTTGAACAGAAGAGAGCAGGTCGTGGTCTTCAGACTCCGCACAGGCCACAACAGACTGAGGTACCTTCTATTCAATAAACTGAAGATGGGTGTCATGGACGAATATCCCTGTGGTACAGTGTAAATGATCCCCGAACATCTGCTGCAAAGTTACCCGACATACGAGGACCAGAGAAGCACATGTGGCCATCACCAGTGACAACACTAGACAAGCTCTATGGCAGTGTCGACAGCCTCAGGATGACCGCTGCTTTCTTCGAACAAATTCAAGTTGACATCTGACAGCATAAGAAGAAGAAGAAGAAGAAGAAGATATTGGTTTAGAAGGCTCTGCAGAGTCAGTATACAACCAGTTTCTTTTACGTCACTTGATCTAAAAACTATGTGCATCTAATCTATTCTTGAATGCATTAATGGACCCTGCCCCCACTATTTCCTGTGTCAATACATTCAAAGCATTCACCCACTCTCTGACTAAAAAATATTTCCTAGTATCTTCTTCCTCTTCGTTGTTTGTTCTCAAACTCCCGCCTACGAAGCCCTGAAAAGGGCTTTGCAAGTAGCAGGATGTAGTCCGGAGACCGGAACGCTATGTGTCGCAGTTAAAGATTGACCGTAATATTTGCACGTTTCAGTCCGATACAGCTGACTTTAGCAGGTATTTCTGTATACTGGGTTAGCCTTCCCTCTTCGATCCCTTCTCCTTAGCCAGTCTGCTCGGTTGCAGTCTGTTGTCAGGATCAACGCACGAAGGTGGAGAATGGCCTTGACAGCTCAGGTTCGCTGACCCTGACACTAGCTGTTAGCTTTGGGTCACTGAACGCTGCAGCTCATGCACTGCTCAGCGTCTTGATCCCTTTCTAGTATATCTAATCTGGACCTCTCTTTAATTAATTTGAAGCTGTGCCCTCTTGTTCTTGCAGGAGGCTGATAGTCTAGATTTTTCTTTCCCTTGATTATCTTATAAACCTGTATTGGGCCAAAGGGCAGGAGCCCATAGGCTGCATGATCAATAACCAACCAACAATAAACCTGTATTTAAACATCACATCATGAGAACACAGAACAGAACGATCACTTGTTTGTTTGCACACAGATTGCAAGTATATATAAAATGTCCTGTATGTCTGGCATCATAAACACACATTTTTTTTAAAACCAGAGACTTGGGATCATCACTAAGGAACCTACGGGTCTTGTGGGCAACTCGGTGTGGTCTGGAGGAGCTGGATGGCATCTCGGCGATGTCAAACTTGAAGGAGCTTTACCTAGAATATAACGAGATCTCAGATGTCAGTCCGTTGTCATTGCTGGAGCATCTAGAGATACTTGATTTGGAAGGGTGAGGATAACAAATAACATTATTTACTGAGTTTGACTGGGGTGTAGATGTTAGCCAGAGAGAGAGAGAGTGCTTTTCTGTCATATAAGTAGTCTTCATCCCTGGGGTGTGAGGGCTGTGGTAATTCAGTGGTTAGTGCACTGGCTTCTCAGTCAAGCGATCAGGGCTCAATCCCTAGTTGGCGCAGGATTTTTTTCTGATCTCAAACCGGCCCCTGTGGTTGACCCAGCTACACAAATCGGGTACTAGAACAAAAAATATGGGAATTAAAGGTGGCTGGCGTTATGCTGACCACATCATTCACTATGTATCATTGGTTACAAAATAATATGGGCCTATCACCATATTTCCTATACGCTGCATGGCGTGATGGCGATCTTTACTGTTTTGTTTTTTTATCCTTTGGGTGTAGAAGGAACTTAATTTACTTATTTTTCATGTCCGGCAAACTCACAAAGTATTGGACCAGAAATAAATTGCCCTGGACGTTCTTTCATTTGCTGCCATAAGATCCACAAAAGTACAGGGTTCTTGCATTCTCGGACAGTTATACAGATGTTCGGGGTCTTGGATGGCTCTGCATTTGCAGACATCGTTGTCCGCAAGTCCCCATTTTTTTCAAGTTCGCTCTACACCTGGACACTCCCATTCGTGACCTGTTCAGGACTCTCCACACTTGTAAAGCATATTAAGCCCTGTGCAAGTTCTTCTGTGATCTCCACCCATTCCTTACCATATCTTTGATGGCATTTTTCAGTGTAGTTTTGCTCAACTGGCCTGCATGAAGGAAACTTTTCCTTGATTTCAGTTGTCCTTGGAGAACAGTCACAACAGAGCAGACTGGCTAAGGAGAAGGGATCGAAGAGGGAAGGCTAACCCGGTACTGAAAAATGTCTGCTGGAGTCGGATGTATCGCCCGAAAGGTGAAAACATTTCAGTCAAGCTGTAAACTATGATGTTCTCCGAACAAAATCCTGCTACTTACAAAGCCTATTTTAGGCTTGGTAGCAGGAGATTGAGGATGAACGAAGAAGAAGACATCCATCTTCTGGATTATATCCAAGGTGTAGAGGTTAACTGTAGAGAAAACTATTTGGGCTTGGCTTCGTTCGTTCTCAATCTCCCGCTACCAAACCCAGCTTGACTGCAATATTTGCACCTTTCAGTCCAACACATTCGACTTCAGCAAGCATTTTTTGAGTGCCGTGTTAGCATTCTCTCTTCGATCCCTTCTCCTTAGCCGGTCTGCCCTGTTATCCAGGATCACCACGTGCAGGTGTACAAGGGTCTTGGCAGCTATGGGTCACTGCAGCTCATGCGCTGCCGAGAAAACTATTTATATCAGATGTCTTCTACTCTGGGTCCTTTAGGTCAACTTTTTGTTTGCAAATGCCCACAATGAGTAGGTTACTCTTTTGTGCGCCCTAAAAAGGACGTAAAGTGTCACTTTGCAGTAGCTTTCCTCACATACAGAGCGTGCTGATGAAGGTCCTCTAGGCGGTTGTGCTGTGCTTGGCTTCATCTGCATCTCCTTCACTACTACAGGGATCACGTCGATCCCTCATCTTGTTAGCCAGGATGCCATGAAAACAGCCCGTTTTCAGGAAGAGCTACAAGGAAGCTGATGTTAGGGTCTTGTTTACCAAGGTTTCTTCCCCATGGCTAGAGCTTATAGCGGCTCTTGCTCGCTAGAATGTACTGTCATAGGGCATATGAGGTATTTCAGTGAGGGCAACAGTGCCGCCTGTTGTCCCACCCTTGTCCTGCTGGGATACATTGCTGTTTGGTCCGCAACTGCTTATTCGTCCAGTTATAACTGGCCGAGATCACTGCTGACACACCATATCATGGGTCGTTCCACCTTCCGTGACTTGTGGACGCGGCTGGTTGGGGTTGGTTGCCCCTGTCCTCCTGGAATTATCTTTTATTGACCTGATTCTAGTCTAAACTTGGATAATTCGGAAATTAATTTTTTGGTGTTCGCCTTATTTCTATATTTCCCAAGTTGGTGTGTGTTACACTGTTTTTATTTTGCACCTGTCGGCCCAGTGCATCCGACTTCTGCGTGCATTTTATATAATTGTCTGCTTCCTCCTGTATTTTCTATGGGTGCCATAGTGCAAGGAAATAAGTTCTATGAACCGTTTTCCATTCCATTTTGGGGATTCCGTGGCGAAGTAGTTGAGTCGTCGGCCTTGTGATCAGGTGGTGTGGGTTCGACTCCGGACTCCGCCGTCTTTTTCACGGGTGCTTGATTCGGAGTCCCCTGCATCTCGTAGTCGCCCCATAGTTGTCATGTCCTTGACTTGCCACTGGGGTCAGACAGCACGAGACGAGAGAGTGAGGTTAAAAATTAGCGCAGTTAATCCTTACTAAAAATAGCGCTAGCAAAATATATTATGCCATCATCGTCTACATTGGACGGTGGCCTTTTGTCTTAGTTGAAAGAATCACTCTAGGGTGTTTCAAAATCGAAACAAAATCTGATAGTGGACAATGTTAGCCTTCTGAATTCTATATGTGTAATCTCTCTCCCAACTATGCCGTCCTCAGTGAACCTAGGTATTTGAACTCCCGTACTTGCTCGATACCAATGTCACTGGTGTGGAAACTTCTCTGCAATTGTTCACGTGAAATCAACATAGTCTCTGTGTCTTCATGAGGTTTAGTCAGCTGTGTCATTTTATGGACAATGTAAATAAATTTCTGGGGTAAACAACATCAGTTTTGAAATTTCAGAAACAACATAGAAGACATCACACAAGTCCAGTACTTGTCGCTGTGTCCTACGCTGCGGAAGTTGGCCCTGGATGGAAATCCCATTTGTGTGTATCCAACGACTACACAAGATAAGGTAGGAGAGACGGGACAGGTTTTTATCACTTCTGTAATGCTGATTACTTCACTTTCTCATGTGTGTTTTTTGTGTTCACCTTATTTTCTCTAATCCCAAGGCGGTGTGTGTTGCACTATGTTTTCATTTTGCACCTAACGGCCCAGTGCGTCCGACTTCTACATGCATTTTATGGAAGGGTCTGCTTCCTCCTGCATTTTATGGAAGGGTCTGCTTCCTCCTGCATTTTATGGAAGGGTCTGCTTTCTCCTGCATTTTCTAAGGGTTTGCTTCCCGGAGTAACGATTAAGAGTGAACCCAGCACCTCGGGTTGTGAGACATGTCACTAGTCTACGCCCACCCCTCTTATCTGTTGTTTGTTATAAATGTTTTCAGAGCACATAAATGTGATCATTGTCACTGCGAGCATATTTTGTTTACAATTGACTGGCCTTGGAGTTTTCCTTTTTTATAATGTTTATTAATTTCTTCTTCTTACGCAGTCAGACATCAACCTTAATTTTTTCGAAAAAAGCAGCGGTCATCCTGAAGCTGTCGACACTGCCATAGAGCTTGCCTAGTGTTGCCACTGGTGATGGCCACATCTGCTCTCTCTGATCCTCGTATGTCGGGCAGTTTTGCAGCAAATGCTCAGCGGTCATTTTCCCAGTACCGCACGTGCATTCGTCAGTGCCACCTATCTTCAATTTATTGAATAGGTGGTACCTCAGTCTATTGTGGCCAGTGCGAAGTCTGAAGACCACGACCTGCTCTCTTCTGTTCAACTGGTAATAGGCATCGTTTTTTGTGTAGCCAGTATGTTCGGTTTCCCATTTGGTCATGTAGTTTATTAATTTGAAATGTAATGATGACATAAGTTGTTATTTGTTATTTGCGAATGACCACAATGAGTTAGATTACTCTTTTGTGCGGCATCTATAATGAACTAAAATAGAAGAGCAATGTAGACCCGCAGCCAGTTATGGCGCCATCTTTGCGTTATGTTTAGAGATATGTTTATATACTCTAAACATATCTTAGCATCACGTAAAATGAGGCAAATACCAAAACTGTAGCCAACTTCAGGGGATAATGGGCTGATCAACACTCCCAATTTTGGGAATAAGACAACTACTATGATGTAAACTAGAGAAGAGCAAGTCATCATCTTCAGACTGAGAACTGGACATAACAGACTCAAAGGTCATCTTTACAACAAAATGAGACAGGTGTGCATGTGGAGAGCATTCCATGACCGCGGAACACATCCTACAAATTGCACACTCATAGAGAAAGAGAGAACATTACATGACACAGATGTGAGGCAAAAACTGTGCAGAGATAAACAGCCTTATACACAATGGTGTCCATTGTAAGAGAGACTGGGACCTTGATCTGAGAAAGAACAAAGAAGAAAAAGTTGACAAAAACAGGCACAAATGGATGTCTACGCAAGAATGCATGATTTGAAATGATATGATATGGTCACGAACATCGACCTGCCGGAAAGATCTAGACAGAGCAAAGTGGAACATGACAACAAGAAGATGCTGGTGCTGGATAGAGCATACGTTATGAAAAGAGTCAGACAACATTACAAGACAGACACTGTTTGGACTAGACGATGCAGCACAGTGAATGAGCTGATAGGGAAAAAAACATGAACAAAAATGTAAAAGTTGATTACGGTTGAGTTTAATCAAAATTTTTTAATGGGTATGGTCAGATACCGCACCGAGACGAGAACACAAACAAAACTTACGTTACGACCAATAGGCCTTCATCAGGGACAACAATACTGAACTAACAAATCAACATATAAGGAAAAAATGGTAAACTTATCTGATAGTAGATCCAGTCTGTTTACGCGACCGGTTGGGCCAGATGTTTGACTGACAGCAGCCGGTGACTCATAACTGGCTGCTTGAGTCATGGTCAGCAAACTAGAGTGGACCAAGATCCTTGTCCGCCTCCAAACAACAGAACCACTGGAAACAGGCTGCACTTGTGTAGTCTGGCAAAGAGAATAGGGAAGGCATAGCCAACTGAAATCGGATGGGTTGTGCCGAAAGGAGCAGATGTCACAGCCTTGTTGTATACTACGACACAACGTCCTTTTCGGGACAAACACCAAAAAAGGTGACAAAGTTAAGAATAAATGGTAGCTAGGAAATTATTTTCATTTATAAATCCTGGCTTATAAATCATTATCCTTTATAGCGCATGAGCTGCAGTGGTCAGCGACCCATAGCTGACTGCTAGCGTCAGGGCCAGCGAACCAGAGCTGCCAAGACCCTTCTACACCTCCACGCGGTGATCCTGGATAACAGGCTGCAGCAGGGCAGACTGGCTTAAGGAGAAGGTATCGAAGAGGGAATGCTAATCCGGTACTCAAAAAATGCTTGCTGAATTCGGATGTGTTGGACCGAAAGGTGCAAATATTGCAGTCAAGCTGTAAACTACGACACAACGCATTCCGTTCTCTGGACTACATTCTGCTACTTAAGACCTTTCAGGGTTTGGTAACGGGAGATCGAGAACGAACCAAGCCAAGCCATTATCCTTTATAAATCATGGTTTAGAAATAGTTTTTCTAATAAATTCATGTTTTTTTCTCGTATAAAGTATGGTTTGGAAATTAAATTGTTTCACAGCGTCACATCCTTTTCAGGACAAACGCCAAAAAAGAAGTAAAAGAAATTGTTTTTCTTTCCTAATTCATGGCTTACAAATTGTTTACCATTATTAATCATAGTTAAGAAATTGTTTTTCGTTCCCAATTCATAGTTTGCAAATTTATTTCCATTATTTATAAATCAGGGTTGGGAAAATATTTTTCTTTCCTAATTCATGACTTATAAATTGTTTTTCATTATAGACCATGGTTTGGAAATTCTTTTGCTTTATAAAACATGGCTTGGACTAATTTGTCTCTTTTCTCTAGCCTGGTTATGACTTTCGAGAAACAATTAAAAACCTGCTACCGAATCTGCTTGTCCTTGATGATGAGAAACTAGATAATTCAGGCTCCTCGTCGGTCAAGCATAATGTGTTCGATGAGGACTGGGCATATCTAGAGGAGTTACAGGATGAAGCAGTGCTTCAGGGTGAGATCCTATGTCATCACAGCGAGGATGTGGTGACAGAAGGTAAGAGGCTTTCTATGTATCCGGGAATTTTGTTGTGTTGTTGTTTCGAATGCCCACAATGAGTAGGTTTACTCTTGTGTGGCCCGAAATGGACATTAAGTGGCGGCTTGCAGTAGCTTTCCTGATGAAGGTGGACCATGATCCTCCAAGTGGTTGTGCTATGCTTGGCTTCAACTGCGTGTTGCTCACTACTACAGGGATCACATCGATCCCTTACCTCATTATCCAGGCTGCCATGAAAACAGCCCATTTACAGGTAGGGCTACAAGGAAGCCGAAGTCAGGGTCTTGGCCAGTATGTTTTGCCTGACCCTGATTAACATGTCTGCCTGACCCTGATTAACATGTCTGATCAGTATATTTTGCCTGATCAGACGTTAGTCTATCTTCTTCTTTTGTTGTTTTCTTCTGCGTTCGTTCTCAATCTCCCGCTACCAAAGCCTGAATAGGGCTTTGCAAGTAGCAGGATGTATTCCGGAAAACGGAATGCATTGTGTCGCTAGTTTACAGCTTGACTGTGATATTTGCACATTTCGGTCCGACACATTCGTCTTCGGCTGGGTTGTTGTGTTAAATCAGTTTCCCAACCTTTTTTGAGTCGTGACCCCATTTTACAGAAGCAAAGTGACCTATGACCCAGATGAACTTTAAAAAAAGCTTTTTAAACGGCTAAAATAAAACACATTGAAAATAGATTTTTCAGTATAATATAATTTAATTTAATTTATGCGCCATATTTCTGGATTACCCAATAAACCAATTACCCAATCTGATTGGTAGTAGAAAGATGTGATTTATGATATGTCGCGGAATTCACTTATGTAAACAAAATATGTGACTATGGGTCATTTCAGTGTATCCACTGGGAACACAATATAAAACTACTCATATTTTTATGGGTTATATTCCATTTAAAAAAATTATGATATTATTCAAACTATAAGACACCGATCACAAATGAAAATTGCATTAAACTTTAGCACGCCACATTATTTTTGAAGCAAATTTCACCTAATTAATTTTCTGAATTTCTCGCTATGGTAGTCAACTTTCAAAATTTGTAACTTTTCTGTTTGTTTGTCAATAAATATGATTTTCTTGTGTGTAGAGACACAATTGAATAACGAACATGTGGGTGCTATTGTTTTTGTTGTGTGTTTGTTAGTTTTTGAGATACAAAAAGATTAAGTTGAAAATTTCTGAATATCTCAGAAAAAATTTGGACTCGACTGCTAGGCCTAGTCGCTTCGATAGAAAACCATGGAAACCACAACAACGTATCGATACTGTGTTTACAATATCGACACAACTGTTAGTTTCTAATTTAAATGTAGTTCTTTCATCTAAACAAACAAAATAAACAGATACCCTCGATAAAGATCTTTCCCAACAACCTACTTCACCTTTCGCAAAAAGTCGGCTACTTCAAACGGCGAATACAAAATTTAAATTGTTCAAAAGCCTTTTGTAATCTAACATACGAAACTTTAACCGGCAAAATGTCGTGTAGATATGGAGACGTATTCAGCAGTAAAAAAAATGGCTGTCGGGAGTGACTCCGTTTAAAAAAAAAAATTTTTTTTACGCACACCGTTTTTGTAAGCCGAGTTGGTTAGTCCTCTTTTAACATTGGTGTGCTAAAGGTTAATATTAATATTTTTTGTAAATTTAATGTTTCACACCCAACAGAAAACCCTATGCGGCCCCATTTGGTGTCACGACCCATGGGTTGCAACCCATGTGCTCAATAAAATCTCACCGTAGACACTGCTATCATGGATTGCGTGTTAGAGACTTTATTGTTAATGATTCTGTTCTGTTATGTTCATAGGTGATTAGTCTCTCTCAGAAAATGGTGTGTGGATCCTGTAACTCGTTGGTTGTACACACTCCAACTCTGTTCTTGCATGCTCCCATCTACGCTCAACCCTTGTGGTTTCAAAACTTTGAAGTGTCTCATCTAAAGCAGAAGTGGATATTGTTGTTTGCGAATGCCCACAATGGGAACGTTACTCTTTTGTGCGCCCTGAATAGGACGCAAAGTGGTGGGTTGCAGTAGCCCTCCTCGCATCCTGAGCGTGCTGATGAAGGTGGACCAGTGTCCTCCAGGTGGCTTCATCTGCATGTTGCTCAGCACTGCGGGGATCACGTCGATCCCTGACCCCGTTGGCCTGGCTATCATGAAAACAGCCCGTTTCCAGGGTAGACAACTAGGAAGCCGAGGTGAGGGCCAGTATGTTTTGCCTGACCCTGACCAACATGTCTGATGAGTATATTTTGCCTTTCCTGGCAGCATCTGGCATTCAACAGCCAACTCAGAACTGATACAGACCAGGGGGATCTGATCATCTAATTAAAACAACTTGGGAGATGTTGGCGATACAGAACATCTCTACCTTTCATCAATGTTACTGTCCTTGACAGTTAGGGTTGATGATCAAGTTCTTTCCTCTCAAATCAGAGACCCCTGGATTATAATGGGGGAGTAGAGTTTCAGTGGGTCTGTTCATTTCTCCCCACAAATGGGTTTCAGGATCCAAATGGGAGTAGTTCTTTAACCATGATGTTATTATTCTTCAGATCGGCCGCCCACTGCAGCGCTCCGACCAGCCAGCGCATATCGACCTGGCTCCGCCCTTCGACCATCATCAGGGTTTCGTCCATTGTCAGGCCCCACGCAACCTTCAACTGGAAGTGGGGCTTCAAGTTCTCATGGTCGGCCTGGGACTTCGGCCACCCATAGACCTCTTTCCAGTGGTTAGTAATACAGAAGACAGACAATAAGACAATGGGTCATTTATAGCAACAGTTATTTCAGTGTTTTATTCCCATTACTTTGGTATGGCAGAAGGATTTATAAAACTGTGGAATGAAAGACACTTAATTTAACTTAACGTCTTTATACTGGTTTAGAAGACTCTGCAGAGTCTGTATACAACCGGTTTCATTTACATTCCTTTGCTCTAAAAGCTATGTGCATCCAATCTATTCTTAAATGCATTAATTGTCCCTGCCTCCACTACTTCCTGTTGCAATGCATTCCACGCATTCACCACTCTCTGACTAAAAAAAATATTTTGTTATATCTAATCTAGACTTTTCTTTAGTTAATTTGTAGCTGTGCCCTCTTGTTCTTTTAGGTGGTTGTATTTTGAAAAATCTTATTATAGTCTAATTTATCTGTTCCTGTGATTATCTTATAAACCTGCATTAAGTCACCTCGTATTCTCTCTCTTCTAGACACTGTAGGTCGGTTTTTCTAAGTCCTTCCTCATAACTGTAATTCTGGAATCTCACTATCTGTTTTGTTGCTCTTTTTTGTATCTTTTTCAACATGTTTATATCTCCTCTACGATAAGAACTCCACACCTGTACACAGTACTCCAATCTAGGTCTAACTAAAGCTTTATACAGTTTGACTATCACTTCCTTGCTCCTATGTTTAATATTTCGTTTTATCATACCTAACATTGCATTTGCCTTTTTCACTGCAGCCTGAACTTGCTCACTCACTTTACCTGTATGATCTATTATAACCCCTAGGTCCCTTTCTCTTGTTCTGGTAGTCAGTGTGAATATTTATTTCACTCTTGATGGAAAAAGCTTTTGTTCAGTTCAGCTCAAGTGCCATCTCCACATTGAAGGTCAATGACAATATGGATCTTCAATGCCCCCCCTCTCTCTCTCTCACTCTATCTTGCCCTCATGATACAATCTGCCAGGCTTTTCCCTATCCATCTTTTGACATTACCTGTCATACATTTTTCCCATTGCTGCAGTAGTCGAGGGGTTTTGAAGGCTGAGGACTACAGGCCTCTTCGCCTCTGCTGTTGCCACGTCGTGTGCTGGCTATGTTTGTTTATTTCACTCCCAACAGAAAAACAACATATGCCATACCGGGGATTTGAACCGCTGCCCTCCTTGTCGGCAGGCAGGCATCGAAACCATTCGGCCACACGCTCCTCTATCTGTTGAGATTATCCTCCCACCTACAGCATTGTTTACCTCTGCCACCTTTCATTTCACTGTTGTTTTCAACAATGTGTTATGTCTGTTTATGCATCTTACATTTGCTAGCAGAGAAATTCTCTGTGTCGCTAGGGATAGTTCAAATGGTGGTTAGCAAGAACTTGGGGATGGGATCTTCGGACACAACAATAGGCGCCTGACCTGGTCTCGGAAGATCTTTCGTTAACACATGTCCTTCTTTAAACATCGTTGTCCAGTTCTTCATTCACTGTTGTCTTTGACACATTTTTGTCCCCATACACTGCCTGTATTCTGCATTCTGTGAGGAATGTTACCTGGTCGACATCCTTCAGCTGTTAGAAACCGAATCACCGCTCGCTGATCAACTCTGGACGGATTCTGTATCACACCCACCATATTTTCGATGGTCTGCTGAGGAAACTATGAGTCGGAGGATAATGAAATTTTGCAAACTTGACGGTTGGTATGTGCTGTTTATACCAGAAGTGACGTCATCATGCGCATTATATGTATGTTTACTTGGTGCAGTTAGGTCTGGTTTCATTTGAACACGTCTCATACTTCAAGGTGATGTCTCCTGCCTTTTCAGTCTGGCTATTCTTGTATCCGATACCTGGTACATTTTCTATCACCTCTAGAAAGATCTGCTGCTTCCAGATGGGTTTGCGTACAGTAGGGATGGGATTTGGTGTTGATATGGCGTTCATAATGTCTTCTGTCATCTTTGTTTTGGCTATTTCTACAAAGTTTGTCCACTTTAGTCTACCTTTTCCAAATCCATTTAGTCTCTGATACATTGGATGGTCTATCAGTCTTCTCAGTTTCTCTGCTTGCTGCTGGGCTCTGCTGTCTCTTCCATCGTTCATTGATTGCAGATCTGTAATCTTCTCAAGTTCTACAATTGGCGTTGACTTCCTGCCTCCTGTTATAACTCTACTTAACTAAACTGTACCACGAGATGCGTCCCATTCTTCTATATATCCATAATTCAAAAGCATCAGTTCTCCTTTCTAAATGTTCGTTCATTGGAAGTTTGTTATGCTCTTTTGTATTATGAATATAAAGTTTTGTCTTTTCTTAATTTCTAGATACAATTGAAGGACTAGACTCAGTAAGTGAACTTACTATAGGCAATGTTATTTGTGGAAATCCCTCAAAAGCTCTTCGACAGAGAAGACAAGGAAAACCTGGGTCTAAAGAAGACATTGATAGAAAGCTCAGCAAGCTTCTTCAGAAGGTTTGTGTTCGATTCTTGTACATAAAAAATCACAACTGATCTTTTTTCTCATCAGTGAACAAGAATAATTTGACACACAAATATTTATGATGTTTATTTATCAAATTAATAAGAAGAAACCCCAATGTCTCAGAAACCACTGTCTCAGAAACCCCCATGTTTCAGAAACCCCAATATCTCAGAAACCACAATGTCTCAGAAACCCCAATGTCTCCGAAACCACTGTCTCAGAAACCCCAATGTCTCGGAAACCCCAATATCTCAGAAACCCCAATATCTCAGAAACCCCCATGTCTCAAAACCCCAATATCTCAGAAACATCCCCTGTCTCAGAAACCCCAATATCTCAGAAACCAGTCTCAGAAACCCCAATATCTCAGAAACCAGTCTCAGAAACCCCAATATCTCAGAAACCCCAATATCTCAGAAACCCCAATATCTCAGAAACCCCAATATCTCAGAAACCCCAATATCTCAGAAAACCCACTGTCTCAGAAACCCCTATGTCTCCAAAACCCCAATGTCTCAGAAACCCCTATGTCTCAGAAACCCCTATGTCTCAGAAACCCCTTCTGCCACACATGCGAGATCAACCTGAGGAATGTGTCGACAATGCCCGCTCCTACGTATACCCGAGGCAAGAAATAAACGGCACTCACGCTTTAGACCAAGAAATCTCTAGATGGAAAGCTGCGGCTTGACCTAGCTTCTAAACCATAAATCCCACACTCTTGCAGCTGAAAGACACTACGGCGAGGACACACATTTTTGATTCCATCGTCATCCCAGCCACGACTTACAGCTGGGAGGTGTCGAATTTAAGCAATACAGATGCCGAGAAACTCAGCGAGCGATGGAGTGAGGTGTTCTTGGTATCTTTATCAGAGATGGAATCCACAATGTCAAAATCAGAGATCTGCACTGTATTTCGCGACGTTGTGGATGTCGCATTGTCTCGCAGATATCGTTGGGCTGGTCATGTTGTGGGCTTGCCTGGCAACAAATGGACGCTCAGGGCTATGTTTTGTTGGCCATATGATTTTACATGTGATCGCCAACACATACGATAGTGAGATTTTTTTATTGAGAGTCCTGGGTCTAAAATAGGATGACTCGGAAAAGGACGGGAGTGCATTCTGGGTAGTTTTAGATATCTGAAGCCAAAAATATTGTAATATGTGTGTAAATATATATGTATAGGGAGGAAGACTAACGTCTGGTTAGACAAAATATACTGATATGATATGTTAGTCAGGGTCAGGCAAAACATACTGGCCAAGACCCTTACCTCAGCTTCCTAGTAGCCCTCCCTGGAAACAGACTGTTTTCATGGCAGCCTGGCTGAGGTAAGGGATCGACATGATTCCCGTAGTAGTGAGCGACAGGCAGATGAAGCTAAGTATAGCACAATCTCCTGGAGGATCCCGGTCCATCTTCATCAGCACGCTCTGGATGTGAGGAAAGCTACTGCAACCTGCCACTTAACGTCCTTTTCAGCGCGCACAAAAGAGTAACCTACTTATTGTGGGCATTCGCAAACAGCAAACAACATATATATGCATATAGATTATGAAGAACACGACTTCCACCTATGGAATTCAATGGAATTGGTTACGGTAAACCAAATGCAGTGTTAAACCTTTGCTCCACTGGTTATGGTAAACCAAAACAGTGTTAAACCTTTGCTCCACTGGTTATGGTAAACCAAATGCAGTGTTAAACCTTTGCTCTACTGGTTATGGTAAACCAAATGCAGTGTTAAACCTTTGCTCCACTGGTTATGGTAAACCAAATGCAGTGTTAAACCTTTGCTCCGCTGGCTACGGTAAACCAAATGCAGTGTTAAACCTTTGCTCTACTGGCTACGGTAAACCAAATGCAGTGTTAAACCTTTGCTCCACTGGTTACGGTAAACCAAATGCAGTGTTAAACCTTTGCTCCACTGGTTATGGTAAACCAAATGCAGTGTTAAACCTTTGCTCCACTGGTTATGGTAAACCAAATGCAGTGTTAAACCTTTGCTCCACTGGTTATGGTAAACCAAATGCAGTGTTAAACCTTTGCTCCACTGGTTATGGTAAACCAAATGCAGTGTTAAACCTTTGCTCCACTGGTTATGGTAAACCAAATGCAGTGTTAAACCTTTGCTCCACTGGTTATGGTAAACCAAATGCAGTGTTAAACCTTTGCTCCACTGGTTATGGTAAACCAAATGCAGTGTTAAACCTTTGCTCCACTGGTTATGGTAAACCAAATGCAGTGTTAAACCTTTGCTCCACTGGTTATGGTAAACCAAATGCTGTGTTAAACCTTTGCTCCACTGGTTACGGTAAACCAAATGCAGTGTTAAACCTTTGCTCCACTGGTTATAGTAAACCAAATGCAGTGTTAAACCTTTGCTCCACTGGTTATGGTAAACCAAATGCAGTGTCTGGCCAAGATATAGGGGTTGCAATGGGAAGGCAAACCTGGTACTCATAAAAGCCAGCTGAAATCGCATGGTGTCGGGCACAGATATCGCAACCTTGCTATAAACTACGACACAATATCCTCTTCAGGACCAACGCCGAAGAAGAAGAGCATGTCTGATTAGTGTGTTTTGTCTGACCAGACGTTAGTCTCCTCTCCCACCTGACCAGACGTTAGTCTCCTCTCCCACCTGACCAGACGTTAGTCTCCTCTCCCCACCTGACCAGACGTTAGTCTCCTCTCCCCACCAGACGTTAGTCTCCTCTCCCCACCAGACGTTAGTCTCCTCTCCCCACCTGACTAAACGTTAGTCTCCTCTCCCCACCTGACCAGACGTTAGTCTCCTCTCCTCTCCCCACCAGACGTTAGTCTCCTCTCCCCACCTGACCAGACGTTAGTCTCCTCTCCCCACCTGACTAAACGTTAGTCTCCTCTCCCCACCTGACCAGACGTTAGTCTCCTCTCCCCACCTGACTAAACGTTAGTCTCCTCTCCCCACCTGACCAGACGTTAGTCTCCTCTCCCCACCTGACTAAACGTTAGTCTCCTCTCCCCACCTGACCAGACGTTAGTCTCCTCTCCCCACCTGACCAGACGTTAGTCTCCTCTCCCCACCTGACTAAACGTTAGTCTCCTCTCCCCACCTGACCAGACGTTAGTCTCCTCTCCCCACCTGACCAGACGTTAGTCTCCTCTCCCCACCTGACTAAACGTTAGTCTCCTCTCCCCACCTGACCAGATGTTAGTCTCCTCTCCCCACCTGACTAAACGTTAGTCTCCTCTCCCCACCTGACTAAACGTTTGTCTCCTCTCCCCTAGTAATCCAGTTAAAGGTTAGGGTTTCAAACTTAGCAGGAAGTTGTATGGGACAGCGGACAACGTTCTGGCCGAATATTGTATTCTCAGCTGGTTTACGCAGGAATGAATCCACTCTCCATCGAAGACATCTTCTTTGCAGGATCTGTAGTCTGCAGTATTCACCAGGCCGGAGCAGCTGCCCCACAGCTTTTGTCTCAGCTCCGCACCCTCTGGCCAGGTTTGGTATCTCATCTCCCTATAGAGTGGGCATTCCTGTAGAATGTGTCCAAGATTCTGGCCTCCTGTTCCACATGGGCACTCATCGGTGTGTGAGATCTTTAGTTGGTTTCTAAAAAACTGTTTTTATTTTGCGCCTGTTGGTCCAGTGCATCCGACTTCGGCACACATTTTATGTAAGGGTCTGCTTCCTCCTGCATTTTCTAAGGGTTTGCTTCCTCGGGGTAACGGCCGGAGCTGTGATGAGGATTGAACCCAGCAGCTTCGTGTTGTGAGCCGTGTCACTTCACCACTAGCCGACGCCGTCCCCTCTCTGTTCGATGAGTACACCATTAGATAAATCTTGTGATGGTGCTCGCCATGTGGAACTCCATCAGGCAACAACTCCGCTTCTGAGCTTCGACAAAGCCCATCCTCAACTAAGGAAGGCCCCTCTGGGCTGTCTTGCGGAATAAGGAGATGGCAGAGAAGAGCTACTGACCTTAGCAGAACAGAAAGATGGAACTAAACAAAAGTTATCAATACAACGGTTGTGTTCATTAGCCCTACCAGACCTAAGGCCCTGAACCCAACTGTCCCCCATACCTGGGCTCCTGAGCATTAAAGAGAAAAAACCAACATGATATAGAAAAATGTTAGTTACATGCAAACAAGTGGTTAGAATAAGATGTAACTTGGAGACATTGTAGAAAATAGGTTTACCTTTCATCTAGCGTCAATATTCCACCTTTGTGTGCCAATCCACCCAGCAAAAGGCAAAGAATCTGTCTTGAGTCATAAAACATTTCGAAATCCGGGAGTAAACACAACAAAGAGCCCTCATTTGTCCAATAATCCTGACAGCTGGGCTTTATACATGAGTATTCCATATAGATCCTCAGTCCAAGAAAAGCCTTCATCTCATCACTCGAGCTCTCACTGTCTGTTTCACTTGAACAGAGTCTGAATCAACCAAATTATTGATCATCTGTTGGACTGTCATAAGCCTAGACTTACTTTGCTTTCCTGTTGAAGTGCTTG
The DNA here is from genome assembly GCA_036924085.1 of Ariolimax columbianus. Classification (NCBI taxonomy): domain Eukaryota; kingdom Metazoa; phylum Mollusca; class Gastropoda; order Stylommatophora; family Arionidae; genus Ariolimax; species Ariolimax columbianus. Next base: position 67,862,512 of record JAVGWX010000017.1, read on the forward strand.
GTTCATCAGCCGTTTGTTTCATTGTCAATTTTCTGAATTTGTTCACGTTAAACCCCACAAAATCAATTCAAATATGGGGGCAGCCATTTGCAATAACTAATCACGAGGATTGACCACGATTGGTTGGTTATTTTTAGATTCTAACGCATTTTATGACGTACTATACAAAGTACCGAAAATTAGGTACAGCGGTTTAGCGGCAGTTAAGGAAATTACCAAAAAATGGGTACAGCGGTCTGGTATGGTTAAGGAAGCCGTCGAACGATGTATGCGCTCTGCTGTGCACCCTGAAAATGGTGTTAAGGGACGGGCAGTAGTAGTTTTCCTCACATTTTGAACATGCTGATGAAGATGGACCATGGACCTCTCGATGATTGTGCTATGCTTGACTTTATCTGCGTGGCACTCACTACTAAAGGGATCACGCAGATCTACATCTCGACAGCCAGACTGCCTTGAAAACAGCCGGTATGCAGGGAACGCTACTTGGAAGAGAGATAGTGGTCTTGGTCAGTATGTTGTTCTTGACCATGAAACAATGTCCTGGTCAGTACGTTCTGCCTGGCCGGACTAGCGTCTCAGTTTCCATATCTAACGATGTAAAAATGAATGAAGATAATATTTGTTTTAAACTGAATAAATTGTTTGTAATATAACTTTATGGATTCATTGTACAATAGGGTACAGTTTTTGGTGGCCACTTGGATAATGTGGATGATGTGCCTCCCAAAGAAGACGGTCCGATGAGCAGCATTCTTGATGAGCTGAGAGCCTGGAAGATGGAGCATGACGAGTACGTATGCTGAAAATAGATAATAGATCAGCCGTCTGCTTCTTCTGATCCCCGAGAGTTATTCCCCCTTTTATTTCCAGATGGTTGTGAGGATTATAGGCCACTTGTCCTGGCAGTCTAGCACAGTGTGATTGATTAATTGGTTCACCTCTTTGAGTGGGCTGTGTGGCAAACTGGCTAGGGACAGGCATATGTTCAGGTCCAGCAACGTAGAAAAGAACAGATGAAAACTCCTAACAAATAAACAAAGATAACTAGTATACAATATGCAAGGATATAGCCATTATAGCCAGAGAGTGTGTAAATCACAGTATGCCACTTAGGACAATATAATCATTTCATCATCATAATAGGCGTCTCATTCTTTGTAGACCATGCGCGTTTTTGTCTAAGAGAGAGGAAGTAATCGCAAAATATATTTTATTATTTACAGAATACGTTATACGTTATAATAAGGTTGCTATTTATTTATTCTTCCTCATACATATGTAAGTCATACCTGTACTTACATCAGTCCACCTTGTACATACGTAAGTCCTCATTCATACGCAAGTTCTTTTTGTACACACATGTCCTAGTTGTACATATGTACGTCCACCTTGTACATACATACAAGGGGCGCTCCTAAATTAATGCCGTTATTATGATGTCCCACGATGTCAGAAGTGGTTTGACAGTATGGCAGCAAAGTTTGAACCTTCCCGCCAATATCCGTAAAATTGTGTTTTTGTCCGACAGATGGCAGTGAAGGAACAGTCTGACGAAATGACGTCTGTCATAGAAGTGCATTATAAACAGAGTGCATTATAAACAGAGTGCATTATAAACAGAGTGCATTATAAACAGAGTGCATTATAAACAGAGTGCATTATAAACAGAGTGCATTATTGAATTCCTCCTTACGCAAAACGTTGCACCAATCGACATTTATCTATGCTTGCTGAACGTTTACGGAAACCAAACAGGGGATGTTAGCATAGTGAGCTAGTGGGTTGTGCGTTTCAGCAGTGGTGAAAGCGACATGAAGGACAGGAACGTTCCGGACGGCCATACACAGCTGTCACACCACGCAATGAAGACTGTTTCGATCAGTTCATCCGCACAAATCAGAGGATTACGACCAGGGAACTGTCTACGGAGCTGGATATTGGCTTCAATGCGTTGGAAACGATGGTGGCAACGTTGGAATATCACAAAGTTTGCGCCAGGTGGGTCCCACAAGTGCTCACACAGGAACAGAAAGAACATTGCATGCAAGTTTGTCGTGACCTCTTGAACCATTATGAGGATGAAAGTGACAGTTTCCTGGATCGCATCATCACTGGTGATGAGACGTGGTGTCACAACTACAGCACTGAGTTAAAACGGCAGTCCATGGGGGTGGCGACATGTGAATTCCCCATCGAGGAAAAAGTTCAAGACGCAGCTCTCAGCGGGTAAAGTGATGTCCACTGTCTTTTGGGATAGGAAAGGAGTAATCTTTCTTGATTTCCTGGAACCTTGACAAACCATCAACTCTGACCGCTACGTTGCGACACTGACTACGCTGAAGGCTCAAATTTCCAGGGTCATATCAGAGAAGACAACCTGTCTTTTGCAACACGATAACGCCAGGTCCCATACCAGTTTGAAGACCGTTGAGCACATTGCCAGTTTTGGCTGGACTGTCCTACCACACCCACTGTATAGTCCGGATTTGACAACTTCTGACTTCCATCTGTTCGGACCAATGAAAGATGGATTGCGTGGGCAACATTTTCCTAGCAATGATGCTGCCATAGCAGCTGTGAAACAGTGGGTCTCCTCCGCTGGTGCAGATTTTTACGTGCCTGGCATGTAATGCTCTTGTTCATCGTTGGAGAAAATGTATAGCCAAGGGTGGAGACCATGTTGGAAACATGTTTGTGAAGGCAAGACATTGCTCTATCTAATGATGTTATAGTGCTCTTTTTATTTGTTATGGTTTTCATGGAATAAAATAGGAGGCATTACTTTCGGAGCGCTCATCGTAAGACCTCATTCATATGTAAGTCTGGGGCACGGCGTGGCCTAGTGGTTAAGTGACACTGCTCACAATCCAAAGGTGCTGGGTTCGTTCTCCAATCACATAACCAGCCGTTACCTCTGGGAAGAAAACCCTTAGAAATATGCAGGAAGAAGCAGACCTTTACATAAAATACATGCAGAAGTCGAATGTACTGGACCGGCATGCGCAAAATAAAAACATGGTGCAATGCACACCGCCTTGGGGAATAAAGAAATAAGATAAACGAAAACAAAATAATTGTTATATGTAAATCTTCCCCATACATACATGCGTAAGTCCTTCTTGAAGATATGTAATCTTATATATTCCTATGTAAAATTATATCCTACCGAAAACTGATTTTCTTTTCCTTCAATCTTCCGCAGACGAATGGAACTCATCTACAAGTCAAAGGAGGCCCAGATTCTTGTGGTTGACCATGATGAAACTGAAGATTTAGAGGATTCTAGTGATGAAAATGATGATGAAGATGATGATGATGATGAACAACAAATTCTAGCCAATATGGTGGAAAATTATGACATCGGGCCTGCATATTCACGAGAAAGAGCTAAATTGCTACATGATGCTGCAGTTCCTGAACCTGTTTCTATCGAACGGAGCCAGAGTGATATTAACTCTGTTGGAAGAATGTCCAAAAATTCTCTGCGAGAAATGTTGTGTACAACTGCTGAAACGGCTGATTTTTCAAAAGCTGCTATTGATAATTCTGACACTGCAGAGAGTGTTGATATATATAGTTCTGAAACTGCTGATTTAACTGGAGAAAGGAATACTGATTTTTACAGTGCTAATACTGCTGATATTTACAGTGCTAACACTGCTGATTTATCTAGGGCAAAGAAAGCTGATTTCTCTCTCTCTGATACTGCTGATTTATCTAAAGATAAGATTGCTGATTTTTCAAGGGCAAAATCTGCTGCTTTTTTTACTGCTGAGACTGCAGATTTTCCCGTTGTTAAGACTGATATTTCTAGTGCTAAAGAAGCTGATTCATTCACAGAAAATGCTAGATATGATCAGAGTTTTAACGTTGATGATGAAAATATGAACACCATGAGCGTGCACACTGAAACAGCATCAAGTTTTTTACCGTTAGGCTCACACCGCATGTCTCAAGGTGATGCTTTCAGAGAGTTAGGCTCTGAAGGTTATAGATCCGTGCGCCATAGACCAGTATCAAGAAATCAAGGGGAGCCAAATTTAGCTCCTCTGAGAGTGTCAAGCGCAACATCTCCTAAAATAATTAACAAAATGGAACCTACGCCAACAGAATCCCCTTCTCCGAGGCAAAATAAATTAAGGTAAGTGTTTATCCAAATTTTTCAATCAGGGCATGTCTGTCCATGTTTGGTGATGCTTTCCATAGTGTATGTTCAATTTAACCCAATTTCCTACGTTTCATCTGTTGCTCTCCCTGTAAGTTGTTGGCTCCTTTCCCCATAGATCTTTGTTCCTCACCATATCTTGCCAGCTATGCCGATTATCCTCCACAGACACATATTGATGAATGACTGCAGTTTCCTGTGTTTTGCCTTTGTCGTTCTCCAAGTTTCTGCTCAATACAGGAGTAATGGCGACTGCTACACACTTGACCAGCAGGGACACCATTCTTTGTCTCTCGACAGGGGACATTTATTCGTAGACGTCTCAGTCTCTGTAAGCCATGCGCATGGCACACTGTGAGTAGCCTCTCCATGGCGCAAGCCTGGACGCTGAATATGGAGACCCTGAACTGCCCAAACTGCAGGATCCCCCTCTCGGCCTCGCTGGTGTAAGCCAAAGGAATTCAAAACATGACAATTTGGCACCAGCTCAGCTGTAGTAGCTGCCGGAATGGGTTCGGAAATTTGAAACCATCCACCTTAGGTGCTACCACTTCGGATTTTCTGTTCAGGTTTACTCGCATAGCTCTACCCTCTCTCGAGGTTTCCACAAGACAGTGGAGTCGGTGCCTGCAGATTCTAGTTACTTGAGAAATCCGACTAGCCAGCACTCCCTGGCACTTGTGGGTTTAAAATCAGAGTTCCCCCTCTCCTAGGCGAACAGGGCACAACAGAGTTGACAAACACACGTACAAGCTTTGACTGCCTGCTTCACTGTGTACACATGTAGACTAAACAAACAAACTTCTCAACATGTTTTATAGGACTGTCCCCAGTAAAGAAGATATACTGGCCCAACAATTCAAGATTAAACACCAGTAGGGAAGGTATACTGTCCCAATAATTCAAGATTCAACCTTCAGTAGGGAAGGTATACTGTCCCAACAATTCAAGATTCAACCTTCAGTAGGGAAGGTATACTGTCCCAACAATTCAAGATTCAACCTTCAGTAGGGAAGGTATACTGTCCCAACAATTCAAGATTCAACCTTCAGTAGGGAAGGTATACTGTCCCAATAATTCAAGATTCAACCTTCAGTAGGGAAGGTATACTGGCCCAACAATTCAAGATTCAACCTTCAGTAGGGAAGGTATACTGTCCCAATAATTCAAGATTAAGCTCGAAGCTGTAGAGAGTGGGCTCGAGGTAATGCGGGTGCACGAGTTCAGGGGTTCGAATCATGGTGGAGACCTGAATTTTTTAACTTGGATCATCTGATAATAATTCCCCTGATCTTTGGGTAGTGAGATCGGACTCCTGTGTTCAGTGTCGATCACGTTCAAAATTACTTGGCAGTTAGAAACGGGAACTCGTCTAAATGTGCAATCATCAAAGCAACATAAGAATAAGAAGAATACAAATATGTTTATAAATTCTGTTGTTTTAACAAAATTGTTGTTCAATCAGTGGTTATTTATTGTTGTTTGTAAAATGTGTTTAAAGCTTTCACATTTTTACTTCCAGAGTTGGACCTACTGGTCTCCCCTTGTCTTCTCAGACGCAGCAACCTGTGATTCGAAACAATATTGCCGTGATACAATCAAGATCAGGCCTGGTCCAGAGCTGTAGGCCAGGAGGCTCCCAAACTAATATTGTCCTACTTCCGTCTCAACCTAGAATACAACGCCACTTGCCAGAAGTTACCTCCCTTACCCCCCACCCTCCACGTAATGTGTAACGGCCAATCGTCTGTACAACATTCGTGCAACACTAAGACTCTAAATTTCTCTTCATTTGTGTTTGAAATGTTACTTTCATAAAGTAGAGCTCAGCTGCATTCTCATGGGAACAAGATGAGACTAAAACATAAACATTAAAGCAGTTATATTGTAGTAAAGTTGATAAAAACGTAAACAGGAATGCTGGTCAGTTATTGCACTGGGGTAGAAACAAAATGAGATCCACGTTACAGCCACAAGATTTTCATCAGGGACAAAGAACAGATGTTGTTGTTTGCGAATGCCCACAATGAGTAGGTTGCTCTTTTGTGCACCCTGAAAAGGACGTTAAGCTGCGGGTTGCAGTAGCTTTCCTCACATCCCGATCGTGCTGATGAAGGTGGACCAGGGTCCTCCAAGCGGTTGTGCTATGCTTGGCTTCATCTGCGTGTCGTTCACTACTACATGGATCACATCAAACCACACCTTGTTAGCCAGACTGTTGTCCTCGACAACAGCTTGTTTCCAGGACGATCAACGAGACGATCAAATAAGGGTCTTGGCCAGTATATTTCTCCTGACCCTGGCTAACATTGTCTGATCAGTGTATTTTGTCTGACCAGACGTTAGCCACCCCAAAGATCAGATGAAAACAATTAATAAATTTTAAAAATTTTCAAAGATAACTAGAATAAAATACGCAAGGAGGCAGTTGGTCACATTAGCCAGAGACTGACTGAGAATGTGTGAATCACGGTGGGCCACTAAAGACGAAATAAGCCACGTGTAGACACAAAATGAAAATAGTTGACCCAATGAGTATATGCAGTAACATATACCACTACACGTACACATATATTTGCTTCATGTATTAAAATTGTTTGTTTGGCTTATATTGTCCTAAGTGGCATACTGTGATTTACACGCTGCTCTATGCGAGTGAAAATGTCCTTAGATGTATCTACATCTTGAGTCATTTTGCTTCCCAGAAAGGTGAAACTGTCAACTGTTTGTAATACTTCTCCGTGAAGTGAAACTCTCAACTGTTTGTAATACTTCTCCGTGAAGTGAAACTCTCAACTGTTTGAAATACTTCTCCGTGAAGTGAAACTCTCAACTGTTTGTAATACTTCTCCGTGAGGTGAAACTCTCAACTGTTTGTAATACTTCTCCGTGAAGTGAAACTCTCAACTGTTTGTAATACTTCTCCGTGAGGTGAAACTCTCAACTGTTTGTAATACTTCTCCGTGAAGTGAAACTCTCAACTGTTTGTAATACTTCTCCGTGAAGTGAAACTCTCAACTGTTTGAAATACTTCTCCGTGAAGTGAAACTCTCAACTGTTTGAAATACTTCTCCGTGAAGTGAAACTCTCAATTGTTTGTAATACTTCTCCGTGAAGTGAAACTCTCAATTGTTTGTAATACTTCTCCGTGAAGTGAAACTCTCAACTGTTTGAAATACTTCTCCGTGAAGTGAAACTCTCAACTGTTTGAAATACTTCTCCGTGAAGTGAAACTGTCAACTGTTTGTAATACTTCTCCGTGAAGTGAAACTCTCAACTGTTTGTAATACTTCTCCGTGAAGTGAAACTCTCAACTGTTTGAAATACTTCTCCGTGAAGTGAAACTCTCAATTGTTTGTAATACTTCTCCGTGAGGTGAAACTCTCAATTGTTTGTAATACTTCTCCGTGAAGTGAAACTGTCAACTGTTTGTAATACTTCTCCGTGAGGTGAAACTGTCAACTGTTTGTAATACTTCTCCGTGAGGTGAAACTCTCAACTGTTTGAAATACTTCTCCGTGAGGTGAAACTGTCAACTGTTTGTAATACTTCTCCGTGAGGTGAAACTGTCAACTGTTTGTAATACTTCTCCGTGAGGTGAAACTGTCAATTGTTTGTAATACTTCTCCGTGAGGTGAAACTCTCAACTGTTTGAAATACTTCTCCGTGAGGTGAAACTGTCAACTGTTTGTAATACTTCTCCGTGAGGTGAAACTGTCAACTGTTTGTAATACTTCTCCGTGCAACTAGATAATAGCAGGTTTGTCGGTGGAATTTATGACCTTCATCTGGGAAGCATTGATTTTGATTCTCATCTGTTCTGATAGGCGGCATAGTCGATCTAACTTGTTTGGCTCTTCTGCAGGAGTGGAACTAAGAGTGCCAGGTCATCTGTGAAATCAAGGTCTGCTAGAATCGTGCCATCTATCCATTATTAGCCAAAATGTTTCGGCTGGGGCATAATTTTTCATAACATAATCTATAACTATGCCATATAGCATTTTAATTCAATCTCATTTAAATGTCTCAAAAATTTTAATGTGTCTTACAATCGATGACACCTTACAATTGATGATACCTTACAATCGATGACACCTTACAATCGATTACGTCTTACAATTGCCATCAAAAGAAAGTTTTCTAGCATCAAGGTGGATGGGATTTCAGACAGCATTGTTATTGTTCAACACAAGCGCAAATTTAGTAGTGAAACTTCCTGTGTTTTGTCTTGTTATAATACTGTCACATCATTTAAACTGCATTCATTTTTATCCCATACTGTCATCCAAAATGTTGTCAAAAATACTGCAGTACGATCTGTGTTGAAAAGAAAAGTTATTGTGAATGCAGCCATAAATCAATTAAAGAAAGGTCCAGATTAGATACTAGGAAATATTTTTTTAGTCAGAGACAGGTGAATACTTGGAATGCATTGCCACGGGAAATAGTGAAGGTGGGTCAATTAATGCATTCAAAAATACATTGGATGCATATAGGTATTTTTTAATCAAGCGAATGTTAAAGAAACTGGTTGTATACAGACTCTGCAGAGTCTTCTAAACCAGTATAAAGTCGTTAAGTTAAGTTAAGAGCTTGGAAATGAATCTGCAGATTGAACATTTGGCATTTGTAAAGTGAATGTTTGTCGTTCGAGAAATTACTGTAATTCCATATGGCTCTCGATTACTGAAAGGACGATCGATGTTATTATGAGATATATATATATTATCTGAGTGCAGATTTCAATGGCTCGACAAGTGATTCAGAAGAATCGGACTCTGAATATGTAGTTCTTAGTTTTTAGTCGACCTGTACTTCTACGGGGAGTAGATGCCCCTGTGCAGGTCCCAGCTCTGGTATGAGCTGGATGTAGTTGACTATTTTTATTCAGAAAGAAAGGATATATAACATCAATCAATCAGTACATTATCAGCGACCTGCGGAGCATAGGTCTTCAACAAATACATGACAAGTCATCAAATGTTGATCTGTTCACATCTGTAGAAGTTTTTGTGGCTTAATGTTTTTACAGGGTGGGTTAGCCAGCCCCATACCCAACCCTCCTTAGTTACCTCTTACAATGTGCCTGGCATATTACAGTGTAACTATTCTTTGCTCCCATTTCAGGCTCCATAACACTCCAGTGAATATAATACATTTTTTTTTGGTGTTCGCTTAATTTCTCAATTTCCCAAGGCGGTGTGCGTTGCACTATGTTTTTATTATGCGCCTACCGGTCCAGTGCATCCAAATTCTGCATGCTTTTTATGTCAGGGCCTGCTTCCTCCTGCATTTTCTACGGGTTTTCTTTCCTAGGGTAATGGCTGGTGCTATGATTGGGGAGCGAACCCAGCATCTTCAGATTGTGAGCCGTGTCACTTAACCACTAGCCCATGCCGTCCCCGTTTTGTTGCTTAAAGTTTCTACTGGGTTGGTTAGCCAGTCCCATGCCCAACCCTCCTTAGTCTTACAACGTGCCTAGCAGATTACACAGTAACTATTCTTTGCTCCTGTTTCAGGCTCCATAACACTCGGGTGGATATATAACATCAGTCAACCAATGCCAGTCGCTTCTTTTGTAGGGCATAGGCCATTGACAACCCTCCTTCAGCAAGCTGGGTATTGAGCTGCCCTTACTTCCTCTCTCCAGTTGAGGTCCAAGGACCGAAGTTCATTTTCATACGTCTCATTTTCATACTCCTCATTTTCATACTCCTCATTTTCATACGTCTCATTTTTATACTTCTCATTTTCATACTCCTCATTTTCATACTCCTCATTTTCATACTCCTCATTTTCATACTCCTCATTTTCATACGTCTCATTTTCGGAGTCCCATCCTTTCCCAGGACTGCTTTTGTTTGGTTGTCAAAGTTTCCATAAGCAGCTTTGTTTTTGTGGATCTAGCTGCTTGACCTTGATCCAGCCTAATGCAACTCTCGGTGAGTTGTCCGTTGTTAGTCTGATCTCTTCCCATTGATCTGTCCAGTTTGGATGACCCTTCTGGAAACTTTTGCCTCCCCTGGCATAGCTCTTGGTATCATTAAGGCGTGCAAGCTCTCTCACCACCTCAAGGTAACGAACACAAGGGTCACCTAATTAATAATTTATTCTTATTATTTCTTTTTCTTCGTTCATTCTCAAACTATCGCTACCAAGCTCTGGAAAGGGATTTACAAGTAGCAGGATGTTGTCCAGAGAACGGAATGCATTGTGTTGTATTTTACATCGTGACTGCAATATTTGCACCTTTCGGTCCGACACATCCAATTTCAGCAGGCTATTTTGAGTACTGGGTTAGCCTTCCCTCTTCAATCCCTTCCCCTTAGCCTGCTCTGTTGCTGCTTGTTATCCAGGATCACCGCGTGGAGGTGTAGAAGGGTCTTGTCAGCTCTGGTTCGCAGGCCCTGATACTAGCAGTCAGCTTTGGGTTGCTGACCGCTGCTGCTCATGCGCTGATCAGCATCTTGATCTCGTTCCTATTATCAACTGATATTATTAAATTTGCTTTGGTGGGAATTATGCGTCTTAGAATCACAGTTTTTAATTTGTTGTTAGTGGGGATGACATTAAGGGGTGTGTCTTACAATCGATGGCTTCTTAGAATCCAAGAAATATGGTAATTGTTCAGCTTCTCGGACTCAGCTGACGAGTGCATCGTGCTGAAAAACCACAGAAAGCGGATGTAATTGACATGGGTATTATTCAAAACCGCTGTATTAGCCGAACACAGAAAACAGAACTTTACTGTACTAATATCTTACGATAGCCTCCAGAAGTTTCACCAGTCTTTCATATAAAATGGAGATCTTCATTGCTTGGTTCAAGCTAGTTTCTGCTGCAATGTGGTGTCAGAGCCACACTTTGTCCACATTATTATGTCTTTGTTTTTCAGAACCATCGCATCTTCGATTTATTTTTTTTTTTAGTTCAGGTCAGGTGTGATCTTCTTTAGTGAAGACTTACTACAATGGATATTCAACATCGTCTGTCTCTTGCCTTGATGGTACAATTTTGTCTCTGTCCATCTCTTGATGTTATTCTTCGACCTGTAGCGTTGTTAACTCTACTACATCTGCCCTTTACCTTTTCTTCGAATATTGTTTTCAGCAAGAGAGTACAGCCATCACAGAGACTCTGCGAAAGCGTGCTTCCCGAAAAAACAATACTCACAATGCTTTCACATCCGGCTCTCCGTATATGTGCCCTAAATGTGGCAGGGTGTGCCATTCCAGGATTGGTCTTTACAGCCATCAGAGAACACATTTTGCAGCATTAGTCTGATGCTTTCAAAATCCTTAACAAAATCTGGCAAGATAAACGGTTAGCTCTATGCATGAAAATCAAATTAATGCGTACAGTGGTCCTGTCAATATTCCTCTATGCTTGTGAGACATGGACAGTTACAACTACCTTCAGTGAAGGATACAGGCCTTGGAGATGAGATGTTTCCGAAGACTTTTAAACGTCAGGTACAAAGATCGAGTTACAAATGAGGAAATACGAGATAGAATTACAACAGCAAAAGGACCTTTTGAAGACATCTTGGCAACTGTCAAAAGAAGGAAACTCGCTTGGTACGGTCACATATCAAGATCAAATGGTCTTGCAAATACAATCCTCCACGGAAAGGTACATAGCAGACGACGAAGAGGCCAGCCCAAAAAGAGGTGGGAGGACAACATACAAGAATGGACCAATCTCCAACCAGAAGAGGCACAGACAGCGGCCGCTGACAGAGAAGGGTGGTGTGGGGTTGTGAGGATGTCTTCATGTATGCCCCAACGACCTCACCCGTTACGGTATGACCTGACCTGAGTCCGATGCTGTCACCATCATCACTTGCGATGGGCAACTATTATTATTATTATTATTATTATTATTATCATTTACAGCAAGTTGTTACTCTTTTATGTGACGAAAATATCTGTACTGCTGGACTCAATTTTGTTCATCAGTTCTTTTTTAACCTAAAATTTTCTGTGATTTCCTTGTTTTATTTCCATGAGAATACCTCATTTTTCTAGATATCCAAATAGCAAAAGCATAAATTCTCTTCTCCGATTGTTTGTTCATTGTCTGTGTTCATACATTACACAGTTATGAAATGAAGTTGAATCACTTTCACACACTTTGTCTCAGGAGGGTGATGAATGTCAAATGGCAAGACAGGGTCCCGGACACTGATGTTCTTGAGAGAGCTGGTATGCCTAGCATTGATACCATCCTGATGCAATCACAGATTCGCTGGGTGGGTCATGTGGTTTGCATGCCAGACTATTGGTTGCTAAAAATAATCTTCTGTGGTGAGATGCAGAAGGGCAAACGCTCCCAAGGAGGCCCAAAAAAAAGCACTTGAAGACACACTAAAAACGTCTTTAAAAGCCTTCAGCATAATCCTCAAAATATGGGAAGATGCTGCAAAAAACTGTACAACGTGGTGCACAGCTGTCCGCAGAGGAGCAGTGTCATGCGAGGCTTCTAAAAAGACTGCAGCAGAACAACGGAGATACGCCAGAAAAGCCTGTGAAATATCACCGTCTTGCAAAGCGAACTTTCCATGCCCTCACTGCCTGCGAGTATGCAGATCCCAAATCGGACTCGTCAGCCATCTCCGCACTCATCTACAACCCCGGCTCACAGAATACTCGACTGGAGGGACTGGCTAAATGAAAGAAGAAAAGGTCCTCATCACTTGTGATGGACAAATAACACATTACACAGTTAAGATGAGAATACATAACACCTGATCACTCACAATTTTAATTTGAGACTGACCTGTTTGGATGTCAACATAGGACTCATGTTGGTGAAAAAAGATTTGGCCATCCTGATTTTTTTTCCTGATTTTCGTTTCCCATCTTCCCTTTTCCGTTATATTTCCATGATGGGAGATGCTCTTGTCCTGTTCCAGTGCTTGATTTGCTGTTTTTATCTACAGCAACTTGACTTCCTGTCCAAAAGTTGAACAAAAGTATTTCGCTGTTATCCATACTGCCAAAGACGGATGTGTCAGACCGAAAGGTGCAAATATTGCAGTTAAGCAATGGGGATCGAACCCAGCACCTTCGGTTGTGAGCCGTGTCACTTAACCACTAGCGCACGCTGTCCCTCCCTAGTAACAACGCATTCTGTTCTCCGGACTACATCCTGCTACCGTACTTGGGGGCTTGGTCGCCGGAGATGGAGAACAAACGAAGAAGTAGAAGAAGACTGTTATCCATACATGTCCGAGTGGAACATGGGGTGGAAAGAATAGGGCTGTAACCTCCCAAGAATGTTGTCAAAGAGAGCTATTGTGGGTTGTGCATGGGGCTAAAAATCGTATCATGTGAAACCATTACTATTTTAAGCTGGCGCTATAATAGCTACACTACAGGTGCTCCGGTACAGGCGCTCTGATGCAAGGTCGGTTGTAATGAGGGCCTTGTACTTCAGGTGGATCGAGAAGGTGAAGCTGAAGAAGCTACCAATAGCAGTATCTGTAGGAGTGACATTTTGAAGTTTACCAATGAACTGCCTGTTATATAATGACACTGTTTTAGATAGATCAACAAATCAAACTTCTCCTTCAGCGTTCGTGTTGTAGTTTACAGCGAGGCTGTTGTCTCTGCTCTTATCTCAATCTGACACATCCTGTTTCAGCACAAAAGTTTTTGAATCAGGCTTGCCTTCCCTCTTTGATCACTATTCTCTCTACCAGACTGCAAGTGTGTAGTCTGTTTCCAGGGCCGTCACTTTGACGTGGCATAGGGTCTTGGTCAGCTCTTCTTCGCTGACCCAGATGCAATCGCCCATCTATCAGTCACGTGCTGCTGTCAGCTCATTCCATGGAAGCCTGTTCAAAGTACCTCTATGTATAAATGCAGTGGTTGTTATTTGTGAATGCCCACAATGAGTAGGTTTACTCTTTTGTGCGCCCTGAAAAGGACGTTAAGTGGTGGGTTGCAGTAGCTTTCCTGACATCCCGAGCGTGCTGATAAAGGTAGACCGAGGTCCCGCAGGCGATTGTGCTATGCTTGGCTTCAACTGCGTGTCACTCACTACTACGGGGGTCTCGTCGATCTCCCACTTAACTTAACTTAACGTCTTTATACTGGTTTAGAAGACCCTGCAGAGTCTGTATACAACCAGTTACATTTACATCACCTTGCTCTAAAATCTATGCGCATCCAGTTTATTCTTAAACGCATTAACTGTCCCTGCCTCCACCACCTCCCCTGGCAATGCATTCCAAGCAGACACCACTCTCTGACTAAAAAAATATTTCCTAATATCTAACCTGGACCTCTCTTTAGTCAGCTTGTAGCTATGCCCTCGTGTTATTGTAGGTGGCTGTATTTTAAAAAACTTGTTATAGTCTAATTTATCGATTCCTCTGATCATCTTATAAACCTGTATTAAGTCACCACGAATTCTTCTCTCTTCGAGACACTGTAGGCCCGTTTTTCTGAGTCGTTCCTCATAACTGTAATTCTGGAATCCAACTATCATCTTTGTCGCTCTTTTTTGTATTCTTTCTAGCATGTTTATGTCCCCTCTATGATAAGGACTCCACACCTGTACACAGTACTCCAATCTAGGTCTAACTAAAGCTTTATACAGTTTGACGATCACTTCCTTGCTCCTATGTTTAATATTTCTTTTTATCATACCTAACATTGCATTTGCCTTTTTCACTGCTACCTTAACTTGCTCACTCACCTTTCCTGTATGATCTATTATAACCCCTAGGTTAGCCAGGCTGCCATGACAACAGGCCGTTTCCAGAGAGGACTGCGTGTTGGTCTTGACTAGTATATTTTACCTGACCAGACATTAGTCTTCCTCCCCTAATGCAGTGGTAGTTTCTGTAACATTTCATTTAACAGTATGAGGTTGCTGGTCCCATGTACAACTCTCCTTAGTCAGTAGGGTCAGTGGTGCTATTCTTTTTCCTCCCAATAAAGATCTCAGACTGCAGACCTTCACCAACAGATGGCCAGATATGGCTTGGCTTGGCTTCGTTCGTTCTCAATCTCCCGCTACCAAACCCTGTCACGGGCCTAAGTAGCAGAATGTAGTCCAGAGAACGGAATGCATTGTGTCGTAGTTTACAGCTTGACTACGAAATTTGCACCTTCCGGTCCAATACATCCGACTTCAGCAAGCATTTTTTTAGTACCTGGTTAGCATTCCCTCTTTGATCCCTTCTCCTTCGCCAGTCTGCCCTGCTGCAGCCTGTTATCAAGGATCACCGCGTGGAGGTGTAGAAGGGTCTTGGCAGCTCTGGCCCGGACGCAAGCAGTCAGCTATGGGTCGCTGACCGCTGCAGCTCATGCGTTCAGATGGCCAGACATAATAATGATGCCAGACTGCAGACTTTCACCAACAGATGTCCATATTCAGATGGTCAGATATAATAATGCACAAGAGATTTGTGACAAAGAACTTGGCTTCTGCAGCCAATATTACAGGAGAGAAAATTTAGATGGATTGAAATAAATATAACCGAACATGCACTGGATTAAGAGATGGATACCTTTACATATTTGGGCAGCAGAATTGACACATCAGAAGGTACAGATGCAGATATAAGGACCAAAATTATAAAGGCAAGAATGGTATTCCTGACACTAAACAACATATGGAGATCCAGATAAATATAGATTAACACGAAAGCTAGAATATTCAACGCAAGTATCAGTCGGTGTTGTTGTATGGAGATTGATCAGGGTGATACTTCTTCTTCGTACGCTGTCAGACGTCAACCTGTATTTTTTCGAAGAAAGCAGCTGTCATCATGAGGCTGTCGTCACTGCCATAGAGCTTGTCTAGTGTTGCCACTGGTGATGGCCACATGTGTTTTCTCTGATCCCCGTATGTCGGGCAGTTTTGCAGCAGATGTTCAGCGATCATTTTCCCGGTACCACACGAACAGTCATCAGTGCCACCTACCTTCAATTTGTTGAATAGGTTTGTTGTGGCCTGTGCGGAGTCTGAAGACCATGACCTGCTCTCTTCTGTTCAACTGGTAATAGGCATCGTTTTTTTGTGTAGCCAGTGTGTTCGGTTTCCCATTTGGTCATGTATCTAGCTCTAATAAGCCGTTTTGACTCTTCGTATGTCACACTAGGGTCTGGTTGTGGTAGTCTTGCACCTTCTTTTGCCAGTCTATCTGCCTTCTCGTTGCCTTGGATGTTACAGTGGGATGGAACCCACTGTACCACTCTCTTTTTGGTGCGGACTGCTGGCATAGTTGACAGAGTACTGCTCTTAAATCATTAAGTTCAGTATTTTTCTGGCTTTTTAGTGCTGTGACTATGGCCAGGGCATCTGTAAACAGGACTATGTGGCTTTCATTTCTTTTGCCTGTCACCATTTCTTCTATTGCAGCCCTCAGTGCCTCTGCCTCCGCTCTGAAATTGCTTGAGTATTTTCCAGTTGCCACTGACAGTGTTGTTTTTCTACCATTTGGTAGACTCAGGAATACCCCTGCCCCTCCGTTCTGTGTTGTGTTTGTTACAGAACCGTCGGTGTATGCATGGGTCCAGTCAATGCTTGGGTAGATCAGGGTGATACAACTAAAACTCCAGTCTTTCGTTAATAAATGGCTTCGAAGGATAATGGGCATAAAGTGGGCATGACGAGAAATGAAAACTTGTGGGAAGGGAGACAACAACAGCCACTGGAACAACAAATTGAGAAAATAAAATGAGGCTGTGTAGGACATACGATGAGGAAGACACCGTCTAACATAGCTAGATAAACTCTCACATGGAATCCTCACAGAAAGATGAAAGAGGGGCTGTGTAGGACATACGATGAGGAAGACACCATCTTCTTCTTCTGCGTACGCAGTCAGACAGTAACCGAAAAATAACAATACGGGACTCTTTCGAGGCCCCGTAATTGGAATGAGTACACTTTAAACCCTTTAACGAGGATCTATTGGAGGGCAAGTCTGGTGCCAGCAGCCGCGGTAATTCCAGCTCCAATAGCGTATATTAAAGTTGTTGCAGTTAAAAAGCTCGTAGTTGGATCTCAGGCGCAGGCGGGCGGTCCGGCTCGCGCCGGTTCACTGCCCGTTGTCTCCTGCCCTAACGTCTGCCGGCTCTCTCCCACGGATGCTCTTCGCTGAGCGTCCTGGGTGGCCGGCGCGTTTACTTTGAAAATAGAGTGTTCAAAGCAGGCCTCGGCTGCCTGAATAATGGTGCATGGAATAATGGAATACTCTATTTTGTTGGTTTTCGGAACTGGAGGTAATGATTAACAGTGACAAACGGGGGCATTCGTATTGCGGCGTTAGAGGTGAAATTCTTGGATCGCCGCAAGACGAGCTACTGCGAAAGCATTTGTCAAGAATGTTTTCATTAATCAAGAACGAAAGTCAGAGGCGCGAAGACGATCAGATACCGTCGTAGTTCTGACCATAAACGATGCCGACTAGCGATCCGCAGGAGTTGCTTCGATGACTCTGCGGGCAGCTTCCGGGAAACCAAAGTGTTTGGGTTCCGGGGGAAGTATGGTTGCAAAGCTGAAACTTAAAGGAATTGACAGAAGGGCACCACCAGGAGTGGAGCCTGCGGCTTAATTTGACTCAACACGGCCAACACTGAAATGACTGACATGCCGAGACCACTTTTCTGGGGTCTAATATGGAACTGGTGCTGGATTTAGACCCTCAGAAATCTGGGGTTATGCCCCCTGAGGCTCGGTTGGTCTGCATCCAGTGTTTGATAAAGGAATTGACGGAAGAGCACTATCAGGAGTGGAGCCTGGGGCTAAAATTTACTAAACACGCCAATAGTGTAGAATGACTGTCAAAAGAGAGCACCTTCGGGTGTCTAATAGTGAACATGTGCTGGAATTAGACCCTCGAAAATCTGGAGCCACCCTCTAAGTAACTTGATTGTCTCGCTAAAGGAATTGACGGAAGGGCACCACCAGGAGTGGAACCTGCGGCTTTATTTGACTGAACACGCCAATACTGTAGAACGACTGACAAATCGAGAGCACTACCGTTTGGGTCTAAAAATGAACGTACGCTGGTATTAGACTCACGGAAGACAAGTCAGCTCTCAAACACTCTAATGAAAGAACGCCACGGAAGTCGTGTTTAACCCCGCAGAAACCGCAGATTTCAAATACCTGGTCATTGACAAACAAAAGCCCTCAATAAATTCGTCTGACCAAATAGTGAACGGGTGCTGGAAATAGACCATCTGAAGACAGGTCAGTTTTACCCTACTAATGACAGGGCGTTGCTACGGAAAACCAGCTCATGTCGAGAGGAGCCGCAGACACTTTGGTTCACGTACCAGGCTGATAAGCCAATGGCGCGAGGCTACCATGTAGGGGATTACGGCCGAACCCTTGTAAGCCGCAATCCCGCCCAAAATCTCAGCACCACTGCAATGGGAGGCTCCTACATGCTCGGGACCTGGGGCTTGCGCCCCAGCCATATCCGGTAGAGCCGCAGCAAGAGGTCCTTGCCGTCCGCCGATCAAAGCGGGCGGACAACTGCTTGATACTCACCTTATACGGCGATGGGGTGCGAAACCACCAACTAAAGACTTAGTACCTGGTCGGGGGGTCGAAAACAGTAGAGCAGCCACCTCACTGTGAACTGTCGAGACTCAACCAATGACCATGAGAGCTGTCCGCACACCAGGCGAACAACATCTCTGTGACATTACCAGGCTTGTCCTCTGGCTAAATGCACGTCGGCTACGATATCTACCTCTGTACGTTATCAGCCATATAACTATCATGCTGGGCGCAGAAGAGATGCAGACCAGCGGACATTGCACACCTGCCCCACTGTGTCAACACCCCAGGTGGCGGGGAATGCTAGGCGTACCATCCCTGCATAGAAGCCAAGAAAATAAAGGGAAAAAGAGATACCCCACTCACATGCAAATGCTACGTTTCTGGCAGGACGTGACGATCCTGGGATACAGACACACTGGACTGCCTCTCTTCCGGGTAAACCAGTCCATCTCATATATCATCTCACATATCATCATTGCACCCTATAGACACGAGTAGTGAAGACTCGATAGTCTGGTAAGACAACTTCCATAAGAGAGACAACTCTGATCATAAACAACTGCTGCCTTGCAGATAGGCTGGGGACAGCCAAAAGCTAAGGAGGGCATCCCTACAGAAACGCCTGTTGAAATCGGATGCACGGGGCCGCAAGCCTAACAAAACAGTGCAACGTAAATCGCAGCATGATGGCAGACACCGTCTAACATAGCTAGATAAACTCTCACATGGAATCCTCACAGAAAGATGAAAGAGGGGCTGTGTAGGACATACGATGAGGAAGACACCGTCTAACATAGCTAGATAAACTCTCACATGGAATCCTCACAGAAAGATGAAAGAGGGGCTGTGTAGAACATGCAATGAGGAAGACACCGTCTAACATAGCTAGATAAACTCTCACATGGAACCCTCACTGAAAGATGAAAGAGGGGCTGTGTAGAACATGCAATGAGGAAGACACCGTCTAACATAGCTAGATAAACTCTCACATGGAACCCTCACTGAAAGAGCAAAGAGGGGTGCTGCTAGGCCTACAAATACACGACGAAGAGAATGTGGGAGGGAGTGTAGCATGTCCTTTACAGAACGTCGCTTCGTACGACCGCCACGTATTTGGCTGTTATAAGTTTCTTGGCAGGTGTGCAGTATGGTAGGTTACCATTACTTTCCGTACGTGAAGGAGTGAAAAAATAACATGTCTGCCAAACTGGACACGAGTGAGATTCAAACTGAACAGGAACTACGATTAAATGATTACACGCGTGAGAGGCTTAAAAAGCAGCCCAGAACCGCTTAGACTGGCGGGATGTGGTCAACAGTCTTTGTACCAAAAGGAGCAATGATTGATTGATTGATGCTCTGGATTGGAACCCACTGTAGAAAAGATGTACATTTGATAATCATGATTGATTTGTTTCAGCATTCACTCACTATGTCTTCTTTTCTTTTTTTCATTATCAGTGACGGAGTCAATATTAAAATATTTATCCACTAAATATATTCATATTTTTATTGTTGTTCTTGTGACTTCTTTCTATTTCATCATCATCATTATAAACGCAGAGAATATCATGCGAGAAGTAAAAACAGATAAAAACTATGTGAATTTTGATCCATTCTTGATTCGAGGAAAGGAGATTCCAGAACTAAGATTTGCAGATGACACAGTGCTAAGGGTCTGGTACATTTCCGCACGTCTGTTCAGAAAAACAGGGAAGATCAGAATCTTTTCCTGAATACCAAAAAACACAAAGATAATGTCCATTGGCACACACAGATTCCAACCCTAGATCACTATTGGTAATGAAGAAATTGATCATGTGAATTACTTTGAATACCTTGGCTCTTTGATAACAAACCATGGGGACTGTGTAAAGGAAAGAAAGAGACAATTGTCTATAGCGATGCAGAAACTGAACAGTATACAAAATGTGTGACACAATACTAACAAAGATTTTAAATTGAAGATCCTAAGAACATGTGTATTCTCTGTGGCAATCCTGGGACAAGTAAGATAGCCACGCCTGAATGGTTGAGCTCTCGACTTGCTCCGGTGTTTGTGTTGTTTTCTGATATTTGCTGGTTCCTGTTCTGATTATTCACAACTCCTTCACCAGGTGATATAAAAAACTTTATTCTGTAGAATTGATGTGCTTTCAATCGGTTATCCTGTTTGTTAAGCTGCATTTCATGCCTGGCTTAAACCGTGGGAAACCAGTACAAGATGGCGTTCAACGTCCCGCTTAACTGCTCCCAGAATTCAGTCCAGGTTATCACTACTCAAAGACCTCCCTGCTTGGACTCAAGCTCCCTTCCCCCTCCCTTATTTTAGGTCACACGATACCTCTCCCAACTTAGTATTCTCAGCACAGCAAGAGTCACACTGACCCGAAGGCGGACACAATTCAGAGGTCTCGGGGGCGGTACACAAAAAAATAGGGAGTCGGACACGGACAGACACAAAAAGCCTGACACAAACATTGGTCTAACAAATACTCCTCGCGGTCCTCATACTGCCTGAGGCAGCAGAGTACTTGGCTCCACCTGGGAGTCTGTAGAGATTTTGGTCGACATGCTATGTATGAACAGCCTCAGCAGTTTGACATGCTTGTGATTGTTTTACGTAACGGGCCTTTGGCGCCTAAGTGAACATTATTACTATTATTAATGTACGGATGTGAGACATGGACTATCACACAAATATTAAGAAAGGATTGGAGCCTTCGATGGAGCCTTCGATGGAGCCTTCGAGACAAAATGATACAGAAGAATTCTAAAAAAATACCTCAAGTAAAGAAAATAACAAATAGAGCCATCCTGCAAGATCTGACTGTCGAAGAGAACTGGCTTATAAACCATTTTATGTTTCGGAAACTGAGGTTTTTAAGCCACATCAAGTGCCATGACAGACTGGAGAAACCAGTTCTGGGGGGTATTGCTCCAGGAAGACGAGGCAGAGGTGGACCAAGGCGTAGATGGAGACAAGACATCAAGGACACCCTAAACATGACCATGCAGCAGACGGGTAGACTGCTGGTCGAGATTTCTATCGAATGGCTGTGATGAGAGCGAGGTTCTGTCAGGGATATGCTACATGATGATGATGAAGCACTATCATTTGTGTAGATGATCATGAATCTTCTTGTTCTTCTCCGTTGTCGTACGCTGCCAGACGTCACCTTGAATATATCTACAGAAAGCAGTGGTCCAGCCCGATGCTGTTGGTATCTCCATAGAGCTTGTCCAGGAATGGTGTCAGTGATGGCCGCGCATACTTTCTCCGTTCCTCGAATGTTGGACGCCTTTGTAGCAGATACTCAGCAGCCATTTTATCAGTGCTGCAGACACATTCATCTGTGTGTCCTATCCTTAGTTTGGTGAACAGATAGCATCTCAATCTGTCGTGGCCTGTGCGGAATCTGAAGATTACTACCTGCTCACCTCTGTTGAGCTGGTAATATGTCATTTGGTTGATGACCTGTGTGCTCTGCTTTCCACTTCTTCCTGTATCTACACCTGGTAAACCTCTTGGTCTCTTCATAAGTTAAACCTTCATCAGGTTTAGGTAGTCCATCACCTTCTCCTGACAGTCTGCCAGCCTCTCCATTGCCAAAAATATTGCAATGAGATGGAATCCACTGTACCACAACTCTCGTGAGCCCGTGATATAGTATCAGTTTCTTTAAGTGTGTGTATATATGATACAGGAATGAAAGAAAGCTCTAGAAACAATAGCCCATATATGGCTATGTTTGGTTTCGTTCATTCTTAATCTCCCACTACCAAACACTGAAAGGGCTTAAGTAGCAGAATGTAGTCCAGAGAACGGAATGCATTGTGTCGTAGTTTACAGCTTGACTGCGATATTTGCACCTTTCAGTCCAACACATCCAACTTCAGCAAGCATATTTTATTACCAGGTTAGCATTCCCTCTTCGATACCTTCTCCTTAGCCAGTCTACCCTGCTGCAGCCTGTTATCTAGGATCACCGCATGGAGGTGTAGAAGGGTCTTCTAACCCATATATAATACAGGAATCAAAGAAAGCTCTAGAAACAATAGCCCATATATGATACAGGAATCAAAGAAAGCTCTAGAAACAATAGCCCATATATGATACAGGAATCAAAGAAAGCTCTAGAAACAATAGCCCATATACGACACAGGAATCAAAGAAAGCTCTAGAATCAAAAGCCCATATATAATACAGGAATCGAAGAAAGCTCTAGAAACAATAACCCATATACGATACAGGAATAAAAGACAGCTCTAGAAACAATAGCCTAGGCATGATACAGGATTAAAAGAAAGTTCAGGAAAACAGACAAATGAGCACAAAAAAAGAAAAATATATAAAAAAAGAACCACCAAAAATCAATTATATCATAAATGTATTTATCTTCTGCTAAATCAAGCCTTTCTAATTTCACTCATTCAAGTTATGCAGTAAATGCAGCCTGTAATGCTACCTAGATATATGAATGATTCCAGAATCTTCTAGAAGTGTGTCTCCTAACAGATTCTGATTGTCATTAGTCGCATTTATTGTTATAATCTTGATGACATGTCATCAGGAATATGGAAATATGTATATGTGGGTGTTGATTCAATGCTGATGATGTAATCTTGTGGGAGTTAAATGATTTAATGCTGATGTAATCTTGTGGGAGTTAAATGATTTAATGCTGATGTAATCTTGTGGGAGTTAGACAATACTGATAGTTTTAAAAAATCTATGTGGGGTTAGACAATTAAATGCTGGTATAGCAAACACATCTATAAAGAGTTAAACAATTCAATGCTGATATCATTTTTTAAAAATCTATGTGAAGTTGGACAATTCTTCTTCTTCTTCATCGTACGCAATCAGACAGTAACCATTATTTTTTCGAAAAAAGCAGCCGTCATCCTGAGGCTGTCGACACTGCCATAGAGCTTGTCTAGTGTTGCCACTGGTGATGGCCACATCTGCTCTCTCTGATCCTCGTATGTCGGGCAGTTTTGCAGCAAATGCTCAGCGGTCATTTTGCCAGTACCACACGGGCATTTGTCTGTGCCACATATCTTCAATTTGTTGAATAGGTGGTACCTCAGTCTATTGTGGCCAGTGCGAAGTCTGAAGACCACGACCTGCTCTCTTCTGTTCAACTGGTAATAGGCATTGTTTTTGGTGTAGCCAGTATGTTCGGTTTCCCATTTGGTCATGTATCTAGCTCTAATAAGCCTTTTTGACTCTTCGTATGTCATACTAGTATCAGGTTGTGGTAGTTTTGCACCTTCTTTAGCCAGTCTGTCTGCCTCCTCGTTGCCTTGGATGTTGCAGTGAGATGGGACCCACTGCACCACTAATCTTTTTGGTGCGGCCTGCTGGCATAGTTGACAGAGTACTGCTTTTAAATCATTAAGTTCAGTATTTTTCTGGCTTTTCAGTGCTGTGACTACGGCCAGTGCATCTGTAAGCAGGACTATGTGGCTTTCATTCTTTTTACCTGTCACCATTTCTTCCACTACCGCCCTCAGTGCCTCTGCCTCCGCTCTGAAATTGCTTGTGTATTTTTCAGTTGCGAATGACAGTGTTATTTTTCTGCCCTTTAGTAGGCTCAGGAATGCTCCTGCCTCTCTGTTCTGTGTTGTATTTGTTACGGAACCGTCGGTGTATGCATGGGTCCAGTCCATGCTTCGGTAGTTTTCCGTAATGAAACTCAGGGTAGTATCTCTTCTTTCTTTTCCAGACTGGCAGTTTTTGTTTCTAATACCTGGCATATTTTCTACCACCTCTGGAAATATATGCTGCCTCCAGGTAGGTTTTCGTACAGTAGGGATGGGCTTTGGTGTGGTTAGTGCATTCATAGGGTCTTCGTTCATCTTTGCTTTGGCTATTTCTGCATAGTTTCTTCGCTTTAGCTTCCCATTTCTGAAATTGTTTAGTCTCTGGTGCATTGGGTTGTCAGTCAGTCTTCTGAGTTTCTCTGATTGCAGCTGGGCTCTGCAATCTCTTCTGTCGGCCATGGATTGCAGTTTTGTAATCTTTTCAAGTTCTGTTGGACAATTGAATGCTCATATAGTTTGTTTTTTTACTCTATGCTAAGTTAGACAATTAAATATGGATATAGTTTTTAAACAAATCTATGTGGGGTTAGACAATTCAATACTGATAAAACAAGCAAATCTATGTGGAGTTAGACAATTCAATACTGATAAAACAAGCAAATCTATGTGGGGTTAGACAATTAAATGCTTATAAAACAAACATTGCAATCTTTGGTTCCGTACCGGGACAGAGAGGGCGAGGACGTCCAAGGAAGAGATGGGTGGACAACATCACTGAGTGGTCAGGCCTTCGTCCCAGTGAGATACAACAGGCGGTGACAGATAGAGAGGGATGGCGTGGGATTTTGGGAGTGTCTTCATGTGTGCCCCAACGACTTGATGGGTTACGGGATGAACTGAACTGAACTGAACACAAACAAACTTAACTTAACTTAACGTCTTTATACTGGTTTAGAAGACCCTGCAGAGTCTGTATACAACCAGTTTCATTTACATCACCTTGCTCTAAAAGCTATGCGCATCCAGTTTATTCTTAAATGCATTAACTGTCCCTGCCTCCAACACCTCCCCTGGCAATGCATTCCAAGCAGACACCACTCTCTGACTAAAAAAATATTTCCTAATATCTAATCTGGACCTCTCTTTAGTCAGCTTGTAGCTATGCCCTCGTGTTATTGTGGGTGGCTGTATTTAAAAAAAAACTTGTTATAGTCTAATTTGTCCATTCCTCTGATCATCTTATAAACCTGTATTAAGTCACCACGAATTCTTCTCTCTTCGAGACACTGTAGGCCGGTTTTTCTGAGTCGTTCCTCATAACTGTAATTCTGGAATCCCACTATCATCTTTGTCGCTCTTTTTTGTATTCTTTCTAGCATGTTTATGTCTCCTCTATGATAAGGACTCCACACCTGTACACAGTACTCCAATCTAGGTCTAACTAAAGCTTTATACAGTTTGACGATCACTTCCTTGCTCCTATGTTTAATATTTCTTTTTATCATACCTAACATTGCATTTGCCTTTTTCACTGCTACTTTAACTTGCTCACTCACCTTTCCTGTATGATCTATTATAACCCCTAGGTCCTATCTATGTGAGGTTAGACAATTAAATGCTGATAAAACAAACACATTTCTGTGGGGTTAGACAATTCAATGCTGATAAAATAAACAAATCTATGTGGGGTTAGACAATTAAATGCTGATAAAATAAACAAATTTATGTGGGGTTAGACAATTAAATGCTGATAAAATAAACAAATTTATGTGATATTAATTCAATGCTGATGAAACAAACAAAACCTATGTGGGGTTAGACAATTAAATGCTGATAAAACAAACAAATCTATGTGGGGTTAGACAATTAAATGCTGATAAAACAAACAAATCTATGTGGGGTTAGACAATTAAATGCTGATAAAACAAACACATTTCTGTGGGATTAGACAATTAAATGCTGATATAGCAAACACATCTATAAAGAGTTAAACAAGTCAATGCTGATATCGTTTTTTTTAAATCTATGTGAAGGTGGACAATTAAATGCTCATATAGTTTGTTTTGTTAAATCTATGCTGTCAGACAATTAAATATGGATATAGTTTTTTTAAAAATCTATGTAATGTTAGGCAATTAAATGCTGATAAAATAAACAAATCTATGTGGGGTTAGACAATTCAATGCTGATAAAATAAATAAGTCTGTGTGAGGTTAGACAATTCAATACATCCTATATCCTGAGTTAACCTCCAGCCATCTCGACCGGTCATCTTGCCACTGGTTCAAGGTAGCTCAGGACGAGAGAGTGCGGTTGATGACTAGCACAGCCTCTTCCTCGCTATAATCGAAATATAGCGCAAGTTACATCATCAAGACAAAACACCATCTGTTGATATCGCCATCATTGCTTGCAATGAGCAACTAACTAAAAGCATCACATCTCAGTCATTGTGAACTGCCCGTCACCATCGTACTCTATCCATTGTGAGTGTTGCAGATTCAATCAATGTTATCTTCTTCTTCTTCTTTCTTCTTTGCGTTCAGGATCTTTTGGTCATGCTATATCTGCAGGCCAGTCGCCATGATGAAGTCTGTAGTCTTCACCAAGTCGGAGTGACTGCCCCACAGCTTTTGTCTCAGCTCTGCACCCTCTGGCCAGGTCTGGCATCTCATTTCCCTATAGATTGGGCATTCCTGTAGAATATGCTCAGAGTTCTGGCTCCTGTTCCACATGGGCACTCATCGGTGTGTGAGATCTTCAGTCGGTAAAGATGTTCTAGTAGTCTGCAGTGTCCAGTTCTCAGACGAAATAAGGTAGTTTGTTGATTTCTTTTGAGTTGGTAAATTAGGTCTGGTGTACTACTTATGTATCTGTCTTCTCTCCATTGGTGTATATACTGATTTCTGATGATGTTCTTGATTTCTGTGTATGGTACTCGATGATTAAATTGTGCCTTTTTGCTGCCATCTTTTGCCAAATTAATGTTTTACCTGTCCACTTGCAAAAATCATCTATCCAGCACATCTCAGGGCAATCTCTACTTTCTTTGCCAGGAAATTGCACCTCGGAGTACCACATTTGGTATGCCATGAGTGCATACCAGCTCTAACAGCTGAGCTTTCATCATTTGGCAATTGAAAGGAGATCTGGATACAGTCCAATAGACTGTCTTACGTACACTGACAATCGTGACGTGATGTCACTGTGACATTACAAGGATCTTCTTGATGAACCTCATCTCCATGACTCGGATTTTCTGTTCCAATGCCAAGTTTTATCACAAAAAATTTGTTCCAATGCAGAGTTTTATCACAAAAAATATGTTGTAAATATTAAAATTTTATCTGTATTCCTAGAGGGAAAGGTTGAAAACAGTCAAGCACGAGGCACACAGCTCTCAAAATGGGGGGAAAACATCTAATGATGGACAAGCAGCAGTCTGCCAGTGTGTACCATCAGGGCAAGAGACAGAGAATGTTGGAGATTCATTGCAGCCAACTTTTGTTGTTGAGACGACACTTGAATTGAATTAAATTTGAATTTAATCCTCGCCGGTATTCAATCAGGCATAGAAAGTGTCAGATACCCAAATGTTGTTATTGTTCTTCTTCTTCTTCTGCGTTCATTCTCAATCTCCCGCTATCAAGCCCTTAACAGAGCTTAGCAAGTAGCAGAAAGTAGTCCGGAGAACGGAATGCGCTGTGTCGCTAGTTTACAACTTGACTGCGATATTTCCACCTTTCGGTACGACACATCCGTCTTTGCGCGGCCCAAATGTTGTTATAACTGAGGACTGAGTGGTCTCAAGGTAAGATGCTCGAGTTCGCAGGTTCGAATCACGGTGGAGATCAGGATTTTTTCAAATGTACTTTCTATTATTTCCTTGGATCTTTGGGTAGTAGAGATCGGACACCTGTGTGCAGTGTTGCACACGTTAAAAATCCCTTGGCAGTTGGAAATCGAAAAGAGTGTGCTTAACGGCCGCTACCCGGGGGCAAAATTCTAAATTATGTTAAAAATCTACCCAATTTATTACGAGATCTTCGTCGGAGTGCTATGGAATTTGTGTATTGTGCTGAGATTCTCCAACAAAATAGAGAAGAACAGATCATGTATGGGTTAAGCCGTGTGCAATGACGTTGATTCTTGGACTAAACTAAACTGTTAGAACTCTTTTCAGTCTAGGACCAATGGCTTTACTCAGGCCATCTCTCCAACTCATTGGTGGAGATCTAAGTGGACACTTTAAATTATGTCCATCTGTTGTCAGGCGTACGCAGTAATAGCAAATGGGTTGTTAGCTAACAATACAAATTAAATAATGCAGATAAAGCCACAGATAAAGTCACAGATAAGTCACAGATAAAGTCAACGATAAACATGTGTTACAAAGCTAGGTAAACTGAAATGGGCACCAAGCTGACGTCTGTCTTCCATCCTAGGTACTGTGCTCCAGTCAAACATACTGTATAAGGTCAAGGACTTTGTCAGCAGACGTGCATTGGCAGCTTCCTCTAGAGTTTCAAAACTTGGACTGGAAATAGAAATTCCAATTGTTAAGCTCATCAGTTCTGAATTCTTTATTTTTTTCAAATGGCAATGAATATTTACAGATGAGAACATATTTATTTCTACAAAATTTATTTAAAAAAAGTGTCACACAACTGTATAATTTTGCAACCAATAAACATATGCCCTGTTAACTTACAAAGCACTCTATGTACTTTTTAAATTATGGTACGATAAAAGAAGTAGCAAAACACATGTCCTTCCACGAGAAGCTGTGCGGAAGTGCACAGAGCCTCAAGTAGACTGCTGCCTTCGTTAGGTTCACTGAACTCGAGGTCTGAAGATGAACTAGGAAGATGAAGAATAAGATTATGGATGTTGTTGTTTCGAATGCACATAATGAGTTGGTTCACTCTTTTGTGCGCCCTGAAAAAGACGTTAAGTGGCGGGTTGCGGTAACTTTCCTCACATCCGGAGTGTGCAGATGAAGGTGGACCATGGTCCTCCAAGCAGATGTGCTATACCTGGCTTCATCTGCGTGGCACTCACTACTACGGGGATCATGTCGATCCACATCTCGTAAGACAGACTGCCTTGAAAACAGCCTGTTTCCAGGAAACTCTACATGGAAAAGAGATAGTGGTCTTGGTCAGTATATTGTGCCTGACTCTGATGCGAAGTTCTGGTCAGTATGATCTGCCTGACAGGACTAGTGTCTCAGTTCCCTGAAGATTATGGTATAAACCTTTGAAAACGTACAACAATGGTCATGAATGATCTGTTTCAAGTGCTTACCTGTTCTTCAAATAATTATTGGCTGTAGTTACTGCGGACAGAGAAATAGAGATGTTTTAATATAAGATTGATAAAAATATAACAAAAGAACAGAAGATGGAAGGTAAAGACATGTCGGTTGTAAGCAGAAAAACAAGAAAAATAAACAACAAAGTTAGTGAAAATGGATATTAAAAGCAGTTTTAATATTGATAAAAAACAGAGAAGAATAAACAGACATTAATGACAGTTTTTGTATTTATTTGAGAAAAGTGAGAGAAAGTCCATCAGTTTTATGGGAGAAATAGATGTGGTTATTTGAGAGAAGCCCATAAGTTTTGAGAGAGAAATAGATGTGGTTATTTGAGAGAAAGCCCATCAGCTATGTGGGAGAAAAGGCAGTCATGAAAGGCAAAAAGTCAAGGATGCAGAACCTCATTACATCCCAAAGTACGTTGGGAAGACAACATACGAGTCCTTAAGTGACCGGGGGCTGAATTGGAAAGAGGCCAGGAGAAAGTCAGCGGATAGAGCAGTGTGGCATTCTCTCTGGCAAACCTCTACACCTCAAGGTAGAAGAGGAGGGACTAAGTAAATAAGTAAGGAAGTCTCTAGTATCTTGTAAATTATGTTGGTCTGTAAAGGGTTAAGAACTCTAACAACACTTCACACCTGGTCTTGTTGCAGATTTCCTAGGCCTGGCAGGAAAGTACAGATGAGGAGGACCCATAGATCTTCTCCCAAAAGCAATTTTGTCCTTGACTTTTTCCTCCGTCTGATGGTAAATCTTGTGTGCTCTGTTGCGTTCAGACTTGGTTACCTCTGATTAATAGATTTTTTTTAGATTACAATTTCCTTCATAAACATACAAGATGTTACAATGGTAACCACAAATGTTCAACCAAGAAGTACAAGTATTATATGTAATTCATCATCATAATGTGATATGTTGAGTTAGTAGGCCAGGTCGAGCAAACCTTTTTAAGTAATGATACAAAAATTAACTGATTCGTATTCGATTCAGTGCTGATTAGCCCATTTTACAAACGATTCATATTCTGCTAAATAGTACCCTGCAACCGAATATGAATAGGTTAAAGTCAGGTCAGGTCATCCCGTAATCGTAACACACAAGAAGACATCCTCACAACCCCACCGCATCCCTCTCTATCAGCGGTCACTGTCTATGCCTATAGACCATTCTTTTATGTTGTCCTCCCGCCGCTTTTTGGGACGACCTCTTCGTCGTCTGCCTTGCACCTTTCCGTACAGGATCGTATTTGCAAAACCATTTTATCTCGATATGTGCCTGCACCGAGTAAGCTTCCTTCTTTTGACAGTTGCCAAGAAGTCTTCAAAAGTTGTAATTTTTTCTCGTATTTCCTCATTTGTAACTCGGTCTTTGTATGTGACGTTTAGAAGTCTTCGGAAACATCTCATCTCCAAGACCTGTATCCTCCACTACAGGTCAATTGTATTTGTCCATGTCTCACAAGCATAGAGGAATATTGACAGCAGGACCAATGTACGCATTAATTTGATCTTTGTGCATTGGTCTAACCGTTTATCTTGCCAGACTAAAGAGCAGAGTGATAATCTCAGACCCAAAAAGTTGTAACACTTTCAGTATCAATTCATGTCGTGACACCAATGAAGCCGTTAGGACAACTCATACCCGAGATCAGCTGCGCAAATGCGTGTATGTTATTGGTGTTGCCAGCCATCCAAGCTCTTGTCTTGTCTAGTCTCATCTGTCTCGTAGCCTAGGTAGTCGTAGCGACATCACAACTCAGTACAGCATAAACTGTCCACCATCATTGTACACGATCCATTGCTTGCATTGCAGTTTCAATTAATGTCATGTCTGTCCATTTGCAAATATCTTCTGTCCAGCAAGAACATGAGCTGCAGTGATCAGCAACCCATAGCTGACTGCTAGCGTCAGGGCCAGCAAACCAGAGCTGCCAAGATCCTTCTACACCTCCATGTGGTAATCATGGATAACAGGCGGCAACAGAGCAGACTGGCTAAGGAGAAGGGATCAAAGTGGGAAGGCTAACCCGGTACTAAAAAAATGCCTGCTGAAGTCGGATGTGTCAAACCGAAAGGTGCAAACATCGCAATCAAACTGTAAACTATGACAGAACACATTCCGTTCTCAGGACTACATCCTGCTACTCGCAAAGCCCTTTCGTTAATATTTATTCTTTGGGTTTATTTGTCTATTACCATGGTTATTGTTTTGCTGGCCCCTATCTTCACACTAAATGTCATGGCTGTATATTTTTTTTTCTTTTTATTTTCGTTCGCCTTATTTCTCGAATCCCCAAGGCGGTGTGAGTTGCACTGCGGTTTTTTAAATTTTGCATCTGTCGGCCCAGTGCATCCGACTTCAGCATGCATTTTATGTAAGGGTCTGCTTCCTCCTGCATTTTATAAGGGTTGCTTCCCCGGGGTAACGGCCGGTGCTGTGATGGGGATCGAACCCAGCACCTTCTGGTTGTGAGCCGTGTCACTTAACCACTAGGCCACGCCGTCCCCTGGCTGTATAGTTGATCTAGGTGAGTAACTTTCGTTGCTTATTCTATGATGGCTTGGTCATCTGAAAATTTGATATATATTCATATTATATTCAGGATATGTATATTCTTTCTCTGTTGACCGTAACAGCCTTGTTGCATTTTCTGGTAGTTTCTTCCATCATCCCCTCATAAAAATGCATTAAATAGGTTTGGTGATGGTAAACACCACTGCATTACACCTTTTCTGATTGGCACTGCACTTGTTATTCCTTCCTTGAGTGCCATATTCGCCATCTGATTTTCATACAAGTTCTGTTACTTGACATCACAAGCAAATATGGCGACAAATGAAGACGGTTTTGTCTTGATGATGTAACTTGGGCTGTATTTGGATTATAGTGAGGAAAAAAAACTGTGATGGTCATCAACTTCACTCTCTGGTCCTGAGCGACATTGGAACAGTGGCAAGACATAAGTCAGGACTACTGGAGGCAACTCAGAATGCAGGTCCTATCTCCCTTGAGACTAGGGGTCACTTTAAAACTTGTGGGATTCGATCACCCACTGTTTCCGTTCATCACTTTGGGAGATGAGTGCTTGACCTCTCGACCACAGCGACCCCCAGAAGACTGCAGAGTCTGTAGACAGCCAGTTCTGTATTAGTTTTTAATCACTGCTCTATTCACCCTAAGCTGTATCTTAAATGCATTAATTGTCCCTGCCTCC
Organism: Ariolimax columbianus; assembly: GCA_036924085.1. NCBI lineage: Eukaryota > Metazoa > Mollusca > Gastropoda > Stylommatophora > Arionidae > Ariolimax > Ariolimax columbianus. Next base: position 67,895,296 of record JAVGWX010000017.1, read on the forward strand.
ACTATTTCCTGTGGCAATGCATTCCAAGCATTCACCACTCTCTGACTCAATAAATATTTTCTAATATCTAATCTGGACCTTTCTTTAGTTAATGTGTAGCTATGCCCTCTTGTTCTTTTAGGTTGTTGTATTTTTAAAAAAATTGTTATAGTCTAATTTATCCATACCTTTGATTATCTTATAAACCTGGATTGTCACCTCGAATTTTAATTTTTTCTAGACTCTGTAGGCCGATTTTTCTGAGTCTTTCCTCATAACTGTAATTCTGGAATCCCACTATCAGCTTTGTTACTCTTTTTTGTATACTTTCCAGCTTATTTATGTCCTCTCTATGATAAGGACTCCACACCTGTACACAGTACTCCAATCTAGGTCTAACTAAAGCTTTATACAGTTTGACTATCACTTCCTTGCTCCTCATCATCATGTAGCATGTCCTTTATAGAACGTCGCTCCCATCACAGTTTGTCTGAAAGAAACTCTTTCCCTTGTCAAAACTCCAGCCTCTGCCACAGTCATAACCAGGCATTCATGGATGTCTTGGTGCCATCGTCTTCTTGGTTTACACCTGCCTCTTTTGCCTGGCACCATACCTTCCATCACCATCCTCTCAAGACCGTTGTGTCTCTTGATGTGACCAAAGTATTTACATTTTCTGGCCATAATGGAATTGATAAACCAGTTCTCCTCTATGCTCAACTCTTGCCGAATGTCTACATTTGTCTTTTTCTCCGTCCAGGGTATTCTGAGGATGTTTCTGTAACATTTTGACTCGAAGGATTCGATTCTTTGTCTAGAAGTTTTGGTAATCGTCCATGATTGACAGCCATAAGCTGCCACAGGAAAAACACAGGCTCTCAGGACCTTTACTTTTGTCGTTTTGTTGGTGCTCTGCCATAATTTCTTCAGGCTGTTCAGTCTCTGCATTGCCATGGCTATTCTTCTTCTGATTTCTTTCAAGCAGTCGCCTTTATCATCAATTCTGGAGCTCAGATATTCATGATCTATTTCCTCACCACCAACTGTAAATGTACGCTGACATTGCGTTTTGTCGATGGTCATTATCATTGTTATGTTTATGAACAGGTTTTGATCTTTACTGTGTCTATTAACGGCTGAAATTAGCTACTCTTGCCCTTCTGTACTTCTTGATAGTATCACTGTGATCCATGCTCCTATGTTTAATATTTCTTTTTATCATACCTAACATTGCATTTGCTTTTTTCACTGCTACCTGGACTTGCTCACTCACTTTACCTGTATGATCTTTTATAACCCCATGTCTGGTCTCGGAGGAAGCTCTTTCAAAGCATTGTCAAGCTAAACGAAATCACTAAATCTATATTTCTGTTAAACTAAATCAACATTCACAACAAATCGGGAAATGTTAATGTTGATTAAATGTGAAATTAAATTATGCCAATTATATCGATGTGTGTGTAAATAGCCCATTTCCCATGTTGGACATGGACCATTATTTCAAGGCCTATTTTTGCTGCTTCTCTAGTGCCTCTATCCTTCCTGAACCAAAACTGATTTGTTTCATTTTTTAGCAAAGATTCTATCTTACTATAAATTATTCTCTCTATTATTTTCAGTAGACATTTTCTAAGCATATAAAGCAAAATGTTTAGGTGCTGATACCTGATTGGTCTAGAATTGCCAGAGATGGTACAGAGTTGATGACGTACAACCGGTACTCAGGTTCCAAGGTCAAGGGGTTGTCATATAAATCTGAAACGTATATGAAAAGATTGGATGAGAAAAATCATTGAGGTTTTATCGTATGAGGGTTCTTTGTTTCATCATTTGGTTGCCCTGATCCTAGGTGAGGAGCATGTCCTAGCTGGCATGTCAGATGGGTGGTGGATTTATAATTTGGTTGCCCTGATCCTAGGGGAGGAGCATATACTAGCTGGCATGTCAGATTGGTGGTGGATTTATAATTTGATTGTCCTGATCCTAGGGGAGGAGCATGTCCTGGCTGGCATGTCAGATTGGTGGTGGATTTATAATTTGATTGTCCTGATCCTAGGGGAGGAGCATGTCCTGGCTGGCATGCCAGCTGGTGGTGAATAGTTGAATGGCTTCTATATTTGGAGATTAGTTGTTGTTTGCGAATGCTCATAATGAGTAGGTTACTCTTTTGTGTGTCCTGAAAAGGACGTTAAGTGGCGAGTTGCAGGAGCTTTCCTCACATCACGAGCATGTTGATGAAGGCGGACTACGGTCCTCTAGGCGGTTGTGCTATGCTTGGCTTCATCTGCATGTCACTCACTACTATGGGGATCACGTCAATCCCTCACCTTGTTAGCCAGGCTGCCATGAAAAAAGTCCATTTCCAGGAAGGGCTACTAGGAAGCCAAGGTGAGGGTCTTGACCAGTAAATTTTGCCTGATCCTGACTAACATGTCTGATCAGTATGTTGTGTCTGATCAGTATGTTGTACCTGACCAGACGTTAGTCTTCCTCCCTAGTTTAGCTGTCAATACCCAATAAACAGCTGTGAACCAGTCAAGGTGGCCTGTATGACTGCTAACAGGAAGTAGCCCCTCCACCATGCAAAAACTCACTTGGTCAATCACCAGTTAGTCTACACAATCGATTACAAATATATCATCATCATCATGTAGCATGTCCTTTATAGCATGTCGCTCCCATCACAGCTTGTCTGAAAGAAACTCTTTCTCTTGCCAAAACTCCAGCCTCCGCCACAATCATACCCAGACATTCCTGGATATTTTGGTGCCATCATCTTCTTGGTCTACCCCTGCCTCTTTAACCTTACCTGGCACTATACCTTCCATCACTGTTCTCTCGAGACCTTTGCGTCTCCTGATATGACCAAAGTATTTACATTTTGTGCCCAAAATGGAATTGATAAACCAGTTCTCCCCTATTTTCAACTTTTGCAGAATGTTTATATTTGTCTTTTTCTCCGTCCAGATATATACAAATATATACAGAAAGAAAATTTGACACTTAAAGATGACGAAATATCATGAATTAAGGATTATGATTTTTTTTAACGTGGAACATTAGAAGTATCAACGGAAAAAAAGACAGGCTCGTGGAAGAAATTTAAAAATTAAAATTATTTATGCCTAGAACAGTTTGCTGTTGTTGAATTCCCACAATAAGTAAGTTTACTCTTTTGTGCGCGCTGAAAAGGACGTTAAGTGGCAGGTTGTAGTAGCTTTCCTCACATCACGAGCATGTTGATGAAGGCGGACTACGGTCCTCCAGGCGGTTGTGCTATGCTTAGCTTCATATGCGTGGCGCTCACTACTACGGAGATCACATCGATCCACATCTCGTCAGTCAGGCTGCCTTGAAAACAGCCTGTTTCCAGGAAACGCTACATGGAAGAGAGATCGTGGTCTTGGTCAGTGTATTGTGCCAGACTGGACTTGCGCCTCAGTTCCCCAGAACAGATTGTCTTGATAAAAATGATCCCTCTTGGAAATTGTAATGCCAGAGTGGCAATTGATATGTCTTGATGGGAAGGAGTGATTGAAAAGCGACTCCTGAGATTCTGCAGCTAGCAAGCAAAATCTGGTAATTGCAAATACAAAGAGGTGTATATAATCAAGGTGATAGTAGTAAGGTGATAGTAGTGGAGGTGATAGTAGTAGAGGTGATAGTAGTGGTGGTGATAGTAGTGGAGGTGACAGTAGTGGAGGTGATAGTAGTGGAGGTGACAGTAGTGGAGGTGATAGTAGTGGATGTGACGGTAGTGGATGTGATAGCAAATGTATGTGACCTACTAAGAACACTCAGAGCATTCATCTTATCAAATTCTCTTGTAGTCTTCGTCAGATCTGTCAAATAATTGTTGTGTAACGTCAGCACCTCCAAGCAGGTAAGATGTCGCAAAGATCCACTGATGTCACACAAGTCATTATTATGTAGGTGTAGTTCACTTAGTCGAAAATTGAAACCAAGACAATTTACACGTCGCAGCTGAAATAATGATAAACTGTATTAACATGTTGTTCGTTTCATTTTGTACATATTTACTATAAAACCTGGACTGTGTAGAGTCGACATGCCAGAAACTTGAACCGTTCCATCTGGGCTGCCTAAGGAAACTGCTGAACATAAAATGGCAAGATAGAATCACAGATGTAGAAGTTCTTTCGTGGGCTGGCATGACAGGCATCCACACGACTCTGTGCAAATTGCAGCTTAGATGGACTGGCCATGTTGTCTGCATGTCAGATGAGCGGCTCCAAAAGAAAATATTCTATGGCCAGCTTGAGTCAGGCAACCGAGCTCACGTTGGCCAAATAAAATGTTACAAAGACATTCTGAAAGCCTCACGGAAGAACTGCGGCATTGACCCATTTAGTCTGAAACATGGACTATAAATAAAAGAGTAGAAAAATACCTGGAGGCTTTTAAGATGTGGTGTTACCGACAGATAGAAAGAGTTAGCTGGACCGAGAAGAAATCAAATGGAAAGGTACTGGCGGAGATGGTTGAAGAGAGAAAGTTTATACAGAAGATACAAATAAATCGACGGCTGGATGGGACATAATCTGTAGCAAGAAGACCCAGTCAAAAAGGTCCTGGAGGACATTGTGCGGGGAAGGAGAGGTAAGAGAACACCTAGAAATACCAATTTGTCTCAAGCTTGCGGAGATATGGCTTTGAAGTGAAGACATATACTGAGCTGAAGACGGATGCAGAGAATAGACAGAAATGGAAGGACAAAATCCATGAGCTTGTTGACCAGTCCTAGGACTGATGACCCAGATAATGATGATAGATATCCAGTGACTTTCTTGAGGGACACCATTTCTCGCTTTTGTTCATTCATTTCTTAAGAAGTGAGTGCCTTATCTCTGAGCAGCTGTAGCGACATTTGTCTTAACAACCTCATGATGTAAATAATATTGCTAAAGAAACCACCATTGCAAACACACAAAGTGCTTTGACACAGACTTCCTGAAAGATGTCATCTACTATGCTTTATGGTGAGTGCAATAGAGAAAAATGGGAAGACGAAGAAAATATGTGCAATTCAGGTTATTCAAGAAATGGCAGTGAACACACACATTCTTAAAGGCCAAAAGTGTTGAGTGTGGGGTAGCCTGATGAGTGTAAGGTAGCCTGTTGAGTGTAGGGTAGCCTGATGAGTGTAGCGTAGTCTGATGTTTGTGGGGTAGCCTGAAGAGTGTACGGTAGCCTGTTGAGTAAAGGGTAGCCTGATGAGTAAAGGGTAGCCTGATGAGTGTAGGGTAGTCTGATGAGTGTAGGGTAGTCTGATGAGTGTAGGGTAGTCTGATGAGTGTGATGTAGCCTGACGAGTATAGGGTAGCCTGATGAGTGTAGGATAGCCTGATGAGTGTAGGGTAGCCTGATGAATGTAAGGTAGCCTGATGAGTGTAATGTAGCCTGATGAGTGTAGGGTAGCCTGATGAGTGTTGGGTAGTCTGATGAGTGTAGGGTAGCCTGATGAGTGTAGGATAGCCTGATGAATGTAGGGTAGCCTGATGAGTGTAGGGTAGCCTGATGAGTGTAGGGTAGCCTGATGAGTTTAGGATAGCCTGATGAGTGTAGGATAGCCTGATGAGTGTAGGGTAGCCTGATGAGTGTTGGGTAGTCTGATGAGTGTAGGGTAGCCTGATGAGTGTAGGGTAGCATGATGAGTGTAGGGTAGCCTGATGAGTGTAGGGTATCCTGTTGAGTGTGGGGTAGCCTGATAAGTGTGAGGCAGCCTGATAAGTGTAGGGAAAGTTCGGGGTTGGACCTATACTCTATCACCTGGAATAACAGGTAAATTCATCAATGTTAGACCTATACTCTTATCACCGGAATGACAGGTAAATGACGACAAATGTACTTTGACATTAGATTACCTTGTTACCATTTAGCCATAATCTCTTTAAATATCTGAACCTCTGCAAGTCTGTGACTTCCGCCAGGTTCCTGTAGAGTTAAAATGTCAGATATATGCCTGAATTGAGATATTTTATATATCTGTGTATATATATAAACCTAAGTAAGTAAGTAAGTATATATATATATATAAATATTTATCTTGATGACCTGTTCCTCAGCGTAGCTGCGAGTCCCAACTTCGTCTCCAGCGGACCCTGTCTTTGGCCACGGAAGTCCAGTGCGTGGTAAGTGCTCCTATTGAGGCATCTCAAATGTTGCAGCGTACAGCAAGGGAGTCTGACCAGTGCATTGGAGGTCTTCCCCACAGTATCATCTTACATCTGGCTTGTACCAGACTGCTGTCGCTGTGCTCCATCGATCATTGTTTCATCGCAATATGTGACCTGCCCATCTATGTTTTGCCTTGTCCGCATGGATTACCGGATTACCACATCCTTCAACAGGGAAAATTGTCTTATGTCAGAATTGTTGGTTCCGGAGAGTGATTTCGACCAAACGTCTCTCAAGGGAGGCCTGGGTAACTCTCAATTTGTTCTCTAGTGATTTTGTTAGTGTCCACGTCTCAGCACCGTAGCACATTGCAGAGAGTATAGTGTAATTGAAGAGGTAGGATGGAAGGTCTTGGTCATCACAACTGCCCAGGACCGTGTTAATAGACGAGAAGGCTGCCCAACCCACGCAGCGACGTCTTGTCAGTTCAGGTTATTCTCCACATTGAGAAGACGTCCAAGATAGATGTACTCGTTGACATCCTCTAATCGTACCTCGCCAAGGCAGACTGGGTCACAAGTGGCGAAGCGATTGTGCAACACTTTGGAAATCAATACATTCATCACAACACCAGCTTTCTTGCTCTCTCCATCAAGTAGCTGCATCATTTGGTTGGCTTCTGCTGTGGACTCTGTGATGAGCACTATGTTATCGGCAAATCAAAGGTAATTGAGGTGTCTGCCGTCAATAAGGATACCAAAGGTGGCGTTCGGTGAGATAGCCTTGGCGGACTCTTTTTTGAATTGGTATCACAATTGGACATTGAAAGGAACGAAATGTGATAGTGCAGTTCGTATAGCTGTTGGTTACATATATATAGATATATAGTCTTAGTCGACCTGTACCTCTACAGGGACAGATGCCCCTGTGCAGGTTCCAGCTCTAGCATGAGCTGGATGTAGCCGGGAGGAGGATTTTCTGTTTAGTGGGCTAGGCTCGAACAACTTGTTACTCCGCTGTGTTGGGACGTGTCATGGAGGGTGGATCAAGAAATATCTTGACATCCAGAGAAATGTCTTGATGTCTAGAGAAATGTCTTGTCTTATAGCTATTAATTTTAAAAACATAAATATTACCTGTTTGACATATAGAGATCCTCTACATCTTTATCTTTTTTGATTCCTTTCAAAAGCAGATCTTTCTTGATTGCCTTTATTGAAGAGTGGCAACAAATCTTGTATGTTAAAGTACAGAAACAAATGTTTACCAGATTGCATGTCTATGATATCTATTTATGTATGAGAAGATTGGGTGGAGTTTTGCAAAGAAGGAAATAACAATTGGCAAACATTTAACAATATTTATTTGTCTGTCTTCTTTTTTTAAATTAATGTCTTACTGTTTGACAAACATGAACAAATATTTGAGTCTTCATTGTTTATTTTTAACAATTTCTGTCTTCTACAAATTAATTTTTTTTCTTCGCTTTATTTAAAAAAAATGTCCATCTGAGTTCCGAAAAAATAATAATAATAATTATCTGTCCACTCTTCCACTGTGATTTTCTTAGTTGCTTCTAAGGTTTTCACAATAATTACATATAAAATGAACTTGTTTTCCTGGCTTATGTTTAACACAATCTTACAAGAAATTTTTTTTAAATGAACAAATAAAACAACAAAAATGTTGACATTGGGGGAGAGATGGGGGGGGGGGGGGGGGGGGGGGAGAGAAAGAGAGAGAACTACAAGGAGATACATTACAAAGAAATTAGGTCTGAGGATAAACTGAGAAAAAAATAGAGATATTAAGAATAAAAGCACCTAACGATAATCAGATTGTACTATGAAACACGGTACTACAATATGGAGATTTATTCATACATCTTAGTAGCAATAAAAACAAGGTCAGAGGTGCTGATGAAGATATCAATTTTTGAATTCAAACGGTAAGAGAGGCTTTTATTGCTTCCAGAAATTTGTGGAATCCGAAAGAAATGATGTCTACCACAAAAATACAGATCTTCAATTCCAATGTCAAGTCTGTCCTATTGTATGTCTCAGTGATGTAAGGAACAAAGAAAAGTACAACTAAAAAGGTCCCAGCTTTCATCAATGGATGCTTGCACAGAGTTAAGGGAATAAAATGGTATGATAAAGTCACTAATATAGAACTATTGGAAACAACCGGGCAGATGCCAGTGGGAGTAATGTGGTAAGCTATTGTACTAAGTACCTTTTTTAAAAATCCTTCATGTATCTTTATTTTATGTATATTTCCTTTCTTCTATGTATACTTCCTTTCTTCTATGATTTACTAGTTCATTATTTTTGTTTTTCATCGTACCCGATGAAGGTTTATTGGTCATAACGTAGATTTCATTTGTGTTTTCGTCTTAGCATCGTTTCTGACAATACGTATTACGTTAGATTTTTTTTTCCCAGTTCCATGCAAATCTCCTTGGAAACAGATTATTTCATGGGATCGACGTGATCCCCGTAGTAGTGAACATCACGCAGTTGAAGCCAACATAGCACAACAGCCCTTATGCAAATGAGGTCGCCATTTTGAATATTAATTAGATCCTGCCTTTTGGAAAAGTCATGCAATTACCGCCATCGGTTGTATTTTGTTCTCCCGAATAAAAAAATGTATGGTTTTACAGGTGTTCTGTCATGAATAGCTGAGATAATCAGCATATTGTCCACTCCACTCTGCTTTTCGGATACAAGTTTTCATAGTCCATATTTTTACTCTTCCTCTATAGCCCTCTTTGCGGACTTTTAAGCTAATTTAAATATATAAAAAATCATAACTTTCGGGGGGATCGACATAGAGACATACTCACATAGTTGATATATCATTGGATTGCATTTTTCTGGGGCTTTCTAACAGTTGTATTTGTAATGCTGTAGAGTCAATTTGAAATTTTCATCAAATTACCTAAGTAAAGTTACTCATCGTAGGCATTCAACAACACTTTAATAGTTATTTTAATCCACAGTACCGTCGCAGCCTCGCCTTATTATAGCCTTATTTATAGTTCCCCAGAGGCGTCATGGAAAGGCGAGAAAACACTGTTGACAGTGACAATGCTGACAAAAAGCAATGATGCCACCATGCTAAAAATATATATTTCATAACATCAGAAAATAATTTGGCTAGTTGTCTCTAAGCAGAATTGAATTATTTCTTTCTCAATTAATTGATAAAGATTCAGTACAATCATTACAATTACATTAACAGTGTTGTATTGATTACAACTTCAGAGAATTAATACATAAAATAAATAAATATTATTAAATTAATTTATTATTTAATAAATAATAACACAAGTTGGCATTTGCTGTAGTTTATTCGTAATAAATCAATGATTAGCCCTTGCATAGCTGTATATAATTTGTTATATATTTACTATATTATGTCTAAACTTTTAACTTGATACTCTATGTTGACAATTGTGTTTTAAGTACATAACGTGATAAATAAAATGTTGAGCCAAAACTAAAAATTGCTAACATCTTCGCTAGAAGCCATATTGGTCGTTGCTACAACTAGTTCAACAAAAGCTACCGTTGGTTGTAGTTTCGTATCTGTAATTATTAGTTGCCTATTATAAGCTATGATTGTGACATTAACAGAAGGTTTTATCTTGATGATGTAACTTGCTCTGTTATTAGATTATAGCGTGGAAGAAATGTGCTTGTCATCGACCTCACTCTCTAGTCCCGAGCTAACTTGGACCAGTGGCAAGACATAACTCAGGATGCAGACACTCTGGTCCCACCTCCCGTGAAACCAGGGGTCACTATAATACTATAAATAAAACTTGTGAGATTAGATAGTCTACCCTTTCTGTTCATCGCTTTGGGAAGTCAGTGCCTAACCTCTCACCCACAGCGACCCCTAGAAGACTTTAGAGTCTGTAGACAACCATTGTTACATTACAGTCATGTAATTTCGTCACAAAGTGACCAGCGAACGATCGCCCGTTCTTCGCAGTCAGTGACCGGCCAAACGATGTTTGACCTTGTTTGCATAAGTAACTGCATCTTCCACCATGGACAATTTACGTATGCCAGAGTTAAGTATACCTTCTGTGTACTGGCTGTGAAGCATGAGACTGGCCATCTGTCCCTCGAAGGAAACCTGGGTCACTCTGAGTTTGGACTTTATCTCTTTCGTGAATGACCATGTTTCCGCCACAGAGCACATTGAAGATATCACTGTGGTGTTGAAGGGAGAGATGCGCAGGCTCTAGTCGTGGCTGTTGTCCAGTACATATTTTATGGACGAGCAAACAGTCTAGTCATCGCGATGCCTGCTGTCTTGTAAACTTTGGTTTCAAGTTGTTCTACATGTTGAGCAGACGTCCAAGGTATATCTGCTCGTCCGCGTCATCCATAATTTTTCCATAAAGGATGCCTGGGTCACGGGGAACGAGGCGATTGCGTGTGATGTTTGTCTTGCGCGTGTTGATTTCTGAATCGAACGATTAGAATTGGGAATATTTTAATAGTAACAGACAGGTACGCGGGCTAGCGTCAATCGATCAAGGTCAGGAGCAACCTTAGTTACCATTATGTAGCATGTCCTTTACAGAACGTAGCTCCTATAACAGCCTGTCTGTGAAAAAAGCTCAATCTCTTGCCAAATCTCTAGCCTGCTTTAGAGCATACCCAAGCATTCTTTGACATTTTGGTGTCATCGTTTTCTTGCCTGCCAACATATATTTCGCTACAGTTCTCTCAAGACCGTTGTGGTTTTTGCTATGGCCAAAGTATTTCAATTTTCTGTTCATTATGGAATTTATGAACCAGTTCTCTATGCCCAGTGAATTCGGGGGGGGGGGGGGGGGGTATGAACATTCATTCTTCTTCTTTGTTCGTTCTCAATCTCAAGCCCTGAAAAGGGCTTGGCGAGTAATTTAACTTAGCGTCTTTATACTGGTTTTGTCTCCCCACGGACTTCCCACCGGGACCTGACCACTCAGTCGGCGGGTACCGTGACGGATGGCGTAAGAATAGCGACGCCATCTTGCAAGTAGCCCCGACTGGGAAAGTAGTCTCGGGTTATAAAAAGCCTGACAACTTTCACACGCGCCCTCGTGGTAAAGCCCTTCCATAGCACTTTGGTTGGGCTAGCTTCTGAGGGCGCACAAACCTAGCATAGGTACATACAGATGCACACATGCATCCAAGCACTGGTTTATGCGTCCTGATATCGCCCAATTGACTACGGTCTGGGGTGGAAAATGGCGCGCCTCCGCCAGTAGAAACTAGTGAGGCAAACATCTAAGCAAAAAAAAACACGCGCCCTCGTGTTGAGGCCCTTCTATTGCACTTTGGTTGGGCTAGGTTCTGAGGGCGTACAAACCTAGCATAGGTACATACAGACGCACACATCCATCCAAGCACTGGTTTATGCGTCCTGATATCGCCCAATGGACTACGGCCTGGGGTGGAAAATGGCGCGCCTCCACCAGTAGAAACTAGTGAGGCAAACTTCTAAGCAACAACAAATACAAAAAGCAGCATGCTTCTGAGTTGAGCATTTTCTTCGATAAAAGAGGCTTCTTGGGCTTTTCTGGGAGACACGATTGGGGAACGCAGATCGTGAGAATACACGATTTGAGAAGACTTGAAGACGAACGTCACCCCATTTTATTCTTCTACGATACATGAGCTTCTTGAGCGTCTTCAACGATACGGATTCTTCTTGAACTTTTCTACGATACGCGATTGGGGAAGGCAGAGCGCGAGACTGCACGATTTGAGAAGACTTGGAGACGAACGTTACCCCATTGTCAGCAGGTACGCTACGACATCTGCAGTAATACTATCTGAATTTTTGAAGAGTGAATCATTGAAGCGGAAGTTGAGCGCCGCACATGAAGAGTTCACCAGCACGAGCTACCCGATTTTTTTTGTGCCAGTGCTGACGTATTAACACGAGGGTTACAAGCGGCCGACACCTCGAACAAGTCTACACCGGTGAGTGTCCTCTCACTTAGGCTGAGGTGTAACCAGTTGGCCATAATCGCTCGCTGGGTGAGTGATTGTTGCCCTCGGAACGTGTGCTGACCCGCGACCCTCTATCACGTGGTCAGTCGGCTAGTGCAACACAGGCCAATTTCATACCTGCGGCTGCTGAGTCGGGTTTTCCTGACAAGGGACGAAATAAGTCCAAAAAGGGCGATCCACCTGGGTTGCGCTCGCAACGCGAGGTACACAACCGACGCTGTTCCGGCCATAACTCGGACCCGCGTGGAGCACGGGAAAGGTGACTATTGTCAGTAGTTCAGTTTAATGAGAAATAAAGAATTTGTTCATCGAAGTTTTTTTCTTGTGTTAGATCATTCAGGTTTAGGTGTGTTAGTTGAAGAGCAGCCTTAGGTGTGTAGTTTTGATAGAGCAAGACCTTGTCCTCTCTGCTTCATGTATACAACCAACGGGATGTTGTCCGATGAACGGAATGCGTTGTCATAGTTTACAGCTTGACTGTGACATGCACCTTTCGGTCCGACACAACCGACTACAGCAGTTATTTTTAGTACCGGGTTAGCCTTCCCTCTCCGATCCCTTCTCCTTAGCCAGCCTGCCCTGTTACAGCCTGTTTCTAAGATCACCTCGTTGAGGTGTAGAAGGGTCTTGGCAGCTCTAGTTCACTGGCCCTTTTTTTTTTTTTTTTTGCTTAGATGTTTGCCTCACTAGTTTCTACTGGCGGAGGCGCGCCATTTTCCACCCCAGACCGTAGTCAATTGGGCGATATCAGGACGCATAAACCAGTGCTTGGATGCATGTGTGCATCTGTATGTACCTATGCTAGGTTTGAGCGCCCTCAGAAGCTAGCCCAACCAAAGTGCTATGGAAGGGCTTTACCACGAGGGCGCGTGTGAAAGTTGTGCAAGGGTGTGACTGTAGGACAGAGTCAAATGAAACAGAGTGAGGTAAGAGAAGGGAAGAGTGGCCCCCAGGGTGAGAGCTATGTTCACTGGCCCTGACGTTAGCAGTCAGCTTATGAATCGCTGACATGTGCAGCTAGTAGTACATTGCTCAGCATCTTGATCCCTGAACATTTCAACCGTCTGCTGGCCGCTTTGTGACGAAATTACACGACTGAAATAATAAACTGATTGTCTACAGTCTGCAGAGTCTTCTAAACCATTACAAAGACGTTAAGTTGTTGAATGTCTGCATCATTCTTTTTTTCGGTCGAAAGACACGATTCTCTGCCTTGATGTTTGGGTAACTGCCCATATTTCGCTGCCGTACGCTGCCACGGGAAAAACACAGGTTGATCAAATTTTCACTCATTTTGGGTTTGCTAGTATTTTCCCATAGTTTCCACAGGTTGTGTAGCCTCTGCATTGCTATTCTCCGTATTTTTTTCTAGCAATCGTCATTGTTGCCAATTCTGGAACTCAAGATACTCGAAGTTCGTGAACTGTTCTATTTCCACACCTCCGAATTTGAATTTATGTTGGCTTCTTGTTTTGTCGGGGGTCATCTTTGTTTTTGCTCATTTTTACAAAGTAGTTTTGATCTTCGCTACATCAGCTTACGGTTGCAATTAGATGCTCTAACCCTTCTGTACTGTTTGATGTCATATCTCGTCTGCGAATCTTAGCTCTGGAATATTGTATCCGCCGATTTTAAAGGGACGTAAGTATGTATATTCTCATCCTCTTTAACGTTCCTTATTATCGCAGTCCAGCTGTAAACTAGCGACACAATACCTTCCGTTCTCCAGAATACATCCTGCTACTTGCAAAGCCCTGTTCAGGGCTTTGTAGCGGGAGATTGAGAACGGACGAAGACTGTCATTTTATTTAATAAGGGGATGGTGTGGGCTAGTGTAACGGCTCACAATCAGAAGGTGCTGGGATCGCTCCCCAGTCACAGCACCGGCCATTACCCCGGGAAAGCAAACCTTACATAAAATGCATGCCAAACTCAGATGCCCTGGGCTGACATGCGCAAAATAAAAACAGTGCAACGCACACTGCCTTGGGGAATGGAGAAATAAGGCAAACACACAAAATTAAAAATATTTAATAATAACAGTTGTCCATCGCAAGTAAAGTAAAGATGGCAACTGCATCAATTATGTGTAATCAAGACGTGACCAGACAATGTGACGGCACATTACTATTTCAGCTCAACAAAAAACCACATGGATGGCCCTGGTATTTGGGCGGCTTTCTTACATTCTATCCTTTTACATCCTTGTGTGTAGAGGTCCCATTAGACTTTAGGTCATCCTTAAAGGTTGTTGTTATCTCATAGCGGCTGAGCAAGCCTGCTCTTGGCAGCCAAATGCCATTCTTATATAGATACAGGTCTTCTTCAGTTGTTTCACTGCTCCCTAAAGTGTGCTGGCAATTGTCGACTGTGCTTGTAAGAATCTTTTCCTCATGTCCGCAAGCGTAGTTGTCGAACCGATTCATCAGGATGAGAGCAATGCCTGCACAAGGGCAGGTGCTGGGGATTGACGTGGTTCAATTGGCTATTGACTCTGGTGTGTCCTGTTCGGAACTGAAAGATCAGACTTTGATCTCTTCTATGCAGTTTATTTATGTCACTGTTACTTATGACATGTGACATTTCGCTAAATAAACTGCAACCGGTTGTTCCTGTCGCCTACCTGTTCATCCAGATTTTCAGAGTATTATTCTTAATTTGTTTTACTGTGTGGTTATTGCAGGGTATATCTAATTGTGTCGAGGCTCCTGTCTTTGCCAATCTGTCGGCCATCTCGTTCCCTAGTAGCCTACTATGTCCAGGGATCTATTGCAAGGTGACATTTATTCCATGGGCAGTGATAATGCTGTTGATCGCCCTCCCCACCAAGAATATCTCCTTTTCTTTGTGTGGGGTGTTCTTCGGCACCTCCAGAATCGACTTGGAGTCACTAAAAAAAAAAGTTGCAACCCTAGCTCCCCAAGCTGGTCGTGTTGACCAGCCATCTATCATTCACGGATTTAAGAAACCATCAAACACACACACACAATGAATCAGTGAAGTAATACTACAAGTGGTTGGGTTGTGGTAGTACTTTATTACTGAAACAGAAAATTATGGTAATATTGCTACCAACTTACTCATTTAGCAACATATAGGCACTATCGCAAGCCACAGTTTATTAAAATGAAATCCTGGGAGGAAACACTTTGTGTGCTCTTGTAGTAGCAGCTTCTGTAGCACTTTGTTATACATGCCGTCAACTAATACACAGAAAATGCAGCTGGACATAGAGATAAGGATATGCGAAGGCATCTGGAACAGATGACAAATGACAGGAGTACCTGGAGTGCAGTTGTTCATGACATGTGCTCCAAAGGGAGCTGAAAGGTTCTTCTTGTTCATACGCTGTCAGATGTCAACTTGAATTTGTTAGAAGAAAGCAGCAGTCATCCTGAAGCTGTCGACACTGCTATAGAGCTTGTCTAGTGTTGGCAATGGTGATGGCCACGAGTGCTTTCTCTGGTCCTCGTATGTCGGGCAACTTTGCAGCAGATGTTCAGGGGTCATTGTCCCTGTACCACAGGGGCATTCGTCCATAGTACTTATCTTCAGTTTATTGAATAGATGGTACCTCAGTCTGTTGTGGCCTGTGTGGAGTCTGAAGACCAACACCTGCTTTCTTTTGTTCAACTGGTAATAGGCATCATTTTTTGTGTAGCCAGTGTGCTCTATTTCCCATGTATCTGGCCCTAATAAACCTTTTTGACTCTTAGTAGGTCACACTAGAATCTGGTTGTGGTAACCTTGCACCTTCTTTTGCCAGTCTGTCTGCCTCCTCGTTGCCTTGAATGTTGTTACAGTAGCATGGAACCCACTGTACCACTACTCTTTTTGGTGTGGACTGCTGGTATAGTTGACAGAGTACTGCTCTTTAAGTCATTAAGTTCTGTATTTTTCTGGCTGAAAAGTTCAAACTGATTAATCTATAGCTTTAAGATGGAGACGGTTACTGACTAAATTGACACAGCTAATGAGTAAGCTTCATTTTCTGTAATCTATCGATGAGCCAGTCTGCTGTCACAAACCACAAAGTGTTTGGTTTGTATATCGCTGAGGATATCAAACCCATTGATCTCGTTGGTGCTATCACATGAAGGTGCAGGTGATAAATTGAATTAAATGGTGGCCAATGGAAACCAAGTCGAGAGTCTGCAATATCGCCTCCTTCTTTTGCTAAAAATTCTTCCCCAACTGCAACAAGTTTCTGGACCAGATCAACATCCTCAGGCCCTAAGTGTTTGGGGTCCTTGACATGTTTCTGTGGCACTACCAAATAATGGTGGTCGGAAGCTGGTCTGATGTCCTTAAAAATGACAATGCCATCTTTGTCATACAGCAGACGAGAATTTGGTTCTTGGTTATTTGCTATTCGGCAAAACAAGCACTTGCTTGATGAGCCTTCAGAATGTGTTTCAGTTGCCATTAACTTAGTGCACAATTTGTAAAACCTGTGGAATGAAAAAAGGAGGTGATTTAACTGTTTCATTTTCTTCTGTGTTCTTCATGAAAAAGATGTGACGTAGTTTACAGTGAGGCTACAATATCTGCACCTTTCGTTTCAACACATTCAATTTCAGCTGGCTTTTCTGGGTGCTGGGTTTGCCTTCCCACTGTGATCCCTATTCTTTTAGCCAGACTACACCAGATACTAATGTAGTCTGTTTCCAGAGCCGTGGCTTAGAGGCGGAATGGAATCTTTGTCGGCTTTGGTTTGCTGATCCTGATGCAAGCAGCTATGAGTTGAAGGCTGCTGTCAGCTCCGTCACTGTGCTGCATCTTCAGCCTCATCTTTTTGTTTTGCGTTCGTCTTATTTCTCTATTCCCCAAGGCGGTGTGTGTTGCACTGTGGTTTTTATTCTGCGCCTGTTGGCCCAGTGCACCCGACTTCAGCATGCATTTTATGTAAAGGTTTGCTTCCTCCTGCATTTTCTAAGGGTTTGCTTCCCTGGGGTAATGGCTGGTGCTGTGATTGGGATCGAACCCCGCACCTTCGGCTTGTGAGCCGTGTCACTGAACCACTAGCCCACGCCGTCTCCATGGCCTCATTTTAATAATTTAAACTTATTAGCTAGTCTTAGCTGTTTTGTTATTTGTCACTGACAAAGACCTTTGGTCGTAAAGTTAGTTTTTAAAAATATTTACGACTACTTTAAAACTGCACAGAAGAGTGTTGGCAGACTGACTTTGTGACTATATATTGAGGACCTATGCTCTGTAGTTTTTCTCTGGAACCAACAAGACATCAGTGTTGCCACCAAGGTAAAGGTGTATCATGCTGTGATGTTGTCAACTCTGCTGCGTGCCTGTGAGACATGGACAGTATATAGCAAACATGTCTGAGAACTCAATCATTTTCACTTGAGCTGTCTAAGTGAAGGGTGTGTTAGCTCAGTTCATACTGAGTAATTTGCTATTTTCTGTGTTAACAGTGTGCCTCAGTTTGAATCGAAACCGGAGTCTAAAAAAACATCCAGGACGTGATTTTAATTGGGGACCGCATCTCCAGTCAACCAAGATGTAAATGGGTACCTGACACATGAGTTAGGGAAAGTATAAAAAACAGCAAGGAAGGGCACTGGCCACCTCACCTCTCACAGGCTGCGGCTTAGTACAATCATACAATGGTGCGGCTTCAGTCTTCAAAAACTCTGCATTTCCAACCAGTGGTTAATTCTGCTGAATTTTCACTTTACTTTTTTCACTGTCTAAGTAGGCTGCTCGGGATTAGGTGGCAGGAAACATTGTTCAACTCTGAAATTCTTAGCAATACTAACATGTTGAGCATTAATACACTTACTTTCAACAAAGTGAGTAGACTACGTTGTAACTTTAACTAATACTACTAATACTAGTATAATAGTAACTAATAACTTAAGTAATAGTAGTAATAAATACTTATAGGCAAATACTGAAATAGCTTTGCCTTTTTTGTTTTTATAATTGTATAATAAACAAATGTCGCTTTATTACAAAACACTTTGTAAACTGGTACTGTCAAAGTGGTATCTGCTATAAGAAACAAATATCAAAACATTTTGTTCAGCACTTTAAAATCTAGTACCCGTATACTAGACACACCTTCGGTACCGTATTATTGACTTCCGGTTATGTGTAACTCTTACATACTGAAAATAAAGAAAGCAACTCGCAGACACAGCTGCTTACTTCCCCTTGAGGTCTAATTGTGTTTCCTTCCAATTGTGTTCATGTAGGATCAACGACAATTGCTGTAACTGTAAGCTAATTGAGCGACAGAAAGTGCTGGTAAGCCCTAAATTATCTTAATAGCATGACATTAATGTATTCTATTACCAGATAGTGGATTCCAGATATGTGGTGTGCCTACATTGCAAAGACCTGTACCCATTTATTATAAAACATTGGTTGTCACCTGTCGTCGATAATTCCCTTCTCCCAAGTTTGATTTTGAATTTTGTCATCGAAATGAAACTTAGGTGACTGCTTCTGTGATGCAGAGTTGTTATGTTTTGGGTTATACAAACACATTTGGAGTTATTTTTGGGTTTCGTTAACTTAACTTTATTATACTGGTTTAGAAGAATGTACTCTTGACTACTCTACAGAGTCTGACAACCACTTTATTCCACTTTTAACTTTAAAAATTATGACTATGATCATCCAATGATCCCACAAATCTATTCTTGAATGCATTATGATTAACTGACCCTGCCTCCACCACATCCTGTGGCAATGCATTCCAAGCATTCACCACTCTCTGACTGAACATTTGTTTCCTAATTAATATCCAATCTGGACCTGCCTTTAAAATTAAATAATTTGAAGCTAAGCCCTCTACTAGTAACTAGTTCTTGTAGTCGGTTGAACTTTGAAAAACTTTAGTTGTTATGGTCTAATTTATCCTTTCCATTGATGGATTTATAAACCTGTATTGTCACCTCAAATTCTTCTTATTCTGGAATCCCACAATCATTTTTGTAGCTCTTCTTTGAATCATTAAATTGACTCTCAATTGAGTATTATATTATATGAATGGACTGAATTGCCTTCTTCTTCTGCGTTCGTTCTCAATCTCCCGCTACCAAGCCCTGTACAGGTCTTCGCATGCAGCAGGATGTAGTCCGGAGAACGGAATGCGTTGTGTCGCTAATTTACAGCTTGGCTGCGATATTTTCACTTTTCAGTCTGACACATCTGTCTTCGGCGGACTGAATTGCCAATACTCATACTCATGATACTGGCAATAATAAACTACAGCTTCTAACTGAAAATCTAAGTTTAATAAATCTAAGGCTTCTGAGGTAAGTAATTCTTTTAATAATAGCAACAATTGCTGAAATGCAAGTAAAGTTAGAAGAAAGCATTTTAATCAAAGAACAGTTACAGTAAATCAGTAACATATGACATATCTTCCTTGTTTGTATTTACATCACCAATAATTTCAAGCAGTTTATTTAGAGACAGATGTTGAAGCGAGGAGCTGATTCATTAAATAACATCTTCTGCAAAGTTAGGTTAATACTTTACCAGAAGGGTACCTGGGTTGAGAAGAATAGGACCACAAACCTTTCAAGCATATTGTAAAAGGTTACTGAAGAGGGTTGTGCATGGGGCTAGCATTCTATTTATTTAAAACCATTGCGGGATCAAGATGCTGAGCTGCAGTGGTCAGCGACCCATAGCTGACTATTAGCGTCAGGGCCAGCGAACCATAGCTGCCAAGACCCTTCTACACCTCCACGCAGTGATCCTGGATAACAGGCTGCATCAGGGCAGACTGGCTAAGGAGAAGGGATCGAAGAGGGAATGCTAACCCGGTACTCAAAAAATGCTTGCTGAAGTCGGATGTGTTGGACCAAAAGGTGTAAATATCGCAGCCAAGCTGTAAACTACGACACAACGCATTCTGTTCTCTGGACTACATTCTGCTACTTAAGCCCTTTCAGGGTTTGGTAGCTGGAGATTGAGAACAAAGAAGAAAACCATTGCTATTGAAACTGCCACTGCAAATACTTTTGTTTAAGCTATCTGTGAAGGGGCGAGCTTATGCTTTACTCGGAAGGATGAAGGCAAATAATCATAATATTGATCTTATGTTTCCATCAATGTCATATACTTGGGTAACATAATCTCAGCAGATGGCAAAGGCGACACTGAAATATAGCAGTTATAATAAAGCAAGTCAAATCATTGGGCAAATGTCCCTAATATTACTATATAAAGACATGAAAATGAATGTTAAAAACCCGCTATGCAACACACCATTCTTACCACCATTGTGCTATCTGGACCAGAACTGGACATTAAACCTTAGGGGCTATTGTGAATCTACTGTTCATCATGATTGGGTTCAGGGCAACGAAAGATCTGACATCATGGCTTCACAAACACCCATTATGGACACACTAGATATGGATAGGGGGGACAATTTGAAGGCTATCAATGACCGTCTGTTGTGTGATGACACTGCAATAGAGGCATAAACTGGGTCGCTGTTGTCGAGAGGTAAGGTACCACCCTCTCAAAGCGATGAATGGATACGATGTGGGTTCGAGCCCTGCAGGTTTCAAACAACTCCTGGTCTCAAGGGAGGTGGGGCCAGAGTGCTTGTATCCTTAATTTTACCTCCAGTCGGTCTTGCCACTTGCTCAATGTAGCTCAGGACCAGAGGGTGAGGTTGATGACCAGTTACTTTCTCACTATAATCCAAATACAGCACACATTGCATCATCGCTTGCGTTGGGCAACTAACAAACCAGGTGCATCAACAATTTACAGACCATAGAGCTTTGAAATCAAACAACTCATTAAACAGTCGGGTGTGTGATGAATGAGGTGGAGTATGTACAATCAATGTGTTGTTGGTCGTTGATTGTAATCGAAGAGAACCACTTTGTCAGAGTTCACTGTTGGCATGAGTTCGAAGATGGCCAAATAAGCCAGTCTGAGCCATGTAGTGTCTGTTGTACTTTGTACAGGGAAATAAGACACGTCCTTCCACCTGGGTTGAAGAAAGGTTGATGTAGCTGACTTGCGGAGCGATCTATCTATCTTCAGTCTACTTATGTTGTTTGACGTTGTGGGGAGGTGCGACCTCCTTTGTTTCATATTTTTTGGCAGGTGAAAATCCACCAGTGACATGCCAGGTCAAGTACCAGCATCTGTTAGCTTCTGTAATATATGATCGCCTATTTTTGAGACTGGTGGTGGAAGCGTAAATTAGAGCAAGTACCATTTTTGGTAACATATTCTCTGTAGGGCGAGAACCCCTAGAATAATTTGAGTAGATTTTTAACTTGAATTTTGCCTGAGCAGCGGCTGTTAGGCAAACTCTTTTAGATTTCCAACTGCTAAGGTAGTTTTAATGTGCACACAGGTGTCTGAGATCAGGGGAAATATTTACCAGATGATCCACATGAGAAAATTCAGGTGTCTCCACCAGGATTTGAACCCACAGACCTCCAACACCCAAGGTGAACACCTAGTCTCGAGACCACTGGGTCCCCATTGTCTCTGGATAGCCTTATCTATTCTTGATGCCTAATGTCTCTGAACATCCTCAGCAATAGTGCTGTGCCAATCAACGGTTACTGAAACCGTCGGTATCCACACCATTTGCTGAGAGGGACTGATCACCTTAGGAACAGATCAAATTGCGAAATCAGATAACTTTCTAGCTTGTCCAACTTTCTAGCTTGTCCAACTTTCTAGCTTGTCCAACTTTCTAGCTTGTCCAACTTTCTAGCTTGTCCAACATTCTAGCTTGTCCAACATTTCCTTTCTTAGATCAATCACAACAACTAGTGTCCACATTAGTATCTCTAAAACTATATTATTATTGTTGCAGGTTTGGACTCATTATTGTAATATAGCCACTAGACTCAGCAGACGAATCACAACAAACCAACACAATGGCGGCAAAGGGTAAAGTCCCAATCATGTCTACAGCAGGTGCTATACCTGTGAGGAATGAAAAAGGTAACTTTTGTTGTTGTCTATCTTCCATTTTTGTATGCTTTAAGATCAGTTGGAAAATGTTTACAGATCAAGGTTCAGGTTTTTCGTACAAAGGCCACCATTGTTTGTAAGGCTTTTTTATCCCAGCACATCTTTTATATCTCATCTGTTTGTCTTGTTATTTCCATTCATGTCATCCACATTGCATGTTTCCAGAAGGTTTGGTCAGATCATCAGGTGATCTAGGTCTTGTGTCCCAGTGTTTCAAATAAAAGCATAGTCCACTGGATACTGACCCACTGCAGCATTCCGGGCAACGAGGAGGCGGACAGACTCACCAGAGAGGGAGGAACACTGCAGCAGAGTGATACAGCAGCAGCCACATACGATGAGACAAAACCAGTCATCTGAGCTATGTACAGAGCAGAATAGGAAAAAAGACCACCCTGGCAACATAGAACACGATGCCTACCACCAACTTTCCAGGCTAGATCAGGTGATCATGCTCCGGCTACGCACAGGACACAACAGACTGAGATGTCATCTATACAATAAGTTCAAGATTGACACAATGAATCTTTGTACCTGTGGCACAGCCCCCATGGCGGCAGGACACATTTTGCAGTCCTGCTCATCGTATACCGATAAAAGAAGTAGCATTTGGCAGCAGCCAGCGTCCTTCCACGAGAAGCTGTACGGAAGTACATGGAGCCTCAAATCGGCTGCTGACTTTGTTAGAGTCGTTGAAGTCGAGGTCTGAAGACGAACGAGGAAGATAAAGAAAAAATTACATTTGGAAGTTAGTACAGGGAAACACCAAACTAAGAATATACAAGAAGTGCGTCCTTTTTGTCCTTCTGCTTAGTGCTGCGTGTTGGAGAGAAACAGAAAAATTAATGTTAAAATTGTCTTCCAGAAAAATTAACGTTAAAATTGTCTTCTATCCACACAATCTAAGAAAGATCTAGAATGTTCTGGCCGAATACCAGCAATACCCTAGAACTGTTTGTCCGTGGCAACCAAGAAGTCATGAACACCGTCATAACCGGTTGATGCTGGAATTGGATCAGCTATGTCCAAAGAAGTGAACTTGAAACTTGACAACACTATGATATGATCTCTGACTGCTTTGTCAGTCAATGATCTAACAGGTGGATGGGAGTTTGTTACTGCCCTTAAAAACACGACCAGGCAAGATGATCTCTGACTGCTTTGTCAGTTAATGATCTAACAGGTGGATGGGAGTTTGTTACTGTCCTTAAAAACACCACCATGTATGATGATCACTGACCACTTTGACAGTCACTTACCACTTTGACAGTCACTTACCACTTTGACAGTCACTTACCACATTGATGGTCACTTACCACATTGACAATCATTGATCACTTTTTAAATATCCAAGAATTTGTATATGATATTTGTTATAGTCATTGAATGCTATTTTTGTGATTTTAAAGGTGAGCTTACAATGGAGAAGGTGAAGGTCACGAGGTATATGAGAGGTCAAAGGCCTGAGTTTGCCCCTGAGAGCAGCAGTGACGAGGAGGAGGAAGTAGAAGTAAATGCGGGTTTCCAGGCTCGTATCAGGGTCCCTCAAGTGGAAGAGAAGAAGGAGGAAGAGGAGGAAGCTGACAAAGAGGCACAGGAAGTGCAGGATCGCCGATTGCTGAGACTGCAGCTGAGGGCACAGCCTGAGGATAGTGATGATGAGGATGACCGGTATGTTGTTTTTGTTGACATGTTTAGTTGTTAAAATGAGACTCGTCGGGTGTCCATCATTGACCTTTGTAAATAATTCCTAGCTACACCAAGTAAAAATTCATAGCCAACGGCGCTGAGGGCTTCAACAGTAGGATAAAAGCTAATGGCCAGGAACTCGATGTGGTTGACTGTTTTAAATATCTGTGTTTGATTGTCAGTGATAATCAAAATGTGAGGTGTTGGTCAGAATAGCACAGACAATAGCGGCGCTTGCACTGCGTAACAAAGCAAGATAAACGGTTAGCAATATGCACAAAAATCTGATTAATGCGTACATTGGTCCTGTCAATATTCCTCTATGCTTGTGAGACATGTACAATTAAAGCTGACCTGCAGCGGAGGATACAGGCCTTGGAGACAAGATGTTTCAGAAGACTTCTAAACTTCACGTACAAAAATCGATTACCAATTGAGGAAATACGAAAAATAATTACAACAGCAATAGGGCCTTTTGAAGACATCTTGACAACTGTCAAAAGATGGAAACTCACTTTATGCGGTCACATATTGAGTTCTTCTTCGTACGCTGACATATTGAGATCAAACAGTCTTGGAAATGTCCTGCACGGAAAGGTGCAAGGCAGACGGTGAAGAGGTCGTCTGAAAAAGAGGTGGGAGGACAACATAAATGAATGGACCAATCTCTAACCAGAGGAGGCACAGGTAGTGGCCGCCGACAGAAAAGGAGGATGTGGGCTTCGGATGATGTCTTCATGTGGGCCCCAACGTCCTCACCAGTTACAGGATGATCTGACCTGAAGCAGGGTGAAAGGCACCATTCGTGTCAAGTTCAGCTGTGTGCATTGGTTCGTGGAGATACACATAGTAGCTTTGCCTGGTTGTTGTCATCCCATAGCTGCTGGGCAAGCCTGCCCTTGGCAGCCCAATGCCATTCTTATATAGATACAGGTCTTCTTCAGTTGTTTCACTGCTCCGTACAGTGTGTTGGTAATTGTCAGCAGTGTTAGTAAGAATCTTGTCCTCGTGTCCACAAGTGCCTTGCACTCAATGAGAAGGTGTCGAATTGTTTCATCAGGATGAGAGCAATGTCTGCACAAGGGCAGGTGCTGGGGATTTCGGTTCAAGTGGATATTGAATGGTATGTCCAGGAAACGCACCTCGACAATAACCATAAATTCTCAATCAGAGGATACCAGACCTTCCGTCTAGATAGAGAAGGCCACAAAGGAGGGGTCCTGATACTGACCAGAAACAGCATACCGAGTAGCGCGGTACCTGTCAATCACACCGGACAAGCAGAAATTGTAGGAGTTGACATAATGGCTCAAGAGAC
This sequence comes from Ariolimax columbianus, assembly GCA_036924085.1. Classification (NCBI taxonomy): domain Eukaryota; kingdom Metazoa; phylum Mollusca; class Gastropoda; order Stylommatophora; family Arionidae; genus Ariolimax; species Ariolimax columbianus. The sequence continues at coordinate 67,920,433 of JAVGWX010000017.1, forward strand.
GAAGCTCCGCATTTTCAATCTGTACGGACCACCAAACAGAGACCTATCGCTCTCGAGTATGGAGGTCAGAGACTCCAACTGCATAGTAGTTGGAGATTTCAACAGCCACTCGGAGAGATGGGGCTACTCTGACACAGACAGCAGAGGTGACGAAGTGGAAGATTGGGAGATAGATGCAAATCTCTCCCTAATCAATAGGCCGGAGGATAGCCCTAGCTTCTATTCAAGAACATGGCATACCACCTCGACTCCAGATTTGGCCTTCTCCACACAGGACATACACTATAAAATAGACCGCCAGGTGCAAAACCAACTGGCAGGTAGCGACCACAGGCCGATCAGGCTAACCATTGACATGGAAGTAGGCCCACAGGAAACAAAACCGCTCCCACGTTGGAACTACAAACGAGCCGACTGGGACAGATTTGCAATCCTGACAGATGGGCTGTGTGAAACCATCAACACACGAAACACCAAAATGAAGCCCATGGTAGAGAGCCTAAGCAAGGCAATAATGCAAGCCGCCACTGAAACCATCCCAAGAGGAGCTAGGAAAAACTATAAGCCCTACTGGAATGATGAGTTACAGAAAGTGGAAGATGCAGTAACAAATGCTAGGAACGTGGCAGAACGAGAAAAATCCATGGAGGCAAACATTGCCCTCAAAGCCGCCACGGCGAAGTACAAACACACTCTCAAGCAAACAGCAAGAGAAAGTTGGAAAAATAAAACGGAAAGTTTAAACCTGGACAAAGAAGGGAACAAGCTATGGAAGCTAGTCAGAGCCATGAATGACGAAACCCCGTCAAATAAAACAATTACTATCAAGCAGGGCGAGAACTTGATCATAGGTAAGAAAGCCGCAAACGCCTTTGTCGATCACTATGCCAGAGCAAACCACATCGAGGTCCCTGCAGATAAGCATACAGACATTAGCGAAGAGCTAAAGGGACACGAAAACATAAATACGGCTCCTGAAGAGCACATGATGGCCAAACTAACCATGCGCGAAATGGAAGAGGCTATGAGAACACTAAAGAAAAGGAAATCTCCCGGAAAAGACGGGATAACAAACGAAATGCTGATGGGGCTGGGCCAAACAGCGAAGAAAAAACTACTATCAGTCCTGAACCAAAGCTGGAAAAGGGGTATTGTACCCCAGGCATGGAAAGATGCAATACTGGTACCAGTACCAAAAACAGGAAAGGATAAAACAGATCCGAATGGATACAGGCCCATAAGCCTACTGAGCTGTGTCGGCAAGCTGATGGAACGGATGATAAACACCAGACTGATGTGGCATCTGGAAGAAAAACGAATACTAATTCCACAGCAAGCCGGCTTTAGACAGCACAGATCCACTGAGGACCAGGTCATCCTCATAGCCCAGGAGATAGAAGATGCCTACCAGGCACAGAAGCACACAGTAGCTGTTTGGGTGGATCTGGAAAAGGCATTTGACAAAGTCTGGAAGGATGGACTTAGAGTCAAGCTGAGAAGAAGTGATGTCTGTGGGAAGATGTACAAGTGGATCAACCACTACCTCAAACAAAGAACGGCCAGAGTCCAAGTACAAGGGCAGATGAGCAAAAAGGTGACACTCGAGCAGGGAGTACCCCAAGGGGGAGTACTGTCACCCACACTCTTTCTGGTATATATAAACGATATTACAGAGAATATACCAAGAAGAGTCCATAGCTCAATGTTTGCAGACGATCTGGCTATGTGGACCTCTGAAAAGAATCTCACCATAGCAAGAAATCGGATGCAAACGGCCCTAACATCGCTGGAAGAGTGGGCGAACTCATGGCTGGTCAAAATAAACGAGGAGAAAACCACGTGCACAATATTCTCGCTCTCATTAAAACCCCAAAGTACCAAATTAAGCCTAAATGGCAAAATGCTGCAGCCAAACGACAACCCAACCTATCTGGGAGTCACATTTGATCGGCGCATGACATGGAAAAGTCAGATTGAGAGAAACCGAATGAAAGCCAGAGAAAGAATGGCGATCATGAGGAAACTTGCTGGCACAAGCTGGGGAGCAGACGAAGGCATACTAAAGAAACTGTACACTGGAAGAGTGAGACCAGTTCTCGAGTATGGCATTGCGGCATGGACAACAGCAGCGAAGGCGAACTTCGATAAAGTTAACAAACTTCAAAACCAAGCCATGAGAATTATAACAGGTGGCATGAAGTCAACGCCAATTGTAGAACTTGAAAAGATTACAAAACTGCAATCCATGACCGATAGAAGAGACTGCAGAGCCCAGCTGCAGTCAGAGAAACTCCGAAGACTGACGGACCATCCAATGTACCATAGACTAAACAATTTGGGAAATGGGAAACTGAAGCGGAGAAACTTTGCAGAAATAGCCAAAGCAAAGATGCACGAAGATCCCATAAACGCACTAACAACACCAAAACCCATCACTACTGTACGAAAACCTACTTGGAGGCAGGATATATTTCCAGAGGTGGTAGAAAATATACCAGGTATTGCAAACAAAAACTGCCAGAGTGAGAAAGAAAGGAGAGACACTACCCTAAGCTTCATAACGAAAAGCTACCCAAGCATGGACTGGACCCATGCATACACCGACGGTTCTGTAACAAACACTACACAGAACGGAGGGGCAGGAGCATTCCTGAACCTACCAAATGGCAGAAATATAACACTGTCATTCGCTACTGGTAAGTACACAAGCAATTTCAGAGCAGAGGCACTGAGGGCGGCAGTGGAAGAAATGGCAACACACAGTGAAAATGAGAGCCATATAGTCTTGCTGACAGATGCTCTCGAAGTAGTCACAGCGCTAAAAAGCCAGAAGAACACTGAGCTTAATGACTTAAGAGCAGCACTCTGCAAACTGTGCCAGCAGTCCGCACCAAAAAGGGTGGTGGTACAGTGGGTTCCGGCACACTGCAACATCCTAGGCAACGAGGAGGCAGACAGACTGGCAAAAGAAGGTGCAAGGCTACCACAAACAGATACCAGTATGACGTACGAAGAGTCAAAACGGCTTATCAAAGCCAGATACATGCCCAAATGGGAAACCGAACATACTGGTTACACCAAAAACGATGCCTATTACCAGTTGAACCGAAGAGAGCAGGTCGTTGTCTTCAGACTTCGCACTGGCCACAACAGACTGAGGTACCACCTATTCAACAAACTGAAGATAGGGTGTACCGACGAATGCCCGTGCGGTACTGGTAAAATGACCACTGAACATCTGCTGCAGAACTGCCCGACATACGAGGATCAGAGAGAGCAGATGTGGCCATTGCCAGTGGAACTGCAAGACAAGCTGTATGGTAGTGGCGAGAGTCTCAGGATGACCGCCGCTTTTTTCGAGAAAATAATGGTTACTGTCTGACTGTGTACGCAGAAGAAGAAGAAGAAGAAGAATGGTATGTCCTGTTCAGAACTGAAAGATGAGACTTTGATCTTTTCTATGTAGTTTATTTATGTCATCGTTACTTTTTGGCTGTGACATTTCGCTAAAGTAAAATCCGCGACCTAGGGGCATTCATTATAGACTCAAACACAAGAGCAAAATAAACCCACAGCCTGTTAGGTGCCATCTTTAATCTTTACCAGACTGCACACAAAAATTGATGTAATTTTCCCTGCAGCTGCATTAATTTTCAGCACATCATATTTTAATTTGGTTAATAAAAAATAAAGCACACACTTTTAGACCTACCGATTAAGTATCCATCTCCATAGAATCCATCCGAATCACACCAAAGTATCAATACTGTGTTTATAATATCAGCACAATTGTTAGTTTACACTAAAAACGTATTTATAACATCTATACGAAAGATCTAAACTGAACAACTTCATAAATATCTTCTACAACTTACTTCACCATCTCCAACAATGGGCCGAGTCCACACTGATTGAAAAAGAAGAATATATCCTTTCAGAACTCTGTTTTATCATAGATGATCTAGACTTTCACAGGCTATATTTAGTAGTGAAGGAAGCTATGATTGAGTACTATCAAATCAACCGCATTTTGGTTTTTTTTGTACGGTGCTCCATTTGTGTTTTAAATGATAATATCAACATGTGGCGAAAATGTCAGCTTCCGGTGCGCAAATTGGGGTTTTTTGTTGGCAAAAATAACAGAACGCGGTAAAGGTTAAGACAAGGGGTCACTTGAAAGTTTCACTGTTTTGTGTTTTCATTCGTTTCTAGAGAGATGAGCACCTTACCTCTGCTGTAGGGGTCCCTGGAAGATAGTTCTTAATTTTGTAATGTCAGTCACATCCTAAGAATCTGCTTTGTCATACTGTTTTAATACACAATAACCATCTACCGCAGGGTCACTCGTCATCGACGTGACGTCGTGGAACCAGAAGTGCTGGCTGAAGGATCTGATGGTGAGGATGACGATGACAGACCTATTAGAAGGAGGCGAGGCGATGAAAGTGATGAAGGAGATGACGATGAGGAAGAGGAGGAAGAATTAGATGAAGAGGTAACTCTCCCTTGTTCTGCTTCTTCCTCCTTCTTGTACCCAAACCAATTCAAAAGGCTGTCAAGTTTATGAGAGAAATAGATGTGATAATTTGAGAGATTAACTGTAAGATGTTGAGAGAAGTTTGAGACATACTGTCAAGTTTATGAGAGAAATAGATTTGATAATTTGAGAGATAAACTATAAGATGTTGAGAGAAGTTTGAGACAGACTGTCAAGTTTATGAGAGAAATAGATTTGATAATTTGAGAGATAAACTGTAAGATGTTGAGAGAAGTTTGAGACAGACTATCAAGTTTATGATGAAAATAGATATGAAGGTGAGCAAATGAGACAAATATTTTATTGTTGTACAATTGTTGCTGAATTTACTTGAATATATTTTACTTCATTACAGGAAATTGAAACACGCAGAGCTCAAAGAAGATTAAAGGCAGTACAGCAGAAGGATGAAGAGGTGAGCGCTTAGAAAACTTGCACGTAACAAAAAGATGTCTCTTGGCAATCACTACTTTTATTAAATACATTTTTAGCAAGAATAATCACAGAAACAAGTGCATTATGAGCACTCAGGAAACATATACACCAGACAGCAAAAGAAAATGAAGGCATTCCGGATTCTTCTTTGGCATTCACCCTGAAAAGGACGTTGTGTCATAGTTTACAGTGAGGCTATGATATCTGCGCCTTTTGGTCCAATACATTCGGTTTCAGCACATTATTTTTGGGATCGTTTTTGCTTTCCCTCTTAGCCAGGCTGCATTGTTGCATTCTGTTTCCTGGGCCACCACTTGCAGGCAGAATAGGGCAATGGTCAGCTACGGGTAACTGACCCCCATGGTGAGGGAAGGAGCCAACAGCAACCAGCGGAGAGACAAATCAAATGTAGAAAGTGGAGTTGGATGAGACATTCGCTACGAAAAGCACCATAAACTTGGTCATACAGGCCCTGAATCCACAGGGTAAGATGAAGAGAGGTACACATAGAGAACAGGCTGTGAAAATAACTTTTGTCCCTGTACCTTAACTGGAGATAGAAAGAATGGGCAGTTCAGATTGCTAGAAGAGGGTTGTCAATGGCCTACGCCCCGAAAGGAGCAATGGACATTGATATGATAACAGGCAGAGAAATTAAGACATCTCCCAAATCATCCAATCTAACGACAAGGATACAAATGAAGAAATAAAGACAATGATAAAAATTAACTTCAAAGGCAAATGGTACAAAAAAATACCCAGGATCTGATACAGCATGAGTACACTGCTCTTTACCAAGAAGAGATCAGGTGACAATATTCAGACTACGAACAGGCCACTACAGGCTGAAAAATCATCTGTCCAACGAGTTAAAAATTGGTCACACTGACATCTGCTCAATAAAATTTTTTCCAGGACTGTTGGCTCCTTGAGAAGAGCAGAGTGGCTGCATGAATCTTCTCAACTCAATTAAATGATAAACTCAATGGTATGGTAACGAGAGACGCCTGAGACTGACCATCAGGTTCAAGAGCAAAGACACGCTCAGCACCCAACAACACATTATACAAGAGCCGAGCCACAATACAATAAACAGCAACCGTGTTCTAACATGACCAACAAATTGTCTGTGAACAAGGTTTAAAGTGCCTGGCTTGGCCAAAAGCAGACACAATCTAAAATTGTAATACTTCTTCTTCTTCGTGCGCAGTCAGACAGTAACCATTATTTTTTCGAAAAAAGCGGCGGTCATCCTGAGGCTGTCGCCGCTGCCATAGAGCTTGTCTTGCAGTTCCACTGGTGATGGCCACATCTGCTCTCTCTGATCCTCGTATGTCGGGCAGTTCTGCAGCAGATGTTCAGCGGTCATTTTACCGGTACCGCGCGGGCATTCGTCGGTACCACCTATCTTCAATTTGTTGAATAGGTGGTACCTCAGTCTATTGTGGCCAGTGCGAAGTCTGAAGACAACGACCTGCTCTCTTCGGTTCAACTGGTAATAGGCATCGTTTTTGGTGTAACCAGTATGTTCGGTTTCCCATTTGGTCATGTATCTGGCTTTGATAAGCCGTTTTGACTCTTCGTACGTCATACTAGTATCTGTTTGTGGTAGTCTTGCACCTTCTTTTGCCAGTCTGTCTGCCTCCTCGTTGCCTTGGATGTTGCAGTGTGATGGGACCCACTGTACCACTACCCTTTTTGGTACGGACTGCTGGCACAGTTTGCAGAGTGCTGCTCAGTGTTTTTCTGGCTTTTTAGCGCTGTGACTACGGCGAGAGCATCTGTAAGCAGGACTATATGGCTTTCATTTTCTTTATGTGTCACCATTTCTTCCACTGCCGCCCTCAGTGCCTCTGCCTCCGCTCTGAAATTGCTTGTGTACTTACCAGTAGCGAATGACAGCGTTATTTGTCTGCCATTTGGTAGGTTCAGGAATGCTCCTGCCCCTCTGTTCTGTGTAGTGTTTGTTACAGAACCGTCGGTGTATGCATGGGTCCAGTCCATGCTTGGGTTGCTTTTCGATATAAAGCTTAAATTGTAATACAAATTACTTTGTTTCTTGGCCAAAAGCAGACACAATCTAAAATTGTAATACAAATTACTTTGTTTCAGAGTATTAATAAGTTTACTGTTTTTGTTTAGATAAATTTTCTTTCTGGTTTTGATAGTCTGACATGCAATGTTTTCCAGGAGGTCATGGATGTTGAAGAAGAGAAAAAGGAAGAGGAGGAATCAGAGGAAGAGTCATCTGAATACGAGGAATACTCAGACTCTGAAGAGGAGACCGGTCCGAGGTTGAAACCAGTGTTTGTGAGGAAGTAAGTTTGAAATTACTTACAATGTTTCGGCGTGTTCTGCTTTATTTGCTATCGCATTTGAGGCAGAGGTCCAGGTTTATATGAAAAACAAACTTCTTTGTTGTTTGTTATCAAACTCTTGCTACCAAGCCATAAAAAGGGCTTTGCAAGTAGCAGGATGTAGAATGGAATGTGTTGTCGTAGTTTACAGCTCGGCTGCGATATTTGCAACTTTCGGTCCAACACATTTAACTTCAGCATGGCCTTTTTGGGTGCCAGGTTAGCCTTTTCTCTTGAATCCCTTCTCCTTAGCCAGTCTGCCATGTTGCAGCTTGTTATCCAGGATCACTACGTAGAGGGGGAGCAGGGTCTAGGTTGCTACAGCTCATGCACTGCTCAGCATCTTGATTTCATGAAGAGTTCTCAGCACTTGATCAATATTTACACATGTTTTGAATGTGTCGGTTCTGTTATTTGTACAATGGGGTTTGGACTTTTAAGACCAAAGAAATTATTTATTGTACAGGTCAGTGATCTTCGCACAATTCCTCTCTGTGACGTCGTAAGTCAAGAACAGTAGGTCGATGGAAGAAAAATAGAAGTTATCACACATCTGGATTACACGTTGATACTCCATAAAAGGGAGCCACGTAGCGCAGTGGTTAGCGAGTGGTCTTGGGTTCATTCCCCAGTTCAGGCGGAAATGTTTTTTCATACCGCAACGGCTCCCGGGCCGACCCAGCCTTAGCCCTTTCGCTGCCAAACTCAATATCCCTTACAGTGCCACGGACGACTATAGTCGTCGAGCGGTATGAGGTTTTATTACGATGATTTGCGCTACACAAACACTGCTTTTATTTTACCCGAATATTACCTCCATACGTTAGAGAGGTCTACTAAATGGCTACGCGTGTGTTTTGAAAAATTTAACACCGACAGTCAGAAATATAACGTTTGTATCGCATTTTTTCAAAACGTAAACAAATATTTCAGAATGAGCGATGTAGCTGATGATACCCAGGTCCATAATGACTCTGATTCAGACTTTTTAACTAGTTCTAGTGATATAACGGACTCTGAATCTGATATATAACTGAACGTCGATTCAAGTGATTACGATGTTAGGTCAACAGAAGATACTTCTTGTGGTGCAGGGACGGGAGATGGACCCCCACCTCAAAAAAGGAGGCGTGGCGCTGCCACTGCTAGATCCAAACATAATGAAGCAAAGTGGACATGGAAAGTTCCAGAGACTGTAGAGGATGTGTTTGCACAGAATTGGGCACCTCAATATGTTCTTGAACAGGGTAGTCAGGTAAACACAACAAACTTTTCAGTTAGAGATTATTTTAGACTCTACTTCCCAGACGCTGCAATCGCCCTAATTGTCCAAGAGACAAATCGCTATGCAGAACAACATGCCAACAGGAATAGCTATTCGGATAAATCCCGTAAACAGAATTGGCAGCCCACATCTTTTGAGGAGGTTGAAGCTTTTCTTGGTCTTCAAATTGCAATGGGATTGTGCAAAAAGCCTTCACTAAGTGATTATTGGGAAACGGCTCATTGGCTTACTAAACGCCGTTCACAAGAGTCATGAGTAGGAACCGCTACCAAATTCTTTGTTCATTTCTACATTTTTGTGACAATGTTCAAAGAAAAGATAGGGGACAGCCTGGATACAATCCTTTATTCAAGATTCAAGGCTTACTGGACATCATTTTGTCAACATTTGGGCAATTCTACACTCCTGGCCAGCATCTTGCAATTGATGAATCAATGGTAAGATTCAAGGGACGTATACACATGAAGCAATATCTTCCTGCCAAACCCACAAAATGGGGGTTCAAGGTGTTTGTTCTGGCCGATTCTTTAACCCACTACTGCCTCAAGCTGAAAATTTATACAGGCAAAGAGGAAAATCGAGATCCAGGTGAATCAATTAGCACAAGAGTCGTACATGAGCTTCTTGGAGACTACAAGGGGAAAGGTCATATTGTGTTCACAGACTCTTTTTATACATCACCAGAACTGTTTATGCAACTCGGAGGTGCAAACACTGGAGCTTGTGGGACTGTTTCTGAGAACAGGAAACAATTTCCAGACCAACTAAAAAAAAAGCATCTCAAGCTGAAGAAAGGTGAACCTCCTCGATTTGCGGTAAGAACTGATGAGTCCATGTTGACTGTCACATGGATGGATAACAAGCGTGTAAGCCTTATCTCCCCTGTTGATGGAAATGATGTCATACAAAAAAGGTTGCGCACTAAAGGTCATCCTAATGGAAGAATTGTACACAAGCCAGCATTGATTGAGAACTACAATCTTCACATGGGGGGCGTCGACCACTTTGACCAAATTTCCGGCACTTACCCCTACCTCCACAAATCTTCGAAGTGGTATCTCCCGCTGTTTCATTTTCTGATAGAAACATGTACAGTAAATGCCTATATTCTCTATAAAGATACTACCACAGGCAGCAAAATGTCATCTAAGAAGTTTCGCCAAATTTTGAGTACAGCCCTTGTTGAGGCAGCAACTGTTGCTCGCAGCGCCTCTGCTTCTAGTGCCAGTGCACCTTTGGATCGTCTTATCTGCCAGACACTTCAACAAATATGACAATCCCAAACACAAACCAAGATGTGTTGTTTGCAATGCTGCTGGGAAGCGATCCCAAACTTCATATTTTTGTTAAGGCTGTAATGTTGCTTTGTGTGTTGTCCCATGCTTCGAATTGTATCATACTGTGGACAAGTATGGGGAGCGACGCCAAGAGCAGTAGCATTTGGATTATGAACCATGGACTATATGTACATACAGACAGGTTAGTTGCAATGTGTAGATGTGAAAACATGACATAAATGTGAAAAAAATATAGACTATATGATATAATATTTTTTTATTTAACAAAATTTTTGACCTGAAAAAACAGCATTTTGCAAGAATCAAATAACACTAGAAGAAACATGTTAGGAATGATTTAAACATCAAATAATGTTTCATAACATGTCATCAGTGTTTTTCAGCAGTGAAATCAATTATCTTATTTTTTGTAAAATTCCTTTGAATTGTTGTATAAGATAAAATGTGTAAATCCAAGATGGCCACCAAGGTCATGTGACCCGAGGTTACACGATGATGTCAAAATTGTTAAGCTTAACCATGTCCGAACCCAATCTGAAAGTCTCAAGGTCCCAAGTTTATTGGTTACGTTTTTATGATTTTCTAAAATGATCACCCTTAAAACTGATCATGTCCAAAAACAGCCGTGGCACTGGGCCAGACTTGGCTGAAAAAATAGTGGCAGCGAAAGGGTTAAATGGGCACCGGTTCAGTCCAGGAAGTAAAAGCAGCGAGGGAGAGGAGATGGCTACCGCTCTCATATAGCCGAGCCTAGCCTTTGAAATATGAGATCGCTAACACCTCACACCCCTACAGCTATGGGTTACTTTACTTTACTCCATACAAGTCAAATTAACCTTTACTACTCGCGGGGCGAGTTATTACGACAAAACAAAATGGTTGCTGCGCCACTAACGACAAGAAAATACGATGAATGATAGAAAATTATTCTAGAGCATTGTTTATTGTGCATTTACACCGGTTGAAACACCTGGGAAATTTAATCTAAAAACAGGCAATGTCGTCATTGGATGTATTTTCTTTTTTTGGACGACTGGAGGATTTTCCCATTATTATGGGTGATGAAGGTAAGTTGTTGCGACATATTTTTCTAAGAAAGATCTGTTTAATTTGTATAATTATCAATATTAAATACGTTTGTAAGGGAAAATAATAGATATAACGATCTTGTTAGAAACACTATCAGTGTTCTGTGACGATTTTCAAATTCCGAAGGACCTGATTCCACGCGAAATTAGTTAATCTAAAGGGTGTTGCCGGTTTCATTTTCACATTCATCTTCTTGTATCTCAGAAACTAACAAACACACACCAAAAACAATAACACCAACACGTTCTTTATTCATTTATGCCTCTACACACAACAAAATCATATTTATTGACCAACAAACAGAAAAGTTACAGGCTCTCAAAGTCAACAACCACAGTAAAATGTGACGGCTGAAAACAGTGCAACGTCGTAAAGATTAATTTCAGAAACAACAAACAGAAAAGATATTTTGTTAAGTCCGCAAACCTCTATTACAGGAAAGACAGAATCACAGTACAAGAGAGAGAAAGGGAGGAAGCAAAGGCCAAAGAGTTGGAGGCAGAGGCTAAGAGGCTGGCGGAAGAGAGGAAGAGGCAGACAATTAAGGTGACTCTTTCTTGCAATAAATCATCATCGCTTTCTGTTATTTTTGTTTCCAGTGGAGCATAGAGTCCAACTGTTGCACATGAGAGATTACGGTCATGTTATGGGATCAAGATGCCGAGCAGTGCATAAGCTGTAGTGATTAGTGAAACAAAGCGGACTGCTAGCTACCCTTCTCCACCTCAACGCGGATATCCTGAATAACAGGCTGCAACATGGCAGACTGGCTAAAGAGAAAGGATCAAAGAGGGAAGGCTAACCCGGCACCCAAAAATGCCATGCTGAGGTTGGATGTGTCGGACCGAAAGGTGCAAATATCGCAGTTAAGCTGTAAACTATGACACAGCTCATTCCGTTCTTTGGACTGCGTCCTACTACTTGTAAATACCTTTTCAGGGCTTGGTAACGGGAGATTGAGAACAAACGAAGAAGATGAAGGTCATGTTATGAGCCTGTCTTGTTTCCATTGGAGCATGGGGCTCCAACTGTTACTCGTGAGAGATTGAAGTCAAGATAAAAACCTGTCCGTGCTTCTACAAGTTTTTAAAAAGTAAAGTTTTATGTATCCTAACTCAGTACCCTAAAGTTGAGGTGTTTGGTTTGGTTGAGCCTGCCAGAAGCACAAATATACCACCAGCATTGACTTTGATAAGGCACGTGCGCTGTACCATTTCAAGAATAATTTTTTGTTCATTTGACCTCTTATTTGGGATCAAGATACTGAGCAGCGCATGAGCTGCAGTGGTCAGCGACCCATAGGTGACTATTAGCGTCAGGGCCAGCGAACCATAGCTGCCAAGACCCTTCTACACCTCCACGCTGTGATCCTGGATAACAGGCTGCATCAGGACAGACTGGCTAAGGAGAAGGCATCGAAGAGGGAATGCTAACCCGGTACTAAAAAAATGCTTGCTGAAGTCGGATGTGTTGGACCGAAAGGTGCAAATATCGCAGCCAAGCTGTAAACTACGACAACGCATTCCGTTCTCTGGACTACATTCTGCTACTTAAGCTCTTTCAGGGTTTGGTGGCTGGAGATTGAGAACGAACGAAGAAGATAATGATGACCTCATATTTTCATCTCGGCTGATTTTACAGCTGGTCTTGTCGTGTATTTGACCTGTTTTAAGTGTATTTGACCTGTTTTAATCAAGTTTTATCTAACACAGTGCTCTCGCAATCACATGTTAGTGTCATCACCAATTGTCATTGATTGTGTTAGTGTCATCACCAATTGTCATTGATTGTGTTAGTGTCATCACCAATTGTCATTGATTGTGTTAGTGTCATCACCAATAGTCATTGATTGTGTTAGTGTCATCACCAATTGTCATTGATTGTGTTAGTGTCATCACCAATTGTCATTGATTGTGTTAGTGTCATCACCAATAGTCATTGATTGTGTTAGTGTCATCACCAATTGTCATTGATTGTGTTAGTGTCATCACCAATTGTCATTGGTTGTGTTAGTGTCATCACCAATAGTCATTGATTGTGTTAGTGTCATCACCAATAGTCATTGATTGTGTTACAGTGTCATCACCAATAGTCATTGATTGTGTTACAGTGTCATCACCAATAGTCATTGGTTGTGTTAGTGTCATCACCAATAGTCATTGGTTGTGTTAGTGTCATTACCAATAGTCATTGATTGTGTTACAGTGTCATCACCAATAGTCATTGATTGTGTTAGTGTCATCACCAATTGTCTTTAATCGTGCTACAGTATCATGATTCACCTTTAATCACCCTTAATGGAGTATAATGCCTCAACAAACACAGACCAGGCTTTTCTGTCTTACACCAACACCACCATGGCTCTCCTGCTAGTGCCCTATTACCATTCTCCAGGTGTGCCTGGACTGCCCCGACTACTTTTGGGGTTCAAACAAGATACTTCATGTGTGTCCTAGCAATCTCCACATTATGTCCTGAGCCACCTTAATGTGTGTCCTAGCAATCTCCACATTATGTCCTGAGCCACCTTAATGTGTGTCCTAGCAATCTCCACATTATGTCCTGAGCCACCTTAATGTGTGTCCTAGCAATCTCCACATTATGTCCTGAGCCACCTTAATGTGTGTCCTAGCAACCCCCTCCCCATTATATCCTAGCAATCACCACATTAATGACCCTGTCATACCAGTAAAGAATAAAGACCCCGATTCCTTCTTCGTACGCCGTCAGGCAGCGACTTGGAATTTGTTCAAAGAAAGCAGCAGTCATCCTGAGGCTGTCGACACTGCCATAGAGCTTGTCTGGTGATGGCCACATGTACTTTCTCTGGTCCTCGTATGGCGGGCAATTTTGTAGCAGATGTTCAGCGGTCATTTTTCCTGTACCACAAGTGCATTCATCAGTAACACCTATCTTCAGTTTATTGAATAGATGGTACCTCAGTCTGTTGTGGCCTGTGCGGAGTCTGAAGACCACCACCTGCTCTCTTCTGTTCAACTGGTAATAAGCATCACTTCTCGTGTAGCCAGTATGTTCTGTTTCCCTAATAAAGCTTTTAGACTTTTCGTAGGTTACACTAGAACCTGTTTGTGGTAACCTTCCATCTTCTTTCGCCAGTCTGTCATGCCTACTCATTACCTTGAATGTTATAGTGGGATGGGACCCACTGGATTACAACTCTTCTGGGTTTGAACTGCTGGCATAGTTGACAGAGTACTGATCTTAAGTCTATTTTTCTGGCTCTTCAGCACTAATCACGAGATTCCGATTTCACGCCAGTGTGGCATATTGGGAATATGATGTTAGGCCCATACTTTTCTTGACTGACGGCACACTAGGGGTGATGGGTCAGCATCCCGCTACCCACCTTCTTTACTTTCCCATATTATTCTGGGTTGACCTCAGGAGTGGTTTTGAAATCAGAATAATTCTGCACCAACTGGGTACCGAACCCTGATTGCTCAGCTGGGAAGTTAGTCAACTAACCACCGTCATACCAGTGCAGTCCATGTATTCTCCGTAAGCACTTGTAAATAAGTGCTACAGTCAACCAAGCTTTAAATGGGTACCTAACTAACAGGAAAGACGGGTAGGAAGGGAGCTTGCACGTCTCTAACACTTCATCCCTAACTGCAGTCCCTGATATGGGACATCCTCTTATCAAGTTTTTCTCCACACAATAATTTCTATCCTCAGATGGCTAACCAAGACGTGAAGCGGGAGCTGGAAGAAGAGAAAGACATGCAGCAGGAGTTTGACGGCCTTGACTCGGACGATGATAATGATGAGGAGGAGTACGAGCTGTGGAAGGTCAGAGAGCTGAAACGAATCAAGCGCGACCGGGAGGAACGAGAATTGTAAGATATAGCATTCATTTTTTGTTGTCGCATTTAGGCTCGTTTTCTAAGGGAGCGCATTTGACTGTATTTTCAGTGTTGCGGATCATTGCGGCCGACTTCAGAACAAATTTTAACAAATTACCAGGCGTGTTCAAATGAAACAGGACCAAACTGCAGCAAGTGAATATGCACATGATGACGTCACTTCTGGTGTAAACAGCACATACCAGTTGTCAAGTTTGCAAAATTTCATTATCCTTCGACTCAAGTTTCCTCAGCAGATGGTTGAAAACATGGCGGTTGTGATATGGAATCCGTCCAGAGTTGATCAGCGAGCTGTGATTTGGTTTCTAACAACTGAAGGATGTCGACCAGTTGACATTCACCGCAGAATGCAATCAGTGTATGGTGACAAAAGTGTGTTGAAGACAACAGTGAAGAACTGGACAACGATGTTTAAAGAAGAAAGTGAGTTAACTCAACAACATGTGCCTGACCTGATGTCTAGAGATCTTTCGTTAACTCAACAACATGTGCATGACCTGGTGTCTAGAGATCTTTCATTAACTCAACAACATGTGCCTGACCTGATGTCTAGAGATCTTTCGTTAACTCAACAACATGTGCCTGACCTGATGTCTAGAGATCTTTCGTTAACTCAACAACATGTGCCTGACCTGATGTCTAGAGATCTTTCGTTAACTCAACAACATGTGCCTGACCTGGTGTCTAGAGATCTTTCGTTAACTCAACAACATGTGCCTGACCTGGTGTCTAGAGATCTTTCGTTAACTCAACAACATGTGCCTGACCTGGTGTCTAGAGATCTTTCGTTAACTCAACAACATAGCCTGACCTGGTGTCTAGAGATCTTTCGTTAACTCAACAACATGTGCCTGACCTGGTGTCTAGAGATCTTTCGTTAACTCAACAACATGTGCCTGACCTGATGTCTAGAGATCTTTCATTAACTCAACAACATGTGCCTGACCTGGTGTCTAGAGATCTTTCGTTAACTCAACAACATGTGCCTGACCTGATGTCTAGAGATCTTTCGTTAACTCAACAACATGCGCCTGACCTGGTCTCGGAAGATCTTTCGTTAACTCACGTCCATCTTTAAACATCGTTGTCCAGTTCTTCACTGTTGTTTTCGACACACTTTTGTCACCATACACTCCCTGCATTCTGCGGTGAATGTCAACTGGTAGACATCCTTCAGCTGTTAGAAACCGAATCACCGCTCGCTGATCTACTCTGGATGGATTCCGTGCCACATTCACCATATCATCAACGGTCTGCTGAGGAAACTATGAGTTGGGGGTAATGAAATTTTGTAAACCTGGTGGTTGGTATGTGCTGTTTAAATCAGAAGTGACGTCATCATGCGCATCATACGTATGTTCAGTTGGGTGCGCTTTTGATTTGAACACGCCTCGTAATTTACTTCCGATAGGGACACCAACTTGCTTCTTCTTGTGTTTAAAACCAGTAGACGAGTTCCTGCGATGAACTTGACCGTTATCTAGGGCTCTCTAGAGTTTTGTGTTTGTGTTGAGTCATTTTGAAGTGTGCATGGTCGAATGGGATCAATAACTGCCTGCTGGCAAGGAGGGCAGCAGATTGAATCACAGGTAAAGCATTTGTTGTTTTTCTGTTGGGGGTGAAATAAACAAACATAGCCAGCACATGATGTGGCGAAGGGGACGAGCTTCTCCTTTACAGGATCAGGGGACGTTCCTTCCATCAGGGGACATGTTCCTTCCATCAGGGGACAAGTTCCTTCCATCAGGGGATGTTCCTTCCATCAGGGGACATGTTCCTTCCATCAGGGGATGTTCCTTCCATCAGGGGACATGTTCCTTCCATCAGGGGGCAAGTTCCTTCCATCAGGGGATGTTCCTTCCATCAGGGGACAAATTCCTTCCATCAGGGGACATGTTCCTTCCATCAGGGGACGTTCCTTCCATCAGGGGACGTTCCTTCCATCAGGGGACATGTTCCTTCCATCAGGGGACAAATTCCTTCCATCAGGGGACATGTTCCTTCCATCAGGGGACGTTCCTTCCATCAGGGGACGTTCCTTCCATCAGGGGGCAAGTTCCTTCCATCAGGGGGCAAGTTCCTTCCATCAGGGGGCAAGTTCCTTCCATCAGGGGGCAAGTTCCTTCCATCAGGGGACATGTTCCTTCCATCAGGGGATGTTCCTTCCATCAGGGGACAAGCTCCTTCCATCAGGGGACAAGTTCCTTCCATCAGGGGGCAAGTTCCTTCCATCAGTGGGCAAGCTCCTTCCATCAGGGGACAAGTTCCTTCCATCAGGGGACAAGTTCCTTCCATCAGGGGACAAGTTACTTCCATCAGGGAACAATTTCCTTCCTCAGGGGGCAGGTTTCCCCTTCACAGGATTAGGGGACTGGTTCTTCCACTAGAGAACATGTTTTTCTATCAGGAAACAGGTCACTTTATCAAGGGATAGATTTCTCTATTAGCGGACAGGTTCCTCGCTCATGGAACAAATTCTTAGCTCAGGGAACAGGTTTTTTATTCAGAGAACAATAATGATATAGTGTCAAATACCGATGGTAATATATTCTCATGCCTCGATTTCAGAATTGAAAAAGAGAAACTGGAGGCAGAGAAGTTCAGAAACATGACGGAGGAGGAGAGACGGCAGGAATTAAGGCAGAACCCAAAACAAGTCACCAACAAAGCTCCCAAAGGAAAATACAAGTTCCTGCAGAAATATTACCACAGGGGTGCCTTCTTCCTGGTAAGTATTCCTCCTGGAATTCTCTGGGAGTAGCATGAGGGTCGGGTGAAACATGGGCTGTGTCACAGCAGTCTAGCCAACAAGGTGGGATCGACATGTAATCCAGTTGATTGGCATACTATCAGTCTCGAGAGACAATGGACTTCATACTAGAGAGGCGACAGTCAGTTGTTGTCTTTGATTTCGTCGCACACGTTTGGAGCCTGCATCTTGTCTTCTTCCTTGCCTGGAGACCAACACATAAAGCCTGCCTCCAGCCGTGTCTGTCCTTGACACATCCTGTCTTCCCCTTGCCTGCAGACCAACACATAAAGCCTGCCTCCAGCCGTGTCTGTCCTTGACACATCCTGTCTTCCCCTTGCCTGCAGACCAACACATAAAGCCTGCCTCCAGCCGTGTCTGTCCTTGACACATCCTGTCTTCCCCTTGCCTGCAGACCAACACATAAAGCCTGCCTCAAGCTGGGTCTGTCCTTGACGCATCTTGTCTTCCCCTTGCCTGCAGACCATCACATAAAGCCTGCCTCAAGCTGGGTCTGTCATTGGCAAGTTCCTCCCAGTTGCAGGTGTTCATATCCAACGCCTTCAGGTAACGCTGAAAAACATTGTTGTAGCCGAGGAAGTGTCAACCTTTGTCACGCTTGCCCGTGGTCATCTCTCCGTAAATGATATCTTTTGGTATTCGTTCATTCTGCACACGTGACCAAGCAGCGCTGGTGGAGGATCGTAACTAAGCTGACAATCTTTGCACGGTCCAACACTTCGTTGTTAGTCACTTTGTCACTCCATGAAATTCCAAGAATGCGTCTCGGGCAGCGCGTATAAAAAGCATTTAGCCGTTTTTAATGCGAGGCATACAGAGTCCATGTTACGCTACCACAGAGCAGGGCACTAATAACACAGGATCTGTAAACAGCAACCTTTGTGGGTAGTAATAACACAGGATCTGTAAACAGCAACCTTTGTGGGTAGTAATAACACAGGATCTGTAAACAGCAACCTTTGTGGGCAGTAATAACACAGGATCTGTAAACAGCAACCTTTGTGGGCAGTAATAACACAGGATCTGTAAACAGCAACCTTTGTGGGTAGTAATAACACAGGATCTGTAAACAGCAACCTTTGGGGGCAGTAATAACACAGGATCTGTAAACAGCAACCTTTGTGGGTAGTAATAACACAGGATCTGTAAACAGCAACCTTTGTGGGCAGTAATAACACAGGATCTGTAAACAGCAACCTTTGTGGGCAGTAATAACACAGGACCTGTAAACAGCAACCTTTGTGGGTAGTAATAACACAGGACCTGTAAACAGCAACCTTTGTGGGCAGTAATAACACAGGACCTGTAAACAGCAACCATTGTGGGTAGTAATAACACAGGACCTGTAAACAGCAACCTTTGTGGGCAGTAATAACACAGGACCTGTAAACAGCAACCATTGTGGGTAGTAATAACACAGGACCTGTAAACAGCAACCTTTGTGGAGATGGTCAGCCTGTTGTTATTCCACACTCTCTGTTATAGTCTGGCAAGTGCTGACGAGGTCATTCCTGGAGGACCTGCACCGTGAGACATCACTTTCATCTTTTGTACGCTGATGGTGAGTTCAAATAGATCACAGAATTTTGCCAACCTATTAACAAGGATCTGGAATACAGCAATACATTGTGTGAACTGCGGTAGAACAAATTGACAAACATCAGATATGGTTTCCATGGGAATTGGATCACAAGATAGTCACAATCGCATCTGGCATGGAATTAAGTGTCTGTGACTTTGTTGTGTGCACAATCTTCCTGATATTTCCCTACAGGTTGAAATCCATCTGTGTTAAATCGGGGGGATCTTGTGAAAGTCTGCAACATCGCCTCTGCACTTCTTTCATCCATTTTCATTCACTTCCTGCTGCACCGTCCCTTCTTCACATCACACACAGTTCTCTCCCTCTCAAACTTGTTGCATAATCTTATAATTGTTACACATGACGGTGGCGAAGTATTGAATTCTGCCCTCCATCGTCTTTGCACCTCAATAACATTCTCACTTTCCAAAAACACTTTAATCCACTTGCGTTGCTAGAAAGCTTACCTCTGACATTTGTTTTCTAGTACACTTATGCCCTTTGCCCGGAAAATTAAAAATAGCAGAATGACTACATGCGCTCGCACACACTCAACAAAGTCATTACAGCGCCAAATGCAAACAGTCCAAACAGGTTATCTTTAATAATATAATAATGTTTACTAAGGCGTCTGAGGCCCGTTGCGTCGCTCAGCCACATCCATAACCCACAGCTGTGGCGCGGTTGCAGACCTCGTTCAGTGTGGAGGAGGAGGTTGCTACTTGTTGGAGCCTTTACTGTTTGAGGACGGCCTCTTCTGCTCTTCCAGCTGGACTATTCGCGCTGTGGAACGACTTGTGTAGTATCATGTGGGCAGGGGTTTCATGGTCCAGCCGGTTGGGGGAAGACTTTTGGTGCTGAGGAATGACTTGTGTAGTATCATGTGGGCAGGGGTTTCATGGTCCAGCCGGTTGGGCGAAGACTTTTGGTGCAGAGGAACGACTTGTGTAGTATCATGTGGGCAGGGGTTTCATGGTCCAGCCGGTTGGGGGAAGACTTTTGGTGCTGAGGAACGACTTGTGTAGTATCATGTGGGCAGGGGTTTTCTGGTCCAGCCGGTTGGGCGAAGACTTTTGGTGCAGAGGAACAACTTGTGTAGTATCATGTGGGCAGGAGTTTTCTGGTCCAGCCGGTTGGGGGAAGACTTTTGGTGCTGAGGAACGACTTGTGTAGTATCATGTGGGCAGGGGTTTCATGGTCCAGCCGGTTGGGGGAAGACTTTTAGTGCTGAGGAACGACTTGTGTTGTATCATGTGGGCAGGGGTTTCATGGTCCAGCCGGTTAGGGGAAGACTTTTGGTGCTGAGGAACGACTTGTGTAGTATCATGTGGGCATGAGTTTTCTGGTCCAGCCGGTTGGGGGAAGACTTTTGGTGCTGAGGAACGACTTGTGTAGTATCATGTGGGCAGGAGTTTTCTGGTCCAGCCGGTTGGGGGAAGACTTTTGGTGCTGAGGAACGACTCGTGTAGTATCATGTCGGCAGGGGTTTCATGGTCCAGCCAGTTGGGGGAAGACTTTTGGTGCTGAGGAACGACTTGTGTAGTATCATGTGGGCAGGAGTTTTCTGGTCCAGCCTGTTGGGGGAAGACTTTTGGTGCTGAGGAACGACTTGTGTAGTATCATGTGGGCAGGAGTTTTCTGGTCCAGTCGGTTGGGGGGAAGACTTGTGGTGTTGAGGAACGACTTGTGTAGTATCATGTGGGCAGGGGTTTCATGGTCTAGCCGGTTGGGGGAAGACTTTTGGTGCTGAGGAACGACTTGTGTAGTATCATATGGGCAGGAGTTTTCTGGTCCAGCCGGTTGGGGGAAGACTTTTGGTGCTGAGGAACGACTTGTGTAGTATCATGTGGGCAGGAGTTTTCTGGTCCAGCCGGTTGGGGGAAGACTTTTGGTGCTGAGGAACGACTTGTGTAGTATCATGTGGGCGGGGGTTTTCTGGTCAAGTCATACAAAATGACCGAACAAAGAAACTTGGCGCCGGTCAAGTGTTTCTGAAATTGGATGGAGGTCTGTGTTAGCAGAGACCTCCATGTTGCGGTTGTCGTCATGCCTCGGATGCCCAGGATACGCCGCTGGCATATCTTTAATAGGTTTTCTAATATAACATTCAAATAGTGTAATAATTATTTTGGAACATTCTGTATTATCCATCAATTTTCGTATCTGTCACGCCTCCCCGCTCCCTCACGTAGAATTGATATGCTGCTCTACTGCAAAGTGTTTCAGGGATTTTATGTTTTTTTTTAAATAAACAAAGCCAATTTTTGCTGGCTTGCATTCATTATGAATACTGAATTCATTTCACAAGAAATTCATTGTCAATGAAAGTAACAATCTTGACTTTTATTTCCAGAATGTTGACGATACTGTTTTTAAACAAGATTTCTCTCAGCCAACCCTGGAGGACCACTTCGATAAGACAATTCTACCTAAAGTCATGCAGGTAAGTCATTTCTCACCTAAAGTCAGGCAGGTAAAGTCATTTCTCTGTCCTATGCCATTTCACATCTTGTCAATTCCTTACATGAGACAAGAAATCATTTCTCTGTCCTCTGCCATTTCACATCTTGTCAATTCCTTACATGAGACAAGAAATCATTTCTCTGTCCTCTGCCATTTCACATCTTGTCAATTCCTTACATGAGACAAGAAATCATTTCTCTGTCCTAGGCCATTTCACATCTTGTCAATTCCTTACATGAGACAAGAAATCATTTCTCTGTCCCTATGCCATTTCACATCTTGTCAATTCCTTACATGAGACAAGAAATCATTTCTCTGTCCTAGGCCATTTCACATCTTGTCAATTCCTTACATGAGACAAGAAATCATTTCTCTGTCCTAGGCCATTTCATATCTTGTCAATTCCTTACATGAGACAAGAAATCATTTCTCTGTCCTAGGCCATTTCATATCTTGTCAATTCCTTACCCGAGACAAGAAAGCATAAGCCCTGCAACAAATCACAATCTCTTAACCGTGATCCACCAGACTTGAAGCAGAGCAATCTCAACTAATGTTTGACCATGTCTTAAGAGTTAGTCTCGTTCCCAACATGGTCACAATGAGGGTTCCCAGTTAGCTATTCCAGCGAAAATGTATATTTTTGGCATGGTCATTCGAGCCAGACAGATCACCGGTGAGGGAACGGACCAAGAATAAAATCCTGGTCTTCAAGGTTCAGACTTTATCACAGGGCCAACCCCTCTGTCTCATCATCTTGTCCTTTGCAGATCCGTCGCTCTCAAGACAGCTGATCTATAAGACACTCAATCCCTGACCAGCTCTTCTCTGCCACTGTCATCCCACCACAGAGTCTCTGTAATGTCCCTTGTTCATCTTCTTCTTGGTCTGCCTCTTTAGCTAGGTACCATACCCTCGAATATCTTTCTAGGCCAATGTGGCGTTTGATGTGGCCAAATTATGTTAAATTTCCTAGACGTGATATTGTTCACTAGCCAGTTGACTCAAATAGACTGACGTGATTATCTCCAATGTTCCTGTTTGTTACGCCAGTAAATTGTGGAATATATTTATTGAAGACCATCCCATATCAAATATACTTTGATACATTACGTCGGATACACCTCCCCTTCCCGGACCATAATCCGATTCTTCGAAGGACAGGAAAGGTTTTACTAGCTTCCTCACAAGTGTAATTAAAATAATTTACCTGCCTCCGAATCCTTTAGAATATTTTCAATGGCTTGTTCTGTCGTTTGCCTTTTAGAATGGCCATTTCCCGAATTTTTAGAAACTACTTTCCATCACGAAAATCACAAATTCATCAACACAATTTCCTATTTCGTAGATGTCGCCATATTTGTGATCTCCGGAGATGTGCGTAAAGTGTAGATGTCACAATAGCATGGCCAAAATCTAAATAGTGTAGGTGGGATGTCACTAAGTATCTAAGAAATGGAGGGAGTTTATTGCTGCCCCCTAGACCAAGGATAATGCTGTACTAGGCGTCAATATTAATGCATTGTACTCTTAATTCTTATGTATCCAGTATATTGTTTGTCATATTTCCCAATCATTCCATTTCATTCATTCTCGTTGTACACCTCACTACACTACTATCTTCACAATTTTTTATAAAATGTATGATGGGATTTATTTTTTTTAAACGGGGTGGGATATATATATTTAAATCGGGAAATAAATAAAGAGATCCGAATCAAGTATGAAGGAAAATAAATATACTCATTCCCAAAATGGTCCCAGGAAAACAATTGTGCATATTTGTGCAAATACCTACGGTTTGATAACGAGGATTATCAAAATCGAGGAACAACGGGAGGAGCATCACGGAAATACAAGGCTAGGTACAAACAGATACACACACGCATCCAAGCACTGGTTTATGCGTCTTAGTATCGTCCAAATTGACTACGGTCTGGGGCGGAATAGGCGCGCCTCCGCCAGTAGAAACTAGTGAGGCAAACACATAACGAAAGGATAATTAAAAGCGAGGAACAACGGGAGGAACATCACGGAAACACCAGGTTAGATACAAACAGATACACACATGCATCCAAGCACTGGTTTATGCGTCTTAGTATCGTCCAAATTGACTACGGTCTTGGGTGGAATAGGCGCGCCTCCGCCAGTAGTAACTAGTGAGGCAAACACATAAAAAATTTTTTTTTAAATAATGCATTTTTCTAAATCAGAATGAAACTGATCCATTTTTGCATGAATTTCACATATCCACTATTTTGCAGGTCAAAAATTTTGGTCGCTCAGGTCGGACGAAGTACACACACTTGCTGGACCAAGACACTACACAGCACGAGGCAGCCTGGATGCAGGATACTGCTCAGAATATCAAGTTCCATGCATCTCGTGGGGGTGGGATGAAGCAGAATTTTGAACGGCCGTCAAATAAAGTTAAAAAATAGGTCACAAGTTGATGGTTGTTTAATCTGGGAGTGCGGGTTCGGACTAATGAAACTGTAAGATGTTTTAGCAGCTGTTTACATTATGCAGTTGGGTGCACAGCTTATCAGAGTTTTTGACTAGACTTTTCCAAATCTCCAGGATAAAGAATTTTCAGCATTCTCTTCCTTGTATTAGAGAAATATGAGGGGCTATCTCAGGTTCTGTGTATCCATAAAGGGTTTTGGATAAGGCCGGTTATCTTAACTTGTGTCAGGCAGTGGAATATGATGTCCTTAGCATTTATTCTCGTTGCCGATGTCCGTTAAAGCTGAGGAGCAAATACATCTTTTCTCGTTGTCGAGAACACTTGCCTTGTTTTTGATTCCATCTCGTCTCGGCCGCATCGAACCGCTTTGGGCCAAAATTTTCTTCCATCAGTGTGAAACATGTAACCATTTTTCATTGTACGTTATGCTCAATCTGTTATTCTGTGGACATGTTGAATGTTACGAATACTTTGCACATGCCAGACCAGATGAAGTGTAAGTTTTTAGACATATTTTTTTGTTATAAGGATAGAAAAATATAGGTTATTAACTTCTAATCTTATCTATATGCGAGTGCTGACACAAAAACAGCTGTTTGAATGTGGATGTCGAACACATTTGTGCCTAGTTGGCTGTCTCAATCATACATTTTAAACCTGATTTAACAGCCGTAGTATGAACGTTTCTGGTCTGTAAATGAAACTGAGATATTTGTCCATTCATAGTTTAGGTCCAATTTTTATATTTTGTGTATTGAATTGACATGTTTGTTGAAGATCTATGCTACACAGGTGGCAGTAATGTACCCAAAATGTTGATTCTCTTGCTTATATATATTATTGTGTGGGTAGTTTCTTTTTCTTCCCAGAAAATGTGGTATTCACTCCTTTATCCCTGTATCTTCTGTAGTGTACCCATGCCCGAAAGGAGAGTAAGTAAGTTGCCAAGATGGCGACATCATCAGATTGTTCTCGTCCTGAAGATGTAACTTGTGCTGAATTTGAATTATAGTGAGAAAGAATCTGCGCAGGACATCAACCTCACTCTCTCGTCCGAGTTACCGGGAACCAGTGGCAAGATAATCAAGACAACTGGAAGTAGCTCAAGATGCAGACATTCAGGTCGTACCTGGCGAAAACGCATGTGTCAGACCGAAAGGTGCAAATAACGCAGTCAAGCTGTAAACTAGCGACACAACGTATTTCGTTCTCCAGACTACATCCTGCTACTTGCAAAGCCCTGTTCAGGACTTGGTAGCGGGAGATTGAGAACGAACGCAGAAGAAGTAGAGGTCATACAATCCGTGAGACCAGAAGTCACTTGAAACTTGTAGGAGTCGATTGTTCAGTTTCCTTAACGATTTGAGAGGCGAATGTCGTACCTCTCGACAGCCCCCACACGTAGACTAGAAGACGCTGCTGCTGACCAGTGCCCACATCTGTAGGTCTAGGTGATGGACCATTAACCCATGGCTGAGGGGAGACTCCAGTCGTGGCATGCAATGAAAGGACAGTAGAGACAGCACAGTCATAAGAGGCAGCTGAGGAGGTTTTTGGGTATAGATGTAACTACCCCTTACTGTAGTTGTGGTAATCCGCTTTGACAACGACGGCCCATCGTGCCAATGTCCATGGTGAATAGGTTGGACTAAGTGAGGGTTGTTGAATGCCCACAATAAGTAGAATTACCTTTTTTTTGTGCGCCCTGAAAAGGAAGTTACGTGGCGGGTAGTCGCAGCTTACCTCACATTCGTCCTGAGTGTGATGATGAAGATGGACCAAGGTCCGTAAGGCGGTTGTGCTATGTTTGGCTTCATCTGCATGTCGCTCACGTCGATACCTCACCTCGTTAGCAGGATGGCCATAAAAACAGCTCGTTTTCAGGAAGGGCAACGGGGAAGCAGAGGTGAGGGTATTGGCCAGTATATTTTGCCTGGCCCTAACATGTCTGATCAGTATATTTTGCCTGGCCCTAACATGTCTGATCAGTATGTTTTGCCTCACCCGAACATGTCTGATCAGTATATTTTGCCTGGCCCTAACATGTCTGATCAGTATGTTTTGCCTGATCAGTATATTTTGCCTGGCCCTAACATGTCTGATCAGTATGTTTTGCCTGACCAAACATTAGTCTTCCTTCAAGACGCAGTGGGTGTAAAGTCATTCCTATTTGGTCCAGCCAGGATGTGCTGGGGCGGGACCATGTTTAAATGGGCGCTTACCACCCTTAACGTCTATGGCCCGCCAAGAAAATCAGGCCCCATGTTTGAATAGGGACAAGCAGTGGTGTTGTAAATGCTTCTAGGCCTGTGACTTTGACGTTTGGAACCCGAATGTACCAGTGGATGCTCAATGCGCTTCTGGTCACACTGCAGGATAGTCCAGCTCTCCGAGCCAAATATCAGAATGGGGATGACACAGATTTTGTAGATGTGCAAATTGGTTATCAGTGAGAGCCTCCGCTGGATTCAGACCCTGTGCAGGTCCAGCCCTAGTGTGACAACGTCCCAGGTGGCGGGGAATGCTTG
Source organism: Ariolimax columbianus (assembly GCA_036924085.1). Classification (NCBI taxonomy): domain Eukaryota; kingdom Metazoa; phylum Mollusca; class Gastropoda; order Stylommatophora; family Arionidae; genus Ariolimax; species Ariolimax columbianus. The sequence continues at coordinate 67,947,128 of JAVGWX010000017.1, forward strand.
GCGTGCCATCACTGCAGATGAGCCGAGAAAATAAAGGGAGCAAAGAGATACCTCACTCACATGCATATGCTACGTATCTGGCAGGATGTGACGATCCTGAGACAGTCACACTGGACTGCCTCTCTTCCGGGATAGTACAAACTAGTACATAGTCCATCATATCATTGCCAAACGCTATAGACACGAGTGGGGAAGACTCGATAGTCCTGCAAGACAACTTCCCTAAGAGAGACAACTCTGACCAAAAACAACTGCTGCCTTGCAGATAGGCTGGGGACAGCCAAAGGCTAAGGAGGGCATCCCTACAGAAACGCCTGTTGAAATCGGATGCACTGAGCCACAGGCTTAACAAAATAAAACAGTGCAACGTAAATATCGCTGTAAACAGCGTACGATGAAGAAGACCCTGTGCAGGACATTCAGAGGCTGCGAAGCTTTAAACGTGTGTCCCATGGCAACAATTGCAGTTGGGGATGAAGATAACTCTTAATGGACTACGCTGCTGCGGCCAGTTCCCTTCCTTGCTGTTTATACCTTCCCTACTTACCTTATACATCAGGTACCTATTTACAGCTGGGTCAACTGGAAGAGCAGTCGTACCAGGAACAAACCAAGCCGATATTTTTCTGTCCGCCTGTGATTTTGAACCCTGGCATGGTGTGGTGTAATCCCAGTCTTAGCAAGCCAGCTCACTGTCGACTAGGCTACGCGCTCCACAGACTATATGCATGTAGGTTAATCTCTCTAGGCAGCAAGGGCCAGTCACACTAACCATCCATGAACACGATAAGTGGCAGTCTCAGGCTGAATGCAATGAGGATGATGTCTTTCCGATTTCTTCTTCGGCTTTCATCCTGGAATGGATAGGCTGCACCTTTTAGTTCGACACGTCTGGTGTCAAATTACTTTTTTTGGCACCCAGCTTGCTTTCCCACTAGTGCAGCCTGTTTCCAGGGCCGTCACTTGGAGACAGAGTAGATCAGCTATGGTTCGCTGACCCCGATGCAATGCAAGCAGCCAGTTATAAGACTGCATCTTCTATCCCTCTTTGACCTAACCAGGTTATGTATGAATGGAGGTGGGGGCTATGATGGTGACAGTCATTTCCCATGGCCTTGCTTTAAGAGCTGGTGGGCGGGAACGATGGTTTGGCATGATGAATGCTATTTTTAGGCCTGTCCAATCAGTTGACTGTCGTTTGAGACCTGGTCTCACCAGTGTATCGCAATAATGTGGAAGACTTCAATGTTTACTCTGCATAATCCAGGCCTCAAACACGTACTGCACAATGAGAACAACACAGGTGGAAGCTATAAGAAACAAGAAAAGATCTCTACACTTTAATGACACACTTTCAGTGTAGCAGATGCCCTACCCTCACCTCACAATGAATATATGAAACTAGCAAAGTACAGAATCGATAAAGTTATAGACAATGAACATACAACAATGTTGGTCATTAGCAGGTTAACTTGTTACAAATCTTTATTTCAATATTTTCAAATCTTCTTGTTGAAATAATAAAACACGGCTTTTCTTTAAAAAAAAAAAAAAATAACACAAACCAATGGATGATGTTGAGTCAGTGGTAAGTGAACTGTTGCTGGAAAGTTGTCAGCAGCGGAGGGACAGGCATTAAGCAACAACAATTCCATTATAAGTGCATGGGAGAGAGCACAACGGGGAAATATTTCAGGCTACAAAATGGCTATTTAGCAATACTTCATGTAGGGATTGTGACGATCGAGCAGTGTGTGAAATAGTTTACAACATGGATGCTCCGCTGTCAACGGCAAACAAAATGATGATGTGTGGTCAGAGGGTGTGAAACCGTCCTGAACTCTTTAGAGTCGGAGGAAAGTGCATGAATGGGTAGAAAGATTTCAAAATGTCATTGTTGGACCACGGCATGTTGAGACCAGCAAGCATGTCAACTGACAGTGGACCAGCAGCCAAGTCCTACTGATAAAATAGCCGTAGATTTTCAACATGAGTCACGGTGCTGCACACAAAATTGTCCAAGATGACCTCCTCGGTTGTAGCAGATAGGTACAGAGGCAGCTGACAATGAGAGCGGTGCAAAATTGGCTAAAGGCCACACCAAAAGCTTTTTTCTTTTCTAGGCGTAGCTAGTGGACAAACTGTATTGTCAGTCATGACGACTGTAGAAAAATAAGACAAATTTCTGGTTGGCACTCTTATGAAAAGGTTAATAAAATTGCTGTTACTTAACGCCTGTCCCTCGTAATTAATTATGTCACAAACACACAATCGTATTTTATTGACTTTCATTATTAATGAAAATGCAAGTTTGAAGAGGTGTCATCGAGCATTTTGCTCTACAATTGACTGTTGCATGCTTTGTGTAAAAAAAAACAATGTATTTCCAACAAAACTAACGACCACTCCATACACAATAACATTTTTAATGTTGAATGTAAATATGTACGTTCATTAAAAATGATACCATTGTTAAGAATCACTTTCAATAATATTGACCAACTATTTCTCTGCTAATGTCTTTGTTTGAACCGCGGAAACGACATGCTGGATTATCACTACACCGAGCCCACATCTGTCGTGGGATTATGAGATTCAAATGGGTACAGCTAAATAGACTTCTGACGGCCACGATCTTGGAAACAGTCTGTTTATTTTCGTTTTGAATTGATACATGTTTTATAGCCGAGACATGACATGCCACTATTAAAATATGAGGGGAGGAAGACTAACAGCTGGTCAGGCAAAATATACTGTCCAGACATGTTAGTCAGGGGTCGGGCAAAACATACTAGCTAAGGCCCTCACCTTATCTTCCTAGTAGCCCTCCCTGGAAACGGGCAGTTTTCATGGCAGCCTGGCTAACGAGGTGAGGGATCGATGTGATCCCCATAGTAGTGAGTGACACGCAGATGAAGCCAAGCATAGTACAACTGTCTGGAGGATCCTGGTCACCTTCATCGGGATGTGAGAAAAGCTACCGCTACCTGTCACTTAACGTCCATTTCAGAGCGCACAAAAGAGTAACCTCATTGTGGGCATTCGCAATCAACACAAAAAAGTGAAAATGACAGCCATTTTGTTCAACTGTTCATCCATACACAGAATCTTTGAGTGAAAAATATGTTGTGTCAGAAATTGAAAGGAAAAAGCAGTCATGTGATCAGATGCCCGTTTGATTTTTCAAATGGTAGTTTAGAAACCCGAGCAAAACTGCATCAAAAGATATGGTTCAAAGTAGATGGGGATCAAAGAAGTACTTGCGACGAAATAATATGCCACAACCAGTACTTACGATGGAATAATATGCCATAACCAGTACTTGCGACGGAATAATATGCCATAACCTGTTTGTAATGTCCAGGTGTAGATCGAACTTGAAAGAATTGGGATATGCGAACGATGTCTGGTAATGCACATGTACTTTGGTGGATCTCATGTCAGCAAATGAAAGCTTCCATGGTCAGCTGATTTGTGAGGTTGCCAGCCAAGCGTAAGAAGACTTGACTATTCTAATTTTCATTCACAATTTAATATGCAATACTTCAGAGAAATGTATCATTCAATTTTACATAGCTGCATTCTCCTCACAAGAAACTGGGTGGTTCAATATCCCCTACCAGGCGATGATGACATCTAGTCCTCTCAGGAGTGGATGATAAACTCTGAGAACCTGTTCACATACTGTAAAAGAACCAGAACATTGTACATCCTACCAAGAGAAGTTTGAGTTAACACAGGTCCTCGATTATACATGCCAGGTCCTGCCCTGAACCAGCTCTGTCTACACTTCCTTATACGTTTGTCTTGAGCTTTCTTCTTATGTACTTCTCTTGACTTGGAGATTCCAGACTGAGACTATCTTATAATGTTATCGGCTTTGCTCTTAATCTTTACCTATTTTGCTACCCTGATATACGAACTCCTATGACCTCTAATCAAGTATACTTGTATGCCAAGTTGGAAAGCGCATTAGAAAACCAACCAAAAAAAATATCCTAACAGTGAACGAAGAAGAAAAACTGTTGGAGCAATTTCTTCCTGTCATTGTGTCCGCCTTTCCCATTAATTTCTCACATTTATTCTCTCTCTCTCTCTCTCTGTGACCTCCCACCATATATACTTGATTTATGCTTGCTAAGGTCATGTGATCCAAACATGCACAATCTCTCTTAGTCGATTTGTACTTCTACAGTGGCAGATGCCCCTATGCAGGTCCCAGCTCTGGTATGAGCTTGATGTAGCCGGCAGGAGGATGTCCTGCTTAGCGGACTAGGTTCGAGTAGCTTAATACTCTGCTATGTTGGGACAAGTGCTGCGGAGGGTGCTTAACAAATGTGCGAGTCCATCGTAATAGACTCAAACACTAGAGCAAAGTAGACCTGCAGCCTGTTAGGTGCCATCTATCCTGCTCTAAACAAACCACCTAACCATGGCCTATGTTATGCCATGTCACAGTCACCTCTTTCGACATGCTCTCTGTGTGGCAGTGGTGCTATTCTTGTCCTACACAAAGACCCCGGCGGACCACTCGGGACACAATTTCTCACTAATTTGATTTCATTTAGTCACATCTATTGGGCAAACTGCATCCATGAAACTTTAGATATTCTCACCAACAATTCCAGATATAGCAAGGTCGAAGAAAAATAGATTGGTCAGACATGTTGTGCGTGTACCTGATCAATAGATAGGCACGAGATGGAGAGAGAATATTCAGTAAAGCTTATCGTCCAGAGCAAACTCCAGCAGCTTTTGACTACCTGACATCAAACACAAAAAGCATGTGATGGACTGGCAACCTGACATCAAACACACAAAAAGCATGTGATAGACTGGCTACCTGGCATCAAACAGACAAAAAGCATGTGATAGACTGGCTACCTGGCATCAAACACACAAAAAGCATGTGATAGACTGGCTACCTGGCATCAAACAGACAAAAAGCATGTGATAGACTGGCTACCTGACATCAAACAGACGCAAGCATGTGATAGACCACAAATCCCCTACTATGTACACACACTCGCAAAAAATTCACGTGTAAATCTTACCAAGCTCAAATGTGCCAAAGAGACGCGCGCCATTGAATAAAGTATGTGAGACATGCAGGAGAGTATTACAATTATTTCATGATAAACATAATGAAATGATGTACATGTTTGACAGCTTTGCGGTGGGAACTTGCTGCAATCAGGTCCAGGATGGGTAGTCACAATGTATCACAATTATGGGTGCAAATTAGGTTGTAGGAGCAGGGATCACTAATGGTGGTTCGGAACTAATTTGGTATCAATATGCTGAGTAGTACATGAGCTGCAGTGGTCAGCGAACCAGGGCTGCCAAGACCCTTCTACACATCCATGCGGTGATCTTGGATAACAGGCTGCAACAGAGCAGACTGGATGAGAAGGGATCGAAGACGGAAACCCGACACTACGACACAGCGCATTCTGTTCTCTGGACTTTATCCTGTTACTTGCAAAGCCCCTTTCAGGGCTTGGTAGCGGAAGAGTGAGAACGAACAAAGAAGAAAACTAATTAGGTCATAGGAGCAGCGATCTCTAATTGGTGGTTAGTACCTAATTAGGTCATAGCAACAGTTATCTCTAGTTGGTGGTTTGAAACCAATTAGGTCATAGGAGCAGTGATACCAAGTAGTTGGAGAGTCTTCTACTTCATGAAGATTTGCACTTTCGAATACATAACAGCTGTAAGAGTGCATCGCTTACTTATTCAAGTACCCAACTTGTTTCAATGAAATGAGGCCAACACTTTTGGTAGGATACAGTGTTAATCTGATGTGTTCCCCTTTGTACCATAAGTAAGTCGTACATACAGTGGAAATAATTGTTCATGCATTCTGTGGTAACATTTGCCAATATAAGTAGCTACCACCGGAACACAGCTGGTGGGTTATATTCAAAACAAAATACATATACAATTTTTTTTAAAAACCAATACAAAAAATGGATACAATTATTGTTACATCTTAAGGCACAAAATGGCATTTACAGAAATATATACAACATGTTTGAGACCTTATTTAAGACAAATTCAGTGCTGTGTAAACTTTGATTAGTAAGGGAACAAAGGATGGATAGTAGAGAGACAGTGTAGACAAGTAGGTTTGTGAATGCTGCTACTTGCCTTGTTTGATGTCAAATAATGGTGCCGAGGTCAGCCAGAAATATTTAAATGATACAGGAGAGATAACCGTCCAATGGCAAGCTGCTATTAGAAAATGTGTTCCCTCCATGTTGTAGAGGAGCTTGTGACCGTAAGAGATATACTCGAGAGAGCCTGGCTAACGGTATGGCCACACAAGTTGGACAGGTCAAATGGTAGGGAACAGATCGAGCGAAGACGCAAATCGGTTGCCCTGCAGGCAGACTGGGGACAGTCATATAGGGACGGCAAACCTGAAACTCCCGTTAAAATTGGATGCGCTGGCCCACAGTCACGCCGAAATGTTCTCTTCAATGTGGCGCTCATTTCATGGTGCTCCGCAAAGTGGTTAGAGTGCTTTGCCCCTGTTTCAAAGGGGCTCGCCCTGTGCCAGCAGGCCAGTTTTTTTGTGTGGACATTCTATTTGGCAAATGACATGTGAAGACAAATATATTTGTACTCATGGTAGGCCAGCACTTGTGTGGAAGACCTTATTTGTTCTGTTACATTCTTGAATGTACACAATTTAAAAAAAACAAAAAGCTCATTTAACTCACACATCTTGGGACAGACTCAAGTTTATCCAGCTAAATGTGTCTCTTAAAAAATGTGCAGGCCAAGTTACGGAGCTCACAATACTTGTAATGTCAGTGAGACCTCATACAATGAAGCCTGAAATACCTGGCAGAAAGTGCAGGACTACAACTGATGGAACATAGATAGGTCCAACTGTAAATTTGGGTTCACCCTATCCAGCAGTTGTATTGGCGGCATGTTGATCAGTGCATGAGCTGCAGCGGCACAAAGCTGACTACTAGCGTCAGCGAACCAGAGCTACTTCATCTCCATGTGGTGATCCTGGATAACAGGCTGCAATAGGGCAGACTGGTTAAGGAAGATCGAAGACTAACCTAGTACCCATAAAATTCCTGCTAAAGTCAGATGTGCTGAACCAAAAGGTGCAAATATCGCAGTAAAGCTGTAAACTACGACACAACACATTCCGTTCTCCAGACAACATCCTGCTACTTGCAAAGCCCTTGTAAGGGCTTGGTAGCACGAGATTGAGAATGGACAAAGAAGAATTGGTGAGTGGGGTTAACATCCGTGTCATCTACCTCAACCTTCCATAGTACCAGTATCTACAGTTAATGATGAAGAATTGGTGAGGGGTTAACATCCGTGTCATCTACCTCAACCTTCCATAGTACCAGTATCTACAGTTAATGATGAAGAATTGGTGAGGGGTTAACATCCGTGTCATCTACCTCAACCTTCCATAGTACCAGTATCTACAGTTAATGATCACCTGCTGCACATTCTAACTGAATGCAGGGAACACCTGACAATAGTCCTCACACAATGCAATCTTTAACACTTCATCCACGGCTAAGATGTGGTACTATCTTTAGCAAATACTAATAGAAGGGTTGGTTATCTCCCACATTAAATATCCAAGACCTTCACAATGCAGCCTCTTCCACTTGGTGAAATCTACAAAGCTTTAGCGACCTATTCTACTGACCCCCCTCACAGTAAAATGTTTTAAATGCATAAAAATCAAACACAAACAATTACAAAATAAATCAATGATGCTGTGTGCAACCTGTCCTACAATAACTACTTAATGGTGTTACTACAGGTCTGTCAACTTCTAATCACAGCAAAAGTTAAGACTCCTGCTACAACTGTCGTGCCTTGTCTATGTTCATGATTAGATTACCCAGTTAGAGGCCCGTGAAAATCAATACAAATTGCTTCGTCGACAACTTAATCTTTCCAAATAATTAACTAGTATTCTTTTCTCCCCCCCCCCCCCCCCAACATTTAAACCAAAAATATGACGCCCTTTAGTCAATATATGGATTTACAAGGACTGAGAAGATATTAAGGCTACTGGTCCATGCCATCAGAGCGGCCTCTAGACTAAATTTCCTTTTTTTCCCCCTGGAGGGGGGAAAAAACAACCTTCTCATTAGCAAGGTTTTGGACCTGTTACACACTGTAGAGAGATAACTGCTCCGTATCAACATTTAGTGCGTTTTTCCACACCAACAAAATGAATGAACATAACACTAATTAACCTATTAGACTTAGGATTAAATTATCTATCACATGAAGTATTCATAATACAATTATATATTAGCATAATTCAATAACAAAGATGCATTTTCTGGTCGAACACAAATCACCAACAGCTTCAATAACTGAACTTCCCCATTGCTCCATTTGTTGAGGCATAGGTCTAACACTGGAAGTGGTTACCCATACCAGCTTTTAGGGAAGTCTGCATTTGGCTCCCCAAACCAGCTTTTAGGGAAGTCTGCATTTGGCTACCCAAAGCAGCTTTTAGGGAAGACTGCATTTGGCTACCCAAAGCAGCTTTTAAGGAAGTCTGCATTTGGCTACCCATACCAGCTTTTAGGGAAGTCTGCATTTGGCTACCCATACCAGCTTTTAGGGAAGTCTGCATTTGGCTACCCAAACCAGCTTTTAGGGAAGTCTGCATTTGGCTACCCAAACCAGCTTTTAGGGAAGTCTGCATTTGGCTCGCCAAACCAGCTTTTAGGGAAGTCTACATTTGGCTACCCAAACAAGCTTTAAGGAAAGCCTAATGTCAGTCATTTGTTGAAGCATACATCAAACAGTACATTTGGCTTCCCTAATCAGAAGAGCACGGCTGACAAGGAGGGCAGCGGATCAAATTCCTGGTAAGGCATATGTTGTTCTGTTGAGGGGGAAACTGCACACAACGTGGTGACAACAGTGGCCTGTAGCCCTGTCTTTACAACCCCTCGACTACCGCAGCAATGGGAATAAAGTCATACGCCAGTAAATCAGCTTTCAGGATAGCCGGATGCCAGTCATTTGCAGCGTGGTTTTTATATTCAAACCAAATTACTAGCGCCGACACCAATTTTTACAAACCCCATTTAGTCACCTTTAATGACATACAAGGAAGGAAACAGTGGTCCTATTTTGATTACCCCAGAACCAACTGCTCGTCCAGAAGATATACACACCATCATAACCGGTCAAAATTTATTCAGCAGTGTCCTAACAATATAACCGTACAAAAAATCTCATGCCCGTTTAATTTTTTTTTATCTTATCAAAATCCTTACTACTTTCACTAACCCCTCTATTCAATTAACCGCTTCCGGACAACGCCAAATTTGCCTTTCAGTCCGTATATTAACCTTTAGCACACCACCTTTTTTTAATTGAGAAAATTTGACCTAATTAATTAACTTAATTTCTCACTATGGTAGTCAAAATTGGTAACTTTTCTGTTTGTTTGTCAACAAATATGATTTTCTTGTGAGTAGAGACACAATTGAAAAAAGAACTTGTGGGTGTTTTTGTTGTGTGTTTGTTAGTTTCTGAGTTACAAAAAGATGAATTTGAAAATTTATGAAAATGTCCGTAAAAATTTGGACTCGACCACTAGGCCTAGTCGCTCCGATAGAAAACCATGGAAACCACAACAATGTATCGATACTGTGTTTACAATATCGACACAACTGTTAGTTTCCAATTTAAACATAGTTCTTTCATCTAAACAAACAAGATAAAGATCGTTCCCAACAACCTACTTCACCTTTCGCAAGAAGTCGGCTTGCTCCAAACGGCGAATACAAAATGTAAACTGTTGAAAAGCCATTTGTAATCTAACATACGATACTTTAACCGGCAAAATGCTGTGTATATATGGTGACATATTCAGCATTTAATAAATGGCATCGGGAGTGCCTCCGTTCAAAAAAAAAAATTTTTTTTGTCCGCACACCATTTTTGTAGGCCGAGTTGGTCCGCTAAAGGTTAATGTGTTTTCCTGAGCAAAATTAATTTATATTGTTTTTTAATTGAGCTCAAATTACAATTTTCAGACACATAATTAAATTATCTATGACGTGCAAGCATTCACAATAGAAATATATATTAGCATGAGGAGTATATTTTTCTACGTTCGTTCTCGTCTACCGCTACCAAGCTCCGAACAGGGCTTTGCAAGTAGCAGGATGTAGTCCAGAGAACGGAATGAGTTGTGTCGCTAGTTTACAGCTTGACTGCAATATTTGCACCTTCCGGTCCAGAAGAGAAGTATATAAATGATTAATGTGAAGGAAACATATTTTTGGTGTTCACAGCATCAGGCGCATTACCATGTTATTTTCTTCTATATCATTACCAGTCCCTTTCTGCTCGGTCCCAGTCAAAGTCTGAATCGGATTCATATTGACTATCCACGTGTGCGATAATTTCTCTGGTCTTGGCGCACAAATTTTCACCACTCATAAATGTTCACCTACCACAAATATCATTGGCTATCTTTTAGGTTACCGGTATTTCAAAACCTGAAACTTCGCAAACTAAATGACAGATCGTAATGCATGTGTTAGAAGTCTTCTGATTCGGGTGAAAATTGAAATTGTTTATGTAGGCCCAGATGGTCGAATGAACCTGTATCGAATTAAGTAATGGCTTATATCTATGTCTAACCCGATTTATCGTCCAGACTAAATGCTAACTCAGCTCTTATCTCATGGGAGCATTTTAAGAAGACAATCTCACGATAGAAATCGGTGTAGCATACCAAAACAGCCCGGGAGGAAACACATGGACAACTCTGTGGTTTCTGTAACGTTTTGCTTGATATTATCAGGTTGGACTGTAAAGGGTTAAGAATACCTCATTTCATAGATGGTTTAATTATGTGTTTTTTAGATAATCATTTTTACTCAATTCTATTAATCGCTTTTAATGTTATTTAGAAGAAAAATAAAAAACTATTTAAATACGTTCTGAAAGACACTACTCTGAAAAATTTGCACGGAATGCACAAAAAGTTAGATGGTAGTCATTTCTAGTTTGCATGCAGAGACAAAAGTTATATAACAGGATACTGAAGATATTATTAGAGGATACAAAAACATTTGAGAAGCTGTCGGTATTGATGCACAGGTAAGATTTTTGTAACTGTTTGCAAGTATTCTGTGCCTGCCTTAGACAAGATTACAAGCTTGTCAAATATACAGAGACATGAATTTGGTAGAACGTTGCACACAAAATCTACAAAACAGCAAGAAAATGCACAACTCAAAAATACATCTGTTGCATATTACAATAGCACAAATAAATCACACACAAGAAAACAATGTTCATATAGATTCAAAAGAGCAATGCAGCCAATCAATGATGCACCTATAATTTAGGGTCCACCTTACTAGGGTGGACAGAATAGAACCACTGTACACCCCACAGGACCATCTATTGAGAGGGGGGGTGTGGTGTGTGTGTCCTAAAATATATTCGCATAAATGAACAGCTGTAAACATGGAGGGCAAGTGGGTAATTAAGTTGAAATTAGCAACTCTCGTAGACATACAAATTTACAAGAGCGATAAATGCTCTTATCTTTGAAAGTCTCTTACAGTCAAGCGAAACCTAAATATGCATTCTTCAGCATTTTGTCAACCTGCCAGGTCTTCTAATCTTTCTCAGAATCTCTAATACGAAGAGAGTATTTATAAACCTGTATATCATATAATTATCCTTATACAAATGATGTAACTAAATTAAATCTTAAGTATAAGCAGATGGTAATGTAAGGTGAGCTGATGTGTTTAACGACATGCAGAGCAGGGGGAAGAAAAAGAAGAGAGATCAATAAAAAGTGAACATGAATGTGAAAAGTGTAAAACCAGCTATAAGTATTATGTTTAAACCATCATCAATGCCTGTCGTTCACTTTGGGACATAAACCATTGACAACCCTCCTTTACCAAGTCCAATCTTGAGCTACCATTTCTGCCTATCTCCAGTTGATGCCCAGGGACCGAAGTTAATTCTTAGTCTATTCTCCAGCCATGTGTTTCTTGGTCTACCTCTTACTCATCCAGGAGTAGGAAAACTTAACATTAAACAACATCATGAGCTGATAGTAGCCAACAGAACCAGTGACCCATAATTGCAAACACCTTTTCCCGCATCCAAGTGACGGCCCTGGAAATAGACTGCAACCATGCAACCTGGTTATGAGAAAAGGGGTCAAAGAAGAAAGCTAATTCCTGTCCTCAAAATGCTGTGCTGAAATCAGATATGTCAGGTCAAAAGATTCAGAAATCGCAGTACACTACGACACGTCCCAAATGTCTTTTTCAAGATGAACTCTGAAGAAACCTGCTATCCCGCAGGTAATCTACTGGCTGCATATGGTTAAAGAGAATTCACTCACATAAGAAAGACCTGCTGGATGAAAACCACATATATCGTAGTTCAACTCTCAAACGGGCACAACTTATGGTTTGCTAAAAATTTGTAAAACACAAAAAGAAGGGTTGGGCGTGGCGGTTAGGTTATGAAGGAGATACATTGACTGTGTTGCTCTTGAGAATCTGCAAACATTTTTTCCACATTTTGTATTTCACCCAGCCACGTTAACATCTGAAAGAACGTAGAAAGTAATTGTGATCTGGCTCTCGAAATGTTTCTCCAAGTTCACCCCATCCTCAAATTATAAAAATCTACAAATATTTGTTCTATATGAATGATGAGGCATTGGAGTCTTTCAAACTCGGAGGGTTTAGTTAGACCCGGAAGACAACTCAACACTCATGGCCTGTGTAATACAAAGAGTTGTGCAGCCTTCGACCATAGAGTGCCTTAATTTCGCACCTACAAAGACTTGTCGTCGTCCTCATCGCTGGCAGCCTCAAACATGCTCAACAAGTTCTTGGGCTCGATACATGTCTTAGGCTCATCCCACTCCATCTTTGACAAGGGAGGTGTGGCTGATCGGTCGTTCAGCTCGTGGGGGCTGTGATGTCCACTGCTGGCAGTAGAACTGTGGGTTGTGGATGGTGTGCTGGGCAAGCTGTCACTAAACAGTAGTCTGAAATATCACATACAATAGCATTCATTAAACTACATTTTCATACTTCAATCTTTATAGTTCTTATAGCCCTACTCCTGAGTGGTCTGCCGGGGTCTTTGAGTATGACACAGACAAGAATAACACCCCTGCCCCACACAGAGCATGTTGTAAGAGGCAAATAACTGTGTGACATGGCATAACACAGCCATGGTTCGGCGGTTCGTTAAGAGCAGCATTGATGGTGCCTAACAGTGCTCTAGTCTTTGAGTTTATTAACCTTCAGCACACTAATACCCGCATAGGAGGACAACTAAAACTGTTCAAAGTCCACCTAAACAGACACACGATAAAAAAATTTGCTGATTGCCATCAAAAAATTATTCTAGAGCATTGCTGTGCGTTAACACCGGTAGAAACAAGGCCATTTTGAATCTAAATATAGAGATGCCGTCATTGCACACGTAAACAACCAAAATGACTGGTATAGTTGGTTTGAAAGCAATTTTGAAACGATGTGTTTTCTTTTTCGGACGACTTGCGGATTATTCCATTATTGCGGGTGATAAAGGTAAGTTGTTCCGACATATTTTTTGGAGCTCGATCTGTTTAATTTGTTTATTTAGCAGTATTAAATACATTTGTAAGAGAAAATAGTAGATATGGCGATCTTCACATTCCGACGGTCATGATTCCCTGCAAAATCGAAATGTTGCGGTTTTTAAACATTTTCACATCCATCTTGTATCTCATAAACTAACACACACACATCAATGACAATAACACCAAGTAGTTCTTTATTCATTTATGTCTCTACACACAAACAAATCATATTTATACAACAAACAAATAAAATACAGATTTTTAAAGTGAACAACCTAGAAAAACATGCACGTGCTGAAAAATAATCCAGTGGTTTATAATTCAGTGCGCTAAAAGTTAAAATGGACTAGCAGATCGGTTAACCACCTTCTGCGGCACTTGTCGCAACACAGAGGAGTAATCAGCTGCTCGAGCCTAGCCCGCTAAGCAGAAAATCCTTGTCCCGGCTATACATCCAGAGCTGGGACCTGCACAGAGGTATCCACCCCAGCAGAAGTACAGGCCGAATATGACCGCCCTGGAAAAGTACATATCTGGCCGTTGTGTCCAGAAATGGTTTTCAAAACATGCTCTTGGGTTTTGACATTTAATTTACACAATTTAACCTTTAACACACCACACAATTTTTGACTAAAATTTGACTTAATTAATTAACTTAATTTCTCGCTATGGTAGTCGCCTTTTAAAATTTGTAATTTTTCTGTTTGTCAACAAATATAATTTTCTTGTGTGTAGAGACACAATTGAATAAGGAACATGTGGGTGTTATTGTTTTTGTTGTGTGTTTGTTAGTTTCTGAGATACAAAAAGATGAAGTTGAAAATTTATGAAAATCTCTAAAAAAGAATTTAATTTTGACTCGACCACTAGGCCTAGTCGCTCCGATAGAAAACCATGGAAACCACAACAACGTATCGATACTGTGTTTACAATATCGCCACAACTGTTAGTTTCCAATTTAAACGTAGTTCTTTCATCTAAATAAACAGATCTACTCGATAAAGATCGTTCCCAACAACCTACTTCCCCTTTCGCAAAAAGTCGGCTTGCTCCAAACAGCGTATACAAAATTAAACTGTTCAAAAGCCATTTGTAATCTAACATTCGATACCATAACTAGCAAAATGCTGTGTAGATATGGTGACGTATTCAGCATTAAAAAAATGGCTGTCGGGAGTCTCTAAAAAAATAAATAACCGCACACTGTTTTTGTAGGCCGAGTTGGTCTGCTAGGGTGTTACAAGGGCGTGCTAGAGGTTAAGGATTATAAGGATTGTTATTTAGGATTCTGCTACGAAGTGGTTAAGCCGTCGGCCTCGCGATCAGGTGGTGTGGGTTTGACTCCGGACTCCGTCGTCTTTTTCACGGGTGCTTGATGCGGAGTCCCCTGCATCTCGTAGTTGCCTCCTAGTCGTCTTGTCCTTGACTTGCCACTGGGGTTGAGCGGCTCAAGACGAGAGAGTGAGGAAAAAAAGTAGCGCAGTTAATCCTTACTAAAAATAGCGCTAGCAAAATAAATTATGCCATCATCGTCTGTGATAGATGGCGACCTTTGCCCTTTTTCTTTTTTAAAACACAATTTCAGATTTTGATGATTCCTGCATGTGCAGTTGAACTGTAGTTATTTCTGATAGGTAGACCTTTAAGAAGGATGTTACACATCAGCCTACATCTTTAGCACTAAGAAAGTTGGGCTTCAATACCCAAGAAATGATTAATTATTTGATCATTCTACCCGAGAAATGATTAATTATTTGATCATTCTACCCGAGAAATGATTAATTATTTGATCATTCTACCCGAGAAATGATTAATTATTTGATCTTTCGACCCGAGAAATGATTATTTGATCTTTCGCCCGAGAAATGATTAATTATTTGATCATTCTACCCGAGAAATGATTAATTATTTGATCATTCTACCCGAGAAATGATTAATTATTTGATCATTCTACCCGAGAAATGATTAATTATTTGATCTTTCGACCCGAGAAATGATTATTTGATCTTTCGCCCGAGAAATGATTAATTATTTGATCTTTCGACCCGAGAAATGATTTATTATTTGATCTTTCGACCCGAGAAATGATTTATTATTTGATCGGACTAATGATCACTCATCTGGATTACCCGTGGATGTCCAACAAGAGCCACATTTTAACCTTTAGCACGCTAGCAGTTTTTTTTGAAAAATTTGACCTAATTATTTTTCTTAATTTCTCGCTTTGGTAGTCGTCTTAGAAAATTTTTAATTTTTATGTTTGTCAATAAATATGATTTTCTGGCGTGTAGACATACAATAGCATCACGAACATGTTGGTGTTGTTGTTGTGTGTTTGTTAGTTTTTGAGATTCAAAAAGATGAAGTTGAAAATTTTTGTAAATCTCGGAAAAAATTTGGACTCGGCCACTAGGCCTAGTCGCTTCGATAGAAAACCATGGAAACCACAACAACGTATCGATACTGTGTTTACAATATCGCCACAACTGTTAGTTTCCAATTCAAACGTAGTTCTTTCATTTAAACAAACAAAATAAACAGATCTACTCGATAAAGATCTTTCCCAACAACCTACTTCCCCTTTCGCAAAAAGTCGACTTGCTCCAAACGGCGTATACAAAATTAAAACTGTTCAAAAGCCACTTGTAATCGAACATACGATACTTTAACCGGCAAAATATCGTGTATATATGGAGGGCGTATTCAGCAGTAAAAAATGGCTGTCGGGAGTGACTCCATTCAAAAAAAAAAAAAAAATTTTCCCGTACACCGTTTTTGTAGGCCGAGTTGGTTAGAAGGGATCGGACAAAGCGTGCTAAAGGTTAACAGAAGAAAGAGTATGTGATGACGTAAAACTACAGGAAGTGGTGAGTACAAAAATTGTATGCTCCCTCGTATTTCCACATCCGTGTAAACTCTTTCTAGTTCTGGATCATTTTTCTGTTGCTGATTTGTGTATTTCAGTTGGGACAAGTATCAAAACTCTGTATGCTAAATAGTTTTATTAAAAATACAATTTAACTAATACTTAATAAATTCCGCTAAAATTTCGATCTAAATATAGCAAAAGTAATAATTTAACAAGTGATGCCATGAAGTATTCATAATAAAGATTATTTATTAGTATAAAGAGCTATTAACCTCTACCGCGGAAATGCGCCAGGTAAAGATGTCCTCACTCCCGCCATGATCACGCAAACCAAAACTTGGTAAAATGGCTGATCATAAACCGTTTTAACCTTTAGCACACTACGGTCAACAACTAGGCGACCAACTCTGCCTACAAAAACATTTTTTTTTAACGGAGACACTCACGACAGCCCTTTTTAAAATGCTGAATATGTCATTCATCTACACACGGTATTTTGGTGCTAAAAGTACCGTATGTTAGATTACAAATGGTTTTTGAACAGTTTTAAATTTGTTTCGCCGTTTGGAGCAAGCCGACGTTTTGCGAAAGGTAAAGTAGGTTGTTGGGAAAGATCTTTATCGAGTAGATCTGTTTATTTTGTTTGATTAGATGAAAGAACTACGTTTAAATTGGAAACTAACAGTTGTGTTGATATTGTAAACACAGTATCGATATGTTGTTGTGGTTTCCATGGTTTTCTATCGGTGCGACTAGGCCTAGCGGTCAAGTCAAAATTGTTCCCGAATTTTTCAGCTTCATCTTTTTGTATCTCAGAAACTAACAAACACACAACAAAAACACCCACAAGTTCTTTATTCAGTTGTCTTTCTACACACAAGAAAATCATATTTATTGACAAACAAACAGAAAAGTTAAAAGCTTTGAAAGTCGACGATCATAGCGAGAAATTAATGTTATTTAATTAGGTAAAATTTTTCTCTATGACATCATGGCATGCTAAAAGTTAATCATATGATAACCAAACCGAGCTAATAAATACAGTTTGTTATTATGAATATGTCACGTCCATCTACACAGATTTTCAACCAGCAAAAGTATTATTTTGTTAGATTACAAATGGATTTGACACGATTTATCTTATTCGTTTACGCGGTTTGAGGCCAGCCCATTTATTAATGAGATCTGGGGGTGAGGTGGTGGCACCCACATCGTTGGGAATATTTATGTATTTAATCCTGTCATAGATAGTAAATGTATGTAGCATGCATACCTTTTGATTGGAGATCCATTTATAGCAGACGATGCAGGCCGTCTTCGGACTGCTGGTGTGGTAAAGGCACGACGAGGTGGTGGTGGGATGCTGAATAAAAACATGACATTATGTTAATTTGAAAAATTGCGTTAAAATTTGAGCTAACAAAAGATAATACTAATCTGATTTGCCATTAACAGTAAACTCACTCTGACCAGCCCTTTTGACAATTTGGTGAAGAACACCACTGAAATTCAAATCAATAACCGGAGTTCCTGCACCGTGCGATGAATGGCCAGAGGCCGAGTGAAGTGGACCTTGAATAAACAAAAACTTAACAGACACGTTTGTAAGAGTCGACCAAGGAATGTTTGGCTACCACAATCACAGGAAACATTAGACAAGAAAGTAGGGCACCTGCTGAGATCCAAACTAGGGAAGTCCCCTTCCAGTTGAATCAAGTTTGCCATCTCTAGCACCATCCCCATGAAGGCAAATCTACAAGAGTTCCAAGTCAAGTGATCATAGGAGCGCATGAGCTGCAACGGTCAGCGACCTATAGCTGACTGCTAGCATCAGGGCCAGCGAACCAAAGCTGCCAAGACCCTTCTACACCTCCATGTGGTGATCCTGGATAACAGGCTGCAGCAGGGCAGACTAGCTAAGGAGAAGGGATCGAAGCGGAATGCTAACCCGGTACTAAAAAAATGCTTGCTGAAGTCGGATGTGTTGGACCGAAAGGTGCAAATATCGCAGTCAAGGACTCATATTTTTTTGTACATATAACGCATGTATATATTCACATATGTTTTAAGCAGCAGCAAAGATGGAGTTATATGAATTAGTATTACGGTTAAACATGTATTTTCACGGTCTAGTGCACATGGCTGAATTTTGCGCCTTTTGCCCTAGCTGCATCATGTCGGTTTTGGCATGACTCTGAAATGTAGACATGTGACTATAATGGACTAAAACACGTCGTCTGGGAGAGATGACCAACACATGACTCACACGCTTACTGGTGTCCCTACGACCTCTTGCAGACCTCAAGCAGAGACTAGGTTGAGTCAATAATTTTTTCAAGCGTAGAGGACTTTCCAATTACTAGAACTACTGAGCTATCTGGTTTTGAATGAAGGCAAAACGTAGAAAAATAATGAAAGCTCTAGAAACCACACCCAAACTGAAAAAAGGGGACAGCTCAAATGGTTTCAGTAAGGACTCTTGACAGAGGTATGATAGGGTTGTTGTTGTATGCCCATAATGAGTAGGTTTAACTTTTTGTGCACCCTGAAGAGGACGTTAAATGGCGGGTCACAAGTAACTTTCCTCACATCTTGAGCATGCTGATGAAAGTAGACAGCAGCCCTCCAGGTCGTTGTGCTATGCTTGACTTCATCTGCATGGCGCTCACTACTACGGGGATCACATCTATCCACATATTGTCAACCAGAGGCTGCCTTGAAAACAGCCTGTTTCCAGGGAACGCTACATGGAAGAGAGATTGTGGGCTTGGTCAGTGTATTGTGACCCTGACACGACGTCCTGGCCAGAATGTTGTGCCTGACCGGACTAGCATCTCAGTTCCCCCACCAATAGGGTAGAAGATGCTCCTACTCATGGCATTACCTTCTTTCTCGTATGCTTTCAGGCATCAACTTGAATATATCTAAAGAAAGCGGTGGTTAGTTTGAGGCTATTAGGATTTCCAGACATTGCCCAGAAATATTGGTGATGGCCACACATGCTTTATCTGTTCCTCAAATAACTTAACTTCTTTATACTGGTTTAGAAGTCTCTGCAGAGTCTGTATACAGTTTCATTTACATTTCCTTGCTCTAAAATGTTTGCACAGTCAATCTATTCTTAAATGCATTAATTGTCCCTGCCTCCACTACTTCCTGTGGCAATGCATTCCAAACATTCACCACTCTCTGACTACAAAAATATTTCCTAATATATAATCTGGATATCTCTTTAGTTAATTTGTGGCTGTACCCTCTTGTTCTTGTCGGTGGTTGTATTTAGAAAAAACTTGTTGTAGTCTCATGTATCCATTCCTCTGATCATCTTATAAACCTGTATTAAGTCATCTCGAATTCTTCTCTTTTCCAGACACTGCAGGCCAGTTTTTCTGAGTCTTTCCTCATAACTGTAATTCTGGAATTCCACTATCAGTGTTGTCGCTCTTTTTTGTATCCTTTCCAGCATGTTTATATCTTTTTTTTGTATTCTTTCTAGCATGTTTATATCTCCTCTACGATAAGGACTCCACACCTGTACACAGTACTCCAATCTAGATCTAACTAAAGCTTTATACAGTTTGACTATCACTTCCTTGCTCCTATGTTTAATATTTCTTTTTATCATACCTAAAATTTAATTTGCCTTTTTCACTGCTACCTGGACTTGCTCACTCAACTTACCTGTATGATCTATTATAACCCCTAGGTCCCTTTCCTTACCTATCTTTCTAATATTGTTCTCTCCCATTCTGTAATTATGTTCCATATTGGATCTACCCATGTGGATGACTGTACATTTATCTACATTAAACTCCATTTGTCAGCTCACAGAGCATTCTCAAAGTTTATCTAAACTTGACACAAATATATCCACTTCTGCTGTTGCACATCTTTGTAGCAGATGTTCAAGGGTCACTTTATCAATGTCGCAGAGACATTCATCTCCATTTCCTTTACTTAAATTGTTGAATGGTATGTCAGTCTGTTGTGGCCTGTGTAGATTACTGCCTGCTCCCCTCTGCTGAGCTTTCAATGTGTTATTTGATTGTTGACCTGTGTGCTCTGCTTCCCACTTGTTCCTGTATCTACACCTGGTAAATCTCTTGGCCTCTTCAAATGTTATATCTATATCGGGTTGAGACAGGTTTCCACCTTGCCATGACAGTCTCTTCTTGTCAAGAATGTTACAATCTGACAAAGACGGATGTTAGACCGAAAGGCGCAGATATCGCAGTCAAGCTGTAAACTAGCGACAACACATTCCATTCTCCGGACTGCATCCTGCTACTTGCAAAGCTCTGATCAGGGCTTGGTAGCGGGAGATTGAAAACGAACGCAGAAGAAGAAATGTTGCAATGAGATAGAATCCAGTGTATCACGACTATCTTGAATAGGTGATATAATCTATATAGCATTACTCCACTACGTCAGGCCTACATTTTTTTTCATCCCACAGACACTGACAAAACATCGGCGAAGAGCATAACTTCATCATGTGATTTCGTTTCTCTCTTCCCCCCCCCCCCCCCCCCCTCCCAGTTTTCTGACATTTTACATCTCCTTTAACTTAATGATTTAAGAGCAGTACTCTGTCAACTATGCCAGCAGTCTGCACCAAAAAGGGTAGTGGTACAGTGGGTTCCATCCCACTGCAACATCCAAGGCAGACAGACTGGCAAAAGAAGGTGCAAGACTACCACAACCAGAGACAAGTATGACATACGAAGAGTCAAAACGGTTTATTAGAGCTAGATACATGACCAAATGGGAAACCGAACATACTGGCTACACAAAAAAACGGTGCCTATTACCAGTTGAACAGAAGAAGCAGGTCGTGGTCTTCAGACTTCACACTGGCCACAATAGACTGAGGTATCACCTATTCAACAAATTGAAGATAGGTGGCACTGACGAATGCTCGTGTGGTACCGGGAAAATGACCGCTGAATATTTGCTGCAAAACTGCCCAACACGAGGACCAGAGAAAGCAGTTGTGCCATTACCAGTGGCAACACTAGACAAGCTCTATGGCAGTGTCGACAGCCTCAGGATGACCGCTGCTTTTTTTCTAAAAAATTAAGGTTGACATCTGACAGCGTAAGAAGAAGACATCTCCTTTTTACGTACAGTAAAATCTGGCAGAGTGGAAGGGTAGCCATCAGATTTTGAAAGCCAACCAAAAAATATCTCAAATACGATAGAGGATTAAAACTGAATAATTTGACCAGAAGAAATTGCTGCTTCTTCAGCGTTCTTCCTGAAAATGACGCCATGTCGCAGTTTACAGCGAGGCTGCGATATTTAACACAATCAATGTTAGCTGGCCTTTTATGGTACCACATTTGCCTTCCCACTGTGATCCCTATTCTCTTAGCCAGACTAAACTAGTGCAGCCTGTTTCCAGGGCCGCCCCTTAAAGACGGAATAGGGTGTTAGCCAGCTGTGGTTCGCTAATACTGATGCAAGCAGCCAGCTGTAGGTTGCTGGCTGCCGTCAACTCATTCAATGTGCTGCATCTTTAACTCTAGGCCTCTTACGGGGCATGTACCAACATTTTGACACCTCACCTTGGCATGAGAAACTCATCTGAGGAGTTCAGCAAATCAGATCTGCATGCTCCACTATCGTCCATATCATCTGAAACACAAGAAGAACATATCTACCATCAGAATCACCAGGCACCAACCCAATCAACGGCTGACACGAGAACACGATTTCTAAGCTGTTTTCTTTCTTTATCTTTCCATTTATGGTAATACTATTTTTGTATAGCTTGCTAGTGTGCAGGCAGTTTGGGGTGGGGTGCATGTGTGTGCTGTGTTTGGTACAGGGCGGCGTGTATGCTGTGTTTGGGATGGATCGGTGTGTTTGTGTGCTGTCTTTGTAGTCGAGCAGTGTGCGCAGTTGGGGGTGGAAGCTGTGCATGTGTGCTGTGTTTGGGGTTGGGTGTGCATGTGTTAGGGCTATGCTTGGGGTAGGGCTGAGCATGTGCTTGGGATAGGGCTGAGCGTTTGGGCTGTGCATATGTGCTGTGTTTGGGATGGTGGGTGCGTGCTGTTTGGGGTTGTGTTCATGTGAAAAACCAAAACTGAAAAAATATACCATTATTGTTTAGTTATGTTTACTGCCATCTGCTTATTGTCTGTCAGGTTTTTGGTGTTTGTGTGATTGCGATGGGTCCTAAATGACACAGAATTTAGAAATAATTAACTCTTCATCAGTGGTTTTTTTTCTTCTTCTGGGTTTCAGGACTGGAGGCCATTCATCACAGTGACAGGTGACTAAGATATTTTTTATGATACATATATCTCTCCATACTTAAAAAAAACAACTTATCTTTATACTGGTTTAGAAGACTGCAGAGTCTGTATACAACCAGTTTAATTTACATCAGCTTGCTCTAAAAGCTATGCGCATACAATTTAACTTTAAATGCATTAACTGTCCCTGCCTCCACTACCTCCCCTGGCAATGCATTCTAAGCATTCACCTCTCTCTGACTAAAAAAATATTTCCTAATATCTAATCTGGACCTCTCTTTAGCTAATTTGTAGCTATGCCCTCTTGTTCTTGTGGGTGGCTGTATTTAAAAAAACTTGTTATAGTCTAATTTATCCATTCCTCTGATCATCTTATAAGCCTGTATTGTCACCTTGTGATGATACACATATATTTTTTATGCGTGACAAGACTTTCTAGATACTTTAGAAATAGTTAATCTTTTCATTTGATATCAAAATGATCAAAGTAATCAGTTTTTTTTGAAAAATGACTTGCTTAAGTGATGAAATTCTAACATCGATAGTGAATCTGCACGCTTTGCTCTTTTTTTCCCTCTGAAACTGCTACTGAAAATGTACACTTCATTTTAGTTCTTGTGATGATTTTCTAGTTAATCTGAATTATTTTGACAGAGAAGTCAATTCTTCACAAGAAAAAGGCACTGTCGAAATAATGTAAACATTGAATGGAGATATATTTATAAAACAAGTCTAGTCAGGCAAAATATACTGATCAGACATGTTAGTCAGGTTCAGGGAAAACATACTGGACAAGACCCTCACCTTGGCTTCCACGCAATACCTTCCTGGAAACGGGCTGTTTTCACGACAGACTGACAAAAAGGTTGAGGGATCGGCGTGATCCCCGTAGTAGTGAGCTACACACAGATAAAGCCAAGCATAGCACAACCGCCTGGAGGACCCAGGTCCACCTTCATCAGCATGCTCAGGATGTGAGGAAAGCAACGACAACCTGCCACTTAATGTCCTTTTTAGAGCGCACAAAAGAGTAATCCTACTCATTGTAGGCATCCAACAACAATGACACATTGTTGACCTTGGCTGTAAGTTTAAGAGTCCCAGCACATGTGAGACAAGAAAATATGGTAGCAGCTCTGTCAATGAGATTGCCCAATTCGGGGTCTTGTGAGAACTTATCATTGATTAGAGATACCTGCATGGCAATAATAAACATCTAATCAGCTTGGCTGGAATTCTTTTCCAAATAAAGAGGATTTGTTCTGTTCTAGGAGTCGACTTCACTGCACTCCGGGTATACCCATAGCTGTTCAGTCTCTCTCAGCAGATGGCGCAAAGTGTGAACGCTGATGGTCCCAGTAGCCTGTTGGTTGTACACCTTCCTGTTCCGTCCTCTCAAGTTCCCTGATCCACTGGATCCTAAATTGATTGATTCCAAAGTGCTGCAGCCTGTGCCTTGCAGACTCATCCAAATCAGTGTCGTTTTCCAGCAGGTGGTCCTTGATAACCTTCACCATGTCACCTCCATCCATTTCCACTGTGCCTGTTATGGGTGCGTGTGATGCCAAAAAATCAGCTCGCTCATTGCCCGGAACCCTCGCATGACCAGGACAGCAGATCCACACCAGCCCCTGGAGTTTTGAGTTCTCCAGCGCTGCTATCCACTCATTCCGCACCTTCCGAAGTAGTGTTTGGGAGTCTGACGCGGGAGGATTTGTTAAATTCCTAGAGAGTTGTAACAATATCATTCTGGAAATATTTCCATACACGTTTCACTTACCGTCCGACGAAGCCATGTCTTTGTCCACTTGGTTCCTTGAGATGTCATCGTTCTGTAGGTGTGGGTGCGTGGTGGGAGAACTTCTGAGATTCCTCATCATTTTCTAGGAGAACAAGAGAGTATGAGATCAAGTAGGGCAGACAATGTCATAAGGGATGAGGTGTTAGAGTCCATTGTACTGAACGAGGAGGTTTCATGCTTCGTCACCGTGCCTTCTCTAACTGAATGCTGATACCAATTTACACCTAGGTACACTGATTTCTGGGGGAGATCGAACCTGGGCCCTTTGCTACAAGAGACACGTGCAATGAAACACTTTGTATGGCACAAGACAGCAACCTCAAAAAATCTAGAAAAGAAAAGAATTCGAGGTGATTTGATATTTGTTTATAAGTAAGTAGCAGAAGATCGCTTCTTAGAACCATCAACCTATTTGGCTGTTGTAAGTTTCTTGGCAAGTGTGCAGTACCAGTAGGTTGCCATTACTTTCCATAATACGGGTTTATAAGATGATCCAAGGAAAGGATAAATTAGACTATAACATGTTTTTTTTCCAAAATAGGCCGCCTACAAGAACAAGAGGGCACAGCCACAAATTAATAAAAGAAAGGTCCAGATTAGATAGCAGGAAATATTTTTTTCTAATCAGAGAGGTGAATGCTTGTAATGCATTGCCACAGGAAGTAGTGGAGGCAGGGTCAATTAATGAATTCATGAATATATTGTTGCGCCTATGTTTTTTTTAGGTATGAATGCAAAAGAAACTGGTTGTATAGAGATTCTGCAGTCTTCTAAACCAGTATAAAGACGTCAAGTTAACTGACAAACACATGCAGATACAATTATCTGACATTGGGCTGAAGGGCAAGAGCTTGATCCATAACAACAACATATTATTACCGTATTAATTTTGTATGTTATTTTCTTTATTGCACAAAGAATGTCAATGCAATGTAGATGTTTCATTTATCAACAAAAAATTAAATTATAATTTTAGGATATGCAATCATACATTTACATTGTAGAAAATGGAAGATTTCTAAGCATTCTGTTGCCAATTTCAGAGATTTTCTTCCACAGTTAGTGTTTATAAAGGTGAGATGATTTCCTGCTTAGCGGGCTAGGATCGAGCAGCTTTTTACTCTGCTGCGTTGGGACTGGGTGGTTAACCGATGTGTGGGGCCATCATATTAATAAGACTCAAATGGGTTGCTGAAAATGGATGTGTTGGACCAAATGATATAAATATCGCAGTCAAGCTGCAAACTAGCGACACAAAGCATTCCGTTCTCCGGACTACATCCTGCCACTTGCAAAGCCCTGTTCAGGGCTTGGTAGCAGGAGATTGAGAACAAATGAAGACGAGGAACAAATAGACTCAAACACTAGAGCAAAGTAGAACCGCAGCCTGTTAGGCACCATCTATGCTGTTCTTAACAAACCACCTAACAATGGCCCGTGTTATGTCATGTCACACAATTAGCCCGTCTCTTACGACATGCTTTCTGTGGGATAGTGGTGCTATTCTTGTCGCTGCCGTACACAAAGACCCCGGCGGACCACCCAGGAGTAGGTAAGATACAACAAAAATGAAGAACCAAGTTCTACTTACTCCGCCAGAGCACATGTAACTCCACATTCTATTTTTGAACACCTGTACAGGAAAAAATACAAAATACAAACAAATTAAATTTTTTTTTTAAATTAAAGTATATTTTTCGGTACAAGCTTAATTTATATGGAGACATTTTCTTTCTAGGGATATAAAAAATAAAAATACTGTCGCGCCATGCAGTGCATAGGAAATGTGTCGAGCCCATATTATTTTATAACTCATGGCACTTAGTGGATGATGTGGTCAACATCACGCAGGCCCCCCATTAGAGGATCTGTCTGGGTTTTATATATGTTGTTGTTACATATCCAGCATCATTCAGGCTCTCGTCCTTCAGCTCAATGCCATGTAATGGTATCTGTACGTGTTCATCAGTTGTCTAGTGCCATACAAAGTGTTTCATATATCTGGCGTCGGATGGAAAAGCATTTTCCTAACAGCGTTGAGCACTTAAAGAGAATATGATCAACGGTTTCATATGGGTGTGTACACAGTTGGCACTCAAGAGTGTGTTGTGGTTGAATTCTGCTCAGGTGTTTGTTAAGTGGAATATGTTTGGTGCTCTTGTCCTTCCTTGTGAGTTGATTAATACTGTTATTTGAACTGCGACTTGCCATGTCTTTAGAGCTCCTTTCCCGTGTTTTCCATTACCCAAGTTTCTTTGTTTGCTGTTCCTTATGAGCTGTTTGGTTGTTTGTAAAGTTGTAACTGTGTGTGGCTGTTCTTGTATTGATCTCTTCTTTACTAGTCTGTCTGCCTTGTCATTGCCAGGTGTGTTTGAGTGTCCAGTGTTCCACTGCAACTACTTTAACAACATGGGAAGTGATAATGTGGTCAATGTCTAGAGATAATTGGATAAGGTCAGGTCTATAATGACCAACAACTTCTTATGTTTGAATCTTCTGTCATCGAATCTGTTAAAATAACAATGTTTTGCGTCTTTGAAGGGAAGGCATCTAAAACTATCCTGAGATGGTAGAAAGCGGCTTCAAGTGCAGTGATCTCAGCTAGTTGGAGCAAATCTCCCGCAAGCATCAGACAGCTTATCAGAGTATCCATCTTGGTTTTCTATACCTGCTTTGATGTGGCTTAAAGAGATCCGCCAGTATATACATGTATACATTTTCTGAGATGGCATAAGTAGTTCTTTGAGCTGTCCACATGAGAGAAGTGACAATAATGTTTGCTAAGGCACCAGTAGCATGTTGTGTCCATCAATTACTGCCATGGTATGGTATTGCAGAATAACAAGGACACTCCAAGCTGCAATCCTCAATGAATTTTCAATATCCGGGGATAAAGCCCTAGGATCTTGTGGTTTCATGGTAAGTGTGCCGACCAAGATACCTGCCGACTCCTTGAGTGCAGCCAAGTACTCTGCTGTCGTGGATCAGAGGCTGCAAGGATTAACGGCATCACTCAGCGTGTCAGCAATGTGTCTTGTGCATGTTGCTAACTGGACTTGATACAATCTTTCCCGCGCGATGTGTTAGACTATTATTGGCCCATTTCCTAGCCACACCAAAACTGCCACTATTAACAAACTTGGCGAAGGCGCTAAATCTCGAGAAGTTCAGCCGTGTGCACTGGACAGTGGAAATACAACACAGGGTATCCTAAATACTATTTGAGAGTCAATCAATCAAAGCCCGTCGCTTCTCTAGGTACATAGGCCATTGACAACATCCCGCAAGCATGCACAATAATGGGCTGCTCTTTCTGCCTCTCTCCAGGTAAAATCTTTTAATTCCTTCACATATTTTTGGGTCTACCTATCTCTCTTCCATTTGAGGATTCCACGTAAGAGCATGTCTGGCTATGTAGAACGGTACCTTTCGCAGCTTATATCATATCCAGTCCCATTTGCTTAGCTTAAATTGTTGTTCCAGTGGCTGTTGCTGGCTTCTTTCCCATAGGTCTTCATTCCTCACCATGTCCTGCCACTTTATGCCCATTACCCTTCTTTGAAGGCATCTGTTAACAAAGGACTTGAGTCTTTGTTGTATGGCCTTGGTCGTTCTCAATGCCTCCGCTCCATACAGTAACACCGACTTGACACTGGCGTTGAATATTCTAACTTTGGCGTGCATCTTGATTTCTCTGGATCTCCATATGTTGTTTAGCGGCTGGAATGCCCCTCCAATTCTGATCCTTGCATCTGCACATGAGAGTACTTGGATCCAAACTTTTGGTTGAAGCATCTATTAATTTTGTTAACATTTCTGGTGTTGTAAGGAATGACATGGACGCCATTATCTGCTTCTTCATTCTCAATCTCCCGCTAGCAAACCCTGAAAGGGCTTAAGTAGCAGAATGTAGTCCAGAGAACGGAATGCGTTGTGTTGTTTACATCTTGGCTGCAATATTTGCACCTTTCGGTCCAACACATCCGACTTCAGCAAGAATTTTTTGAGTACCGGGTTAGCATTCCCTCTTCGATACCTTCTCCTTAGTCAGTCTGCCCTGCTGCAGCCTGTTATCCAGGATCACCGCGTGGAGGTGTAGAAGGGTCTTGGCAGCTCTGGTTCGCTGGCCCTGATGCTAGCAGTCAGCTATGGGCCGCTGACCACTGCAGCTCATGCGCTGCTCAGCATCTTGATCCCCATTTTGTATCTGAGCAGCACATGCGACACCTTGCACCTGATACCTACAGTAATCCTATAGTCAGATGTTGGTGCTACTTAATGACACCTTTAGAAACTACCAACATTTTTCAACTATCCCACATCAGTTTCTGACCTACTTACTGACTTACCCTCGTATATGGTTTGTGAATAAAGGTTCAGCAATAAGCTCCACACTGCACAGGCTACGATTTTATGGTATATCCGATTAAAAAAAGCTCAACCATAAAATGTCTGGCATGCCCTCATGGTGAAAAGACACCCAAACCGCTCTGCACAACCAATTGGTCCAAAAACTATTGATTGTTTTGTTCTGATGTGTGTATCAATTTGTTGCACATTTTGGCGTCATTTATTCAACCAAGCAAAATTTTCTAAAGAGTTAAAGGCTTCTCAGTACTAAAGATTACTTGCAATTGTAACGTACATGGGAGAGAGAAATGGTTTGAATCAACATATATGACTGCCTACCTCTCGAACGCAGGGAAGCGCTAGGATCTGGTCGATTGTTGGCCGCTTTTCATAATTTAGGTCAAGCATTTTTCCTATCACAGACTTCAAGTTGGCAGTGCGACCTGAAATGTTTTTGTTAAAACAGACTTTTGCATAACCAAAAATAATACAGAGATTCATATATTGTATAGTGCATACATGTTTCTGTTCTGTTTAGTGATTACCAATAAAAATGTACACAAAATATGTATCACATAATTTCATACACATTCAATTTAACCTTTACCACGTGCACGTAGTCTCTCCGACTTACGTTGCTGTTGCATTGCGACGACCGTTCTAATCAAACTGAAAAACTAAAGACTGCGTAGTAATAGTCTGAACAATACTGATTTTCTGATTGTAGAGAGTTTCGACTCCCGTAATGTATGGTTAGATACCAGCAATGGAGATCGTGGAATTAGTTTTAGGCATTTGGAAATGATTTCTGATGTTTTTCGCTTGGATTTTAAGATTCACCGATTGTTGAGAATGGGGAAGCCAAGTTTCTGCAACGGATTTTTCTGAGGTAGATCTGTTTAGATTGTTTATGTAGATTCAAAAGCAATGTTTCAATACAGCCAGCAACACTTATGGTCTGAAGCGACAGTTACAACCATTTCGATAAACATCAGTAATCTCAACAATGTGTGAATCTTCTAATCTAAGCGAAAAAACAGAGGAAATCATTTCCAAACGCCTAAAGCCGATTAGAAAATCGCCATTGTTGGTATCTAACAGTGCATGACTATTTCTACGCAGCTGTTTGTTACTATTTGATTTGAACAGCCGTTGCTATGGAAGGACATCGTAAATCACTTACGGACAGCCTTAGCAGATAGATTTACATCATCGTTATTGTCGTTAAGGTTAAAAACTTCGACGTGCTGAAAAATAATGGAGTGGCAGGAGAAATTGTGTCAATATTTACTGTAGGACGGTAAAGGTTAATCAACAACATGCTCTTCATCTCACAGAGTCTGCAACCATCCTTGACATGGTGGCCCAGCTCTGATTCATGATTTTCATTTCAGCTTCAATAGTTTTTCGCCAAAATGACAACTCAACATTTCTTCTACCTTCCCTGTGGGATCAATACCATGAGGGATCTAGTGATGGCATCTCTTCTCAGAACATGACTGATTCAATTCCAGTCTCGACTTGGCTTGTCACTTCTAATATCATAATGGCAAGCGGAAGAAGGTAAGTCTGAACCCTCTAGCTGCAGTGCAACGTTTCACTTCTCGGCAGGCTTACTGCTATGTGGATCAATCTAAACAAGTAAATTAATCTAAACAAGTAAATTAATTTTTTCTTGCGCTCTTCTTCTTCGTTCGTTCTCAATCTCTCGTTACCAAGCCCTGAACAGGGCTTTGCAAGTAGCAGGATGTAGTCCGGAGAACGGAATGCGTTGTGTTGCTAGTTTACAGCTTGACCGCGATATTTGCACCTTTCGATCCGACACATCCGTCTTTGGCAGAGCGCTCGTCTTATTTCTCTATTCCACAAGGCGGTGTGCGTTGCACTTTGTTTTTAATTTGCGCCTGTCTGCTCAGTGCATCTGACTTCGGCAAGAAAATTTTATGTATGGGCCTGCGTTTCTAAGGGTTTGCTCTCCCGGGGTAATGGCTGGTGCTGTGATGGGGAGCAAACCCAGCACCTTAGGTCTGTGAGCCGTGTCACTTACCCACTAGCCCGCGCCATCCCCTCAGTAAATTAAATAACTTAATTGAAGCCAATAAGATCAACCCTTACAGTCAATTGACTAACCTTGAAGAAATTGTTCTGGCAGAGTTCCATTGCGAAGGTAGTGCCAGCTGTCTCCACTTCTAGGCAGATCCAGGTCGCTAGTCATCTCCAGCATGAACATCCCTAGTGAAAAAATGTCTGCATGTTTGCCAAACTTGCCCTCTAGCAGCTCAGGGGCCAGGTATTTAGGGTCTCCCTCGATGGCATCATTTACGTCTCTTTTCTAGGTTGGAACAGAAGACAAACACAACAATGTATATGGGACTATGGTATTATCTCCTCTTGCATAATTAACCTTTATGTATGCTACATTTTTGTTGCGCAACTTTATATTTCACTATGGTATTGACTTTCAAAGCTTGTAACTCTTCTGTTTGTTTGTCAATAAATATGATTTTCTTGTGTGTAGAGACAAAATTGAATAAAAAATGTGTTGGTGTTATTGTTGTGTGTTTGTTAGTTTATGAGATACAAAAAGATAAAGATGAAAATTTATGGAAAACCCCCAAAACAATTTGGGCTCGACGGCTAGGCCTAGTCGCTCCGATAGAAATCCATGGAAACCAGAACTGTTAGTTTCCAATTTAAACGTAGTTCTTTCATCTAAACAAACAAAATAAACAGATCTACTCGATAAAGATCTTTCCCAACAACCTACTTCACCTTTCGCAAAAAGTCAGCTTGCCCCAAACGGCGTATTCAAAATTAAAACTGTTCAAAAGCCATTTGTAATCTAACATACGATACTTTATCCAGCAAAATGTTGTGTATATATAGAGACGTATTCAGCATTTAAAATATGGCTGTTGGGAGTGGCCCCCGTTCAACAACAAAAATTGTTTTCCCCCGCACACCGTTTTTGTAGGCCGAGTTGTTCCGCTAGGGCGTTACAAGGGCACGCTAAAGGTTAAATGCACGACAATGATCTAGAATAATTTTCTTATCGCTCTGCGTATTTTCCTGCAGCTAGAAGCAGAGCAACCATTTTTTTTATTTGCATAGTAGTTCGCTGCACCTGTGCTGAAGATTAAACGCATAAACGTCAACTTCGATGATTTAAAAAACAGCTGATAAACAGTAAATTTTTACCATGTGCTTTCAGTGTCAGGCTCGGCCATTATCCAAGACAGGAAAATAATGACTTGTGAAATGAAAATGTCCAAGAAAGATCATCAATATCACCAGGAGAAATGAGAACTGTAATATGGCAGAAACTATCCCTTATCACTCAATGCATTTCTAGAAATTTAAAAAAATCTCTTGGAAATGTGTTCTGACCAACTCCCACTGAGGAAGACGGAAATGACAGAGTAATCTTTCTTTCTTAATCTCACGCTACAAAGTCTCGAAAAGGGCTTTGCAAGTAGTAAGATGCAGCCTGAAATTGGTGTCGTAGTTTACAGTTTGACTGATATTTGCACCTTTCAGTCCAACACATCCGACTTCAGCAGGCATTTTTTAGTACCGGATTAGCCTTCCCTCTTCGATCGCTTCTCTTTATCCAGGATCACTGTGTGGTGTTGTAGAAGGGTCTTGGTAGCTCTGGTTTACTGGCTCTGATTCTAGCAGTCAGCTATGAGTTATTGACCGTTACAGATTACCATCTTGATATCTGGAGTAGTGTTTTAGCTACTCTGGTCTGCCGAAGACGGGTGTGTCGGACCGAAAGGTGCAAATATCAGTCAAACTGTAAACTAGAGACCCAACGCATACCATTCTCCAGACTACATCCTGCTACTTACAAAACTCTGTTCAGGGCTTAGTAGCCGGAGATTGAGAACGAACGCAGAAGAAGAAGCTACTCTGGTTCGCTGGCCCTGACGTCAGCAGTCAGCTATGGGTCACTGACTGCTACACCTCATGCACTGCTCAGCATCTTGATCCCTGGGATAATCTTTCAACGATGGGCTTACAGTGCCCCACGACGTCCACTGACATAAGTAGATGGACAAATGAACTGATGAGGTAGCTAATCCAATGCACAACCCTCATTATAGTCATGCTTACACAACATACTTGGATGGTTACACAAGTACAAGTGATAAAAATACTGCCAGCTTACCTTGGTGAGGTCAATGACCAGGCCAAAGTCTCCAAGTTTACAAATGCCATCATGGGAGAGAAATGCATTTTCAGGTTTGATATCCATGTGCACCAGGTTGTGGTCGTGTAAGTGTTTTAATGCCTGAAAAAAAAAACAATGTACACAAACAATGGCTCAGTTTAACAATAACAATGTATATTCTTGTCCTTTTGCTTGTTATTGAAATACAGGTCAGACGATGCATTCAGTTTCTTACTCACCTTTAACCCACTAATGTCCGCATAGGCGGACAAGTAAAAATACTCCATGTCCTCCTAACACCCGCACAGACACGTGATGAGAAAATTTGCCGATCGCAGTAAAAAAATTATACTAGAGCATTGCAGTATGTAAACACCGGTTGAAATACAGCCATTTTGAATCTAAATATAGGGATGCCGTCATTGCATATGTAAACAACCAAAATGGCAGAATAGTTTGAAAACTATTTTGAAACAATGTGTTTTCTTTTTCGGGATGACTTGCGGATTATTCCATTATTGCGGGTGATAAAAGGAAAGTTGTTGCGACATATTTTTTGGAGCTCGATCTGTTTGATTTGTTTATTTAGCAGTATTAACTACATTTGTAATGAAAAATAGTAGATTTGACGATCTTGTAAGAAACACTATCTGCATTCTGTGGCGATTTTCACATTCCGACGGTCCCCGACACATAATACGAAAGGTATGTGTAATGAAATTGACGGATATATTGACGAAACTCACAATGTAAAAATTACTACCTCCGTATTAATGTCATTTAACGCTTCATACTAATATATAATCTTTATTATCAATACTTCATACCACAGATAATTTAATTATGTCTTATGATCGTAATATTATCTCAATTTGTTAAATATTCATTTATTTTATGTTGACTAAACTATTCATGTTCGGAATTCCAACACTTGGCCTGGACTGAAAGACACAAATCTGCAAAATTATCCAGAACTGGGAAGGAATAAGGAAGCATGCATCCAATCAACTGCAGTGGCGGTTTCAAAGAAATGAATTTTAAATAATGTTGCCAAATCCATGCACATCCCACTTCAGCCACTTCCATTTCACGTGAGAACTGGTCACAGCAGACTATTAGAACATCTTTACCGGCTACAGATTTCACACACACCGATGAATGCCCATGTGGAACAGGGGGGCCAGAATTCTGAATACATTCTACAAGCATGCCCACTCTCTAGTGAAACAAGGAGCCAGACCTGGTCAGTGGGTGCGGAGCTGAGATAAAAGATGGGAGTGGTGGTGCGGGTCGGTGACTTGCTTTGATCCGGTGAAACAAAGATCCTGAAGGCAAAAAAAAAGTCACTTCCAATGAAGAGTATTAGTGGGTCTACTCTTGTCAATCTGGTACCGCTAGGGTTAAGTAATTTTTTTGTAAACATTTTTCCGTACAAGCTTTTATTTATACTAAAACACGGTCTTTTTGTTTCTGGGACTATATGAGTGACATTTTTATTTAAGTAGGTGTTTCTTTGGTGAATTTGTGCACTTGCATTTTTAGTTTTTTGTTTATGTATTGGTGTTGTGGTGTTGGTCAAAATCATTGCCGAATTTAATCTTTGAAAATGATCAGACTTATGGAACTAATGACACATTGTCACCTTGTGAAACTGCAAAAAAATATAACGGACAAGCTGGCATATTACCATAAGCAGATCAACCATGTAGTTCCAGATGATTACTTCGCTGATGTTTTGATTTTTGTGACAGAACTCCTGCAGGCTGAAATTAACAAACAAAATACCATCACTATATGTCATGAACAGAGGGAGGAAGGAATCATTTGTTACAATACAATCACTATATCTCATAAACAGAGGGAGGAAGGAATCATTTGTTACAATACAATCACTATATCTCATAAACAGAGGGAGGAAGGAATCATTTGTTACAATACAATCACTATATCTCATAAACAGAAAAAGGAAGGAATCATTTGTTGCCATCTTTATATGTCTAGTCTGACTTGGGATCATACGGCCTTCTGCTCTGACTTGGGATCATACGGCCTTCTGCTCTGACTTGGGATCAAACGGTTACATGGTCCTCTGCTCTGACTTGGGATCATACGGCCTTCTGCTCTGACTTGGGATCATACGGCCTTCTGCTCTGACGGGATCATACTGTCACATGGTCCTCTGCTCTGACTTGGGATCATACAGTCCTCTATTCTGACTTGGGATCATATGGTCCTCTGGTCTGACTTTGGATCATACAGCAACAAGATTGTCTTTCATGGCAAAAAGGAGGCACCTTACTGGAAGCTTTCCCAATCTGTAGTAATTTGTTTCGTAGAACCAGGTTGGTGAACTCCCACCCCTCCATGCTCAAATTTTAGAACGTGTACAGATAGGTTGAGTGACTGGTATGTTTGTCTCTCACAATACTTGGACTTGTCTACCCAGCTGTAAATGAGTACCTGACTTAAAATGGTAGTATTCTTTCCTCCCAGTACGGCACCCACAAATTTACAGGTATTCAATCAATCAGTACATTTTCAGTTCCCTGTGCAGATAAAGTCTTCGTAAATGTGCCACGTCATTGTGCGCTGAGCCTCCAGTGATTATTACACCTAAACTATTGTCAAATACCAAGACAAAATGATCAGCTTACCTGAATTTACATAGCTCCGTCTGAATGTACAAATAACCCCTCTCCTCCCAGGCTCTGTAAAACTGGATACAGTTAGGGTGCTGTGGCAGGGACTCGTGCTTGGCCACCTCTTCCATTTTGCATTTTCTGGTTAGAATGAACAATTATAAATGTTAATGCTGTGCCATTACAATCTAATGTGATAGTGGATACAAAAATAATGATATACAACACGATATTCCAACCCACATTGTGCTGTCAGTGCCAGAATTGGACATTAACAAACAAAGTTGACAGTTACATCGGAGATGAAATGTCTGCGACGAATGGTTGAAGTAACAAGAATGGATAGAATCAGGAACAAGGATATTAGCTACAACACATGCTCTAGAATTCATCAAGAGACAGCAAATCAACACCAGATAGTATCCTTCACAAAGCAATGCTATACAGATACAATAGAATACAAAGCCAATGGCCACCCACGTAAAAGATGGATAGCAGAAATAACAGATGCAGTAAAGCTATCAGTGCTTAAAGCAAATACTAGGGCCTAAATGGATTAAATGTTAATTACCATTTTAAGCGTTACTACATAACGACTCTTGCACGCCAGAAAAGGATTGATCTTTTGAACTAAAACGCTACCAGAAGATTGCTCAAAATACCAGGGATAGTGAAAAGGGAAAATGCAGATATCCTTCAAGAACTGGATATCGAAGAAAACTGGTTAGTAAACAAGTCGTATAATATTAGTTCGAATAGATTGTGCATAATCTAGTTTATGATTAAAATTATAAATGGACCTCCACTGCCACAATTCAAACTTACTAAAGTCATCGATAAAACTACCAAGAATATTCAAAGACACACACGCCATGCCTGACAGCAGTGCATTTTTCTTAAGACTAATACTGTATAACTAATACAATATATTTTGGTTTGGTACGCACTGTTATGTAGAAATAAAAGTGAATTATTACATAGTTTAAATTTGGGAACATAAATTGCGTGACTGTAGTTCGACCATACTGACTGGTAAATTTTTTGACTGGCTTGGCTAACGGGGTGAGGTATCGACGTGATGTGATCCCTGTAGTAGTGAGTGACACGCAGATGAATCAGAGGAATCGATAAATTAGACTATAACAAGTTTTTTAAAATACAGCCACCTACAATAACACGAGGGCATAGCTACAAGCTGGTTAAAGAGAGGTCCAGGTTAGATATTAGGAAATATTTTTTAGTCAGAGAGTGGTGTCTGCTTGGAATGCATTGCCAGGGGAGGTAGTGGAGGCAGGGACAGTTAATGCGTTTAAGAATAAACTGGATGCGCATAGATTTTAGAGCAAGGTGATGTAAATGTAACTGGTTGTATACAGACTCTGCAGGGTCTTCTAAACCAGTATAAAGACGTTAAGTTAAGTTAAGTTAAGATGAAGCCAAGCATAGCATAACCGCCTGGAGGACCCCGGTCAATCTTCATCAGCATGCATGGATGTGAGGAAAGCTACTGCAACCTGCCACTTAACGCCCTTTTCAAGACACACAAAAGAATAACCTACTCATTGTGCGCACTCGCAAAGAAAAATGACAAAACTATGTGCTCTAGTTTCATTATTCTATCAAATCGACTGACCTGATCAGCTACGATTTTCGTACTTATTACGCCAGTAGATTGTGGAATTGATTTAGGGAAGACCACACAGTTTATTATTTACTTGATATATTTCCTCGGATTCTTCTCTCCCCTTCTTGCTATCCAATGTGGTGGTTGTTTCGAATGTCCACAATGAGTAGGTTACTCTTATGTGCGCCCTGAAAAGGGCGTTAAGTGACAGGTTGCAGTAGCTTTCCTCACATCCTGATGAAGGTGGACCAGGATCCTCCAGGCGGTTGCGCTTTGCTTGGCCTCAACTGCGTGTCGCTTACTACTACAGAGATCACACCGAACCTCACCTTGTTAGCCAGACTGTGTTCTGCCATGTTATCCATGTTAGTTAACCTCTGTACTGCCATGGCCATTCTTATTCCTACTTCTTTTTTGCATATTGCTGTTCACACATTTTAAAATTCAGTAGTTCATTTGTCGAAAATACAAAAATTACCCAAAGAGTTAGAGAACCAAAGACAAGTAATAATAGAGAGCTTGTACCTATCAAACTGGCCCTTGAAAGGTTGTCTGGACTTCTTGATAGCGTAGTATTTGCCGTCATCCTTACTCTTACAGCTGAAAACCTGTGACAAAAATATTTATTAATTATTGACGGTCGATTAATGAACAGAAATTGAAATGATGTGCACTTAGTAATAGCATTTATGTCTAGAATAACTTGTTTTATTTCATCTCGTTCCTATAGAAACTTAGATGTAACAGCCACACCCAGTCGATAAATTAATTTATTAATTCCGGGTATTTTTGTTTTGTTTTTTGCGATCGCCGTATTTCTCTGATCCCAAAGGCGGTGTGCGTTGCACTGTGGTTTTTATTTTGCGCCTGTCGGCCCAGTGCATCCGACTTCAGCATGCATTTTATGTAAGGGTCTGCTTCCTCCTGCCATTTTCTAAGGGTTTGAACCCAGCACCTTCTGGTTGTGAGCCGTGCCACTTAAACACGCCGTCCCCTAATTAATTCTGGGTATGAACTAAACACTTACCTCACCGAAGGATCCTTGTCCAATTGGTGTGACATCTTCAAACAACTGCTCGAAATACAAATCATTGGATTTCTCATTGTATTTGGGACTCAGCAGAGCTGCACTAAGTCAAGGAAGCTGTTGATATTATGTTACTATAGGTCTCCAATTGTTTTGGTGACCATTTCTCTTCCTACCTGCCATGTCTTCGCACACTTAGTCGGGTACCCATTTACAGCTAGGCAGATTGAAACATGAAGCAACTGAGGCACACAGCCAGTAAGCAGTAAGTTCCTTTACTGTGAGACAATAAAGCTCTAATCACTACACCATTAACAAATTTGTTACTGAAACACGTGAGGGGCCAAAGATGGAACAGTGAATGAATTGACAGCCACCAGCGACTCACAGCTAGATCGTTGCATAAGGTTCTGTGAATCATATCTGACCAAAGACCCCATTCTGTCTCTAAGTGGCGATCCTGAAACAGATTGCATCCATGCGGCCTAGTTTGAACTAACAGAGATAGAACGAGGAATGTCCGCAGGGTGACCTTGTTGTCTGAGACCGGGTCATACCAGTGGATCTTAAGAAATTGCCTCTGGCTTCATACATGGAAGGTTTCAGTGTGCCCCTGATCGCCCTGCTGTATAGCCTAGGTTACAGAATCGTACAGCAAGATGGGGATAACACAGAATTCATAGCCAGATAATGACCCAGCTGTAAAAGTCAGCGAAAAATGTATGAAACACTGCAGGAGCTATCATCTGATGGGAGCAGCGGTCCCAATATGTCAAGGTGGATCGGACTAGCTGCATCCGATATGCTGACCTCCGATGTGCGTGGAGTAATGGCAAGATCTCCCTTGTGACAAAAATCTGCATTTACCAGTCCTGCGTGGTCCCATCCTGCTCTACAGCTCCGAAACCTGGACATTGCTGAAACATGACATGACTAGACTGGAAGCTTTTCACGTGCGCAATCAGCGCGTATCCTGGGCATCAGATGGCATGGCTACATCCGCAACGTGGAGGTCTCTGCTAAAACAGGCCTCTACCCAATCTCAGAAACACTTGACCAGTTTCTTTGTTCGATCATGTTGTACGACTGGAACAGGAAACCCCGGCCCACAAGTCGTTCCTCAGCGCCAAAAGTCTTCTGACCGGCTCTGGAAAACTGGAATAGTTCCATGACAATTTTTTTACTTTCAAAATATTTGGCTGAACCCATTTTGGAAAGATATTTTTGGAGAAGAAAACAAAGTGCTCTATATTCCAGCTAAAATAATCAATGGTTCTTTCCGTCTCGTCAGAGATAGTAAGTTGTGCTTTGAAAAAAAAGGAATGTAACTATAGTCCATGGCAGTAACGAATATGACTAATAAGATTAATTCGAGCAGAGAAGCGTCTTCCACAGTGTGCCAGAAAAATCAGGACCGTTTGTGGCATTGTATGTGTTGCGTGTCTTCTCAAACACTGAGTCCTTAGCCTATCCACAATCAGTATCTCCTTTGTCTGTATTCCATGCTTAATCATGCCCCCCATGTAACACGGTCCATGGCATCCTGTTCCCATGATTCAAAATCGATGCCTTCACCATTCATATCCCGCTTGCATACATCCTTGAACCGAAGTAGCGGCCGGCCCCAAGACCTTTTCTCCAACTGTAATTCCCCAGAGAAGATACTTTGATACTCTGCAACCCGCCATCCTCCGAAGACTAACCATGTAATAAGACCTTGACAGTGCCTGTTCTCTCCAACACCTCTGCGTTGGTGATCTTGTCCTGTCGCCCAACTCCCAGAATTCAGCGCAGCGACTTTAGTCGCCTCTTCTGGTATGTGCAGGTAGACCATGTTTCACTGCCATAGAGAAGGGTACTAAGAACACAAGCTTGGTAAATAAGGGCAATAGCATATATAAAAATACTGTAGTACATCTACAAATAAGGATACAACTTTCAAGGTGTCTGAAAGAAACTGACTGAGCGTGCAATGGGGCAATGTTTCGTCGTGGAAAGACCCTGCTCAGAGGAGGGCAGCTCTTTACGGGAGGCCTCGGTGGAAGATTATCTTTTGGTGTGCCGCCTGGCAGAAGCTGGATAAAAAGAAAACAAAATAAATGTAATGTTAATAACGATGTAATAACGAACACAGATATATGACATTGAAAACAAGCAATATAGCAAGACACTGACTCATTCATAGCTGAACCTTTTGGACGTCTCGCCATATTTATTAAAGAAAAATTTCAGAACACGATCAAGTACTTGAGGCTGATTTATTATCAGCAAAATTTCCCTAACATGTATTCATATAAAAACTGTCTTGAGTGATGTATACAATTGAATGATTGCATTTGATATGTGAGGAAGCAGATTTGTGACATGAGGATTCATCATCAAGAGGTTAGTCAGTCCAGAGACTAGTATTGTTAAAGTTGGCTGATCATGTCATGTCACTGCCCTTGGCAGAATTCTAGTTCAGCATAAGTTTGTCAGGGAGCCGTGTAGTGCAGTGGTTAGCAAGCTGGCTTCGCATCTGAGTGGTCCTGGGTTCATTCCCCAGTTTAGGTGGAAATGTTTTTTCAGACCGCAACGGCTCCCAGGTCGACCATGCCTTAAATGGGTACCTGTTCAGTCCAGGAAGTAAAAGTGGCGAGTGAGAGGAGATGGCTACCGCCCTCATTGAGCCGAGCCTTTGAAATGTGAGATCGCTAACACCTCACACCCCTACGGCAGTAATGCTATGGGATTTACTTGACTTTTTATGTCTGCACCACAATATTCTTGCATGCCTGTGTGATGAACTTGTTTCCTGGACGTCTTCTTTTCTCCTGAATTTTGCCTTCAAGTATTTTCAACAGTATTATTCCATGTCTCACAATGTGACCAAGCCACGACAGTGTTCTGAGTCTACGTCACTGCAATCTGGGTAAACTTATAGGTGCTCAGTTCCTCTCAGCAAATGACAAAGAGTGTAGATGTCAATGGTCCCTGCAGCTCACTGGCTGCACCGACATCTTCAAAATTTCAAGAGCAATCTGTGTTCACTATTACTAGTTCACCAACTGCAGTGTCTTCATACAAAAGGCAGCCATTGATAACTTCAAAATGTCACCTCTATCCACTGCGGGTGCTCCTGAGGCCAGGAAGTCAATTCTCACAAACCTCAGAATGGCCAGGACAGTAGATTCACACAAGTTCCTGGAGGTACGAGGTCTCTGTATCCACTATCCACTCATGCCGCAGCCAGTCCTTCTGAAGCAAGGATTGAGAGTCATTAAACAGTTCTTGGGCAATCTACCTTTTTTGAATACTTTTCATTAGTTGTCTATGTGCCCCCATATCTTTAAGCATCTGCTTAATGAGGGCTTTAGTTTTTTTCTCCTTTCCCCACCGTTCATTTCATTTCTCTATTCCTCAAGGTGGTGTACATTGCACTATGTTTCTAGTTTGCGCATGTTGGCCTAGTGCATCTGACTTCGGCACGTATTTTATGTAAAGGCCTGCTTCCTCCCGCATTTTCTAAGGGTTTGCTTCCCTGGGGTAACGTCCGATGCTGTGATGGGGAGCGAATCCAACACTTTCGGCTTTTGAGCCATGTCCCTTAACCACTAGCCCACGCGATCTCCCAGGCTTTAGTGACGACAGTGTTGCTTATTGTTTGTAGATCAATTATTCAGCTATGCGCACATATCAGGGACTCGTGCAAATTTACCCTAATTATTTGTACCTCCCCCACGCCTAGTAAGTTGCAGGAAGTTTAAAATACCTCCTACGGATAGCCTTCGGCTACCTGGCAACAGACATTAACAACATGCCTGTTTGAATACTAGTATTCCAAGTACGCACATATCAATCCATCAGCTCAACTGACTGAATGAGAAAGTGTATATACAAAATGATAAAACCCTCCAGAAAGACACCTGACAATATCCACATGAACTAGGCTAAAACTCTCAGCAGAATAGAAGAGTAAGTATAGATCCTGTCACGCTGTGTAACGTATAGGAAATATGTTAGGCCCATATTATTTTGTAACCCACAGCACATAGTGGATACATCAGCATCATGCCATCCACCTTTACTTCCCAGATTTGTTTTCTGGTTCCCAATTTATGTGGTCGGGTCAACCACAGGAGCCGATTTGAGATCAGAAAAAAATCCTGCATCAGGTGGGAATTGAACTCTGATCGCTTGACTAGGAAGCGAAATAGAAATGTGGAATAACATGTGGCCAAGAATAGTGAAAGAAGATAGCTGGATTCTCACTCATAGAATTAGAAATTAGCTAAATGTTTCAAAGGAGCCAGAAGCAATGAGCAAAGTCAACATATTTGTATCAAGTAAACTTTTAAGTCACACCAACACATTTTAGTCAAATCAACTTAGGTCAAGTCAGAGCATTTAAATCAAAGTTAATATATTTAAATCAAGTAAACACATTTAAGTCAGACCAAAACATAGCATGCTCGGAATCTGAATAAAGCTACTACAACATGCCACTTAACGTCCTTATCAGGGTGCACAAAACATTAAACAATAAGTCACACAAACACATTTAGATCAAGTCAGCACATTTAGGTCAAGTCAGCACATTTAGGTCAAGTCAACACGTTTAGGACAAGTCAGCACATTTAGGTCAAGTCAACACATTTAGATCAAGTCAACATGTTTAGAACAAGTCAACGCATTTAGATCATAGGTCAATATATTAACACATTTAGGTCAAGTCGTCACACCTGAGTCAAGTCTCAACACATTTAAGTCAGTGTACACATTTCAGGTGGACAAACAATGAAATGTTCTTTCTGAAACAGACCTAACAAATAGTAAATACTATTAATGATACACCGACTACCGAAACCATATTATCACAAAAGAACCAGGATTTATCAATGCATGCAAGTTTGATTTTGTATCGTCGAACATCTAAGTGTCCCAATGAATCCTTGTAAACAAGAAAATGACTGAAT
Source organism: Ariolimax columbianus (assembly GCA_036924085.1). NCBI lineage: Eukaryota > Metazoa > Mollusca > Gastropoda > Stylommatophora > Arionidae > Ariolimax > Ariolimax columbianus. Next base: position 67,990,472 of record JAVGWX010000017.1, read on the forward strand.
TGAAACAGTTCTCAACTTTATTAAACTAAAATGCTAATGAATGCACTGAATCAAATACTTAAGAATGAAGATAACCTTAATGTCAGTGAAAGCATTAAGGAATAATATGCTTGCAAGAAGAAATGTTGATTGTCTTCTGTAAGGGGTGCTTATTGCAATCAGTTACAAACTGGTTTAAAATTAATGCATTTCTTAATCACAAAAAAGGTGAGAGGAGACTATGTTCTGGTTAGGCAAAACATTCTGACGAGACTATGCTAGCCGGGGTCAGGCAAAACATACTGACGAGACTATGCTAGCCGGGGTCAGGCAAAACATACTGATCAAATTATGTTAGGGTCAGGTAAAACATGATAGTCAGGGTCAGGTAAAACATGCTAGTCGGGGTCAGACAAAACATACTGATCAAATTATGTTAGGGTCTGGCAAAACATGCTAGTCAGAATCAGGCAAAACATACTGATCAAATTATGTTAGGGTCAGGTAAAACATGATAGTCAGGGTCAGGTAAAACATACTAGCCGGGGTCAGGCAAAACATACTGATCAAATTATGTTAGGGTCAGGTAAAACATGATAGTCAGGGTCAGGTAAAACATGCTAGTCGGGGTCAGACAAAACATACTGATCAAATTATGTTAGGGTCAGGTAAAACATGATAGTCAGGGTCAGGTAAAACATACTGATAAGACTATGTTAATCAGGGTCAGATGAGTCATACTAGTCAGGGTCAGGTGAGTCATACTGATCAGACTAGTCAGAGTCAGGTGAGTCACACTGATCAGACTAGCCAGGGTCAGGTGAGTCATACTGAAGAAACTATGTTAGTCAGGTGAGTCATACTGATCAGACTATGATAGCCAGAATTAGGCTAAACTTACTGATCAGACTATATTAGTCAGGATTAGGTAAAACATTCTGATCAGACTTTGTTAGTCAGGACCAGGTGAAACATACAGATCAGACTATGTTAGTCAGGGCCAGGTGAAACATACAGATCAGACTTTGTTAGTCAGGGCCAGGTGAAACATACATATCAGGGTACCTGACTCAAGTGTGAATGACATTAGCAACAGCATTACATTAAATATTTTAAAAATTAAAGTTATATTTATTATTGTAACCAAAAACCTTGCGATATTCGTGGTGATGAAAGTCTTGCAGCCAATTATTTATCCATGTTAGTCAAATAGTCACCAATAGAGAACATGGCTAGGCCTACCTTTGCTAGTTATACATAAACTGGTTTAAAATTGATGTATCAAAAATTGAAAATTTTGAGAGCTAACTGAGGAGCCTTGGATTTCACAATAGCTTCTCAAGTACGTCTCGGGATGTGAGGACAGTCACTGTAACTAAATTGTTATGCTAACAGAATGTAAACACTGTGTTTGTAACCAAAAGCCATGCAGAATGTTTAATAAGTACAATTAAGTCACCCAATTTGCTGTTTGATCTCTCAAGGCCAATGGTACAAAGTAACAATGCAGAATAATACTAGGTTGATACTGCTAAGCAGTACACAAATGAGGAACATAGTAGATTAAAACTGGGGTTGAAAGATGCAGCAGGGTGAATGAGCTGACAGCAGCCAATAAGAGCCGACCGCTTGCATCATGGGTCAAAAACAATAGCTGACAGCAGCCAGTGACTCATAGCTGGCTGCTTACATCAGGGTCAGTGAACCATAGCTGACAGCAGCCGGTGACTCATAGCTGGCTGCTTACATCAGGGTCAGTGAACCATAGCTGACAGTAGCCGGTGACTCATAGCTGGCTGCTTACATCAGGGTCAGTGAATCAAAGCTGACAGTAGCCAGTGACTTACAGCTGGCTGCTTACATCAGGGTCAGTGAACCATAGCTGACAGTAGCCAGTGATTCATAGCTGGCTGCTTACATCAGGGTCAGTGAACCATAGCTGACCAAGACACTATTCTGTCTCGGCAGCAGCCTTGGAAACAGGCCACTAGTGTAGTTTGGCTGAATCTTAAGAGAATAGGAATTGTAGTGGAAAGGCAAACCAAGTTCCCCCAAAAGATCAGCCGAATCCAGATGTGTCTAGCCAAACGACACAGATATCACTGTCAGTGTAATCATGTGCGATGTTCTTTTTCAGAGCGCACATCAAAGAAGTTGAAAACTAACTTTAAAAGACAAAAGTCATATTTTTCAAGCTAGAATTTGTATATACACTGTGCAATGATGGCTTCCACACGTCGGAAATAATTGGGTGCCTATCGAAAGTCATGCACAATGTTAAACGTGTTGTTATCCCATAGCTGCTGAGCAAGCCTGCTCTTGCCAGCCCAAGCCCAATGCCATTCTTATATAGCTAGATCTTCTTCAGTTGTTTCACTGCTCCGTACAGTGGGTTGGCAATTGTCGGTAGTGCTTGTAAGAATCTTTTCCTCATGTCTGCAAAAGCCTTCCACTCAATGAGTAGGTGTCGAACTGTTTCATCAGGATAAAGAGATAGTGTCTACACAAGGGCAGGTGCTGGGGATTGATGCGGTTCAAGTGGCTATCGACTCACATATGCCCTGTTCGGAACTGAAAGATTAGACTTTGATCTCGTCTATGTAGTTTGCTTATGTCATCGTTACTTTTTGGCTGTGACACTTCACTAAATACACTGTTGTTGTTCCCGTCGACCACCTGTTCAACCAGATTTTCCAAGTATTATTCTTAGTTCGTTTTACTGTGTGGTTACTGCAGGGTCTATCCAATTATTTTGATGTTAAATGTTAAACTTACAGTAGTCTATAGTGAGTAGACCTAGACTGAGACATTATGAAGTCATTATTGTACACAATGACAAACAAGTGGTTTAGTCAGCCAGTGGTTTTCCAATTCACTCACACATTTCTCAAATTCAAAACAATCAATCATAATATGCAAACATTTCAAAAATTTGTTTATGTAACTACATAATGCAGAATGTTAACGTGTGAGCAGATACTAATTTATTTGACAAGTGTATGTGTTCTTTACTGAGTTACCGTACCAATTCCCTTACGCTGAACAGGAAGGGACAGTTAGTGAGTTCAGTAGTTACTGTTACTACTTTGGTTGTTTAGTACAAAATAGAATGCGAATCATGTTTATCAGTTTCTTCATTACTAAGAGAGTGCAGTTACAACACATATGACCGAATTAACGGTTGAACTATGCATAAGAGATGGTCAAAAGATAATCTGAATGAAAGGGATGGTCAACAGCCACCGGACACAGACCAGCTAGTCTCTTCTCTAATCGGATCAAAATAACGGTATTGTTGCTGCTCGCGTTATCTCACCTTTTTCACTGAAAGCGTCTGAGTTTCAGGGTAGAATCTTGGTGTCGGACGTGGGCTTGGAACTGTTGGCTCACTCATTCTGAAATATAGCGATCGAATCTGCCGACATAACAGAAAAATATCCAGAAGAAAACAAACAGAATCACAATGTCCCCCAACAGGTCCCAGTCTGGCCGTCAGGAAAGCCTTTCGCGGTTTTTTCCGGTTATATAAAACAGAGCATTTCATTGGGTGATATTTATAGATCAAATTCAAATTGTGTGTTTTCTATGAAACTGGTGATCAAAATTATATTTTGTAAAATTATTCAAGTTATAAATTGAATTTAGAGTAACAAGAAGGTTTGAAAATAAAAAGTTATGATTTTATGCTACTATATCCAATCAATGTTATTGTACCATTTCTACAACGTCCGTAACACGTGATAGATGTGGGACTGTTTTTGGTTGTGGTTATATTTGTTTTGGGCCATGATATTGTGGCCCATTGTTTATTGTAAGCAACTTATCACGTGCCATCTAACGTGTGTAGGCGTATTCCAAATAAAATCTGAGCGGGCTGTATGCAATCAAGCCTGGCCTTATGGTAGAGCGAGTGAGGCAAATGCCTTGGGCACCGCGATTTTATGGACTTCGCGCTGCTGACTACATAATTTTTACTACTGTGAAATAAATGAAACAATAACAGTTGAAGCAATTTTGTGTTTGAGAACTTTGAAAGAGAAATTAATAGAAATACATAGCGGCATTTATATTTGCTTCATAGACTACCAGAAGGCTTTTGGCGGAGTCTAACATGGGAAATGAATTAAATGTCTCCAAGAAATAGGTCTAGATGGTAAAGACATAAGACTGCTCAGTAATCTGTACTGAGAATAAACTGCTACAGGAAAGTTAACTTAACTTAACTTAACGTCTTTATACTGGTTTAGAAGACTCTGCAGAGTCTGTATACAACCAGTTCCAATTACATCATCTTGCTCTAGAAGCTGTAAGCATCCAATCTATTCTTAAATGCATTAACCGTCTCCGCCTCCACCACCTCACTTGGCAATGCATTCCAAGCATTCACAACTCTCTAGCTAAAGAAATACTTCCTAATATCTAATCTGGACCTCTCCTTAGTCCACTTGTAGCTGTGCCCTCTTGTCCTTGTTGGTGGTTGTATTTTAAAAAACTTGTTATAGTCTACTTTATTCATTCCTCCGATCATCTTATACATCAGTATTAAGTCACCACGAATTCTTCTCTCTTCTAGACACTGAAGGCCAGTTCTTTTTAATCTTTCTTCATAACTGTAATTCTGGAATCCCACTATCAGCTTTGTCGCTCTTTTTTGTATTCTCTCCATGTATAGATGTAAAAAGAGGAGTGACACAGGGATGTGTATTATCCCCTTGTCTTTTTAATATTACGCAGAACAAATACTCAAACAGATACAGAGCTTGTCATTGGAGGAGTGGCAATAAACAATCTTAGATATGCAGATGATAACAGTTTTAATGGTAAAAATGGAACAAGAATTACAGGAGCTTGTGACAAAAATATACAAAAAATAAGCGAAGAGTATGGATTAGACATAAACAAAGACTATGATGCTCGGGTAAAGTGACAAGAAACCGTGTATGCAGATACAAATAAAAGATCAACTACTGGAACAGGTACAGAGTTTCTCCTATCTAGGTCATAAAATAACGCAAGATGGCAGCTGTGAAAAAGAAATCAGAAAGAGAATAGATATGGCCAAGATGGTATTCAGCAACATGTGACACATACTGACATCCAAAAAGATAAATCATAATTAGAAAATAAGAATTGTCAGGTGTTATGTTTGGCTTGGCTTCGTCCGTTCTCAATCTCCCGCTTATAAACCCTGATACGGGCCTAAGAACGGAATGCGCTGTGTAGTAGTTTACAGCTTGACTGCGATATTTGCACCTTTCGGTACAACACATCCGACTTCAGCAAGCATTTTTTTAGTTCCGGGTTAGCATTCCCTCTTCGATCCCTTCTCCTTAGCCAGTCTGCCCTGCTGCAGCCTGTTATCCAGGATCACCGCGTGGAGGTGTAGAAGGGTCTTGGCAGCTCTGGTTCGCTGGCCCTGGCGCTAGCAGTCAGCTATGGGTCACTGACTGCTGCAGCTCATGCGCTGCTTGGCATCTTGATCCCGGAATGATACACTGTCAAAGAGTAATAGAGTCGTATGTGAACTAAAAGAAAAAAAAGAAAACTAACGCTGAAGTGGATACTATCACACTATGGAAAACCAGAAAACAGCAAAGTAGATAAGTTAGTAAAAGAGGAAGTGTAAAAAACATAAATAGACAAGGTCAAAAGATGGAAAAACACGAAAAGAAAAAAATAATCACCTTCCAGAAAAAAAATATACTTATCTGTACCATAAGGAAAGTCCACCAGACGAGAGATAAATTTCACTTCCTTGATCGGGGACGCGTGTGCTAGTGGCTCACAATCCGAAGGTGCTGGGTTCGCTCCCTATCATACCACCGGCCATTGCCCCAGGGAGTACTCTTAGTGGTGTGAAGTAAAAAATGGAGTGCCACAGGGCTCGGTTTTGGGACCAATTTTGTTCTTGATATATATAAAAGATTTGGACATTGATATGGGATCCATGATTGAACAATTTTCGGACGACACAAAAACTATGTAGGAGTGTCTCATCTAAAGCAGAGGTGGATATAGAGGTCGGATTTAGATCAAATTCGAGACTGGTCCGTAAGATGGCAAATGGAGTTTAATGTAGATAAATGTACAGTCATCCGCATGTGTAGATCCAATAGGGAACATAATTATATAATGGGCGAGAACAATATTAGAAAGATAGAAAAGGAAAGGGACCTAGGGGTTATAATAGAGCATACAGGTAAAGTGAGTAAGCAAGTCCAGGTAGCAGTGAATAAGGTAAATGCAATGTTATGTACGATAAAAAGAAATAGTAAACATAGGAGAAAGGAGGTGATTGTCAAACTGTATAAAGCATTAGTTAGACCTAGATTGGAGTACTGTGTACAGGTGTGGAGTTCTTATTGTAAAGGAGATATAAATATGTTGGAAAGGATACAAAGAAGAACGACAAAACTGAAAGTGGGATTCCAAAATTACAGTTACAAGGAAAGACTCAGAAAAATCGGCCAATAGTGGCTTGAAAAGAGAAGAATTCGAGGTGACAATATAGGTTTATAAGATAGTCACAGGAAAGGATAAATTAGACTATAACAAGTATTTCCAAATGCAACCACCAACGAGATTACGAGAACACAAATACAAATTAACTAAAGAAAGGTCCAGATTGGATATTGGGATATATTTTGTTAGTCAGAGATTGGTGGGTGCTTGAAATGCATTGGCCCAGGATTTAGTTGAGGCAGAGACAGTTAATGCATTTAAGAATAGATTGGATGGGTATAGCTTATAGATCAGGTTAATGCAAACGTAACTGGTTGTCTACAGACTCTTATGAGTCTTCTAACCCAATATAAAAACGTTAAGTTAAGAAAGCAAACCCTTAGAAGAATGTAGGAGGAAGTAGACCCTTACATTAAATGCATACCGAAGTCGGATGCACTGGTTTGACAGGCGCAAAATTAAAACAACGCACACAGTCTTGAGGATTAGAGAAACAACGTGATTAAGAAAGAAAAAAAAACCGCCTTGCCTTGATCGAGCGGAGCTGGAAATCATGTTCCGGTTAGAACAGGGCATAACAGATCGAATAGCCACTTGGGATCAAGACGATGAGCTGCACATAAGCTGCAGCGGTCAGCGACCCATAGCTGACTACTAGCGTCAGGACCAGCGAACCAGAGCTGCCAAGACCCTTCTACATGTCCACATGGTGATCATGGATAACAGGCTGCAACAGGGCAGAAGGAATCGAAGCGGGAGGGCAACCCGGTACTCAAAAATGCCTGCTGCAGTCGGATGTGTTGGACCGAAAGGTGCAAATATCACAGTCTAGCTATAAACTACAACGCATTCTGTTCTCTGGACTACATTCAAAGCCCTTTTCATGGATTGGAAGCAGGAGATTGAGAACGAACGAAGAAGAAGAAGAAGAAGAAGAATAGCCCCTTATGCAGGCGAAAAATGGCCCTATCAGCCATTGGTACGTGAAGATAAGCAGAACAGAAAACCGAATACATTCTACAAGACTGTTATATGCTTAGGTAACTGCATTCTGAGTACTGGCCCATGGAGACGAACGTCAGCAAAAACTTGTTGGTAGACTTGAAGAGCTCTCCACCACAGAAACCTTTATCACAAATAACTAGACTAAACGTGTATGTATAATTTTACTATGGAATGTATGTTCGTGAAATCGACCTTCTACTTCTATCTTCTTTTGACCTACTGCCCTTGCCATACGGCGTCACAGTTAAGACATCAACCTTAATTTTTTCGAAAAAAGCAGCCGTCATCCTGAGGCTGTCGACACTGCCATAGAGCTTGTCTAGTGTTGCCACTGGTGATGGCCACATCTGCTTTCTCTGATCCTCGTATGTCGGGCAGTTTTGCAGCAAATGTTCAGCGGTCATTTTCCCGGTACCACACGGGCATTCGTCAGTGCCACATATCTTCAGTTTGGTGAATAGGTGGTACCTCAGTCTATTGTGGCATGTGCGAAGTCTGAAGACCACGACCTGCTCTATTCTGTTCAACTGGTAATATGCATCGTTTTTGGTGTAGCCGGTATGTTCGGTTTCCCATTTGGTCATGTATCTAGCTTTGATAAGCCATTTTGACTCTTCGTACGTCATACTAGTGTATGGTTGTGGTAGTCTTGCACCTTCTTTTGCCAGTCTGTCTGCCTCCTCGTTGCCTTTGATGTTACAGTGGGATGGAACCAACTGTACCACTACCCTTTTTGGTGCGGACTGCTGGCACAGTTGACAGAGTACTGCTCTTAAATCATTAAGCTCATTATTTTTCTGGCTTTTCAGTGCTGTGACTACGGCCAAGGCATCTGTAAACAGGACTATATGGCTTTCATTCCTTTTACCTGTCACCATTTCTTCCACTGCCGCCCTCAGTGCCTCTGCCTCCGCTCTGAAATTGCTTGTGGGATACCCGCATTTGATATGTTCTTGTTGCAGGTTGGTCGTAATGCATTCTGACTAAATGACCAAAACACTGGATTTGTTGAGAGTCAAAGTTACTAACTGGTTTGTCCCCACGGTCTGCCTCAGTGTGATGTTATGGATTCGACTGCACTTCTCACACAGCGTATGTCCCAGCTCTGGATCTTACTCTCATGGGTTGCTAGCAAGTACCAAAATTAACATTGGTAACACAAGCTAAGGAATAAATAGTGCATTAATTAACCTCCTTTTATTTGAAAGAAAAACTCTATGGTGTTTTAAAATCGGTGCAATTTAATTGTGGACACTATTCGCTTTCTGGTTCTTGTACGTTAATTCACCAATTCTGAAATTTTATGCCATTCAATGACCACACGGGTTTACGTACACAAATAATTATACGTGTCTAGCTATCAGGGTGCAGTTTTGTTGTGGGCCCTAAAAAGGACATTGATGCTGGTTTGTGGGATTTGTGGGCCCTGAAAAGGGCCGTGAGGGGAACAGATTACCAAGGATCGCTGAAGCTATGCACATATCAGGATATACACATGTTGTTCGTTCATAGCTGCACAATTTAAAGAGGAGGCCAAAATTATGTGATGTTCTGCAGAATGTTGTCGAACGGGTCTAACTGACGGACTTTATTCCGATGTCACAGAAACTCACACATGTAGGAATCGCACACATGTGTCTGTGTCTTCCGTTTTGACGTTTGTTGCTTTCTTAATTCTAAGTGCAATCTCTCTGTCCAGTCTGCCATCAGCAGCGAACATGCTACCCCGTACTTGATTGATATCAATGTCACTGCTGTTGAAACTTCTCCGCACGTGCTCACGCGATATCAACATAATCTGTCTTGCCTGTATTGATCTTCATATCATATTAGTTACAAGCAAAATGGAGAAAAGCCAGGCGGTGTTGTCGATCTTCTCCATTTTGGTAAAAGATTACCCGATCATCACACGATGAAAAGCATTTATTTGTCTAGTAATCGTTGCCACGCACAAACATTCTTTGCTGAGAATTCGCTATCTCCGGGTTTCCACATATTCCCTTCATTACCACATTTAAAGAAAACAAACCTATGACGAACTGCAGACCAGCCTACTCTATCATGTCTCAACACATCATCTTTGCCTCGGAGTTGGTTCTCTGTTGACCGTCTTCCATGCCATGATGTTGGATCGTATTCCACGATACGCCGTCAAATTATTAGTATCCGTTTGGTTCCCTTTGGAACATAGGACGACATCAGATGCTTTGAATCTGTCAATATTCTGTACCGTCTTCTTGAGTTCCGCCTAAAAGACCCCGATTGAACTAACTTTCCCCATCAACCGTTCGCCGCCTCGTATTTCTTCGTTTTTCCGCTCGTCTCTTTCCTTGCGGGTTCCACTCCAGCGCATGTCTGGTTTTTGTTTGTTTTGCGTTCGCCTTATTTCTCTAATTCCCAAAAGCGGCGTGCGTTATACTGTGGTTTTTATTTTGTGCCTTTCGGCCCAGTGCGTTCCGACTTCAGCATGCATTTTATGTAAGGGTCTGCTTCCTCCTGCATTTTCTAAGGGTTCGCTTCCCCGGAGTAACGGCCGGTGCTGTAATGGGGATCGAACCCAGCACCTTCTGGTTGTGAGCCGTGTCACTTAACTACTAGCACACGCCGTCCCCATGTCTGGTTATGCTGTCCGGCTTCTTTCTGAAAGTGTGTCATATCCCTTCCCACCCCACCCCACCCCCATTCTCCCTCCCCATCTATTTTAGCTTCAGTGGAAGCAGGCAATCACCCCTATAGATGGCTTCCTTTCTTATATCAAAACACGTAAAGGTGGTTTCCACTTCAGACGTCCTCAAGGATGAAGTGTCAAAGACTTTATTTTGTCTCTCGCACCTATTTTTAAGCGGGTTATCGTATCCTTTTCTCTGTGTTTTTCTTTACACGACCCCTCCAGCAATACTGCGATGGAATCGTCGTCTCCATGTACAAGGGCAATGGCAAAGACTGGGGTAATTACAGGCCTATAACACTACTCTCGGCCCGGGGTAGGTGTTTGCCCTCCTGTAATTACAGGCCTATAACACTACTCTCGGCCCGGGGTAGGTGTTTGCCCTCCTGTAATTACAGGCCTATAACACTACTCTCGGCCCGGGGTAGGTGTTTGCCCTCCTGTAATTACAGGCCTATAACACTACTCTCGGCCCGGGGTAGGTGTTTGCCCTCCTGTAATTACAGGCCTATAACACTACTCTCGACCCGGGGTAGGTGTTTGCCCTCCTGTAATTACAGGCCTATAACACTACTCTCGGCCCGGGGTAGGTGTTTGCCCTCCTGTAATTACAGGCCTATAAACACTACTCTCGGCCCGGGGTAGGTGTTTGCCCTCCTGTAATTACAGGCCTATAACACTACTCTCGGCCCGGGGTAGGTGTTTGCCCTCCTGTAATTACAGGCCTATAACACTACTCTCGGCCCGGGGTAGGTGTTTGCCCTCCTGTAATTACAGGCCTATAACACTACTCTCGACCCGGGGTAGGTGTTTGCCCTCCTGTAATTACAGGCCTATAACACTACTCTCGGCCCGGGGTAGGTGTTTGCCCTCCTGTAATTACAGGCCTATAAACACTACTCTCGGCCCGGGGTAGGTGTTTGCCCTCCTGTAATTACAGGCCTATAACACTACTCTCGGTCCGGGGAAGTTGCTTGCCCACCTGCTACTGGCTAGGCTCAAACCTCTCTTGAGCATAAACGTCTCCCACAACAGTCTGGCTTCACTCCGGGTCATCCTACAACGGACGCTACTCTTGTTCTGTGCCTATTTGCCGAACTGCACTGCGCCTTTAATCTCCCCTTGTGCGTTGGATACGCGGACTTGGGATCAAGATGCTGAGCAGCACATGAGCTGCAGTGGTCAGCGACCCATTGCCGACTGCTAGCGTCAGGGCCAGAGAACCAGAGCTGCCAAGACCCTTCTACACCTCCACGCGGTGATCCTGGATAACAGGCTGCAACAGGGCAGACTGGCTAAGGAGAAGGGATCGAAGAGGGAATGCTAACCCGGTACTCAAAAAATGCTTGCTGAAGTCGGATGTGTTGAACCGAAAGGTGCAAATATCGCAGTCAAGCTGTAAACTACGACACAGCGCATTCCGTTCTCTGGACTACATTCTGCTACTTAAGCCCTTTCAGGGTTTGGTAGTGGGAGATTGAGAACGAACGATGAAGAAGAAGAAGGATACGTGGACTTGGTCCGCGCCTTCGACTCGTGGAAAACCCTCCAGGGAATACGTACACTCGCCCCCCCCCCCCTCGTTAAACGTAATCAAGGAGCTACGGAAGAACACAATTGTTAATCAGACCACGTTCTTCAAAGCAAAGCACGCCGATGATGCATTTGAAAAGATTGTACAATTTCCCGGCTTTAGTTTTCCTATCGCTTCTAAGATGGTGTTAACTCCTACCCCAAACAGCAGACCTTCGTTTTACCTAAAAGCTGGTAACATTCTCTGCTAGTACGTTAAAACCACAGCCTACTGTAGATACTGGCTTTCTGACTCAAAAGAAAATCTCTTTGAAACGTCACATTACAAGGCTGACTAAATAATGGAACTTGCTTATGTCAACTATCAGTGCAATTATAATAGTGTGTTCGGGAAACAGAGGGATATGCAATTGGTTTCAAGGCAGGATTCTGTGAAAGGATAACTCTCAAAAGTGATTTGTTGTATTTTGTACGGTGAATTTGTTTTATTTCTCTGCATGGAGCTTGGATTGTTTATAAACCTTGGCACAATATGAGTTCTGTTATTTAGTCGGCCTTGGAATGGGACGTTTCATATGGATTCTTGCTTCATGTTTTAAGATTCTGCAGAAAAGTTCCCACCATTTCTCATTTAGAACCCCTTCCTCAGATATATTCTTCGTTCGTTCTCAATCTCCCACCACAACCAGGACTTTGCAAGTAACAAGGTGTTGTCAGGATAAATGAATGCGTTGTGTCGTAGTTTACAGCTTGACTGCTATATGTGCACCTTTCGGTCCAATACACCTGACTTCAGCAGGCCTTTTTGGGTATAGAGTTAACCTTCCCTCTTCGATTTCTTCCCCTTAGCCAGTCTGCTCTGTTTCTACTCAAGAGTTAGATTCCTCAGCAGACATACTATTTCATCGCAGATTTAGACACACACGTGCCAGTTTTGAGGCTATCGACTTTCTTGTATCAAAACAGAAATAGGAAAAAATAAATGAAAAAAAATGTTAAAGTTGATTAAAGTTAAGTTTAATCAAAATTTAAAAATGGATATGGTCAGATACGACACCGAGACAAGAACACCAACAAAACCTACGTTTCGACTAATTGGCCTTCATCAGGGACAACAAATAACAACAATATTGAACTAGCAAATCTTCTTCTTCTTCTTCTTCTTCTTCGTTCGTTCTCAATCTCCCACTACCAAACCCTGAAAGGGCTTAAGTAGCAGAATGTAGTCCAGAGAATGGAATGCGTTGTGTCGTAGTTTACAGCTTGACTGCGATATTTGCACCTTTCGGTCCAACACATCCGACTTCAGCAAGCATTTTTTGAGTACCGGGTTAATATTCCCTCTTCGATCCCTTCTCCTTAGCCAGTCTGCCCCTGCTGCAGCCTGTTATCCAGGATCACCGCGTGGAGGTGTAGAAGGGTCTTGGCAGCTATGGTTCGCTGGCCCTGACGCTAGCAGTCAGCTATGGGTCGCTGACCACTGCAGCTCATGTGCTGCTCAGTATCTTGATCCCGAACTAGCAAATCAACACATAAAGAAAAAATGGTCTACTTATCTGATGGTAGCCCCAGTCTGTCTAAGCGACTGGTTGGGTCGGAATCTTGACTGAAAATGAAGGAGAGAAGTCAAATAAGGTGGCTAGGAGAGCGTAAGAAGTGAGGGTGAATGGGCCGGATAAGCCAGTGGTGGCCAAATATGGAAAAAAGCAAATAGTGATCCAAGTGGGACAACAAAAAAGAAGGTGACATAAGCCGGGAAGGGGTAAGATTAATATAAGGGGGGGGAGGACTGATAGAAGAAAGGCGGTTTGGGGGGGGGGGGGGGTCAAAGGAAGACAGATAGATGGGGGCCAGTATGAGTTTTTAAGAAAAGGTGTGGAAGATATTAATGCCATGTGGTTGGAGGCAACCCATGCTGGAGATAAGTCTCTCAAGGGCGAATCGATATGACGATCGTCAGAGAAGCAAGAAACTAGACCAGTGACACTAACGTCAGCCTTACCCCGGTGCTCGGGACCATTGAAGTGGCTGGCAATAGGGGAACCAGTGCGGTTGCAGATATCATTGAGGTGTTGGTGGACACGCTCCCGCAGTTCCCCCAATGTATATCATACCACACTGGCGGCAGATGATAAAATAGATGAGGTTACGGGAATTGCAGGTGAATCCCTCTTTGATGAAGAATTCTGCTTTGGGAAAGGTGACGGAGCGAGAGAGGATGACATGAGGGCAGATAACACAGCCACGTACATTTTTGCACGGCCTGGTGCCTGAGATTCCGTAGCGAAGTGGTTAAGCCATCGGTCTCGTGATCAGGTGGTGTGGGTTCGACTCCAGACTCCGCCGTCTTTTTCACGGGTGCTTGACGCGGAGTCCCCTGCATCTCGTAATCGCTCCCTAGTCGTCTTGTCCGTGACTTGCCACTGGGGTCAGGAGAGTGAGGAAAAAAAGTAGCTCAGTTAATCCTTACTAAAAAATAGCGCTAGCAAAATTAATTATGCCGTCATCGTCTACGATGGATGGTGGTCTATGCCTTTTTTTGGTGCCTTGAAGGAATTGTGAGTGAGGCACTTGGAGGTCACGTAGGAAGACAACATAAAAGAATGGACCAGTCTCCGACCAGAAGAGTCACAGGCAGCGGCTTCTGACAGAGAGGGATGGCGTGGAGTTGTGAGGATGTTTTCATGTGTGCCCCAACGACCTTCCCGGTTACTGGATGACCTGACCTGACCTGGAAGGTTATGAGGGCTGGTGTGTAGGCGACTACTGACCAGCAAGTCCCTCAAGTTTCTGTCCCGTCAAAACAGACAGCAATATAATGCGTGTTCCCGTAGACTCTAAACAAGACAGTGTCTTATACATCGTTCTCTATCGGTATTTTGACCTTTCAGAACGTCTTCTTAGAAAACATGCTACTAGGTATCTTTTGGGAATGTTTTAAGAAGAACAGTGCGACTATTTGTAACATATTGATCCAACCTCGTCTCCAGCGGAACCTACCTTGGGACACATAATTCCAGTGCATGGTAAGCCCTCCTCCAGAGGCATCTCGGATGTTGTTGCGTACATCAAGGGACTCTGGCCAACGTATTAGGGTTCTTCCCCGACGTCTCTGTTTACCTCGGCGGTACCAGATTGCTGTCGCTGTGCTCCATCGACCATCGATACGTCACAAAATGTGACCTGCTCATCTATAATTTGTATTGTCTGCATATATTACCGTATCATTCATCAAGGACAGGATCAAGATGCTGAGCAGCGCATGAGCTGCAGCGACCCATAGCTGACTGCTAGCGTCAGGGCCAGCGAACCAGAGCTGCCAAGACCCTTCTACACCTCCACGCGGTGATCCTGGATAACAGGCTGCAACAGAGCAGACTGGCTAAGGAGAAGGGATCGACGAAAGAAGGCTAACTCGGTACTCAAAAATGCATGCTGAAGTCGGATGTGTTGGACCGAAAGAAGCAAATATTGCAGCCAAGCTGTAAACTACGACACAACGCATTCCGTTCTCTGGACTAAATTCTGCTACTTAGGGTTTGGTAGCGGGAGATTGAGAACGAACGAAGCCAAGCCAAACCATTCACCAAGGACAATAATCTTATGTCGGAATTGTGGAGTTTTTGCATACGTTGACTCCGGAGAATGAATCCGACCAAGCGGCTCTCAAGCGAGGCCTGGGTCACTCTCAATTTGTCCTCCAGTGATTTTGTTAGCTTCTATGTCTCAGCACTGTAACCCATCACAGGGAGCACAGTGGAATTGAAGGTAGACACTCGTATGTTCAGGTCTTAACAACTGTCCAGGACCGTATTAATGGACGTGAAGGCTGCCCAGCCAATAATTGATTAGATATTAGGGAATATTGTGTTAGTCAGAGAGCGGTGAATGCATTGCCACACGAAGTAGTGGATGTATGGACAATTAATGCATTTAAGAATAGATTATATATGCAAAGCTTTTAGAGCAAGAACATTTAAATGAAACTGGTTGTATACAGTCTCTGCAGTCTTCTAAACCAGTATAAAGACGTTAAGTCAAGTTAGCCAGCACGGTGACAGTTTGTCAAGGCATGTTCCAGGTTATTCTCCATTTTGAGAGGACGCCCGGATTGATGATCATTTGCCTGTTTGCTTCTGAGACGGACATTCCGCTGTGATACATTCGATCTCAAAGTCTACATTCGCATTACTTCAAGATCAACATGCTGAGCAGTGCATGAATCGTAGTGGTCAGTCACCAAAAGCTGACTGCTAGCGTCAGCGACCAAAAGCTGACTGCTAGCATCAGGGTCAGCGACCAAGAACTGCCAAGACTTGACGTCCTTATATTTGTTTAGAAGACTCTGGGTACAACACGTTTATTGGAGGGTTGTTAAATCGACTATATGAGGGCGGTAGCCATCTCCTCTCCCTCGCCGCTTTTACTTCCCAGACTGAAACGATACCCATTTAAGGCTGGGTCGACCCGGGAGACGTTGGGGTCTGAAAAAAATATTACCGTCTCAACTGGGGAATGAACCCAGGACGACTCAGATGTGAAGCCAGCGCGCTAACCACTGCGCTACGTGGCTCCCTAGGAAAAGGTACGAATAATGTTAGGGTAGATTTTTAGCTAGAATTTTTTCATTTTGTCCGGGCAGTGGTCGTTAAGCCTACTCTTCCATTTTTAACTGCCAAGGGATTTTTAACATGCTCGACACTGGAAACGGTAGTCTGATCTCACTACTCAGAGATGAGGAACATTTTTACCATAAGATCCACCTGAAAAAAATCCGGTCTCCACTGTGATTCGAACTGACGACCTCTGGCACCTGAGGCGGACACCTTACCTCGAGACCACTGAGCCCTAACAATTTATTCTTCCATCAATTCTACCGTTGAGTTTGATTAGACATTTTTTAAGTCGCACTTAATCCAAATTTAAAGGCTGTTCCTATTTAAGACGGATGGGTCGGACTGAAAGGTGCAAATATCGCAGTCAATCTGTAAACTAGCGACACAACACATTCCATTCTCTGGAAAACCTCCTGCTACACTTGCAAAGCCCTGTTCAGGGCTTGGTAGCAGGAAATTTAGAATGAATACAGAAAGGATGCTCATTGACCTATATTATTTTCCTTTTCCTCTTGCTCCTCCTCCTGTTCTCTCTTCTGGAATACTGATTTATGATAATACATTTTGGAGAAAGGATTTATAATTTAGAAAGACCGGTCAAAAAAAGGCCAACTGTTTGGCTTCTCTGTTGTTCTATTCTCATTTTGAACTCTTGTTACTAGGATATAGGCAGTGCATTTTATTCTCATTGGTCTCCTGACTGTCTGTCCACACCGAATTTATGTTTTAATTCAACCAATCAATGGAGGGATCAAGATGCTGAGCAGCGCATGAGCTGCAGTGGTCAGCGACCCATTGCCGACTGCTAGCGTCAGGGCCAGAGCTGCCAAGACCCTTCTACACCTCCACGCGGTTATCCAGGATAACAGGCTGCAGCAGAGCAGACTGGCTAAGGAGAAGGGATCGAAGAGGGAATGCTTGCTGAAGTCAGATGTGTTGGACCAAAAATATCGCAGCCAAGCTGTAAACTACGACACAACGCATTCCGTTCTCTGCACTACATTCTGCTACTTAAGCCCTTTCAGGGTTTGGTAGCGGGAGATTGAGAACGAACGAAGCCATGCCAATCAATGCACATGCTACAGCGTGTCCTACTTGTTGTCGAGCCTTACTTTCACCGTATAACTTTTAAAACCAATGAACGAAATTCATTAACATTTCATTGCAGAAGTAATAGTAGTAGTAGTAGTAGTTGTTGATTGGTTTGAGATTCACAAGGGAGTCAGGCAAGGCCGCATACTTTCACTTTATTTAACATCTACGTAGAAACGTCATATGAAAGGTAAAAACACATGACAGTTACGAGAATTTTCCTCCATTCACAATAGGAGGGAAGAGAGATTCTAGAACTAAGATATGCAGATGACACAGTCATGCTGTCAAACTGCGCCGCCAAGGGCCTGGAACGACTGCTCATGTCCGTTCAGAAGCACAGTGAAGCTTAAAAAACTTTTCCTGAATATTAAGAGAACTAAGATAATGTCCACTGACAAAACAGGACTGCAACCCCAGATTGTTATTAATAATGAAGAAATCGAAAATGTCAAATTTTGAATACCTTGGCTCTACGTTGTCCAACGACAGAGACTGCTTAACATAAATTAGAAGACGATTAGCCATGGGGATGCAGAAGCTAAACTACATGCACAATTTAGGGCATAATACTAACAAGCAGCAAAAACTGAAGATCCAGAGAACATGCATATTCCCTGTAGCAAGGTACGGGTGCGAGACATGGTCTACGACACAAGCAGTAAGAAAGAAAATTGGAGCGTTCAAAACAAAATGTTATAGAAGAATTCTAAAAATTTTTGGATACAAAAAGTGACAAATAAAACCATCCTAGAAAACCTGAATGTTGAAAAAAACTGGCTCATTAACAATGTTATGTTTCGGAAATTTGAATTGTTTAGGCCACGTCAAATGTCATGACGGACTGGAAAGAACAGTCCTGGAGGGCATGGTACCTGAAAGGCAACGCAGGAGTCGAACAAGGCGAAGGTGGATGCTTCTTCTTCTTCTGCGTTCGTTCTCAATCTTCCGCTATCAAACCCTGATAGGGCTTAAGTAGCAGAATGTAGTCCAGAGAAAGGAATGCGTTGTGTCGTAGTTTACAGCTTGACTGCGATATTTGCACCTTTTGGTCCAACACATCCGACTTCAGCAAGCATTTTTTGAGTACCGGGTTAGCATTCCCTCTTCGATCCCTTCTCCTTAGCCAGTCTGTTCTGCTGCAGCCTGTTATGCAGGATCCCCGCGTGGAGGTGTAGAAAGGTCTTGGCAGCTCTGGTTGGCTGGCCCTGATGCAAACAGTCAGCTATGGGTCGCTAACCACTGCAGCTTATGCGCTGCTTAGCATCTTGATCTCGAAGGTGGATACAAGATATAAAGGAAAATCTAAACATGAACAAGGCGAAGGTGGATACAAGTTATAAAGGAAAATCTAAACATGAACAAGGCGAAGGTGGATACAAAATATAAAGCAAAATCTAAACATGAACAAGGCGAAGATTCATATCGGCTGGCTATGATGAGAGCAACGTTCTACAAGGGGCATGCTACATAATAAATGATGAGGTAGTAGTTGCAATAGCAGATTAGGAAAGAGGTGGCCAATGACAATCCCAGATATATCAGTCCAGATCGCTTCTGCGCCATCATGAATGCGCGGGGGAAGGGGAAGGAGAAATGAACACTCTAATCGTTCGTTGGTCACTTTGTTATGAAACTACACAGCGGTAATGAGAAACAAGTTGTCTACAGACGGCAGAGTCTCCTGGGGGTTGCGGTTGTCAAGAGGTCAGGCCTTCGCCTCTCAAAGTGAAGGGCAATTGATACCCGCAAATTTATTAGTGACCCCTGGTTACAAGGGAGGTGGGACCAGAGTGCCTGCATTTGAGTTACCTTCAGTCAACTTGACTTATGTCTTGCCACTAATCCAAGGTAGCTCAAGAACAGAGAGTGAGGTTTATGACCAGTACAGTTTCTCACTCCCTATAATCCAGATAGTGTGTTACATCATCAAGACATAACAGTCTAATGATGTCCCCATCATCACTTGCAATGGGCAACTAACTAGTAGTAGTTGTTAAAGTTGTTGTAGTAACAGTTTTAGTTGTAGTAGTTTTATTATTAATAGTAGTAGAAGTAGTAGTAGTATTAGTTGTAGTATTAGTAGTTGGTGCAATAGTAGTTGTAGTAGTAGTTGAAGTAGAAGTAGTAGTAGCTGTAGTTGTAGTAGTACTACTAGTTGTAGTAGTAATAGTTGTAATAATATGTAATACAGGCTACACTTAACACATGATCAGTATGTTTCACCTGACCCTGCTCGCTCTCTCCCTGTGATAGAATAGGAACCAGCCAAACACAATACAAATATTAAAACAACACAGCGTCTCTTATGGATGCTCTCAATCAGCTCCACCTGTTTATTGATCATCCAAGAGTCCGTATACTACAAATCCAGGCTGGGATTGCCCTAAATTACATAAAGATTATTCACAAACTTACAGAGGAGACTTATCATAATTATAAATATATTTATATATATACAACAAGGGAAACACGGGGGAACTCCGAGACTAGTCAATTGTAAACAAAGTACATTCAGAAACACGGGGGGAACTCTGAGACTAGTCAATTGTAAACAAAGTACAATCCATCTACAGCAAGGACAAGTAGGTTTGTACTCTGAAAAAGAAAAACACCAACCGACACACTAAACAGAAAAGGATGTACTGTAACCCGAACTCTAGATTCGAAACTAGACCTATTACTTTCGTTTTCACACTCACCTGCGTCGTTAAACTTAACATATTTATACTGGTTTAGAAGACTCTGCAGAGTCTGTATACACCAGTTTCATTTACATTTTCTTGCTCTAAAAGCTATGTGAATACAATCTATTAGTTACAAAGGATACAAGGAAGAGCAACAAGATAATCACAGGAAAGGTAAAATTAGACTTTAACAAGTTTTTCAAAATACAACCACTAACGAGAACAAGAGGGCACAGATACAAATTAACTAAAGAAAGGTCCAGATTGGATATTAGGAAATATTGTTTTAGTCAGAGAGTGGTGAATACTTGGGAATGCATTACCCCAGGAGGTGGTGGAGGCAGGGACAGTTAATGCATCTAAGAATAAATTGGAAGTGCATCGTTTTTAGAGCAGGCCAATGCAGATGTGACTGGTTGTTTACACTCTGATGAGTCTTTCTAAAACCAGTATAAAAATATTAAGTTAAGTTATTCTTAAATGCATTAATTGTCATTGCCCCCACTACTTCCTGTAGCAATGTATTCCAAGCATTCACCACTCTCTGACTAAAAAAAAGATTTCCTAATATCTAATCTGGACCTCTCTTTGTCAGCTTGTAGCTATGCCCTCTTGTTCTTGTGGGTGGCTGTATTTAAAAAAACTTGTTATAGTCTAATTTATCCATTCCTCTGATTATCTTATAAACCTGTATTAAGTCACCACGAATTCTTCTCTCTTCTAGACACTGTAGGCCGGTTTTTCTGAGTCGTTCCTCATAACTGTAATTCTGGAATCCCTCTATCAGCATTCTCGCTCTTTGTTGTATTCTTTCTTTCCAGCATGTTTATATCCCCTCTATGATAGAAGTTCTTGTATCTATGACAGTAGTCCCTGTAGAAGTACAGGTCAAGTAAGACTAAGATTCTGCAAGAGAAATTAGATTGTGAAAGAACAACCAGCCAAAATGGGACTGAATTTCTACATGAAGAAAATCAAGCTCCTCAAAATTAACCTGATCATCAAAGAACATGGCGGAGGGAGAGCAGCTGGAGGAAGTGGATACTGTTACCTGTCTAGACAGCACAATAGGAAGGAGACACCAGGAGGTTCAGATGTAAGGATAAGAATTAGAAAGGCAGGAGAGACACTGCTGACGCTAAACAAAATATGGGAGAAAACAATATTAGAAAGATAGATAAGGAAAGGGACCTAGGGGTTATAATAGATCATACAGGAAAGGTGAGTGAGCAAGTTAAAGTAGCAGTGAAAAAGGCAAATGCAATGTTAGGTATGATAAAAAGAAATATTAAACATAGGAGCAAGGAAGTGATCGTCAAACTGTATAAAGCTTTAGTTAGACCTAGATTGGAGTACTGTGTACAGGTGTGGAGTCCTTATCATAGAGGGGACATAAACATGCTAGAAAGAATACAAAAAAGAGCGACAAAGATGATAGTGGGATTCCAGAATTACAGTTATGAGGAACGACTCAGAAAAACCGGCCTACAGTGTCTCGAAGAGAGAAGAATTCGTGGTGACTTAATACAGGTTTATAAGATGATCAGAGGAATCGATAAATCAGACTATAACAAGTTTTTTTAAAATACAGCCAACTACAATAACACGAGAGCATAGCTACAAGCTGACTAAAGAGAGGTCCAGATTAGATATTAGGAAATATTTTTTTAGTCAGAGAGTGGTGTCTGCTTGGAATGCATTGCCAGGGGAGGTAGTGGAGGCAAGGACAGTTAATGCATTTAAGAATAAACTGGATGCGCATAGCTTTTAGAGCAAGGTGATGTAAATGTAACTGGTTGTATACAGACTCTGCAGGGTCTTCTAAACCAGTATAAAGACGTTAAGTTAAATGGAGATCCAGAGACATCAAGATTCCCACCAAAGTTAGAATATTCAATGCCAGTGTCAAGTCAGTGCTGCTTTATGGCCGGTGTTATACCATGTCCCACGGTCGTCTCTTACGACATGCTTTCTGTGAGGCAGTGGTGCTATCTTGTCCCTGTCATACACAAAGGCCCCTGGCAGACCCACTCGGTAAGAAGACAAAATCTCATACACACAAACATCTTGCCCTAATATAACTTAAAAAACCCTGTCTGTGATCAAAAAATACATTTTCTCACAGACAACCGCCACAATCTGTAAAAAGCACAGCAAAGAGAAACCTAATGGACCAAAAAATATTGACAAAAGTTTCAGTCCATTGCAAAAACGATGAACTTTCCGTCACGCACCAAACAGAAAATAACCATGCACAATATTTGTATTAAATAATTGAATAAAAAGTATATGCCAGATATGCTGACACAACCAAAAAATTATCCATGTTAATTAAACTAGAGGTCCGACGAGTATAACCGTGAAGCTCTTCTGCTTGAGTAAAATGACTGAAAATAATAGTCATACGACGATGTGGTAATATCAGATTTATGCTTATCCTCGGGGAGGAAGACATAACGTCTGGCGAGGCACAAAATACTGATCGGACATGTTAGTCAGGGTCAGGTAAATGTGCTGTCCATGACCCCCATCTTGACTTCCCCGTAGTCCTCCCTGGAAATAGGCTGTTTTCATGGCAGTCTGACTAACAAGGTGGGGATCAACACGATCTCCAAAGTAGTGAATGAAACGCAGATGAAGCCAAGCATAGCATAACCGCCTGGAGGACCCTGGTCCACCTTCATCGGCACGCTCGGGATATGATAAAAAGTAAACATACTCATTGTGAGCATTCAGCAACAACATGCATATTCTGACATCCTCTTCTTGTAGTCGTCCATTGATCTTCTTCTGGGGCCAAGATATAGCAGCCAGCGACTCATAGCCACTAGTCTAGTCTGGCCAAGGGATAGGAATCCCAGTGGGAAGGCAAACCCGATACTGAAAAGAGCCAGATCAAATCGGATGTGTTGGGCCGAAAGGTGCCTATATCGCAGCCTCGCTGTAAACTACGACCCATCCTCTTAAGGGCAAATGCTTGGAATGCATTGCCACAGGAAGTAGTGGAGGCAGGGGCAGTTAATTCCTTTAAGAATAGATTGCGCATAGCCTTTAGAGCAAGGAAATGTAAATGAAGCTGGCTATATACAGATTGCAGCCAGTTCCATCCCTTGCTGCCTATTATTTTCCTAGTTGTATGCTGGGTACCCATTTACAGCTAGGTTGACTGGAGTATACCTATAGTGAGATTCGTACTCCGTACCTTTGCCATAAAAAAAAATACTACTTTACCATTGCACTAATTGTACGTCCATTAGAAACTATAAAGCAATGTCGGAAGCCTTGAACAGACTACAACCTTTGTTAGAGTTGTTAATGTCCATGTCTAACGATGAATGCGAATGAAGTGAATGTGATCTCCATAACCACACAAGGAAACAAATTGACATTCATGTTTAAAGAAAAATCAAAAAGGAAATGTGTGAACTCTTCTACGCGCTAGCAAACATCTGTTGATTGCTGTGCTAGCATCGACTAACATTGACCTCTGACCTTGGTAAGGTCGAAAGTTCAAAATACCAAGGTTAGAATCTGAGTTAAAAATATCATTGCGAGGTTGCTGGAACACATAATGGTGCACATTTTTACACATTTAAAGTTACCACATTTAATTATTTTGGTTATGTTTTTCATCCATCAAACTCTGAGTTATCTCAGATTACAGGCAGTTCTTGATTCATGTTATATTATGAACTCTACATATTGATCCCGTGGTAGTGAGCGACATGCAGATAAAGCCAAGCATAGTACAACCACCTGGAGGACCCGGTCCACCTTCATCAGCACGCTCGGGATGTGAGAAAAGCTACTGCCACCTGCCAGTTAACATCCTTTTCAGGGAGCACAGAAGAGTAACCCAATTGTGGGCAACCTCCTTAGTCTTTGTAACTTTCCCATCTACCATTGGGAATATCCAGCCCTGTGCCCAGCCTCATTAGTCTTTGTAACTTCCCCTTCTCCCATTAGGAATATCCAGCCCTGTGCCCAGCCTCATTAGTCTTTGTCTTAGTAACTTCCCCCTCTCCCATTGGGAATATCCGGCCCTGTGCCCAGCCTCCTTAATCTGATATGTCTTAGTAGTAACTTCCCCCTCTCCCATTAGGAATATCCAGCCCTGTGCCCAGCCTCCTTAGTCACTCCTCTTCTGCAATACAGAAGAGACATTCTTTCCTTTATCTTCAGGCATTTAGACATAAATCAAGAACTGCCTGTGATTGAATTGACATGGAAACCAAATAAGAGACATTTGAACCCCATATGAGGTCAATGATCTAACAATAGAGGCCCTAATAACACTATTGGTGCTTACATTTGTTAATACAGTCTCATTATACAGTAAAAGTGTGAAAATCCAGACCCCAAAAAAAAATAAAGGAAAAAAGTTAAATTTATCTTTTATTTTACCTTGCAGCAGTTCCTCTTGTAACCCGCGGAGGGGATGGTGTGTGTGGGAAGGAAGACTGACGTCTGGTCAGGCACAATATACTGATCAGACATGTTAGTCAGGATCAGGCAAAATATACTGGCCAAGACCCTCACCTTGGTTTCCAGTAGCCCTCCCTGGAAACAGGCTGTTTTCATGGCAGCTTGGCTAACGAGGTGAGGGATTGACGTGATCCCCGCAGTAGCGAGTGACATGCAGATGAAGCCAAGCATAGCACAACCGCCTGGAGGACCCCTGGTCCACCTTCATCAGCACGCTCGGGATGTGAGGAAAGCTACCACAACCCACCACTTAACGTCCTTTTGAGGGCGCACAAAAGAGTGAACCTACTCATTATGGGCAGCCACAAACAACAACCCCGTGGGGGTGTAAAGGTCTCGTTGTATGTACCTACAACCAGGTGTGCTGACAAGTGATTGCTGTGTTGTCTGGGCATGAAGGAGGGTTTGCCACCTTTCTGTCTTCATGCAGACCACTTTTTGTGGTAGGAATTTCATTACCTTTCTAAATTTAGCCCCGGACAGAGGTTAACATTCCTAATTTATTGTCAGCCTCTGACAGGACTAGACGGTGATCTTAACTTCCATGAGAACAGAGGATTTGAACACCAACTTATTCGAGCTTCATTTCTGGATAGGCAATGGCTTTATCTCTCAGTCACAGCTACACCTTATTTAGAATTCTTGTTATAAAATCTATGTGCTCTTGTTATAAAATCTATGTGCTCTTGTTATAAAATCTATGTGCTCGTTATAAAATCTATGTGCTCTTGTTATAAAATCTTCGTGCTCTTTTTATAAAATCTATGTGATCTTGTTATAAAATCTATGTAATCTTGTTATAAAATCTATATGCTCTTGTTATAAAATCTATGTGCTCGTTATAAAATCTACGTGATCTTGTTTTAAATCTACGTGATCTTGTTATAAAATCTACGTGATCTTGTTATAAAATCTATGTGCTCTTGTTATAAAATCTCCGTGCTCTTTTTATAAAATCTATGTGATCTTGTTATAAAATCTATGTGCTCTTGTTATAAAATCTACGTGCTCTTGTTATAAAATCTATGTGCTCTTGTTATAAAAGCTATGTGCTCTTGTTATAAAATCTATATGCTCTTGTTAAAAGTTAAAGGTTAGAGTTTGACTTCACCGCCACGGGGTTCTTCATATGGCTTGGTCTGTCTTCGCAGAACAGTATGCCACCTGCTAAGAGCATCGCATAAACCACAAACTCCATTGCACCAGCGATGAAACCAAACATTTCCGGAAAAAAATTGCCATCTGGAACCGACCGCTGCAGCTCGAATTTGAACTACGACCATGTGAACACTAGGCAAACAGCTTGACCAGTCAGCCCTTGTTATAATATATATGTGTTATTATAAAATCTGCGCATTATTGTTTTAAATATGTGTGCTCTTCTTATAAAATCTTTGTGTTAAAAATCTGTGTGCTCTTGTTATAAAATCTGTGTGCTCTTGTTATAAAATCTGTGTGCTCTTGTTATAAAATCTGTGTGCTCTTGCTATAAAATCTGTGTGCTCTTGTTATAAAATCTGTGTGTTCTTGCTTTTAAATATGGATTATAAATTGATTTAAAAACTGCAACAGAGCAAACTGGCTAAGTAGAAGGGATCGAAGAAGGAAGACTAAACCGGTTCTCAAAAATGCCTACTAAAGTAGGATGTGTCGGACCGAAAGGTGCAAATATCAGTCAAGATGTAAACTACGACACAATGCATTCCGTTCTCCGGTCAACATCCTGCTACTTGCGCAAAGTCATTTTCAGGACTTGGTAGCGGGAGATTGAGAACGAACGAAAAATATTTTCATCATATATTAACGTTTAAGATTTCCTTCCATCGTTATTGATGGTTTATTGCAAGCTTTATCATAATTAACATATTCGTAAGGGGACGGCGTGGCCTAGTGGTTAAGTGACACGGGTCACAAACCAAAGGTGCTGGGTTCGATCCCCATCACAGCACTGGCCGTTACCCCGGGGAAGCAAACCCTTAAAAAATGCAGGAGGAAGCAGACCCTTACATAAAATGCATGCTGAAGTCGGATGCATTGGGCCGACAAGCGCAAAATAAAAACCACAGTGCAACGCATACCGCCTTGGGGAATCGAGAAATAAGGCGAACGCGCAAAAAAAAAAAAAAAAAAAAAAACCAACAACATTCGTTTGTTATTTATTCTTCATTAATTTAGAATTAAAAAATTTCTCGGGAGAGAATATTACGAAATCTAGATATCTGGATACTTTCAAATTTTAAGCAGTCTGGATTTATAACTTTTACTGTATGTGGTTATACAGTGCACAAATAAATAAGTTGTGCTATAAATAACTTATTTATGCAACTCAATGACATATTAGCCCATATCAGTCGCTCGTATCAACAATAAATGTAACGTATGCATTACAGAAATGTGCGGTTATGGGGGATGGGATTAGAAACAAATAAATTACATATATTCAGGAGAGTGGTACATGGCATATGGCTGAGACGTGAGTAACCTTCGGAAAGCTGATGCAGATAAGACTCTGCATTGCCCAATGAGCAATGGAGTGAAGAACATTGAAGATCTCCATTCGAGTCAAAATCCCCAACACAGATCAGACGTCGAACTTCCTGCAATGACATCAGAGATTTTGCGCTGTTCTGAAACTAGAGATGGGACGGCTATGTCGTGCGAATGCCGTATAACAGATAGACACGTAGATATACCGAAGCCGAGGTGGCCTGAAGAAGGTCCTAGGCCCAAACAGGTACACCAAGGCAAAACAGTGCAATAAGTTTGTTTACTAGGGTACGGCGTGGGCTAGTAGTTAAGTGACATGGCTCACAATCTGAAGGTGCTGGGTTCGCTCCCCATCACAGCACCGGCCATTACCCTGGGGAAGCAAATCCTTAAAAAATGCAAGAAGAAGCCGACCCTCACATAAAATGCATACTGAAGTCAGACGTACTGGGCTAATCAATAGACTGAATAGGAAACAGTATACCACAATTTTTCGCCGCAGAACAGGTCATTGCAGACTAAATGCACACATGCATAAAATGAAAGCAGCACAGACTGCATAATGTACATGTCAGAGAGGACCCCAGACTCCAAAACACATCCTGCAAACATGTCCACTGCACCAAGACTCCCGTGAGAAGACCTGACCCGAGGAGAGAAACATACAAGACAAACTGTGGGGAACCATTGAGAAGCTGCGACTGACGTGTCACTTCATGGAGGCAGCCCATCTGGTGACATAAAACGAGCATACGAAACCGAACGCAAAGAAGAAGACGTACTGGGCTAACAGGCGCAAAATAAAAACACAGTGCATAGCACACTGCCTTGAAGAATCGAGAAATAAGGCAAATGCCAAAAATAATTTAAAAAAATAAATGGCTGATTGAATACCAGGATTTAGAAATTTAGAGTGGTACTTGATTGGTCACAGAGTAAAGGTATCAAACTCAGGATACTCAATTCCAACATCATCGCAGTGCTCACCTAGATAAATTCTATGAAGACACCAATAACCTCAGGGAAACCACTGCTTTCTTCAGATGTATCTGATTTCAACATGATGCCTGAAAGAATACGAAGAAGCAGAAGAAGGACAAGTTCTGTGGAGGTATCAATCTGTGTCTAGCCACGCCTTTTTCTGTCTCAAGTTCATGCTTGAACATGTACAAAGAAATAGGTCAACCTGAGAAATCCTCTCTTCTTTATTCGCTGTTAGATATCAATTTGAATTTGTTTGAAGAAAGAAGCGGTCATCCTGAGGCTGTCAACACTGCCATAGAGCTTGTCTAGTGTTGGTACTGGTGATGGCCACATGTGCTTTCTCAGGTCCATGTATCAGGCAATTTTTCAGCGAATGTTCAGGTGTCATTTTCCCAGTACCACAGGTGCATTCGTCAGTAGCACCTATCTTAAGTTTGTTGAATAGATGGTACGTCAGTATGTTGTGGCCTGTGCGGAGTCTGAAGACCACCCCCTGTTCAACTAGTAATAAGCATCTTTTTTGTGTGTAGCCAGTATGTTCTGTTTCCCATTTGTCAATGTATCTGGCCCTAATACACCTTTTCGTAGATCACACTTAAATCTGGGAAAGGAATCAATATCTAACTAAACCCCACAGATATACATAGGTAGGTGAAAACACACACATGTGCACATACACTCGCTACAGGTAAACCTTGCATAGATATTCACACAATTAAAAGCAATTCTCTGCTTCATTGGCAACCTCAGTCTGACCAGTACAGTACATCTCCACAAAGCCATGACGGTCTGAGACATGCATGTCTGCCGTCAGCTCTTTCATTGCTGGTAAATCAAGATCCACACAAAGCCATGACGGCCTGAGACATGTGTCTGCCGTCAGCTCTTTCATTGCTGGTAAATCAAGATCCACACAAAGCCATGACGGCCTGAGACATGCATGTCTGCCGTCAGCTCTTTCATTGCTGGTAAATCAAGATCCACACAAAGCCATGACGGCCTGAGACATGCATGTCTGCCGTCAGCTCTTTCATTGCTGGTAAATCAAGATCCACACAAAGCCATGACGGCCTGAGACATGTGTCTGCCACCAGCTCTTTCATTGCTGGTAAATCAAGATCCACACAAAGCCATGATGTTTTGCTGCCAACCTCAATCTGGACAAAGCCCTAAAATACCCACAAATCCACGACGGTCTGAGACCTCAGTCTGTTATATGCTCTTTAATCGCTGGATGCGTGTGGCCTTGCGGTTGTTAGACTTGCTTACAATCCCAACGTATCTCGTTCAAATCACGTAGTGTTCTGACCAAGCATGTGTGTTTTTTCATGGTACGACTACTTCTCCCAGATGACGCAAGTGTAAATGGGTATCTGATAAAGCCATGGGAAAATTTTATGATCGCAGCGGGAGTTCATACTCTGTCGCCAGCACTTTCAGCAATGAAAGCGACTGGCTACATATGTTGGTGTCCAGGTGAAATGAAGTCGGCTATTTGAGCCATTTCCATTTTTGTCCATGTGGGCCAACCAAAACAGAAGACCCACACAAAGCGACATTGGTTTGAGACCTCTGTCTGTTATCAGCTATTTTATTGCTGGCACCCCCCCACAAGAGAAAAGACCAATCTTCAATCCTCAATAATCGATATCTTCTTCACATAATGTACCAGAATGGCTCATCCTCAAGCATGCATATTCACAGACAGGAAAAACTGTTTAGAAATTGTAAAGTAACCCATAGCATTACTGCCGTAGGGGTGTGAGGTGTTAGCGATCTCACATTTCAAAGGTTCGGCTATATGAGAGCGGTAGCCATCTCCTCTCCCTCGCCGCTTTTACTTCCCAGTACCCATTTAAGGCTGGGTCGACTGGGGAGCCGTTGTGGTCTGAAAAAACATTTTCGCCTCAACTGGGGAATGAATCCAGGACCACCCAGATGCGAAGCCAGCTCGCTAACCGCCGCTCCCTATAGTAATTGTGCCAGCAACAAAAACAGCCAACCAATAAATCATACGATTCCATCTCAATAACAAAGCATACGATACTACCTCAACAATAATGACATACTATAATTACAATATTTAAAAACAAATGACTGGTTGTGTAAACCGGGACGTACATAGTTTCTGCAGTACAAGCAAGTGGACCAGCATTTTATCAATAATCTGATGAGGCCAAGATATATATATATAAAACTACTAAACATGAAACAAGATGGATGTACAAATCTGTGAGTTGTAACAGTACACATTTCATAAAAATGTACACATTTTACCAGCAGTTCAAGGTAATCAAATTTAAGAAAATGTAACACGCAGCTTTTCTTCTTGTTTAATGTGGTTTCGTTTAGATTTGGCTGTTTCTACTCAGCTGTTCTCTTTTCATTTGTGTTGGTTTATCCATGTTGAAAGCTTTTAGGCTGTAACGTAGGTTTTGTTTATGTCTCTGTTTAAGGATGGATCAGAGTTATATTTGTCAATGGGTTTGTTTTATTATACCTGGGGCAGTGATGCATAAAGTGGAGTCAAATATTTACCCTAATATGGTACATTCTGTTATTTGAAATACTTGTCATTCAAACAGGCATATTATGCCTGCTGCCAGGTATAAGAAGGCTATCTGTAATACATTATTTTGCAATATTTACTTCTTGCAAGGCCTGGCGGGAGAGGACGCGACAAGATGCAGTAGTGGATAAGTTGACAGCAGTCACCCACAGCGAACCATAGCTAGCTGCTTGGATCAGGGTCAGTGAACCATAGCTGGCTGCTTCCATCACGTTCAGTGAACCATAGCTGGCTGCTTGGATCAGGGTCAGTGAACCATAGCTGGCTGCTTCCATCAGGGTCAGTGAACCATAGCTGGCTGCTTGGATCAGGGTCAGTGAACCATAGCCAGCTGCTTGGATCAGGGTCAGCGAATCATAGCTGGCTGCTTCCATCAGGGTCAGCGAACCATAGCTGGCTGCTTGGATCAGGGTCAGCGAATCATAGCTGGCTGTTTGGATCAGGGCCAGGGAACAATAGCTGGCTGCTTGCATCAGGGCCAGCGAACCATAGCTGGCTTTTTGGATCAGGTTCAGCGAATCATAGCTGGCTGTTTGGATCAGGGCCAGGGAACAATAGCTGGCTGCTTGCATCAGGGCCAGCGAACCATAGCTGAATGCTTGCATCACGGTCAGCGACTCATAGCTAACGCCATATTTCCTATACTCTGTATGGCGTTACAGGATCTTGAATTTTCTTTACTTTTACTATAGGAATCAAATTGATCTACATTTCTTTAGCTAAATTGTCATTAAACAAGGAGAGAATCAATCTTCCATGAAACAATCAGCCACAAATCTAAAGATCCATTATTTCAAATAATGTAATGGTCAAGTTTCTCCTCGGTAGTATCAGATTTTCATTTTGAGGCTGGCCACGAGTTGATCCGGGGGCCAACTTTCTTGATTATTTCAAATAATGTAATAGTCAAGTTTCTCCTCGGTAGTATCAGATTTTCATTTTGAGGCTGGCCATGAGTTGATCCGGGGGCCCCATTTCTGGGGAGGAATGAATAAAACCCACTGCATCCCGATGTATATCGTTTAAGGTGACTAATGAGAGTTGTGTATAGGGGTAGCAGCCTCATTATGAAGATAAATTGATACAGAAACCACCACTGCGTGCTTTGGTGCAGACTTCCTAATGGTGGCCTTATGTTCCGAGGAATGGGGACAAAAAAAAAGGACATTTTGGCTTGTCCTTAAATGCATTGAAGCTCTGGCCCTTGAGGTAATGAAAGGCTCATTAAAAATGGTAGCCCTACGGGGTTAAGTGTTAGTGGTCTCAGCATTCTGTGGTCAGTTTTATTCCTTGCTCGCTTGCCTTCTTAAACAGTAAGTCAGGTAATCATTAACAGCTTGGTCAACGGGCATGTAAATATCGGGGAGCGAACCTAGTACCTTACTGGTGAGAAGAAACAAGGTCTAACCATTCTATCACCCAGAGAGGGTAATGAAAATTAAGAAGGCAATATACTCTATGGCCAGCTTGCCTTTGGCATACGTCAGGCCTCGTAATACTCTCTCCGCTAATATTAGGCCAATTAATCTACACAGGCGTCGCATACAAAAGTAGCACATAGATATAAAACATCAGGCGATGAGATTCATCAAGGGAGAGGTACGTTGTAATGTCTGCCGT
The DNA here is from genome assembly GCA_036924085.1 of Ariolimax columbianus. Classification (NCBI taxonomy): domain Eukaryota; kingdom Metazoa; phylum Mollusca; class Gastropoda; order Stylommatophora; family Arionidae; genus Ariolimax; species Ariolimax columbianus. Next base: position 68,022,659 of record JAVGWX010000017.1, read on the forward strand.
CCTCGACTATCAAGCCAACCTGGGCCCAGTCTGCGGGCACGTCGTCTGGCAGTACACATTCAAAGTCCTCTTGTCCACACTGAGCCAGGTGAAGCAGACGGATTCTCACGCCAAGGGTGTATCCCAGAAGGCACATCTCAACCTAATGAAAAGGAGAAGACATATCTTGGAATTGAGCTTCACTGACAAAGGTTAAAATCGTCTCATAACAGATGCTGATGTTGGGGATGAAGTGTGTATGTTGTTATTTCATAGCTGCTGAGCAAGTCTGCTTCAGATCCCCTTAACACACAGCTGACATATTACATCATATTAATACTGCAAGGGTGGTAAACTCTCCCATCTGAGTAGGGTAGCTGGCAGTAAACTCTCCCATCTGAGGGTGGAACTAAGTAGGGTAGCTACCAGTAAACTCTCCAATCTGAGTAGGGTAGCTGGCAGTAAACTCTCCCATCTGAGGGAGGAACTAAGTAGGGTAGCTGGCAGTAAACTCTCCCATCTGAGGGAGGAACTAAGTAGGGTAGCTGGCAGTAAACTCTCCCATCTGAGGGTGGAACTAAGTAGGGTAGCTGGCAGTAAACTTTCCCATCTGAGGGAGGAACTAAGTAGGGTAGCTGGCAGTAAACTCTCCCATCTGAGGGAGGAACTAAGTTTGGTAGCTACCAGTAAACTCTCCAATCTGAGTAGGGTAGCTACCAGTAAACTTTCCCATCTGAGGGAGGAACTAAGTAGGGTAGCTGGCAGTAAACTCTCCCATCTGAGGGTGGAACTAAGTAGGGTAGCTGGCAGTAAACTTTCCCATCTGAGGGAGGAACTAAGTAGGGTAGCTGGCAGTAAACTCTCCCATCTGAGGGAGGAACTAAGTTTGGTAGCTACCAGTAAACTCTCCCATCTGAGGGAGGAACTAAGTAGGGTAGCTACCAGTAAACTCTCCCATCTAAGGGAGGAACTAAGTAGGGTAGCTACCAGTAAACTCTCCCATCTGAGGGAGGAACTAAGTAGGGTAGCTACCAGTAAACTCTCCCATCTGAGGGAGGAACTAAGTAGGGTAGCTACCAGTAAACTCTCCCATCTGAGGGAGGAACTAAGTAGGGTAGCTACCAGTAAACTCTCCCATCTAAGGGAGGAACTAAGTAGGGTAGCTACCAGTAAACTCTCCCATCTGAGGGAGGAACTAAGTAGGGTAGCTACCAGTAAACTCTCCCATCTGAGGGAGGAACTAAGTAGGGTAGCTACCAGTAAACTCTCCCATCTAAGGGAGGAACTAAGTAGGGTAGCTACCAGTAAACTCTCCCATCTAAGGGAGGAACTAAGTAGGGTAGCTACCAGTAAACTCTCCCATCTAAGGGAGGAACTAAGTAGGGTAGCTACCAGTAAACTCTCCCATCTGAGGGAGGAACTAAGTAGGGTAGCTACCAGTAAACTCTCCCATCTGAGGGAGGAACTAAGTAGGGTAGCTGGCAGTAAACTTTCCCATCTGAAGGAGGAACTAAGTAGGGTAGCTACCAGTAAACTCTCCCATCTAAGGGAGGAACTAAGTAGGGTAGCTACCAGTAAACTCTCCCATCTGAGGGAGGAACTAAGTAGAGTAGCTACCAGTAAACTCTCCCATCTGAGGGAGGAACTAAGTAGGGTAGCTACCAGTAAACTCTCCCATCTGAGGGAGGAACTAAGTAGGGTAGCTACCAGTAAACTCTCCCATCTGAGGGAGGAACTAAGTAGGGTAGCTACCAGTAAACTCTCTCATCTGAGGGAGGAACTAAGTAGGGTAGCTACCAGTAAACTCTCCCATCTGAGGGAGGAACTAAGTAGGGTAGCTACCAGTAAACTCTCCCATCTGAGGGAGGAACTAAGTAGGGTAGCTACCAGTAAACTCTCCCATCTGAGGGAGGAACTAAGTAGGGTAGCTGGCAGTAAACTCTCCCATCTGAGGGAGGAACTAAGTAGGGTAGCTGCCAGTAAACTCTCCCATCTAAGGGAGGAACTAAGTAGGGTAGCTACCAGTAAACTCTCCCATCGGAGAGAGGAACTAAGTAGGGTAGCTGGCAGTAAACTCTCCCATCTGAGGGAGGAACTAAGTAGGGTAGCTACCAGTAAACTCTCCCATCTGAGGGAGGAACTAAGTAGGGTAGCTGGCAGTAAACTTTCCCATCTGAAGGAGGAACTAAGTAGGGTAGCTACCAGTAAACTCTCCCATCTAAGGGAGGAACTAAGTAGGGTAGCTACCAGTAAACTCTCCCATCTGAGGGAGGAACTAAGTAGAGTAGCTACCAGTAAACTCTCCCATCTGAGGGAGGAACTAAGTAGGGTAGCTACCAGTAAACTCTCCCATCTGAGGGAGGAACTAAGTAGGGTAGCTACCAGTAAACTCTCCCATCTGAGGGAGGAACTAAGTAGGGTAGCTACCAGTAAACTCTCTCATCTGAGGGAGGAACTAAGTAGGGTAGCTACCAGTAAACTCTCCCATCTGAGGGAGGAACTAAGTAGGGTAGCTACCAGTAAACTCTCCCATCTGAGGGAGGAACTAAGTAGGGTAGCTACCAGTAAACTCTCCCATCTGAGGGAGGAACTAAGTAGGGTAGCTGGCAGTAAACTCTCCCATCTGAGGGAGGAACTAAGTAGGGTAGCTGCCAGTAAACTCTCCCATCTAAGGGAGGAACTAAGTAGGGTAGCTACCAGTAAACTCTCCCATCGGAGAGAGGAACTAAGTAGGGTAGCTGGCAGTAAACTCTCCCATCTGAGGGAGGAACTAAGTAGGGTAGCTACCAGTAAACTCTCCCATCTAAGGGAGGAACTAAGTAGGGTAGCTACCAGTAAACTCTCCCATCTGAGGGAGGAACTAAGTAGGGTAGCTACCAGTAAACTCTCCCATCTGAGGGAGGAACTAAGTAGGGTAGCTACCAGTAAACTCTCCCATCTAAGGGAGGAACTAAGTAGGGTAGCTACCAGTAAACTCTCCCATCTGAGGGAGGAACTAAGTAGGGTAGCTAACAGTAAACTCTCCCATCTGAGGGAGGAACTAAGTAGGGTAGCTACCAGTAAACTCTCCCAAGGGAGGAACTAAGTAGGGTAGCTACCAGTAAACTCTCCCATCTGAGGGAGGAACTAAGTAGGGTAGCTACCAGTAAACTCTCTCATCTGAGGGAGGAACTAAGTAGGGTAGCTACCAGTAAACTCTCCCATCTGAGGGAGGAAATAAGTAGGGTAGCTACCAGTAAACTCTCCCATCTGAGGGAGAAACTAAGTAGGGTAGCTACCAGTAAACTCTCCCATCTGAAGGAGGAACTAAGTAGGGTAGCTACCAGTAAACTCTCCCATCTGAGGGAGGAACTAAGTAGGGTAGCTGGCAGTAAACTCTCCCATCTGAGGGAGGAACTATGTAGGGTAGCTACCAGTAAACTCTCCCATCTGAGGGAGGAACTAAGTAGGGTAGCTACCAGTAAACTCTCCCATCTGAGGGAGGAACTAAGTAGGGTAGCTACCAGTAAACTCTCCCATCTGAGGGAGGAACTAAGTAGGGTAGCTACCAGTAAACTCTCCCATCTGAGGGAGGAACTAAGTAGGGTAGCTACCAGTAAACTCTCCCATCTGAGGGAGGAACTAAGTAGGGTAGCTACCAGTAAACTCTCCCATCTGAGGGAGGAACTAAGTAGGGTAGCTACCAGTAAACTCTCCCATCTGAGGGAGGAACTAAGTAGGGTAGCTACCAGTAAACTCTCCCATCTGAGGGAGGAACTAAGTAGGACAGCTACCAGTAAACTCTCCCATCTGAGGGAGGAACTAAGTAGGGTAGCTACCAGTAAACTCTCCCATCTGAGGGAGGAACTAAGTAGGGTAGCTACCAGTAAACTCTCCCATCTGAGGGAGGAACTAAGTAGGGTAGCTACCAGTAAACTCTCCCATCTGAGGGAGGAACTAAGTAGGGTAGCTACCAGTAAACTCTCCCATCTGAGGGAGGAACTAAGTAGGGTAGCTACCAGTAAAGTCTCCCATCTGAGGGAGGAACTAAGTAGGGTAGCTACCAGTAAACTCTCCCATCTGAGGGAGGAACTAAGTAGGGTAGCTGGCAGTAAACTCTCCCATCTGAGGGAGGAACTAAGTAGGGTAGCTACCAGTAAACTCTCCCATCTGAGGGAGGAACTAAGTAGGGTAGCTACCAGTAAACTCTCCCATCTGAGGGAGGAACTAAGTAGGGTAGCTACCAGTAAACTCTCCCATCTGAGGGAGGAACTAAGTAGGGTAGCTACCAGTAAACTCTCCCATCTGAGGGAGGAACTAAGTAGGGTAGCTACCAGTAAACTCTCCCATCTGAGGGAGGAACTAAGTAGGGTAGCTGGCAGTAAACTCTCCCATCTGAGGGAGGAACTAAGTAGGGTAGCTACCAGTAAACTCTCCCATCTGAGGGAGGAACTAAGTAGGGTAGCTACCAGTAAACTCTCCCATCTGAGGGAGGAACTAAGTAGGGTAGCTACCAGTAAACTCCCCCCTCTGAGGGAGGAACTAAGTAGGGTAGCTACCAGTAAACTCCCCCCTCTGAGGGAGGAACTAAGTAGGGTAGCTACCAGTAAACTCTCCCATCTGAGGGAGGAACTAAGTAGGGTAGCTACCAGTAAACTCTCCCATCTGAGGGAGGAACTAAGTAGGGTAGCTACCAGTAAACTCTCCCATCTGAGGGAGGAACTAAGTAGGGTAACTACCAGTAAACTCTCCCATCTGAGGGAGGAACTAAGTAGGGTAGCTACCAGTAAACTCTCCCATCTGAGGGAGGAACTAAGTAGGGTAGCTACCAGTAAACTCCCCCCTCTGAGGGAGGAACTAAGTAGGGTAGCTACCAGTAAACTCCCCCCTCTGAGGGAGGAACTAAGTAGGGTAGCTACCAGTAAACTCTCCCATCTGAGGGAGGAACTAAGTAGGGTAGCTACCAGTAAACTCTCCCATCTGAGGGAGGAACTAAGTAGGGTAGCTACCAGTAAACTCCAAAGCAAAAGGCTGTTGTTGTTTAGTGCCCATAATGAGTAAGTTTACTTTTTTGTGTGCCCTGAAAAGAACGTGAAGTGATGGGTTGTACTAGCTTTTCTCACATCCCGAGCGTGCTGATGAAAGTGACCGTGGTCCTTCAGGCCGTTGTGCTATGCTTGGCTTCATCTGCGTGGCGCTCTCTACTACGGGGATCACATCAATCCATATCTTGTTAGTCAGACTGCCTTGAAGACAGCCTGTTGCCAGGTAACGCTACATGGAAGTGAGACTGTGGTCTAGGTCAGTGTGTTGTGCCTGATTGGACTAGCGCCTCGGTTCCTCGGAACAGAAGCTAATCAGGGTTAGGTGAAACATACTACTTCTGCGTTCTGGCTTAATTTGGCCATGCTAGATCTGTAGTACCGTTGCTAGGCGAAAGTCCACAGACCTCTCCAGATCCGGGTGGCAGCCCCACAGCTTCAGCGTAACCTCAGCTCCCTTTGGTCAGGTTTGATATCTTAGATCTCTGTGTACTGGGCAGTCCTGTAGGACGTGTTCTGGGTCTGGACTCTTGACTCCACATTGGCAGTCCTGTAGGGTGTGTTCAGGGGTCTGGACTCTTGACTCCACATGGGCAGTTCTGTAGGGTGTGTTCTGGGTCTGGACTCTTGACTCCACATGGGCAGTCCTGTAGGGTGTGTTCAGGGGTCTGGACTCTTGACTCCACATGGGCAGTCCTGTAGGGTGTGTTCAGAGGTCTGGACTCATGATGCCCCATGGGCAGTCCTGTAGGGTGTGTTCAGAGGTCTGGACTCTTGACTCCCCATGTGCAGTCCTGTAGGGTGTGTTCAGGGGTCTGGACTCTTGACTCCACATGGGCAGTCCTGTATGGTGTGTTCTAGATCTGGACTGGTTCCCCATGGGCAGTCCTGTAGGGTGTGTTCAGGGGTCTGGACTCCGGTTCCCCATGGGCAGTCCTGTAGAATGTGTTCAGGGGTCTAGGGTTTGGATCCTGGTTCCACATGGGCAGTCCCTTGTGTGTGATATCTAGAGCCATTGTAGGTGACCCAATAGTCTGCAGTGGCCTGTTGTCAGGCAAAAGATGAAGTTTTGAGTAAAACATACTGATTAAGACACACACCCCCCCCCCCTGTCCTTGTTCCTGGAAACAGCAGTCTTGTCAACGAGATGGGGATCGACACTGAAATCCCCATAGTGATGAACCTACTGAAGAACCTTCTATTGCACTACAGCCAGGAGGAACCCAGACCACCTTTTCAAATACACCTCAGGATGTAAGATGACTTAGTGTGACCCACATACCAAATAAACATCATCACGAGTCAACTCAGCACAAGCAGTTTCCAACAACAGCATAGAAAGACCGGTTATGCAAACTCACCTGTTCCACACCTCCTGTATCTCCAACACAGTTGAGATGGTTCTTTAGAAAAGCAGATACTGTTTCTGATGTGTCTCGTGCAAACAGCAGATGAACAAACAACGGAACATCATCTCCATCCTCCATCTGCCTCTTTAGGCCTACCAAGGTCAGCAGCATCATGATCTTTAACCCCTCCATGAGTTCAAGGTCAAAAGTTGAACTTGTGTTGAACAAACCAATAGTGCGGTGTTCTCGTTCCTCTCGTGATGTGAGATTACATACTTCTTCAATCTAAACATTTTCATAAAAAAATGTAAGAATTGTTTAGTTATTCTGGTTTCAAATGTTCATAGCATAACTTGACTTAACTTTTTTATAATGGTTTAGAAGATTCTTAGAGTCTGTATACAACCAGTTTCTTAGAGTGTGGTTTTAACCGATAGTTGTTTTGTGGGGTAGCTAGGTCTGGGTTGGACGTCCCACTCGTTAAAGAAAAGTGAAGCGTCTGATATAGCATCTCCTTTCCAGATGTTGAGATCGCCGCTGGATTCACTGTTCGGCTTGCCTGGTAGGAGTTTCCGTACCAATGGCCTTTCCTACATTTTTGTGTCCCCAGCAGCACCTTCTTGAAGGACCCCTGTTCCTTACAGAACCTACTCTGGGGTGTGACCAAGTACTCGGTGGTATAACAAGGCGAATAGATTGGTCTCATTAGCCTGGTTTGGCAGCCAATCTAAGAGAAGGTAAACTATGACTCTAAACCCAGGTAGATGAAGCTTGTTAGCCTGTTCAGGCAGTTTGCCTAGGAGAGGAGGAACTCCTACAAGTGCCAGGGAGTGCCAGCTAGCCCTGGGACGATGAGAGTATCATCAGATGTCTTGAGTAACTAGCATCTGCGAGCACGACTCCACTGCCTTGAGTAAACCTAAGGCGGATGGTTTCAAAATTACCAACTCATTCCGGCAGCTCCTGCAGCTGAGCTGCTGCCAAATTGTCATGTTTTGCATTCCCATAGATTACACCAATGAGGCAGAGAGGGGGATCCTGCAGTTTGGACAGCCCATGGTCTCCGTATTCAGCGCCCTGAGAGGCTACTCGCAGGATGTCAAGCACATGGTCTACACAGACAGACGCCTATGAAGAGGTTTAACCAATGTGCGAGTCCATCTTAACAGACTCAAACACTAGAGCTAAGTAGACCTGTAGCCAGTTAGGCGCCATCTATAGCTGCTCTTAATAAACTACCTGGGGAAAGGTACAAATTACTGTAATTGCGTACATAAATGTGTGAAATGACAACTAGGATACGTATATGGGTGACTGAGTTGAAGAGTGGTTTGTCCTTCAGGACAAAGCGATCTCCCTACAGTGGTATTAGGGGTTTGAAAAATAGAACCACTGCAAATATATAAGAATGTCCTAAAAGTTTACAAAAGAAGGTTGTGTACGGGCCGAGCAACCTCATCATATTAAGCAATTGCTTCACAACAGACCACTATAAGTATTTGGATACAGGCTTCCTGTGTGGAGGCTAGCAGGTGTGGGGCCCTATACTTCAAATGAAGTAACAAGGCCAAATGAAATGAATGACAAAGGGATTGGTTTGATCTCTGGTCTCTCTTAATCAATCAATCAACTCTTCAGCCCCCTACCGAGAACAAGTCTTCAACAAATACATGCCAAGTCATCCTGTCCTGTGCCATTCGTTCCAGATCTGGCCAAGTGTTATTTGTATCCTCCAAGGGTCGCTGTGGTCGAGAGGCAAGGCACTCGCCCCTCAAAGCGATGAATGGAAATGACTTGGATTTGAGCCCTGCAGGTTTCAAGCAACCCTCTGGTCTCTAAAGACCAGAGTGTCTGCATCTTGAGTTACCTCCAATCATCTTGACTTTTGTCTTGCCATTGGTCCAAGATAGCTTGGGACCAGAGAGTGAGGCTGATGACCAGCGCAGCTTCTTCCTCACTATAATCCAGATACAGCGCAAGTTACATCATCAAGACAGAACCGTATGATAATGTTGCCATCATTAAGACAGAACCGTATGATAATGTTGCCATCATTAAGACAGAACCGTATGATAATGTTGCCATCATTAAGACAGAACCGTATGATAATGTTGCCATCATTAAGACAGAACCGTATGATAATGTTGCCATCATTAAGACAGAACCGTATGATAATGTTGCCATCATTAAGACAGAACCGTATGATAATGTTGCCATCATCAAGACAGAACCGTATGATAATGTTGCCATCATCAAGACAGAACCGTATGATAATGTTGCCATCATTAAGACAGAACCGTATGATAATGTTGCCATCATTAAGACAGAACCGTATGATAATGTTGCCATCATTAAGACAGAACCGTATGATAATGTTGCCATCATCAAGACAGAAACGTATGATAATGTTGCCATCATCAAGACAGAACCGTATGATAATGTTGCCATCATTAAGACAGAACCGTATGATAATGTTGCCATCATCAAGACAGAACCGTATGATAATGTTGCCATCATTAAGACAGAACCGTATGATAATGTTGCCATCATAGCTTGCGTTGGGCAACTAATTAACATCTGTATCCTCTATGTTTGTCTCAAGCTCTCTTCTGTATGTGTGTTTCTGTATATCTTACCTTAGAGATTCCAGAACAGAGACTGTCTCGTAATGCTATCAGCTGGATTCCTTAACTCGAGACCCATCCAACGTCAGCACCTTCTCCTCGCGTCATGTTCCGCTGATATCTGTCTGGTTCTGTCCAACAGTTCTGCATCAGTCATCTTATTTTACTACTATTTCTGTCTTTCTCTTCTATGCCAGTACCAATTTATGATAATCTCTACCATTCTCGTTTTTGCCGTTCTCCCTGTTTCACAGTCATAAAATAGAATTGACTTTACATCAGAGTAGAAAATTTTTACTTTTGGGTCGGACTTAATTTATTTTGATTTCCATAAATTATTCAAGTTAACGTCTTTATACTAGTTAAGAAGGCTCTGCAGAGTCTATATACAACCAGTTTCTTTTACATTCCCTTGATCTAACAACTTGCGGATACAATCTATTCTTGAATGGATTAATTGTCCTTGCCTCCACTATTTCCTGCGGCAATGCATTTCAAGCATTCACCACTCTCTTTGACAGCTTTTCCCTCTTGTTCTTCTAGTCGGCTGGACTTTGGAAACGTTGTTAAAGTCTAATTTATCTTTTCCTTTGATTATCTTATAAATCTGTATTAAGAAACCTGGAATTATTCTTTTCTAGACACTGTAGGCTAGTTTTTTTTTAGTCTTTTCTCATAACTGTAATCCCACTATCAGTTTTGTTGCTTTTCTTTGTAACCTTCCCTGTATGTTTATATTTGAAAACTTCTAGATAAATCTAGAAGATACAGCGCAGCGAATGTATCGCCAGCATCCAGCAACTCATAGCCAGCTGCCTGTACCAGGGTCAGTGAACGAGAGCTGACCAGTACCCAATTCCACCTCCAAGCGGTAGCCCTGGAAACAGGCTGCACTAGTGCTGCCTGGTTAAGAGAATAGGGACTACGGTGGAAAAGCAAACTCGGTACCTAATAATGCGAGCTGAAATGGGATGTATCGAGCTGAAAGGTGCAGATATAGCAGCTTTGCTGCAAACTATGTCGTCCTTTTCAGGACAAACGACGAAGAAGATAAATCTAGACCTGAGTTTGCATCTAGTCCCTCTACAGTACAAGACAATGGCTCTAGCCACTCAGGAAACAGTACAACAAAAATACTTACCGTTGCATAGAGAGACAGGGCACACTTGGACAATGAGGCAAGCTTATCTTTACAGTGACTTGGCAGTCTGTTAGCGAATGTCCACTCTGAAAGTCCAGCAGCTGGGTCGTTGTAGAGATCATGAAGGCTGTCCATGATTCGAATGACGCCTGACCAACACTGGTTAGCTCGTTGACCATTCACCAAAATCTGGAACAACACGCTCCGTAATCCACAGTAGTTATCCCCCCTGGTGACACAGATTCTGTAGCACGAGAACAGCTGTGGAATTCTGTTGTAACCCTGAAGTGAAGAACAGACAACAATGGTGGATCACGCAAAGAGCCCAACAAATGAGGACGTAATACATTCAATCAAAACAGAACTAAACGGCATACAAAAGATCTTCTTCTTCTGCGTTCGTTCTCAATCTCCGCCTACCAAGCCCTGAACAGGACTTCGCAAGTAGCAGGATGTAGTCCGGAGAACAGAATGCGTTGTGTCGCTAGTTTACAGCTTGGCTGCAGTATTTGCACCTTTCGGTGCGACACATCCATCTTCGGCAGTCACAAAAGATCTAAAATATCACACTCTAGTGGCTCCCCTCTCATTGTGGAATTACGAGAAATGAGAGCCGATGCACTTTGTAAAGCAGGTGGAAAAATGGAACAATACACCCATAAAGTGTCATATATATAAGGAGGCTAAAACTATCATTCGCAGATACTATAAAATAAAATGGGAAAAAGAAACGGGACAGAGTAACAGTTCAGACCCAATCCACCAGCTACAAAGGCATCAGCAAACCGCTATTTTCCGCCTGAGAACGTGCCACAGCAGACTACTGAGCCACCTATATCGGAAACTTCCAAACAAATGAATGTACATGTGAGACAGCAGTTCAGACCCCAGAACACGTACTTCAAGAATTCTCGGCCCACGAAGAACTAAGATGCCAGACCTGACCAGATAGAGCAGAACTGGGGCAAAAACTATGGGGGTCACTGCTCAGACCTGGAAAGGACTGTGGACTTCATCATGGCGAAAGCACTGACAATTTAGCATTACCAGAAAACCTGAATGAAAAAGAAGATAAGATCACATCAAGTTCCATCTTCTTTTTCATCACTGTTATCTCTCAAATGATTAAATCTATATCTCTCATAATCTCATAAACTTAGCGGTCTGTCTCAGGTTTCTCTAGCAGTCATTCAGTTTATTACTTAATTTGATTACGGATGATGCCTTCCCGTTTGTCGGGTGACGAGGACGGACACTCTTGTCTGACATGTTAATCAAGGTCAGGCAAAATATACTGGCCAAGACCCTCACCTCAGCTTCCTAGTTGCCCTAGTTTCATGGCAGCCTGTCAAACGAGGTAAGGGATCGATGTGATCCCCGTAGTAGTGAGCGACACGCAGATGAAGCCAAGCATAGCACAACCGCCTGGAGGACCCCGGTACACCTTCATCAGCACGCATGGTATGTGAGGAAAGATACTGCAACCCACCACTCAACGTCCTTTTCAGTCGCACAAAAGAGTAAACCTCATTGTGGGCATTCAACAACAACCTCTTTGTCACTATGATCCTCTTATGGAGCTGACATAACTGGAGAACATGTTCTATTCTAAAATTTGTTTGTTCTTAACACCTCACATTAGCTGTAAGAAATCTTTCACAGTTTATCTATCCGGCTGCGGTGATACTGAACACTATTATTGTCCTAATAAAGGATGTAGTAGGGAAGACGCATAAGCGAATGATCTGACAGCACTCAGCTACCCATTAACTGCTTGCTTCAGAGTCAGTGACTCACTGACCAAGAGCCTGTTCCACCTCCAAGTGGCGGCTCTGGAAACAGGCTGCAAACATACAGCCTGGCCAACAAATTACGATAGAAGGAAGGCAAATCCATCTACAAAAATGATGTGATGAAATCAGATGTGTTTGACCGAAAGGTGCAGATATCGCATACTTGCTATAAACTAAAACAATGAATCTAATAATGTGGTGATACTGTGAACAGCTATTGTTGTCCTAGTTGAGGATGTGGTGATACTGTGAAGAGCTACTGTTATCCTGATGTGGTGATACTATGAACAGCTACTGTTATCCTGATGTGGTGATACTATGAACAGCTATTGTTATCCTGATGTGGTGATACTATGAACAGCTACTGTTATCCTGATGTGGTGATACTATGAACAGCTATTGTTATCCTGATGTGGTGATACTATGAACAGCTATTGTTGTCCTAGTTGAGGATGTGGTGATACTGTGAAGAGCTACTGTTATCCTGATGTGGTGATACTATGAACAGCTACTGTTATCCTGATGTGGTGATACTATGAACAGCTATTGTTATCCTGATGTGGTGATACTATGAACAGCTACTGTTATCCTGATGTGGTGATACTATGAACAGCTATTGTTATCCTGATGTGGTGATACTATGAACAGCTATTGTTGTCCTAGTTGAGGATGTGGTGATACTGTGAAGAGCTACTGTTATCCTGATGTGGTGATACTATGAACAGCTACTGTTATCCTGATGTGGTGATACTATGAACAGCTATTGTTATCCTGATGTGGTGATACTATGAACAGCTATTGTTATCCTGATGTGGTGATACTATGAACAGCTATTGTTGTCCTAGTTGAGGATGTGGTGATACTGTGAAGAGCTACTGTTATCCTGATGTGGTGATACTATGAACAGCTACTGTTATCCTGATGTGGTGATACTGTGAAGAGCTACTGTTATCCTGATGTGGTGATACTATGAACAGCTACTGTTATCCTGATGTGGTGATACTATGAACAGCTATTGTTATCCTGATGTGGTGATACTATGAACAGCTATTGTTATTCTGATGTGGTGATGCTGTGAACAGCTATTGTTATCCTAGTTAAGGATGTGGTGATACAATGAACAGATTTTGTTATCCTGATGTGGTGATACTGTGAACAGCTATTGTTATTCTGATGTGGTGATGCTGTGAACAGCTATTGTTATCCTGATATGGTGATACTATGAACAGCTATTATTATTCTAGTTTGGGTTTCATTTTGAAACCTTTCTTTCTTCTTCTTCTTACGCAGTCAGACAGAAACCATTATTTTTTCGAAAAAAGCAGCCGTCATCCTGAGGCTGTCGACACTGCCATAGAGCTTGTCTAGTGTTGCCACTGGTGATGGCCACATCTGCTCTCTCTGATCCTCGTATGTCGGGCAGTTTTGCAGCAAATGCTCAGCGGTCATTTTCCCGGTACCACACATGCATTCGTCAGTGCCACCTATCTTCAATTTATTGAATAGGTGGTACCGGAGTCTATTGTGGCCAGTGTGAAGTCTGAAGACCACGACCTGCTCTTTTCTGTTCAACTGGTAATAGGCATCGTTTTTGGTGTAACCAGTATGTTCGGTTTCCCATTTGGTCATGTATCTAGCTCTAATGAGCCGTTTTGACTCTTCGTATGTCACACTAGTATCGGGTTGTGGTAGTTTTGCACCTTCTTCTGCCAGTCTGTCTGCCTCCTCGTTGCCTTGGATGTTGCAGTGAGATGGGACCCACTGCACCACTACTCATTTTGGTGCGGCCTGCTGGCATAGTTGACAGAGTACTGCTCTTAAATCATTAAGTTCAGTATTTTTCTGGCTTTTCAGTGCTGTGACTACGGCCAGAGCATCTGTAAGCAGGACTATGTGGCTTTCATTCCTTTTACATGTCACCATTTCTTCTACTGCCGCCCTCAGTGCCTCTGCCTCCGCTCTGAAATTGCTTGTGTATTTTCCAGTAGCGAATGACAGTGTTATTTTTCTGCCATTTGGTAGGCTCAGGAATGCTCCTGCCCCTCCGTACTGTATTGTATTTGTTACGGAACCGTCGGTGTATGCATGGGTCCAGTCCATGCTTGGGTAGTTTTCCGTAATGTAACTCAGGGTAGTATCTCTTCTTTCTTTTTCAGACTGGCAGTTTTTGAAACCTTTCTTTCAAACTCAAGACACTTTACATGATGTAAGCTTCTGCCTTCTACCCTACAGAGTTGAGGTTGCACTACTAGCTGCTGCTTACAACATACTCTTAGTGTGGCAGTGGTCCTGTTCTCATTTCTTTCACACACATACATCCTTCTACACTACATCCCACAGACAGTCATCTGTCAAGACGCTGAGCAGCGCAAGACCCTTGTCTGCCTCCAAACAACAGAACCACTGGAAACAGGCTGCACTTGTGTAGTCTGGCAAAGAGAATAGGGAAGGCATAGCCAACTGAAATCGGATGGGTTGTGCCGAAAGGAGCAGATGTCACAGCCTTGTTGTATACTACGACACAACGTCCTTTTCGGGACAAACACCAAAAAAGGTGACAAAGTTAAGAATAAATGGTAGCTAGGAAATTATTTTCATTTATAAATCCTGGCTTATAAATCATTATCCTTTATAGCGCATGAGCTGCAGTGGTCAGCGACCCATAGCTGACTGTTAGCGTCAGGGCCAGCGAACCAGAGCTGCCAAGACCCTTCTACACCTCCACGCGGTGATCCTGGATAACAGGCTGCAGCAGGGCAGACTGGCTAAGGAGAAGGGATCGAAGAGGGAATGCTAACCCGGTACTAAAAAAATGCTTGCTGAAGTTGGATGTGTTGGACCGAAAGGTGCAAATATCGCAGTCAAGCTGTAAACTACGACACAACACATTCCGTTCTCTGGACTACATTCTGCTAATTAAGCCCTTTCAGGGTTTGGTAGTGGGAGATTGAGAATGAACGAAGAAGAAGACCACATCGTTAAGTCATCTCTCCCCTCATGACTTGTTCTCAGTTAGCCAACAACACTGTTAAGTCAGCTCTCCCCTCATGACTTGCTCTCAGCATGACCACCTCATTAAGTCAGCTCTCCCCTCATGACTTACTCTCAGCATGACCACCTCGTTAAGTCATCTCTCCTCTCAAGACTTTCCCTCAGTGTGTCAGACCCCACCGTTAGGGGGCCAAAGATGCAGCACAGTGAATGAGCTGACAGCAGCCAGCAACCCACAGCTGACCGCTTGTATCAGGGTCAGCGACCTGACCAACAACCTATTCTGCCTCCAAGCTGTGACCCTGGAAACAGGCTAGACTCATGTAGTCTTGCTAATAGAAATTTCACGATATGAAGGCAAAGCCTGTACTAAAAAAAAACCCACCTGAAACCGGATGTGTTGAAACGCGCAGAGATCGCAGCCTCGCTATACACGACAGACTCGCCACAGAATCCTTTTCAGGACTAACGCAGAAGAAGTAGAAGACCACACAGTTAATTAGTCATCTATTCTCATCTCAGTCGATCACACTCAAGCCCTCATGTAAACCTCTCAGACAAAACAATTAACGTTCCGTCACTCATCTAACGTTCCGTCACTCACCTCTCGAATAGTCCTGGACTTCTCCGTATCTCCCTTCCACTCCTGCTCAGCATAGTCAGAAATGATCACAGGAAGACCAATGTTGATTGTAGATGCTCCTGGAACCAATCACACACAAACACAGTCAATGATCAGGTACTAACATTCTGGCTATGAGAGAGGTCAGACAGTTCATAGGAAAATGGATGGCATTATTTCAGGGAGAAAATGTATGGTGACGAAAGATGTGAGACAGACCGCCAAGTTTATAAGTGGTTATTTATGGGAGAAAATGTATTGTGACGACCCCCAGGTTTATAAGTGGTTATTTCTGGGAGAAAATGTATTGTGACGACCCCCAAGTTTATAAGTGGTTATGTCAGAGAGAAAATGTATTGTGACGACCCCAAAGTTTATAAGTGGTTATTTATGGGAGAAAATGTATTGTGATGACCCCCAAGTTTATAAGTGGTTATTTCTGGGAGAAAATGTATTGTGACGACCCCCAAGTTTATAAGTGGTTATTTCTGGGAGAAAATGTATTGTGACGACCCCCAAGTTTATAAGTGGTTATTTCTGGGAGAAAATGTATTGTGACGACCCCCAAGTTTATAAGTGGTTATGTCAGAGAGAAAATGTATTGTGACGACCCCAAAGTTTATAAGTGGTTATTTATGGGAGAAAATGTATTGTGACGACCCCCAAGTTTATAAGTGGTTATTTCTGGGAGAAAATGTATTGTGACGACCCCCAAGTTTATAAGTGGTTATTTCTGGGAGAAAATGTATTGTGACGAAAGAAGTCAGACAGACAATCAGGATTATAAGTGGTTATTTTAGGGATAAAGTCAAGTGTTGTGAGGGTTGTTGCAAGTCAAGCGTTGCTGTAAGTCAAGTGTTGGTTGTTGTAAGTCAAGTGTTGGTTGTTGTAAGTCAAGTGTTGTGTTGCTGTAAGCCAAGTGTTGGTTGTTGTAAGTCAAGTGTTGTTGTAAGTCAAGTGTTGGTTGTTGTAAGTCAAGTGTTGGTTGTTGTAAGTCAAGTGTTGTGTTGCTGTAAGCCAAGTGTTGGTTGTTGTAAGTCAAGTGTTGTTGTAAGTCAAGTGTTGGTTGTTGTAAGTCAAGTGTTGGTTGTTGTAAGTCAAGTGTTGGTTGTTGTAAGTCAAGTGTTGGTTGTTGTAAGTCAAGTGTTGGTTGTTGTAAGTCAAGTGTTGGTTGTTGTAAGTCAACTGTTGGTTGTTGTAAGTCAAGAGTTGGGAGCCACTGCGCCACCCACCGTGTCATCCATTTGGTGACCCACTTGCCCCTATGTCACCTTATCGGCCACTCGCTCGTCTATCTATTGGGCAACCCACATGATGACCCACCGCGGCACCCATTTGGTGATCCATTTACCCACTTGGCACTAGGTCACCTGCTACCCCTATGCTCCACCACTTTTGTGGAGCTCGCTCATCCACCCACTTGGTCAACCGCCAAACTTTCTAATGGACAACCCACAGGCCCACTCACTGGACCACAGCACATCTAGTCACTGGGCTGCCTGCTTGATGATCTTCTTGGCAACAAAAAGCGACACTTCGACTAGATAAAAAGTGACATTTTGCCCAAAGAAAAAGTGACATTACTGCAACAAAAAGTGACATATTGTCTTAATAAACAGTGACGTATAACCACAACAAAAAGTGACATACTGCCTCAACAAAAAGTGCTATATTGCCCAAATAAAGTGACATATCGCATTAACAAAAAGTGACAATTTGCACAAATAAAAAGTGACATAATGTCATAATAAAAGTGACATGGCAATGCCCTAACAAAAAGTGACATATTGCCCTAACAAAAAGTGGCATATTGTCTCAATAAACAGTGACATAAAACTCCAACAAAAAGTGACATGACAATTCCATACCATATGAGGTGTGATTGAAAGTGTCCTCCATGTGTGTCCCTCTACTCGGTGGACGAACCATGTCGGCCCCTTCAGACCGACTACCAGCTCGTGGTCTGTCTCCGGGAGCGATGTTGGCTGCTAGGTTATGCCTGTAGTCCCCCAGATCCCAAGCGTACTCCACGCTGCTAGCCCGAGAGCTCCGGCTAGAGTCTGAGCATGCGGAGCTGGAAACATGATCCCACTGTGTTCTCATCTTTCGGAGGTGCTTGTCCTCAATTGTTCTCGGAGCACTTGCGGCACGCTGTCCACGGTTCACTGTCGAATTAAACTGTTTGGAAGACTTTGGAGCTGCGGCTTCGTCAGCACTGCTCTGCTCGATAAGCTCATGAAGTTTGCATGTAATTGACTCGAACTCCCCCTGAATGTCATGCAGCTCGTACTCCAGCGTCTCAAGGTTTCTTTCAACTGTGGGTTCGATCTCGATTGGTTTCGACTCTGCTGGATCGCTGACCAGAATGAGAGAGGGATCTCCTATGTGTCGGTCAAGGCTTCGACTCCTCCGCACGAATCTCACCGGATAACAGTCTGGAGTTGGTGACCTCGATTTGTTGTATTCATCCGCAAAATTGGACCACTCGTGAATTCGCTGCATCAACGACTGCTTGAACTGCAGGTCGGATAGCGACTGTTGAAAATGAGGCACTGCGGACATTCTGTCCCGGCTATCCTCCTCCCCATCCCAGTCTATTTCGTCAGCGCTAGAGTTGAAGCTTCGTATAGACTCAGACACATCTAGGGAGGGATCGTACTCCAAATTGGGGTCCTCCCCATACAACCAATCAGTCTGTCTGTTGTGTGGTTGTTGGTGATGGATAACTCGAAACGGTGAGTTCCCTCGCCCTCTGTGCTGTGCCGATCTGTGACGCTGAGATGGCTCTCCCGACACCATTTTAGGAGAGAACACGGTTGGTTCCGAATCTCCAAGAGCAGTTCCTAACACACTATCAGAAGGACCTTCACTACGACGGCTTGGAAGACTAGTTTTATAAAAAGAGCCCTGGCTACCTCTAGAAGATGTTCTCACTCCGCTACCATTTTCTGAAACTAATTTCTCCATTAATGGGTCAATATTGGTCCGAATACTAGCCCTTCTACAGGAATCTCCATCACAGCTGCTTCGAAAGCTTCTGCTAGACAGAATACCACTCTTCTCACTGCTACAGTCAGACAGTGTATCAAGAGTTGGCTTCACATTCCGACCGATGCTGTTGAGACCAGCATCATAGCCGTGATGAGCCCTGTACAACATCTGTAGATTCCGCTCAATCAGAGAGCTGGGACTGAAGTTCTCCTTCAAAGATCCGCTGAGCTTGGAGTTCTTCAAATCATCCAGGAATCCGAAGTCATCGAATCCGCTCTCTGCCGTGCACGTGGAGTAGAACGAATCACGATTAGCGCTGTTCTCGCTGTAAAAACTCTGACTCATTTCCGAGCCGCCGACCCCAATAGCCGAATCCTTATCAGATGCTGGTGAGGGTGACTTTGTACGCAGCTGGGATGGCTTTCTCTGCCGCAGTCGGACTCCCTTGTCATGAACCACACCATCGTGATCTACGTCGATAGATGATGGCCTTGACCCAAGGGCTACCCCGTATCCAGGGCTATAGTAAACTGATGGCGTTGACTTCTTGCTATTGGAATTTCCCATTTTGTCGTCAACCTCACTGTCCGATTCCTGCAACAAGAAAGAAAAAGAGAATAAACAGAAGGTAAAGGAATGACCATCGAAGGACAGATAACACTAGCGGATCTATTCAAAATACTTGTATTGACTATAACCACAAAAATAAAGGTTTATCTTTTCGTTGAACTCTGAAAATATATGCAAGAGCAACATACATGATAAACATTTACAATAAACAACATACATGACCAACATTTGCAATAATTAACATACGTGACTAACAACATTTGCAATAAACATACGTGACAAACATTTGCAATAATTAACATACGTGACTAACAACATTTGCAATAAACAACATACGTGACAAACATTTGCAATAATTAACATACGTGACTAACAACATTTGCAATAAACAACATACATGACCAACATTTGCAATAATTAACATACGTGACTAACAACATTTGCAATAAACAACATATGTGACTAACAACATTTGGAATGAACAATATAAGTGAAAAATAACATTTGCAATGAACAACATACATAACGAACAACATACATAACAAACAACATACACAATGCACAATATGTGCAAATAACAACATACGCAAGGAACAAAATTCACAGCTAACAACAACATACGCAATAAACAAAATTTGCACACAAAAAACATACCAAATGAACAACATCCACAACCAACAACATACACAACCAAAAACACACACAACCGACAATATACACAGCCAACATCCTACACAAACAACAATATTCACAACCAACAACAATTACAACCGACAACATACACAACCAAAATCGCACACAACCGACAACTTACACAACCAACAACACACACAAATAACGCACGATGCTTCCAGCAGAATCTGCTGTGTCAGAATTGGTCTTTACAGTCATATGAGATCATATTTCGCAGCACAAGTCTGATGTTGTCGTTATCTTTGTTTGCAATAGGCAACTGTTAATGAACCTTTATTAAAATAACCATTTCTGGGGTAGAGTTTACACTTTACCATCACAGACAGCTGTGCCTTATTACACGTTCAAATTATGAGAAGACAACGAAGAAGAGCCGCAATAGCAGCAACAACAACAGTAGGAACAACAACAACAGTAGGAACAACAACAACAGCAGAAATAACAAAATCAACAACAACAGCAGAAATAACTAAATCAACAACAACAGTAGGAACAACAACAACAGCAGAAATAACAAAATCAACAACAGCAGCAGAAATAACCAAATCAACAACAGCAGAAATAACAAAATCAACAACAGCAGAAATAACTAAATCAACAACAACAGTAGGAACAACAACAACAGCAGAAATAACAAAATCAACAACAACAGCAGAAATAACCAAATCAACAACAACAGCAGAAATAACAAAATCAACAACAACAGCAGAAATAACAAAATCAACAACAACAGCAGAAATAACACAATCAACAACAGCAGAAATAACAAAATCAACAACAACAGCAGAAATAACAAAATCAACAACAGCAGAAATAACTAAATCAACAACAACAGTAGGAACAACAACAACAGCAGAAATAACCAAATCAACAACAACAGCAGAAATAACCAAATCAACAACAACAGCAGAAATAACAAAATCAACAACAACAGCAGAAATAACTAAATCAACAACAACAGTAGGAACAACAGCAGAAATAACAAAATCAACAACAACAGCAGAAATAACAAAATCAACAACAACAGCAGAAATAACAAAATCAACAACAACAGTAGGAACAACAACAACAGCAGAAATAACAAAATCAACAACAACAGCAGAAATAACAAAATCAACAACAACAGCAGAAATAACAAAATCAACAACAACAGTAGCAACAGCAACAATAACAGTTATAACAACAACGCAACATCAGCCACAACAAAAATAGCAAACAACTACAGTAATATCAACATCAGCAGTAACAAGAACTGAAACAACTACAGTAATATCAACATCAGCAGTAACAAGAATAACAACAACAACACCAGCAGCAACCACAACACCATCAACAACCTGTAGACTGTCATTCAGAATGAGCTGTTTCATAATTCTCTCATAATGCCGGACTTTCATTTTGAGAGCAAACGGACACGGCATGACTAGCTTGGACATGGCTACAGCAGCAAACAGCTGGTTTTCCCTGTACGTCGTCCTACTGTACGCTCCCTCAACCGGTCGCTGGCTGTAAAACTGGAACCCGGTTCTTATACTAGTCTTATAAAAGGTAACTCATTCAGTCCTTGCAGCTATTTCTGCTTCTTAGAATCGACGTCACTGCACTCCGGGCATACCCATAAGTGCTCAGGCTCTCTCAGCAAATGGCGTAGGGTATGGATGTTGATGGTCCCTGTAGCTCGCTGGTTGTACACTCTCCTGCTCCGTCCTCTCATGCGCCCCACTCCGCTCAAACCTCGTTTAATGACGAAACTTTGCAGCCTGTGGATCGCTGCCTCATTTGCTTCAGGCTATATCAGGCCATTACAAATAACTGACATCCGGCTATAAACTCTTGAGCATCGATGAAGCTAATTGAATATCTTCACAAGTTAATCTTCTATGAAATAACTTCTTTTTATTAATGACACATCCTACGACCACATAAGCAGCCCTTTAGTTTATATGACGAAGTATTTGTGAAATAATTGACATACAGTCGTAAGCTCTAGAAAAACTACTGCTTAAGTAATTGCTAAACTAGTTAATGACTATGCATGCGTAAAATTCTGACTATATATAAGGATATTGCTTAGTGAAATGGAATATCACACAGACAACCAACCAGGAGATGGGGAAAAGCAAATTCTCATACAATGAATCGAAATCATGCAGCTTACAATAGACCATAACCAGGGTTAGAAACCAACACCACTTGAACGAGATATGACGCGAATGAGCAAATCCCCCATGATGTCACGGATAGAGGTTTCCTATCTACTACAATAAACTTCATTTCCTGATTGGTCATCGCAGGTTAGATCTATTTATGCTTTATGGAAACCCGGAAGTCAGGAAAGGGGGTAATAGAGGAAGACCTTTACAGTATATGCGTGTTTTATTTTATAGGGATATACTTACAATACTGTCGTCATAAATGGCATATGATTCCTGAATCAAAATAGGAAGATGAATCGTTCAGGAAATCACGATTAATTATATGGTGTGTTTCATAATGACTTGGGTACTTGCATATAAATTCACTCCAAACAAAGTTCCATGGGTTAAAACATGATGACTGTAACATAACATTCCATTGTGGGTTTAGGAGGGAACAGGTCGATATGCTTTTATTTTAAATAAATAAGTAAAGACTTAGAGAAATATTGAAGTGTAGAAAGATCCTGACATTAATCCTAACTCAAAACAATCATAATCCTAACCCTAATCTAGCACTAATCATAACCCTAACAATAAACCTAATCCTTACCCTAATCCTAAACATAACATTACTTCTAACCCTAATCCTAACATTAATCTTAGCTATAATCCCAATCCAAACAATCATAATTCTAACATTAACGTAACCCTAACATTAATCTTAACAATAAACCTAATCCTAGCTCTAGACTTACCATTATATATAACCCTAATACCAACCTCTAACAATCATAATCCTAACCCTAACACTAATCCTAACCTTCACATTAATCATAACCTTAACCCTAATCTTAACAATAATTCTAGCCTTCATATTAATCCTAATTCTAATTCTAACATGAACTCTAATCCTAACCCTAATCCTAGCCTTCACATTAATTCTAATCCTAACCCAAGAAACTCATTGCTAAGACGGCATAAATAAGCGAATAAGGCATACATTCAAGTATATTGTAGCAGAATGTTTGACACCCCCATTAGTTAAAAAGTGGACTATTCTGTGATGCCACTACCTCAAATTCGGTACTACAAATATATATTTCTTTTGTTTGGTGTGAATTAAGACGCAAGTACATTGGTTCGACTTGGCAGTCCGTCTTCTACAGCAAGGGTATACAGCAAGGGCCACACACTCGGAACTGCCTGGACGGCAGGTGGACAATTTGAGCTCGTGTTCCTGCCGGGCTGCATTAGGGTATGTAATCTTACTTCCATATAAGGACGGGTCATTATGACTGGGAGGTAAAGCGCCTGTCTCTCAAGAAACGAAAGCTTCGTCTTCTTGAATACATCTAAAGACAGCAGTGGTTAGCCTGAGGCTCCGTGATGTCTCCATAGAGCTTTTCCATGCATGATATCGGTGATGGCCACATGTTTTCTCTGTTCCTCGTATGTTGGTCCCCTTTGTATACAAAAAACGATGTCTATTACCAGTTGAACAGAAGAGAGCAGGTCGTGGTCTTCAGACTTCGCACTGGCCACAATAGACTGAGGTACCACCTATTCAACAAATTGAAGATAGGTGGCACTGACGAATGCCCGTGTGGTACCGGGAAAATGACCGCTGAGGATTTGCTGCAAAACTGTATCTGTGTCCTCGTTGGTGTTTGTATTTTGAAAAACTTGTTATAGTCTAATGTATCCGATTCTCTGATATATCTTATAAACTTGTATTAAGTCACCACGAATTCTTCTCTCTTCTAGACACTGTAGACCGGTTTTTCTGAGTCTTTCCTCATAACTGTAATTCTGGAATCCCACAATCAGTTTTGTCGCTCTTATTTGTATCCTTTCCAGCATGTTTATATCCCCTCTACAATAAGGACTCCACACCTGTACACAGTACTCCAATCTAGGTCTAACTAATGCTTTATACAGTTTGACGATCACTTCCTTGCTCCCATGTTTAATATTTCTTTTTATCATACCTAAAATTGCATTTGCCTTTTTCACTGCTACCTGGACTTGCTCCTGTATGATCTAATTATAACCCCTAGGTTCCTTTTCTTATCTATCTTTCTAGTATTGTTCTCTCCCATTCTGTAATTATGTTCCATATTGGATCTACCCACGTGGATGACTGTACATGTATCTATACTAAACTCTATTTGCCATCTCACAGACCACTCTTGAATTTGATTTAAACTCGACCTCAATATCTACCTGTTCCTGTATTTACACCTCGTTAATCTCTTGATCTCTTCACAAGTGGTCTCGAGGTAAGGTGTCCGCCTCGGGTGCCGGATGTCGCGTGTTCAAAGCACGATGGTGACTGGGATTTTTTGTCACGTGGTACTTCTGGTAAAAATTCCCCTGATCTCTGGGGTAGGATAGGACTCCCGTGTTCAGTGTCGAGCACGTTAGAAATTCCTTGGCAGTTGGAAATCGAAAAGAGTAGGCTTACCGGTCGCTGCCAGGACCAAATTCAGTTAAAAATCTACCCAAGTTATTTGTACCTTTCCCCAGGTGGTTTGTTAAGAGCAGATATAGATGGTGCCTAACTGGCTGCGGGTCTACTCAGCTCTAGTGTTTGAGTATACTAAGATGGGCATGCACATCGGTTAAAAAAAAACACCCTCCAAGAAACTGGTTGTATACAGACTCTGTAGAGTCTTCTAGACCAGTATAAAGACGTTCAGTTTAGTTTTAACCTATATCAGTTTGAGGTAGCTTTCCGCCTTCTCTTAAGAGTAGGTCAGTTTCTTCATTGACAACAATATTGCAATGGGATTTACTGTATCAGAACTCTCATTAACTGGTGATTTAGTTAAGTGTGTGTTCGAATCCCGAGACTACGGCGCTGGGGCCCAGGATCAACCCCCAGTTGATGCGGAATATTTGTGTTCGATCGCAAACGGGCCGGGGGGTCAACCCTGCCTCAACAAATGGATACCAGAGCATTTCTGGGACGGAAAAACCGGCCCGCCATGCTGACTACATCCCCGCCAGTGTGTCGTTGGTCAAAGACAAATATTGGATAACACTATGGTCCCATATAGGCCACATTTTCTTGTAAACAGGGTCCTCCCTTTCAACCAGTCCTACCTAATCTTTTATAGTACTATTATTTTATTGTCCTATCTAATCGTTTATAGCCCTACCTACCATTTTATAGCCCTACCTACCATTGTATAGCCCTACCTACCATTGTATAGCCCTACCCACCCTTTCATAGCCCTACCTACCATTGTATAGCCCGACCTACCATTGTATAGCCCTACCCACAGTTTCATAGCCCTACCTACCATTTTATAGCCCTACCTACCATGTTATAGCCCTACTTACACTCTTTTATAAGCCTACTTACTCTGTTAGCACAGTTTGTAGACAAATTAAGCAGAGAACTTCAAATGCCATCTCGTTATGAGCAACTTCCGGCCGGCAAGTCTCAACGATCTCAACGACAAGCTGGCCCAATCAAATATCCGGGAAGTTTTTGGACAGCTTAATCAATAAAAGAAAACTAGCGGTGAGAAGGCCCCTGATGTTACACATCAAATATCTGTGAAGAAACCGGATGTTTCGGACCGATAGGCGCAGAAATCGTTGGCTCTCTGTAAACTGCGACACATCATAACGTCCTTTTGAAGACGAACGCCAGAAAATAATAAAGAAAGAAAGAAACAAAGGAAAAAAAATAAGTTAGAAATAAATAAATAAATAGAGAAAGATTTAAAGAATAAAAATATATAAATGAAGAAATGAGAGAAAGAAATAAACAAGAAATAAAGCGAGAAAGACAGATAAAAACTTTAAAAAAAATTAAGATTAGAAAGAAAGAGATAAAGACAAAAAGGAAATAAAGAAAGAAAGAAAGAGGGAAATAAATAAATGAATATAGAAATAAAGGAGGAGAAATGAACACAGAAATGAATATACAGAGAAAGCAAGAAAGAAATAAAGAAAGAGAAAAAGAAAGAAAAAGACAAGAAATAAAGAAAGAGAAAAAGAAAGAAAAAGACAAGAAATCAAGAAAGAGAGAAAGGATAGTAAGAAATAATTTCCTTTACACCTCGGACAGAAACCAGAAATGTTGGCTTCCTGATAACGGCAGAGAGATTGAGAGATAAAAATACGGAATGAGAGATACAGAGATTGAGAGACAGAGATACGGAATGAGAGATACAGAGATTGAGAAAAATATGGACAGAGAGATACAGAGAAACAGAGATTGAGAGACAAAAATACAGACAGAGAAATACAGAGAAATAGAGATTGAGAGACAAAAATACGGACACAGAGAAACAGATTGATAGACAAAAATACGGACAGAGAAATACAGAGAAACAGAGATTGAGAGATAAAAATACGGACAGAGAGATACAGAGAAATAGAGATTGAGAGACAAAATACAGACAGAGAAATACAGAGAAATAGAGATTGAGAGACAAAAATACAGACAGAGAAATACAGAGAAATAGAGATTGAGAGACAAAAATACGGAGAGAAATACAGAGAAATAGAGATTGAGAGACAAAAATACAGACAGAGAAATACAGAGAAACAGAGATTGAGAGACACAAATACGGAGAGAGATACAGAGATTGAGAGACAAAAATACGGACACAGAGAAACAGAGAAACAGAGATTGAGAGATAAAAATACGGACAGAGAAATACAGAGAAACAGAGATTGAGAGATAAAAATACGGAAAGAGAGATACAGAGAAATAGAGATTGAGAGAAAGATACAGTTACAGAGCAACGTAGAGAGATAGGGAAAGACAGAGACAGAGACAATCAGACAGACAGAGAGAGAGAGAGAGAGAGAGAAACAGAGTAACTGACAGGGAGAGTGACTAACATACGGAAAACTGAGGGGACTGAAAGAGACAGAAGGCGGCTGAAATGGACGGGGTGAGAAGAGACATGTAGAGGGATATTGACACGTAGAGAAAGGCAAAGACACATATAGATGAGGCAGATACACGTTGAGACATTGACACACATAGAGGAGGCAGAGACACGCTGAGACATTGACACATATAGATGAGGCAGAGGCACGCTGAGACATTGACACATATAGATGAGGCAGAGACACGTTGAGAGACTGACACATATAGAGGAGGCAGAGGCACGCTGAGACATTGACACATATAGATGAGGCAGAGACACGTTGAGACACTGACAGATATAGAGGAGGCAGAGACACGCTGAGACATTGACACATAGAGGAGGCAGAGACACGCTGACAGACATTGACACATAGAGAGACATTGACATATAGAGGCAGAGACACGTTGAGAGACATTGACACATAGAGGCAGAGGCACGTTGAGACACGTTGATAGACATTGAGACATAGGAGGCAGAGACACGTTGAGAGACATTGACACATAGAGGAGGCAGAGACACGCTGACAGACATTGACACATAGAGGTACATTGGCATATAGAGGCAGAGACACGTTGAGAGACATTGACACATAGAGGCAGAGGCACGTTGAGACACGTTGATAGACATTGAGACATAGGAGGCAGAGACACGTTGAGAGACATTGACACATAGAGGAGGCAGAGACACGTTGAGAGACATTGACACATAGAGAGACATTGACACATAGAGAGACATTGACACATAGAGATATATTAACACATAGAGAGATATTGACACAGAGAGATATTGACACATAGAGGATGCAGAGACACGTTGAGAGACATTGACACATAGAGGAGGCAGAGACACGTTGAGAGACATTGACACATAGAGGAGGCAGAGACACGCTGAGAGACATAGGCACATAGAGGAGGCAGAGACACGTTGAGAGACATTGACACATAGAGAGGAGGCAGAGACACGTTGAGAGATATTGGCACATAGAGGAGGCAGAGACACGTTGAGATACATTGGCACATAGAGAAGAGGCAGAAACACGTTGAGAGACATTGACACATATAGAGGGGGCAGAGACATGCTGAGAGACCTTTACACACAGAGAGACATTGACACAGAAAGACATTGATACATATAGAGACATTGACACATAGAGAGACACTGACACATAGAGAGACATTGACACAGAGAGACAGTGACACATATAGAGACATTGACACATAGAGAGACACTGACACATAGAGAGACAGTGACACAGAGAGATATTGACACATAGAGAGGAGGCAGAAACACGTTGTGAGAAATTAACACATAGAAATGAGGCAGAGACGCGTTGAGAGACATTAACACATAGAGGAGGCAGAGACACGCTGAGAGACATTAACACATATAGATATGTTGACACATAGAGGAGGCAGAGACACGTTGAGAGACAGAGACGAACAATTATAGCTGGGTGTTAACTGGTTGAATCAGCACGAGTCAGCTCTGACCACCTCTCCCATGACCTATCAGAACTAACACCATGCTACAGTAGAGTCAGCTCTGACCACCTCTCCCATGACCTATCAGAACTAACACCATGCTACAGTAGAGTCAGCTCTGACCACCTCTCCCATGACCTATCAGAACTAACACCATGCTACAGTAGAGTCAGCTCTGACCACCTCTCCCATGACCTATCAGAACTAACACCATGCTACAGTAGAGTCAGCTCTGACCACCTCTCCCATGAACTATCAGAACTAACATCATGCTACAGTAGAGTCAGCTCTGACCACCTCTCCCATGACCTATCAGAACTAACACCATGCTACAGTAGAGTCAGCTCTGACGACCTCTCCCATGACCTATCAGAACTAACATCATGCTACAGTAGAGTCAGCTCTGACCACCTCTCCCATGACCTATCAGAACTAACATCATGCTACAGTAGAGTCAGCTCTGACCACCTCTCTCATGACCTATCAGAACTAACATCATGCTACAGTAGAGTCAGCTCTGACGACCTCTCCCATGACCTATCAGAACTAACATCATGCTACAGTAGAGTCAGCTCTGACGACCTCTCCCATGACCTATCAGAACTAACATCATGCTACAGTAGAGTCAGCTCTGACCACCTCTCCCATGACCTATCAGAACTAACATCATGCTACAGTAGAGTCAGCTCTGACGACCTCTCCCATGACCTATCAAAACTAACATCATGCTACAGTAGAGTCAGCTCTGACGACCTCTCCCATGACCTATCAGAACTAACATCATGCTACAGTAGAGTCAGCTCTGACGACCTCTCCTATGACCTATCAGAACTAACACCATGCTACAGTAGAGTCAGCTCTGACGACCTCTCCCATGACCTATCAGAACTAACATCATGCTACAGTAGAGTCAGCTCTGACGACCTCTCCCATGACCTATCAGAACTAACATCATGCTACAGTAGAGTCAGCTCTGACGACCTCTCTCATGACCTATCACAACTAACACCATGCTACAGTAGAGTCAGCTCTGACCACCTCTCTCATGACCTATCAGAACTAACATCATGCTACAGTAGAGTCAGCTCTGACGACCTCTCCCATGACCTATCAGAACTAACATCATGCTACAGTAGAGTCAGCTCTGACGACCTCTCCCATGACCAATCAGAACTAACACCATGCTACAGTAGAGTCAGCTCTGACCACCTCTCCCATGACCTATCAGAACTAACACCATGCTACAGTAGAGTCAGCTCTGACCACCTCTCCGATGACCTATCAGAACTAACACCATGCTACAGTAGAGTCAGCTCTGACGACCTCTCCCATGACCTATCAGAACTAACACTATGCTACAGTAGAGTCAGCTCTGACGACCTCTCCCATGACCTATCAGAACTACCATCATGCTACAGTAGAGTCAGCTCTGACCACCTCTCCCATGACCTATCAGAACTAACACCATGCTACAGTAGAGTCAGCTCTGACCACCTCTCCCATGACCTATCAGAACTAACACCATGCTACAGTAGAGTCAGCTCTGACCACCTCTCCCATGACCTATCAGAACTAACACCATGCTACAGTAGAGTCAGCTCTGACCACCTCTCCCATGACCTATCAGAACTAACATCATGCTACAGTAGAGTCAGCTCTGACGACCTCTCTCATGACCTATCAGAACTAACACCATGCTACAGTAGAGTCAGCTCTGACCACCTCTCTCATGACCTTTCAGAACTAACATCATGCTACAGTAGAGTCAGCTCTGACGACCTCTCCCATGACCTATCAGAACTAACATCATGCTACAGTAGAGTCAGCTCTGACGACCTCTCCCATGACCTATCAGAGCTAACACCATGCTACAGTAAATTCAGCTCTGACCACCTCTCCCATGACCTATCAGAACTAACATCATGCTACAGTAGAGTCAGCTCTGACGACCTCTCCCATGACCTATCAGAACTAACATCATGCTACAGTAGAGTCAGCTCTGACGACCTCTCTCGTGATCTATCAGAACTAACACCATGCTACAGTAGAGTCAGCTCTGACCACCTCTCTCATAACCTATCAGAACTAACATCATGCTACAGTAGAGTCAGCTCTGACGACCTCTCCCATGACCTATCAGAACTAACATCATGCTACAGTAGAGTCAGCTCTGACCACCTCTCCCATGACATATCAGAACTAACACCATGCTACAGTAGAGTCAGCTCTGACCACCTCTCCCATGACCTATCAGAACTAACACCATGCTACAGTAGAGTCAGCTCTGATCACCTCTCCCATGACCTATCAGAACTAACACCATGCTACAGTAGAGTCAGCTCTGACGACCTCTCCCATGACCTATCAGAACTAACACCATGCTACAGTAGAGTCAGCTCTGACGACCTCTCCCATGACCTATCAGAACTAACACCATGCTACAGTAGAGTCAGCTCTGACGACCTCTCCCATGACCTATCAGACCTAACATCATGCTACAGTAGAGTCAGCTCTGACGACCTCTCCCATGACCTATCAGACATAACATCATGCTACAGTAGAGTCAGCTCTGACGACCTCTCCCATGACCTATCAGACCTAACATCATGCTACAGTAGAGTCAGCTCTGACGACCTCTCCCATGACCTATCAGACCCAACATCATGCTACAGCATAACTTGGTAGATGTGGTACTATATGATAAGGATTTTATTTTTCCCCTATTGAACAATCGCATGCACCATCTGTGGTTAGGAAGGAACCAGCGCCGTGCTGAACAGACATGGGAAAAGAGAACCTGCATTCGCCGCACCATGACAGTCGAGGCCAATCGTAAAGGCACAGTGGCCCGGGACGTGACGATCCAATTGTCTGGGACTTTTGGTTACAGGTCTAGAGCCTAGGAGAACTCGGCCTAACCAGTAGACAGTTGGTGGCGGTCACAGATCTGGAGCCTAGGAGAACTCGGCCTAACCAGTAGACAGTTGGTGGCGGTCACAGGTCTAGAGCCTAGGAAAACTCGGCCTAACCAGTAGACAGTTGGTGGCGGTCACAGGTCTAGAGCCTAGGAGAACTCGGCCTAACCAGTAGACAGTTGGTGGCGGTCACAGGTCTAGAGCCTAGGAGAACTCGGCCTAACCAGTAGACAATTGGCGGCGGTCACAGGTCTAGAGCCTAGGAGAACTCGGCCTAACCAGTAGACAGTTGGTGGCGGTCACAGGTCTAGAGCCTAGGAGAACTCGGCCTAACCAGTAGACAATTGGTGGCGGTCACAGGTCTAGAGCCTAGGAGAACTCGGCCTAACCAGTAGACAGTTGGTGGCGGTCACAGGTCTAGAGCCTAGGAGAACTCGGCCTAACCAGTAGACAGTTGGTGGCGGTCACAGGTCTAGAGCCTAGGAGAACTCGGCCTAACCAGTAGACAGTTGGTGGCGGTCACAGGTCTAGAGCCTAGGAGAACTCGGCCTAACCAGTAGACAGTTGGTGGCGGTCACAGGTCTAGAGCCTAGGAGAACTCGGCCTAACCAGTAGACAGTTGGTGGCGGTGAATGGGCGCAGTGAACCCTACCGTGACTTCGGTAACTTGGAGCGTTGATAATGCACCCCCTAAATCACTTAATGTCAGGACAGTACATGTCTGGCTTCTGCCTGAGCTGGGAAGAAAATCCACAGACTCACCAGCCAGACAATGCCAAAATTATGGTTTTTGGGGGACAAAGGGCAGGAGCCCATAGGTCGCTGGATCAACCAACCAACGGACCAACCAACCGGTTGAGTCAAGTGTGGGAACAGATAATGAGAGTGTGGGGACAGATCATGAATGTGTGGGACAGATAGAGAGGGTGTGGGGACAGATAAAGAGTGTGGACAGATAAAGAGTGTGGACAGATAAAGAGTGTGGACAGATAAAGAGAGTGTGGGGGCAGATAGAGTGCGGGGACAGATAGAGAGAGTGCGGGGACAGATAGAGAGGGTGTGGGGACAGATAAAGTGTGTGGACAGATAAAGAGAGGGTGGGGACAGATAAAGAGAGGGTGGGGACAGATAAAGAGAGGGTGGGGACAGATAAAGAGAGGGTGGGGACAGATAGAGAGAGTGCAGGGACAGATAGAGAGAGTGCGGGGACAGAAAGAGAGGGTGTGGGGACAGATAAAGTGTGTGGACAGATAAAGAGAGGGTGGGGACAGATAGAGTGCGGGGCAGATAGAGAGAGAGAGTGCGGCGACAGATAGAGAGAGAGTGTGAGGACAGATAGAGAGAGTGTGGGGACAGATAGAGAGAGTGTGTGGGGACAGATAGAGAGAGAGAGTGTGTGGGGACAGATAGAGAGAGAGAGTGTGTGAGGACAGATAGAGAGAGTGTGGGGACAGATAGAGAGAGGGTGTGGGGACAGATAGAGAGAGTGTGTGGGGACAGATAGAGAGAGGGTGTGGGGACAGATAGAGAGAGGGTGTAGGGACAGATAGAGAGAGGGTGTGGGGACAGATAGAGAGAGGGTGTGGGGACAGATAGAGAGAGGGTGTGGGGACAGATAGAGAGAGTGTGTGGGGACAGATAGAGAGAGGGTGTGGGGACAGATAGAGAGAGTGTGTGGGGACAGATAGAGAGAGGGTGTGGGGACAGATAGAGAGAGGGTGTGGGGACAGATAGAGAGAGTGTGTGGGGACAGATAGAGAGAGTGTGTGGGGACAGATAGAGAGAGAGTGTGGGGACAGATAGAGAGTGTGAGGACAGATAGAGAGAGAGTGTGGGGACAGATAGAGAGAGAGTGTGGGGACAGATAGAGAGAGAGTGTGGGGACAGATAGAGAGAGAGTGTGGGGACAGATAGAGAGTGTGGGGACAGATAGAGAGAGAGTGTGGGGACAGATAGAGAGAGAGTGTGGGGACAGATAGAGAGTGTGTGGGGATAGATAGAGAGCGTGTGGGGATAGATAGAGAGCGTGTGGGGATAGATAGAGAGCGTGTGGGGATAGATAGAGAGCGTGTGGGGATAGATAGAGTGTATGGGAACATAGAGAGAGTATGGGGACAGAGTGATACATGTCTACAGAGAACGGGAAACAGTATTAGCGCGAAGAGGGGGACGGAGGGAGGGGTGGGGCAGACAGTGACACACATCGAGAGACGGTGTGGAGGATAGAGAGAAACAAAACGCTGTCTCCCTTCGCCAGTTGCCGCCCCAGATCGAAGAGCACTCACGAAGTCCTCCCTGTGCCAGTCAGCTTGTTTTCTTACACCGGTCGGCCCACCCCCCTTCCCCCCATCACAACGCCCACAACTATCTTCTATAAAGATAGATGCCAGTACACGGCCCCTCCAATGCCAGGCCCATCATCAGCCAGCACACAAAATGCCTGCCGGTCTGAGAACCTCGGTCGAGATTTGTGAGTGGGTGCGCTTTCTACATTCTGTTCTCACCGGAGTACTGGGCCACTACATCTATGCAGGAAGGCTGTACCAAACCACGTACGTTTCCCCGTCGCCATATTTACCAAGTCCCAATTTTTTTGACGTTCGTCTTATTTCTCTATTTCCCAAGGCGGCATGTGTTGCATGCGGTTATTTTGCGCCGGTCGGCTCAGTGCATCCGACTTCGGCATGCATTTTATTTAAGGGTCTGCTTTCTCCTGTATTTTCAAAGGGTTTGTTTCCCGGGGTGACGGCCGGTGCTGTGATGGGGATGGAACACATCACCTTCACGCTGTGAGCCGTGTCACTTAACCACTCACTAGACCACGCCGTCTCTCTGAGTCCCATTACTAACTTGGTCTCCCCATTACTAACTTGGTCTCTCTAACGGGTCTACCCATGAGAATGCACCCTCATCAACTTCCACTGATGGTTTACAACGCTGGTAGATCTGGCTACAGGGTAAGAGGAGGGCCGCGAGGCAGGTGGATAGATGACATGAGTGATTGTACAGCGACACGGGCTTACTTTGACCGACGCAACGCACTTGGCACAAGACATGCGACTTAAGCTCCCCACGGCGTTTAACGGCACAAGTAGAACGAAAACGAAATAGTCAGGGACACATTTATGTTTGGTAGCGAACCGAATACCTTTGTTGTGATAAGCAAGAGCTCTAACAAATCTACCACTCATATACCCAGTGTATTGAGTTCACTCATAGTGACCTTTCTTTAGCAGCAGGTCAAAGTGGCTCTTCTTTAAAACCGAAGCGAATTTCTTTTGTCTTTCTGGCGTTCGTCCTGGAACGGGCGTTGTATCGTAATTTCTAGCGAGGCTGCGATGTCTGCGTCTTTTGACATGGCGCATCATTTTTCCGCACGGTATTTCTGTGATTGAGTTTGCCTTCTCTATTCTATTAGTCAGCCTGCATAGATGCAGCCCGTTTCCAGTGCAGCTGCCTGGAGGCGGAATAAAGTCATGGTTCGCTGACCCTGATGCAAATATCCAGATATGAGGCGCTTGATGCTGTCAGCTCATTCATGGCTGCATCTTCGGCTCCATGAGGCGTATTTGAGAACGTTGATCAGGATCCCCCAGCTGTAGTGCAACACCAGGCTTTTTAGTAAGCTTACAACTACGGGGATTTCAGTGAAGATCCCCACCACGCTGGTCAGACTGTTGTGACGCAGCCTGTTTTAACACGAACACCGACGTGAGGGGTGGGTGGGTGTCTCTCTCTCTCTCTTTATCTCTCTCTTGATCAGCATGTTTCACCTAACTCTTTGCTCCCTGCCAAGTTCATTATAATCAATCAATCAATGCACCAATCGATCGATCAATCAAATCGCTCCTCTCGCTGCATATGCCACCGACAACATCCCGGCAACATACAAGACCAAGGGCTGCTCTTTCAGCCTCCAGGTGTAATAATTTCAACTTAGTCCCGTCTCACATTCTCTTCTCCATGTATTTGTAGGTCTACCTATCTTTGAGGGAGCCGTGTAGCGCAGTGGTTATCGAGCTGGCTTCGCATCTGAGTGGTCCTGGGTTCATTACCCAATTGAGGCGGAAATGTTTTTTTCAGACCGCAGCGGCTCGCGAGTTAGGAGAAGGATACCGCCCTCATATAGCCGAGCCTTTGAAATGTTAGAACGCTAACACCTCCCACCCCTACGACAGTAGTGCCATGGGCTACTTGACTTTGACCTACATTTCTGGAAAGGAAGACTAGTGTCCGGTCGAGCAAAATATACTGGACAAGACCCTCACATTGGCTTCCTCGTAACCCTTCACGTTGTTTCCATGGCGGCCTGGCTAGCAGTGTGATGGATCGACGTAATCCCCGTATAAATGAGTGACACGCAGAAGAAGTCAAGCATAGCACAACCGCCTGGAGGTCCGAGGTCTACATTCACCAGCACGCTCGGTATGTGAGAAAAGCTACAACAACCCGTCTCTTAACGTCATTTTTTAGGGCGCACAAAAGAGTAACTACTCATTGTGGGCATTCAACAATAACCTCTTCACCTTCCCATGAGATCAGTGTAATCCTACAAAGCCCTATTTTCTTCGCCTAATTTGTTGCTGGCTCCTTTCCCACAGATCTTTATTCCTCACCTTGCCATGTTATTTTCATTATCCGTCGCAGGCATCTGTTAACGAATTACCGGGGAAGATTCGGTGGTCTATGGATTATGAGCTCGGTTTACAATCCCCAACGTACCAAATTGGAATCCCATCATTTGGATCAAGACTCTGAGCAGCAGTGATCAGCGACCCATAGCTGACTGTTAGCGTCAGGGCCAGCGAACCAGAGCTGCCAAGACCCTTCTACATCTCCAGACGCGGTGATCCTGGATAACAGGCTACAGCAGGGCAGACTGGCTAAGGAGAAGGGATCAAAGACTAACCCGGTACTCAAAAATGTCTGTTGAAGTCGTGATGTGTCGGACCGAAAGGTGCAAATATAGCAGTCAAGCTGTAAACTACAAAACATTCAGTTCTCCGGATTACATCCTGCTACTTGCCAAGCCCTTATCAGAAGAAGGGATCGATGAGGGAAGACTAACCCGGTACTCAAAAATGCTTGCTGAAGTCGGATGTGTCGGACCAAAAGGTGCAAATATAGCAGTCAAGCTGTAAACTACAAATCATTCAGTTCTCCGGACTACATTCTGCTACTTGCCAAGCCCTTATCAGGACTTGGTAGCGGAAGATTGAGGACGAACGAAGAAGAATCCCACCCAGCTCAGTTTGACAAACTTGGAATTAACCGTTTTTCTCTCTCTTCTCCATGATATGACTGCTTATTTCAGTTGACCAAGCTGTAATTGAGTACATGATGAAGTCAAGGGGAAATTGTGGAGCACTTAATAATCATAATACTGCTCATCCCATAGAACAGGTAAAACAACAATATTCAGACTGAGAACATATACAATTACAATATTCAGACTGAGAACATATTAAATTACAATATTGAGACAGAACAGATACAATTACAATATTCAGACTGAGAACATTTACAATATTCAGATTAAGAACAGATACAATTACAATATTCAGACTGAGAACATATACAGTTACAATATTCAGATTAAGAACAGATACAATTACAATATTGAGACAGAACAGATACAATTACAATATTCAGACTGAGAACATTTACAATATTCAGATTAAGAACAGATACAATTACAATATTCAGACTGAGAACATTTACAATATTCAGATTAAGAACAGATACAATTACAATATTCAGACTGAGAACATTTACAATATTCAGATTAAGAACAGATACAATTACAATATTCAGACTGAGAACATATACAGTTACAATATTCAGATTAAGAACAGATACAATTACAATATTCAGACTGAGAACATTTACAATTACAATATTCAGACTGAGAACAGATAAAATTACAATATTCAGATTAAGAACAGATACAATTACAATATTCAGAGAACAGATAACATAACGATATTCACAGGAGAACAGATAAAATTACAATATTTAGACTCAGACCGCAGCAACAGAGCACATGTTGATGATGATTTGAGAACGAAAGATGATAAGGAAGAAATAAAGAGGAGAGGAAGAATAAACAGATGGCCTTATCTGAAACCAACGAAGTGAAAATGATTCCGCCACGCTGGCAAACATATGACCGACCCTAGCCAACATATGACCGACCCTAGCCAACATATGACCGACCCTAGCCAACATATGACCGTATGGCTCAACGATTCATCATTCCTCTTGGCAAGGGATACCGGGAGTGGTTCTGTGACAAAGAAAGCTATCAGTTCAAGTGGTAGAAGCTTCAGATGATCATGATGATGGTGTATGTGCTGATACATCAGGATGAAGTTATCTGCTAGTGAAGGATGGACAATAACGCTCTCGTGTACTCCCCAAAAGGAGAGTGATGGCTAAGCTAAGGTCTTTGTAAAGGTTCAGAAGGCGCTGCAGTGTCTGTATACAACTAGTTTCTTCAACTCAATTTGATCTAAAAATAAATAAGTGCATCCAATCTATTCTTGAATGCATTAACTGACCACACCTCCATTATTTCCTGTGTCAATGTATACTACCCCCTCACTACAAAATTATTTCCTAATATCTAATCTAGAACTCTTTTAGTTAATTTGTAGCTATGCCCTCTTGTTCTTGTAGGTGGTTGAATTTTGAAAAAAATTTGTTATAGTCTAATTTATCCTTTCCATTTATTATCTTATAAACCTGTATTAAGTTAACTCGAATTCTTCTCTTTTCTAGACACTGTAGGCCGTTTTTTTTTAGTCTTTCCTCATAACTGTAATTCTGGAATCCCACTATCAGCTTTGTCGCTCTTTTTTGTATCCTTTCCAGCATGTTTATATCTCCTCTATGATAAGGACTCCACACCTGTACACAGTACTCCAATCTAGGTCTAACTAATACTTTATACAGTTTGACTATCACTTCCTTGCTCCCGTGTTTAATATTTCTTTTTATCGTACCTAACTTTGCTGTAACATTACCAATAACAATTACCAATAACAATTCTAGTAATAATTCCAGTAAAAATTCAAGTAACAATTCTAGTTAACATTCCTAGTAACAATCCCAATAACAATTCTAGTTAACATTCCTAGTTAACATTCCTAGTAACAATTCTAGTTAACATTCCTAGTAACAATTCTAGTTAACATTCCTAGTAACAATTCTAGTTAACATTCCTAGTAACAATCCTGGTAACAATTCTGGTAACAATTTTTGCAACAATTCTAGTAACAATCCCAGTTACAATTCTAGAAACAATTCCAGTAACAATTTTTGCAACAATCCTAGTAACAATCCCAATAATAATTCAAGTAACAATTCTAGTAACAATCCCAATAATAATTCAAGTAACAATTCCAGTAACAATTGAAATTATTGTAAATCTTTATAATACATTCAAGATTGGTACTCCGGACCTTTGTACTTGTGGCACCAGCTCTCATGAAGGAGGAACACCTACATTGCAGTCCTGCACATGACTAGTGAATGGAGTAGTACGTAAAAACAACTAATGTCCTTCAATGAAAAACTGTGCCGCAGTGTACAGAGCCGTGAGCTGACTACTGCATTTGTTAGAGCCACTGAAGCTGTAGTCTGAAGTTGGATGAATGAAGAAGAAGAAATCTGTTGTATTGTTGTTTGCGAATGCCCACAATGAGTACGTTACTCTTTTGTGCGCCCTGAAAATGATGTTAAGTGGCAGGTTGCAGTAGCTTCCTCACATCCCGAGCATGCTGATGAAGATGGATCGGGGTCCTCCAGGTGGTTATGTTATGCTTAGGTTCATCTGCGTGTCGCTCACTACTACGGGATCATGTCGATCCCTCACCTTGTTAGCCAGGCTACCATGAAAACAGTCCGTTTCTAGGGAGGAGTACTAGGAAGCCTAGGAGAGGGTCTTGTCCAGTATGTTTTGCCTGACCTTGACTAACATGTCTGAGCAGTATATTTTGCCTGACCCTGACTAACATGTCTGATTGAGCAGTATATTTTACCTGACCCTGACTAACATGTCTGATCAGTATATTTTGCCTGACCAGACAGTCTTCCTCCCCAAATTTGTTGTAAGAAGAGACTAATGAGGGTTTTGCATGGGGGTTGTTATAGCCGAGATGTAAGGCACTCATCTCTCAAAAAAGAACAACCAAAAGCGCAGAGCGACCAAAAGCGTAAAACGGTGCAGGTTTGAATCCTACAAGTTTCAAGCCTGTCTTGCAATAAAGTGAGGTGAGATCGTCATATAGTCTTATCGAAGATGGACAATAAACTCGGAGGTCCAGTGTGTAGATGTTGCACAAGTAAAACAACACCTAGCAACTCTGAAAATTGAAGAAAGAAAATAGACTGCCAGCCACTGTCCACGATAAAATTATAAAGGAAATGCAATTCCTACAGAATGGTGACCTGCATAAAGGTAAACAAAAAAAGCAGCCCCTCCATCATGCAAAGAAACTTCTTCGTTTGTTCTCAAACTGTTGCTACTAAGCCCTGAAAAGGAACGCCTTCTATCATTATTAACAGATTGACTGCGATAGTTGCACCTTTCGGTCCAACACACCCGACTTCAGCATGCCATTTTTGAGGACACGGATTAGCCTTCCCTCTTCGATACCTTCTACTTAGCCAGTCTGCCCTGTTGCAGCCTGTTATCCAGGAGGTGAAGAAAAGTCAAGGCAGCTCTGGTTCGCTGGCCCTGACGCTAGCAATCAGCTATGAATCACTGACCGCTACAGCTCATGCACTGGTCAGCATCTTGATGCCATGCAAAAACACAACAACCTGTCTGAACACTTCATTGTGAGTATAAAAGAAGGAGGTAGAAGAGGAGCGATTAAAAAGAGACACGGTGCCATCCTGCAGATACTATCAGTTACAAGAAAAATACAAGATGTTAGAAGTCAAGCCAAGCCAAGCTATGCCAAGTCAAGCGACGCCAAGTCAAGTCAAGCCAAACCAAGTCATGTGCAAAAGAATCAAAATAACCAAAATAGAAATATGGTGAGGAAGGAACAGGACCACTAAGCTAAGAAATGTGTGTAGGCAGGTGAACTAACAAATGTGTAGAAACAGGTGAACTAACAAATGTGTGTAGTCAGGTGAACTAACAAATGTGTGGAAACAGGTGAACTAACAAATGTGTGTAGGCAAGTGAACTAACAAATGTGTGGAAACAGGCGAACTAACAAATATGTGGAAACAGGGGAACTAGCAAATGTGTGGAAACAGGTGAACTAACAAATGTGCAGAAACAGGTGAACTAACCAGTCTACGGAAATAGGTAAACTATTAATGGAAACATGTGAATAGACCATCTTGTAAACATACAAGAACTAACGAGCCAGGCAACACACAAGACCTAACGAGCCAGGCAACACACAAGACCTAACGAGCCAGACAACACACAACACAAAAACTAGTCGGGCAACACACAAGAACTAACGAGCCAGGCAACACACAAGAACTAACGAGCCAGGCAACACACAAGAACTAACGAGCCAGGCAACACACAAGAACTAACGAGCCAGGCAACACACAAGAACTAACGAGCCAGGCAACACACAAGAACTAACGAGCCAGACAACACACAAGAACTAACGAGCCAG
Organism: Ariolimax columbianus; assembly: GCA_036924085.1. Lineage (NCBI taxonomy): Eukaryota > Metazoa > Mollusca > Gastropoda > Stylommatophora > Arionidae > Ariolimax > Ariolimax columbianus. Next base: position 68,063,512 of record JAVGWX010000017.1, read on the forward strand.
ACAACACACAAGAACTAACGAGCCAGACAACACACAAGAACTAACGAGCCAGACAACACACAAGAACTAACGAGCCAGGCAACACACAAGAACTAACGAGCCAGACAACACACAAGAACTAACGAGCCAGACAACACACAAGAACTAACGAGCCAGACAACACACAAGAACTAACGAGCCAGACAACACACAAGAACTAACGAGCCAGGCAACACACAAGAACTAACGAGCCAGGCAACACACAAGAACTATCGAGCCTGACAACACACAAGAACTATCGAGCCTGACAACACACAAGAAGTATCGAGCTAGGCAACACACAAGAACTAACGAGCCAGACAACACACAAGAACTAACGAGCCAGACAACACACAAGAACTAACGAGCCAGACAACACACAAGAACTAACGAGCCAGACAACACACAAGAACTAACGAGCCAGACAACACACAAGAACTAACGAGCCAGGCAACACACAAGAACTATCGAGCCTGACAACACACAAGAACTATCGAGCCTGACAACACACAAAAACTATCGAGCCTGACAACACACAAGAACTATCGAGCCTGACAACACACAAGAACTATCGAGCCTGACAACACACAAGAACTATCGAGCCTGACAACACACAAGAACTATCGAGCCTGACAACACACAAGAAGTATCGAGCTAGGCAACACACAAGAACTATCGAGCTAGGCAACACACAAGAACTGATCTAAACCTATAACACCCCCCCCCCCCCCAGCGGCGCTGATGTACACAATAACAGACCCCCACGTTACACATGCCCCTCTAGCCAACGTTCAAGTGGGCAGGAAGCATCCTATCATCGCAAACACACACACAACCAACCCAGATGTGAGCACACCGCACTCGACCGACGTGCAACCAGTATACCTACTTGACTGACAGCACATATCCTTACACCGCCTCGCAGTTTGTTGATTCACAGCTTCCAACTTCGCCTGTTGGACTGGGAAATCTCTGGCGACAACACGGATCCTGGCGAAATACACACTGCCAGCCAGAAAGCCAGAATTCTACCTATCCAAAGAAACGGGGAGATGCGTCTTCACATCCTCCAAGGCTCCATCGTTGGAGATAGTCTACTCTGTTTTACTCCGGCTTAAAAAAATGACCTCATCAAAACCACTCCACCGAACATGATACACAGCGTCCTTTAGTCAAAAAGAGATGAGGAATGGGGGTTGCTGGTTTGTCTCTCGGTTCTACGCCCTCCTATGTCAACCACGGCTATCGATTAGGACACGGCCTGGCAGCCGGCACCGACGTGCCAATAACTGCGCCTCACAAGCTTCCACACTACAGACTGGCTAGCCGGCCGGTTTTTTCATCACTACACGGCCATGTCCGACCTAGCACAGGGACGGTTAACGGGCACAGGAAACAACAGCCACGGACAGGGAGGTGGTTAACGATTCTTGTTTTAATCACAAGGAATGGACAGTCTGACTTCATCATAAACAAAGCACGGGGGGGGGGGGGGGGTGGGTCTCTCTCTCTCAAGTCAGTAAGTAGCTGGAGAATGTAGTTGCAGTTTCTACAGCTGTCACTATGTGACAGCAACATCCAGCTTTGTGTAGGTAGCAGACGTTAGATGTCGCATGCACGTGCACATCTCAAGTACAAAGAGGTCCGTGCTCACAAGAGTGTCCAATCAAAGAACAGATTACCGATGTGAGCTTTTCTGGGCGAAAGACTTCCTGCGAAGAGTTTTCACAAGGAAATACTTTCTGTTAGCGGTGAAGAGTATATTTTACTTGACCCTGACTAACATGTCCAATCAGTATATTTTGCCTGACCCTAACATGCCCAATCAGTATATTTTGCCTGACCCTAACATGCCCAATCAGTATATTTTGCCTGACCCCAACATGCCCAATCAGTATATTTTGCCTGACCCTAACATGCCTAATCAGTATATTTTGCCTGACCCTAACATGCCCAATCAGTATATTTTGCCTGACCATAACATGCCCAATCAGTATATTTTGCCGGACCCTAACATGCCCAATCAGTATATTTTGCCGGACCCTAACATGCCCAATCAGTATATTTTGCCGGACCCTAACATGCCCAATCAGTATATTTTGCCTGACCAGAGGTTAGTCGCCTCTGCCCTGGTGCACTGATAAAACAAGTCTATCAATGTTGAGAAATAAGGGGCAATAATTAATTGTTATCAAGTTCATATCTCGATTAGCTTTTATAAATAGTCGCTTGTGACCTATTTACTGACTTGCATTCGTACTTTATCACTTCCAAGTATAGATTTCTGAATTAGTAAATTCGAATAAATTGACAGTCCAATGCCTCTCCAGGACAAAAGAATACATCTTCCCCTCTTGGCAGCCCAATGTCTTCCCCTCTTGGCAGCCCAATGTCTTCCCCTCTTGGCAGTCCAATGTCTTCCCCTCTTAACAGCACAATTTCTTCCCCTCTTGGCAGTCCAATTTCTTCCTCTCTTAACAGCACAATTTCTTCCCCTCTTGGCAGTCCAATTTCTTCCCCTATTAACAGCACAATGTCTTCCCCTCTTGACAGCCCAATGTCTTTCTGTTGGCAGCCCAATGCCTCCCAGACAAAGAAACACATCTTCCCTCTTGACAGCACAATGTCTCCCAGAAAAAAGAACACCTCTCCCCTCTTTACAGCACACTGTCTCCCAGACAAAAGAACACATCTCCCCTCTTGACAGCCCAATGCCTCACAGACAAAAGAACACTTCTCCCCTCTTGACAGCCCAATGCCTCCCAGACAAAAGAACACATCTCCCCTCTTGACAGCCCAATGCCTCCCAGACAAAAGAACACATCTCCCTTCTTGACCGCCCAATACCTTCCAGTACAAAAGTACACGTGTTCCCCAGTCTGTTTTCTTAAACGTCCAATGCATTAAAATGCGTGCTAAAGCCGGATGCGCCGGGCCGTAGGGAGCAAGAAAACGACAACGCACTCTGCCTTAGGAAACACGACGAACAACCACAGCAAATAACTGCCTGTTTAGAATTGCCACATAACTTTAACCGCGCTCATTTCAATGGTTCTGATTTGTTAGTTAGCCCAGACCGACTGTTGCGTGTAGTGATTAAACATTCGCTTTTTCACGACAACGGTATGGGGCTCCACTGTAACGCTCCCGCCAACCCACCTGTGTATGAGTACCTAGCTTTCGGTTATGGAAGGAAAGTACTAACGAAGGTCTGCACCCTGGATGTGAAACCCTTAACCACATGCCATGTCACAGGGCCATGTAGAGGGACAGACTTTACATTCGTGTTTAACAGCTATATCTCACTGCCGAGTTCTATATTGGACGAAGAGAGTTGACAGTACATCCGGCCTTATTAATCCTAGCAAATCCGGCCTTGTTAATCCTAGCAAATCCGGCCTTGTTAATCCTAGCAAATCCGGACTTGTTAATCCTAGCAAATACGGGCTGTTAATCCTAGCAAATCCGGCCTTGTTGATCCTATCAAATCCGGCCTTGTTAATCCTAGCAAATCCGTCTTGTTAATCCTAGCAAATACGGGCTGTTGATCCTAGCAAATACGGGCTGTTAATCCTAGCAAATCGGCCTTGTTAATTCTAGCAAATCCGGCCTTGTTAATCCTAGCAAATCCGGCCTTGTTAATTCTAGCAAAATCGGTCTTGTTAATTCTAGCAAATCCGGCCTTGTTAATCCTAGCAAATCCGGCCTTGTTAATTCTAGCAAAATCCGTCTTGTTAATTCTAGCAAATCCGGCCTTGTTAATCCTAGCAAATCCGGCCTTGTTAATTCTAGCAAATCCGGCCTTGTTGATCCTAGCAAATCCAGCCTTGTTGATCCTAGAGTTTAACAGCTACACAACAAGTCAATGCCAGCAGGCTGTATTCCTTACAGATCCAATGTCAATTCTTCAGGCCCTAAAGAATGATAAACTGTCAGAGCTTAAGAAAGTCTAGGGCGAACTGAAAGCCAAGAAAAGGATGGTGTTACGGTGGATACCACCACGCCGTGGCATACCAGGAAATAAGACAACAGACAGGTTGGCAAAGGAGGGAGCAACAGGAGAACGAAACGAACAGACAATCACCTTCCAAGAAAAGAAAACCCTTATCCAAGCCTTAAGGAAAGTTGACCAAACAAGAGATCCTGCCCCGCTTGAGAATGGGACATAACAGATTGAATTACCACTTACACCGGCTAAAATTGGCTTCATCGCCAATGTGTGTGTGTGGGCAGGCAGCATAGACATCCGAACATATCCCAAAGACTGGTATATGCTTATCCAGTTGCGTACTGAGCACTGGCCCACGGCAACGAACCTCTACAGAAAGCTGTTTGGAAGTCCCGAAGAACTCTCCACTGCGCCTACCTTTATCCAGAGAACTGGACTGGACATGCTTACATAACAAGACAAAGCATGGCGAACGAGCAGAAGAAGATCTTGGTGAAACTGTGATGGATACGGTAAACAAAGTCCACTAAGCAGACACTGCCGTAAGGGGCGAAGTGTTAGATGTCTCCATGTACCATACAGAGAAATCAAGAACATCAGAAATCAGTATATACACCGATGGAGAGAAGACAGAAACAGAAGTAGTACACCAGACATAATTCACCACCTCAAAAGAAATCAACAAACTACCTTATTTCGCCTGAGAACTGGTCACTGTAGACTACTAGAACATCTATACCGACTGAAGATCTCACACACCGATGAGTGCCCATGTAGAACAGGATGCCAGAACCCTGAGCATATTCTACAGGAATGTCCACTCTATAGGGAAATGAGATGCCAGACCTGGTCAGAGGGTGCGGAGCTGAGACAAAAGCTGTGGGGCAGCCGCTCCGACCTGGTGAAGACTACAGACTTCATCATGGCCACTGACCTGCAGATATAACATGACCAAAAAATCCTGAACGCAAAGAAGAAGATGTCTCCATTTAAAAAACAAACAAATCAAGGATGAACCAATTCACTTCTCTGCTGTTTTACTTTCTATAACTGAAAGTCTGATATCCATTTAAGGCCGAGCAAACTGGTGCGTCTGATTAGTGTAGTGGTAGAGCTATCACGTTTCGCGATAAAAAGTACGGGATTTAACTCCCGTTACCAACACGCTGCAGTCGACCAAGCTGTAAACGGGTACCCGGTACCCCTATTCCATAAATAGCTACGATCATTGCTCAGTTAGGCTGGGATTGGATACTCCCGTACAGTGAGTTGACGCTCTATTGTTAATGGAGTCGTGTAATGAGATCATCTTCTACTTTCGTTCTCAAGTTCCCGTTACCAAAACATGAACCGGGCCAGCGACCCAAAGATCTTTCGTTCTCAAGTTCCCGCTACCAAAACATGAACCGGGCCAGCGACCCAAAGATCTTTCGTTCTCAAGTTCCCGCTACCAAAACATGAACCGGGCCAGCGACCCAAAGATCTTCTTTCGTTCTCAAGTTCCCGCTACCAAAACATGAACCGGGCCAGCAACCCAAAGATCTTTCGTTCTCAAGTTCCCGCTACCAAAACATGAACCGGGCCAGCGACCCAAAGATCTTTCGTTCTCAAGTTCCCGCTACCAAAACATGAACCGGGCCAGCGACCCAAAGATCTTCTTTCGTTCTCAAGTTCCCGCTACCAAAACATGAACCGGGCCAGCGACCCAAAGATCTTCTTTCGTTCTCAAGTTCCCGCTACCAAAACATGAACCGGGCCAGCGACCCAAAGATCTTCTTTCGTTCTCAAGTTCCCGCTACCAAAACATGAACCGGGCCAGCGACCCAAAGATCTTCTTTCGTTCTCAAGTTCCCGCTACCAAAACATGAACCGGGCCAGCGACCCAAAGATCTTCTTTCGTTCTCAAGTTCCCGCTACCAAAACATGAACCGGGCCAGCGACCCAAAGATCTTTCGTTCTCAAGTTCCCGCTACCAAAACATGAACCGGGCCAGCGACCCAAAGATCTTCTTTCGTTCTCAAGTTCCCGCTACCAAAACATGAACCGGGCCAGCGACCCAAAGATCTTCTTTCGTTCTCAAGTTCCCGCTACCAAAACATGAACCGGGCCAGCGACCCAAAGATCTTTCGTTCTCAAGTTCCCGCTACCAAAACATGAACCGGGCCAGCGACCCAAAGATCTTCTTCCGTTCTCAAGTTCCCGCTACCAAAACATGAACCGGGCCAGCGACCCAAAGATCTTCTTTCGTTCTCAAGTTCCCGCTACCAAAACATGAACCGGGCCAGCGACCCAAAGATCTTTCGTTCTCAAGTTCCCGCTACCAAAACATGAACCGGGCCAGCGACCCAAAGATCTTTCGTTCTCAAGTTCCCGCTACTAAAACATGAATAAGGTCAGCGACCCATAGCTGACTGCTAGCGTCAGGGTCAGCGAACCAGAGCTGCTAAGACTCTTCTACACCTCCTCGCAGTGACCCTGGATAGCAGGCTGCAACAGAGCAGACTGGCTAAGGAGAAGGGATCGAATAAGGAAGGCAACCCGGTCCCCATTAATGCTTGCTGAAGTCGGATGTGTCAGACCGAAAGGTGCAAACATCGCAGTCAAGCTGTAAACTACGACACATCGCATTCCGTTCTCCGAACTACATCCTCTTACTTGCAAAGCCCTTGCCAGAACTTGGTAGCGGGAGATTGAGAGCAAACGCAGAAGAATCCTGTGCCTTTTCCGTGAGTAACAAATGCTCTAACCACTCGCGTAAAACAACTGCCAGCAGCAGTTGAATGTTGAAGTGCTTAACTGGGAGAGCTGGTGGTTGCCCGTATTCCAATGAGCAGATCGATAGAGTAGAATGTGTCGTTGGTTCGAGTCGATGAGTCCAGGGACACAACCGAGGAATAGACTGTCTGCTGGCTCTCGATGAGTCACGTGTGCTCTCAAGTCTTGGCTTCAATCTCTCTTCTACTCATCCATCATATCTTCTCTCCTTCCTCTCCTCCCCCATATATTGCACTTCGTCCTTCCTCTTCCTCTCCTCCTCCTGCGTCTTACTCTTCACCATCCTCCTCTTCACTTCCTCCTTTTCTTCTTTGCATTTTCTCTTAGAACTTCTTCTTCTTCACCTCCTGCTCCACCTACTCATTCTTCTATTCCCTCTTCTTTCTCCTCATTCTTTTCCCGATCCCCTTCTCCTCAACCCTTTCTAATCCTCATCCCCTTCTGCTCCTCCTCATCCTCTGCTGCTGCTCCTTATTCCTCTCTCCTCCTCCTCCCCATCCCCTTCTCCTCCTCCCCATCTCCGTCTCCTCCTCATACCCTTCTCCTCCTCATACCCTTCTCCTCCCCATCCCCTTCTCCTCCTCATCCCCTTCTCCTCCTCATCTCCTTCTCCTCCCCATCCCCTCCTCTTCTCCTCCCATCCCCTTCTCCTCCTCATCCCCTTCTCCTCCCCATCCCCTTCTCCTCATACCCTTCTCCTCCTCATACCCTTCTCCTCCTCATACCCTTCTCCTCCCCATCCCCTTCTCCTCCTCATCCCCTTCTCCTCCCCATCCCCTTCTCCTCCTCATACCCTTCTCCTCCTCTTCTCCTCCCCATCCCCTTCTCTTCCTCATCCCTTCTCCTCCTCAGCCCCTTCTCCTCTCCATCTCCTCCTCAGCCCCTTCTGCTTCTCTTCCTCCCATCTTCCGACAAAAACCCCTATTTGTTCCTGTTTTCATGTATCATAAGTGAGTCAGACAGATAGCAAAACATACAGCCAGATATAGACAGACAAATCAGAAATACGTTCAGACAAATATACAGACAAATCAGAAATATATTAAGATAAATAGACAATCAGAAATTCACTCAGACAGCCAGGCAAATAAACATACAAAAAATACAATCAGATATACATTCAGACAGACTGACATACACGGAAAAAAAATACAGACAAACAGACGTATACACAAATACAGACACCAAGTCCTACAACAATACATAAGTAATCAAGCAGGCCATAAGACAATACAGGCATACCGAAAGTCAGACAGACATACCGAAAGTCAGACAGACATACGAACATACAAATAGACATTAATAGAAACAGAAACACATGGTAACATTCAGACATACAAACTGGCTGTGAGATACGAGATTCATACTACTGCTACTTCTTCGTTCTCAAACTCCCCTAATAAGGGCTTTGGAAGTAGCAGGATGTTATCCAGAGAACGGAATGAGTTGTGTTGTAGTTTATAGCTTGACCTGCAATATTTGCAGCTGTCGGTCCAACACATCCGACTTCAGCAGGAGATACATACAGACAATGGCAGTGAGATAGAGATACATTGAGACACACACCAGACAAACAAATAGGAAGACATACATACAGACAGACATACATAAAAAACAGACACAGAGGGCAACATACATACATAGAAACTGGCTGTGAGATAGCGACACATACAGACACAAAGTTAGACATACCTACAGATATATATATACACACACACACACATATATATATATATACATACATATATATATATATATACACACACACACACATATATATATATATACATACATATATATATATATATATATATATACATATATACACATATACACACACACACACACATATATATATACATACACACACATATATATATATATATATATACACATATATACATATACACATACATATATATATATATGTATATATACATATACACATATATATACATATACATGTATATATATATATACATATAAACATACACACACACATATACATATATATATATATACATACACACATACATATATACACATATACACACATATACATATATACACATATATATATTTATACACACATATACATATATACATATATATACACACACACACACACACATATACATATATATATATAAGCACATATGCAGACGGCCAGTTAGTTGTTCAGGTACACAAAAAGGGATAATCAAGATATTTAAACTTTACAGACACACACAAGCAGACACAGACTTAGACACACAAGCATACACAGACACGCAGGCATACACAGACACACAATAAATCCACATATACACAGGCAGACACATAGACAGACATACACACAGGCAGACACAGACACATAGACATACATACACACACAGGCAGGCACAGACACACAGGCAGACATACTAACTAGAAGTATGCACGTCAACACACAGGCACAAGTGATAAGTAACTCACCAAGTACAGCGTGTACTCATCGTCCAGAAGAGAGTTTTTGCCCTTGGCAGCCCAGACGTTGTGTAGGAAGGGGACGATGATGCGGAAGTAGAGCCGGTACAGCAGAAGTGTGCCCAGGCTGAGGCCGAGTCCAATCAGGCATACCACGCCCGCGGCTTTCACTGGAAAGAGAAGGCAAACATGTATATCATAATACATCCTCTGGTTGGTCAGTCTTAAGACTGGTTGTAAGGTTGTCTGAGCATGCCTCCATACTTGACCCTATCCTCTGGTTGGTCAGTCTTAAGACTGGTTGTAAGGTTGTCTGAGCATGCCTCCATACTTGACCCTATCCTCTGGTTGGTCAGTCTTAAGACTGGTTGTAAGGTTGTCTGAGCATGCCTCCATACTTGACCCTATCCTCTGGTTGGTCAGTCTTAAGACTGGTTGTAAGGTTGTCTGAGCATGCCTCCATACTTGACCCTATCCTCTGGTTGGTCAGTCTTAAGACTGGTTGTAAGGTTGTCTGAGCATGCCTCCATATTTGACCCTATCCTCTGGTTGGTCAGTCTTAAGACTGGTTGTAAGGTTGTCTGAGCATGCCTCCATATTTGGCCCTATCCTCTGGTTGGTCAGTCCTAAGACTGGTTGTAAGGTTATCTGAGCATGTCTCCATATTTGGCCCTATCCTCTGGTTGGTCAGTCCTAAGACTAGTTGTAAGGTTATCTGAGCGTGTCTCTCCTTGTGACCCTATCCTCTACAGCTCTCTTCATTTCAGCATAAGTTCGTACTTGAATGCCCCTGAAGCCTGATATGTAAAGGTGAGTCTTGATCACCCCCGTCCCCTTGTCCCATGGACCTTGGCCTCTAGTATCTTCTGTAGAAGACTTTCATATCGCATATTATGTTCCAATCTATCTCCGTTTCTCTAACATTTGTCTTTGTGCGCCTACCTCAGTGTGGACATTGCCATTGGATCTTTTTCTATGTTGTAAAAGCAGCCTGAAAGGAGTTGTGTATGGGGCTAGCAACCTCTTCAGGAACAACCATTGTTACGCAACCGCCCATGCTAGCAAACGCATCATGAAAAACCATTGTTACGTAACCGCCCCTACAAATGATATACATGCTTCCTGCAGACGGGAAAGCTATAGATGTTTCTGTATGCTTCGCTTGGAGCGAGTCAGTCAATCATCACTAACATTGGTATATCTCGAGCAATGTATGTTCTCCCTGACAGCTCTCAGCCGAGCACCCAAGATTGGTCATTCAGTGGGATCCCATCCCACTGCAACATTAAGGCAATGAAGCTGTAGACAAACTAGCAAAGAGTGGAGGAGCTTCCCCACAAACAGACCTGAGGATCAGGTATAATTAGGCCAAGACCATAGTTAAAGCCAACTTGGGGTTGGGGAATGGGCTAATCAACACCTTGACTTCCAGAAAGAAAACTATGATGATGGGAATGGGCTAATCAACACCTTGACTTCCAGAAAGAAAACTATGATGATGGGAATGGGCTAATCAACACCTTGACTTCCGGAAAGGAAACTATGATGATGGAATGGGCTAATCAACACCCCGACTTCCGGAAAGAAAACTATGATGATGGGATGGGCTAATCAACACCCCGACTTCCGGAAAGAAAACTATGATGATGGGATGGGCTAATCAACACCCCGACTTCCGGAAAGAAAACTATGATGATGGGATGGGCTAATCAACACCCCGACTTCCGGAAAGAAAACTATGATGATGGGATTGGCTAATCAACACCCCGACTTCCGGAAAGAACACTATGATGATGGGATGGGCTAATCAACACCCCGACTTCCGGAAAGAAAACTATGATGATGGGATGGGCTAATCAACACCCCGACTTCCGGAAAGAAAACTATGATGATTTAACTAGAGAAGAGCAAGTCTCATCCTCTTCAGACAGAACTGGGCAAAACAGACTCAAGGGTCATCTTTATAAGAAAATGGTGGCAGATATCCATGTGGGGAGCATACCATGACCCTGGGACAGATGACATGTGGGGAGCATACCATGACCCTGGGACAGATGACATGTGTGGAGCATACCATGACCCTGGGACAGATGACATGTGTGGAGCATACCATGACCCTGGGACAGATGACATGTGTGGAGCATGCCATGACCCTGGGACAGATGACATATAGGGAGCATACCATGACCCTGGGACAGATGACATGTGTGGAGCATACCCTGACCCTGGGACAGATGACATGTGGGGAGCATACCATGACCATGGGACAAATGACATGTGGGGAGCATACATACCATGACTGTGGGACAGATGATATGTGTCCATGTGGGGAGCATACCATGACCGTAGGACAGATGACATGTGTCCATGTGGGGAGCATACCATGACCGTGGGGCAGATGACATGTGTCCATGTGGGGAGCATACCATGACCGTGGGGCAGATGACATGTGTCCATGTGGGGAGCATACCATGACCGTGGGGCAGATGACATGTGTCCATGTGAGGAGCATACCATGACCGTGGGGCAGATGACATGTGTCCATGTCGGGAGCATACCATGACCGTGGGGCAGATGACAAGTGTCCATGTGGGGAGCATACCATGACCGTGGGACTGATGACATATGTCCATGTGGGGAGCATACCATGGCCGTGGGACAGATGACATGTGTATGGTATGTCAATGGTATGAAATTCAATGGTATGGAAGTCAATGGTATGACAGTCAATGGTATGAAAGTCAATGGTATGAAAGTCAATGGTATGAAAGTCAATGGTATAAAAGTTAATGGTATGAAAGTTAATGCCATCAAATCTGCCGATGACCAAGTTATAGTTGGAGGATCAGTAGAAACGTTGCAAATGCTGCTTGAACCAATTAACAGCACAATAAAGCGTTCGGCATGTAATAAACACATTGAAGACAAAAACTATTGTAATAACCAAACAACATGGGCAAATTAATATAATTAGCAATAGAGAAATAATCGAACAAGTAGTTTGCATATTTAGAGCAAATTATCACAGAAGCTGTTGGCAAAGAAAAAGACATTGAGACGAGGATTGCGTTGGCAAAAAAAGGGCTTCAGAGAAAAACAGAAATTGCTAACCTCAAAGAATATCTAGATAGAACTGGGCAACCGAATAATTGCCATTTTATAGGGCCAATTGCACTGAATGGGGCTGAAACATGGACACTAGCACAGAAGGATGAGAAAAGCTTGGAAGCGTTTGAAATATGGTGCTACTGTAGAATGGAAAGAGTGAGTTGGGCAGAAAGAAGATCCATAGACAATGTACTCACTGAGGAAGGCGCACAAAGACAGCTGTTGAAAATGTTTAGGGAAAGAATATTGAGTTGGCTGGGACACAATATGTGACATGAAGATCTACAGAAGATACTAGAGGGAAAGATCTTGGGGGAAAGAGGAAGGGGCTTATCAAGACACGCCTTTACATATCAGACATGAAGAGAGGAAGGGTGTATCAAGACACGCCTTTACATATCAGACATGAAGAGAGGAAGGGTGTATCAAGACACGCCTTTACATATCAGACATGAAGAGAGGAAGGGTGTATCAAGACACGCCTTTACATATCAGACATGAAGAGAGGAAGGGTGTATCAAGACACGCCTTTACATATCAGACATGAAGAGATATTAAAGTACGACCCAATGCTGAAATGCAGAGAGCTGTAGAGGATATGGTCAAATAGAGAGACATGCTCAGACAACCTTACAACAAGACTGACCAACTGTAGGGTTGGGCCAAATAGAGAGATATGCTCAGACAACCTTACAACCAGTCTTAAGACTGCCCAACTGGGGGATTGCGTCAAATGGAGAGACATACTCAAACAACCTTACAACCAGCCGTAGAACTGACCAACCAAAGGATGACGATGTTATTTAGCATTGTACGCCCCAGATTACACTGTTCGTAAATTACTAAATTCGTAAAATAGGTAATCTACGCGTCTCACAGTATCTAGTGACAGGCCTACACACTACTAAGGCAATAACACGCTACAGGAGTACCGAGAGCCTAGCAGAACGTTAAGACAAAGCCTAACAATTAAATATTTTTTTAAAAACTACTTTATCAGAGCACTCCCTTTTCATGACAAAGGTACGGGGTTCAACTCCCCTTGCCGGCTGCTCCACTAGACCCAGCTGTATTTTGGTACCTTACTGATGGATAGGGAAGAGAAAATGCAGAGGGAAGAGAAAATGCAGCGAGGAAGGGAACTGGCAACCTGACCTCAAAAAACTGTGGCTTAGTAGAATTAAGGCTGTAACACTTCAGCCCCGACGGGAGTGTTTGCTATGGAACTGCCTTTATTAAATTAAACTGTTTTATTTTGCTGTTTCTTTGGTGTCGACAGATGTGGGTGTTTCGTATATCATCTCTTAGGGACATATTTAGAACTCTGCACCATTGCTACTCTGATACCTTTGACATCAACATAAATAGCAGGCTGCTAAATCACCGTTTTGCAGATGGCTTGGATTCGTTCGTTCTCAATCTCCTGCTACCAAACCCTGAAAGGCTTAAGTAGCAGAATGTAGTCCAGATAACGGAATGCGTTGTGTCGTTGTTTACAGCTTAACTGCGATATTTGCACCTTTCGGTCCAACACATCCGACTTCAGTAAGCATTTTGAGTACCAGGTTAACATTCCCTCTTCGATCCCTTCTCCTTAGCCAGTCTGTCCTGCTGCAGCCTCTTATCCAGGATCACCGCGTGGAGGTGTAGAAGGGTCTTGGCAGCTCTGGTGCGCCGGCCATGACGCTAGCAGTCAGCTATGGGTCGCTGACAAGTCTCACTAGTAGAGGTTGTATAAAAAAGTTCAGCTCTCTAGGTTATGGGGAAGATAGTTAAAATATGAGAAATAGCAGTCCAAGAAAACTGACAAACGTCTTTCTTGAATACTTCAATCCTGGTAATCAACCAGGCAAAGCTAGCCTGATGCCAGGTGGCCACAAGCTGCTTGAATCTGTGTCTGTCCTTCACCCTGGTGTACTATGATGGTTCAAAGACGTGATGCAGGTCATTTCTTCATCTCGTTGACGGGCGGTCGTTTGTTGTTATATGGCCACCAACAAGACACTATTCTCATTCATCTATCGTCAGTCATGAGAACCACACGGCCGGTGCATCTGTACGTTCGTATCGATGAACTGTACTTTCGCATCGATGTACTGTACTTTCGTATCGATGTAGAGTCGACATATGTGGGTGTTTTGGAATCTTTACGGGACATATTTAGAACTCTTTGCACTATTGCTCTTTCAATCATTCAGAGTTTCTCTTCGTCTGATTTGCTAGACTCTAAAACCTCACATCCATACACTATCGCTGTGTGAACCATTCTATTGAAGGTGTGAACCCTGGCCTTGAAGTCCATCATCTGCTGAAGTACCGGTTCAATGCGGTTAAGCTGTACCAAACAACCGATCTCCTGACTCTGATCTATCCTTCTACTAATCAAAATTGATGTTGATCTCTTGAATTGGATAAAAAAATGCATTGCCATTTTCGATGACCTAATTTTCCAATCGTAGTCTCTCCCCCCCCCCCCCCCCCGGGACATAAAGTGTTGAGTTGAAATAGAGTTTTATTCCTATTATGTTCAGGTCAACCGTCTTGCCTGCTTCATTCGGCTTGATGAAGGCTTTGTAGAGCTACTGCAATGCTGTGACTGAAGATTACAATGTTGTCCCCAAAACGTAGCTGAGAGAGCAGTTCGTCGTCTATGTTGACACCTGGGTCCTACCAGTTTAGAGCCCTAGAAACGTCGTGATGAGAAGTTGTGAACAGTTTTGGGGAGATGGTATCTCTCTGTTGTGGAAGCGAGTGATGTCAGTTGAGAAGTTGTGAACAGTTTTGGGGGAGATGGTATCTCTCTTGTGGAAGCGAGTGATGTCAGTTAAGTAGTTGTGAACAGTTTTGGGGGAGATGGTATCTCTCTGTTGTGGAAGCGAGTGATGTCAGTTGAGTAGTTGTGAACAGTTTTTGGGGAGATGGTATCTCTCTGTTGTGGAAGCGAGTGATGTCAGTTGAGCAGTTGTGAACAGTTTTTGGGAGACGGTATCTCTCTGTTGTGGAAGCGAGTGATGTCAGTTGAGCAGTTGTGAACAGTTTTGGGGAGACGGTATCTCTCTGTTGTGGAAGCGAGTGATGTCAGTTGAGCAGTTGTGAACAGTTTTGGGGAGATGGTATCTCTCTGTCGTACTCAGTGTATCAAACAATTATGCCTATTACCAGTTGAACAGAAGAGAGCATGTCGTGGTCTACGGACTCCGCACAGGCCACAACAGACTGAGGTACCATCTATTCAATAAACTGAAGATAGGTGGCACTGACGAATGCACCTGTGGTACAAGGAAAATGACCGCTGAACATCCGCTGCAAAATTTCCCGACATACGAGGATCAGAGAAAGCACATATGGCCATCACCAGTGGCAACACTAGACAAGCTCTATGGCAGTGTCGACTGCCTCAGGATAACAGCTGCTTTCTTCGAACAAATTCAAGTTGACGTCTGACAGCGTACGAAGAAGAAGAAGAAGTAGTACTCTATAGGTATGGAGAGTGGCGTGGAAGCGAGTGATGTCAGTTGAGCAGTTGTAAACAGTTTTGGGGGAGATGGTATCTCTCTGTTGTGGAAGCGAGTGATGTCAGTTGAGCAGTTGTAAACAGTTTTGGGGGAGATGGTATCTCTCTGTTGTGGAAGCGAGTGATGTCAGTTGAGCAGTTGTAAACAGTTTTGGGGGAGATGGTATCTCTCTGTTGTGGAAGCGAGTAATTTCAGTTGAGCAGTTGTGGGCAGTTTTTGGGAGATGGTATCTCTCTGTCGTACTCAGTGTATAGGTATGGGGAGTGGCGTGGAAACGAGTGATGTCAGTTGATCAGCCCTTGTTTATCTTCCTTATAACTAGGGCGTACTTTTCGTCGATGACTTGATTCCTCAAGGCATTCTTAGTTCTTAGGCTCGAGCAGTTTAATACTCCGCTGCGTTGGGACAAGCGTTTGCGGAGGGTGGTTTACCGATGTGCGAGTCCATCTTAATAAACAAAAACACTAGAGCAAAGTAGACCCGCAGTCTGTTAGGCCTCATCTATGCTGCTCCAAACAAACCACTTAACCATGCCGGTGTTATGCCACGTCACACAGTCGCCTCTTACGACATGCTCTCTGTGAGGCAGTGTTGCTATTCTTGTCATACACAAAGACCCCGGCTGATACTCGGGCATTTACCAATGCAATCATTCGCACTCTTTCACCTGGCTGACACTCTATTACCTGGCTGACACTCGAGCATGTACCACTGCAATCATTCGCACTCTATCAAAGGCATTTCCGTAGTCTACAAACACAATGGATATGGGGCATACACTTATCATAACAAGTGAAACAAAAGCTTGTAAAAAGTTATAATGAAAGCACTAAACAAATTACCTGGTCCTGATGGGGTGAAATCCACAACTTTTATATACGTCACAGTAGAGCATGTCTCACACAAACAATACAGAAGAACGCGGTTTGAATCCAGCCTGACTGGAAATAATGACTGCTTCATTTCCAGTTGTCTCCTTATTCTAGCGCGGCTATTTTGATATTTAAACTGAGGTCTATATTCTAGAATACAATTGTTTCTTGTTTATTTAGCTCTCCATTAATCACAAAAATAAACACTCATCTCCTGGGCGGCTTGTTGATGGGCTGTTCTGACTTTCAGGAGAAGGGCCAGTTTCGAGAGCCCTAAAATGTGAACGCTCTGGGTAGATTAAGGCAGTAAGAAATAATTACAAAGGTAGGTCAGTTAGTAGATCACAGAAATAAGCACTCATCTCCTGGGCGGCTTGTTGATGGGCTGTTCTGACTTTCAGGAGAAGGGCCAGTTTCGAGAGCCCTAAAATGTGAACGCTCTGGGTAGATTAAGGCAGTAAGAAATATGTACAAAGGTAGGTCAGTTAGTAGATCACAGAAATAAGCGCTCATCTCCTGAGCGGCGTGTTGAGGGGCTGTTCTGACTTTCAGGAGAAGGGCCAGTTTCGAGAGCCCTAAAATGTGAACGCTCTGGGTAGATTAAGGCAGTAAGAAATATGTACAAAGGTAGGTCAGTTAGTAGATCACAGAAATAAGCACTCATCTCCTGGGCGGCGTGTTGAGGGGCTGTTCTGACTTTCAGGAGAAGGGTCAGTTTCGAGAGCCCTAAAATGTGAACGCTCTGGGTAGATTAAGGCAGTAAGAAATATGTACAAAGGTAGGTCAGTTAGTAGATCACAGAAATAAGCACTCATCTCCTGGGCGGCGTGTTGAGGGGCTGTTCTGACTTTCAGGAGAAGGGTCAGTTTCGAGAGCCCTAAAATGTGAACGCTCTGGGTAGATTAAGGCAGTAAGAAATATGTACAAAGGTAGGTCAGTTAGTAGATCACAGAAATAAGCACTCATCTCCTGAGCGGCGTGTTGAGGGGCTGTTCTGACTTTCAGGAGAAGGGCGAGGGGTCATTTTTGGAGCCCTAAAATGTGAAAGCTCTGTGGATATTTAGTCCGTAAGAAATATGTACGAGGGTAGTTCAGTAAGTAGGTCACAAACTGATAGGGATAGTTGATAAATATAACTGGTAGTTTCTAAAGGAGTCATTACGTATCAGGGACATCCAGCTTTGTGATTACTGTAGGTAGCAATCAGCTCTGGGTGGCACATGCACGTGCGCAGCTCAATTATGAAATAGCGTAAGTGCTCACAGAATGTTCAATCAAACTAAAGCGTGCTGTTGTGCGTTTCGGGGAGGGGGCGGGCAAAAAGAATTTATGTAAAGGATATTCGTCAGGAAATGCACATACCTGGATGGATACATTTTTACAAGGACACTCATAAATTGCTGATGAAGACAGACCGGGTCGTCCTGTACAGGTTGCAACAGAAGCATATGTGCCGCGAGTGGGGGAGATAATTCGAGCTGACGATAGACAATGTAGCAACTGCAATAGTGTTCGCATAGTTTAGCCTACAGCATAATGCATAGTCGATTGCCTTTTCGGAAAGTTTGAACATGGCGAATACCCAGACAACTGACTGGCGAGCACAGAATGAACCGAATGGGTCTGTCCTAGCATCTCTGTCGGCGTTAAGAAGAAGAAGAAGACATGCTAACAGGAATCACAGGGACATCATTGATAAACCAAATCAAAGCGAGCTTCAATGCAATAGAAACATAACAAGGAAGATTGAACTAAGTCACAAGTCCACGAGAGAGACCTCTCAGCGATTTCGTGTCATTGTTCCCACTACCCCCAGTCCTATTGCCCTACCACCTCGCATTGCCTTTAGTTAAAGCAGATTCTCAGACACCCGTTCTGCCAAGAAGTTCACGGTTACGCCCTCGACATGGGAGGTAATGCTTACAGTGTTTATGGATTCTCACGGAGCGCTGTTAACCAATGTTCAGAAAAAAAAGTGACATTGTGGACGCTGTATCATATTGGGAAGTTCTGCTGATATTTGGGACGTAATTTAAAGAAAACGTCAAAGTCCGGAGTCTCCATAATGACAATGCCAGACCACATACGGCTCGATTAACCCAGGAGAAAATCAACTAGAGAGGCAACTTGTTGAACATCCACTTTACAGCTCTGACTTAGCCCCTCCCCTACCGATTTCCACCTGTTTAGTGCACTGAGTCTCGGTGGAAGGTGTTTCGCGAATGACGAAGGTTGAACGTGAAGTACAAATATGGTTGAGACAGCAGAGCAAAGGCTTCCATGCTGCAGGTTTTGGTAGCCAAGACAGCAGACCAGACTTCCATGCTGCAGGTTTTGGTGGCTGACACAGCAGACCAGACTTCTATGCTGCAGGTTTTGATGGCTGAGACAGCAGACCAGACTTCCATGCTGCAGGTTTTGGTGGCTGACACAGCAGACCAGACTTCTATTCTGCAGGTTTTGGTGGCTGACACAGCAGACCAGACTTCTATACTGCAGGTTTTGGTGGCTGAGACAGCAGACGAGATTTCTATGCTGCAGGTTTTGATGGCTGAGACAGCAGACCAGACTTCTATGCTGCAGGTTTTGATGGCTGAGACAGCAGACCAGACTTCTATGCTGCATGTCTTGGTGGCTGACACAGCAGACCAGACTTCTATGCTGCAGGTTTTGATGGCTGAGACAGCAGACCAGACTTCTATGCTGCATGTTTTGATGGCTGACACAGCAGACCAGACTTCCATGCTGCAGGTTTTGGTGGCTGACACAGCAGACCAGACTTATATGCTGCAGGTTTTGGTGGCTGACACAGCAGACCAGACTTCTATGCTGCAGGTTTTGGTGGCTGAGACAGCAGACCAAAGACTTATATACTGCATTTTTTTTTTGGCTGAGACAGCAGACCAGACTTCTATGCTGCAGGTTTTGGTGGCTGAGACAGCAGACCAAAGACTTCCATGCTGCAGGTTTTGACGCACTGATAAAGCGATGTGATAAGTGTATCAATGTCGGTGGGAATTATGTTGAGAAATAAGGGAGAACGTCAGTGGAATAATAAATGCTGCTCAGGTTCGTATCTCATTTAGATTTTGTAAATAACCACGTGTGACCTATTTACTGACATGCTCTCATAGTACCATACCAGTTTTAAAGTAATGAAGCAAAGGTGAGACCAAACCACCTGTTACTTTGTGAGGTAACAGACAACAGGATAAGGAACGTTTTAACCGAATTTATTATAAAGCTAGTCCGTTTCCAGCACGACAACAACAACACAAAGCAACGATGAATATGGGTTGAACTAAACTTATCGATGGACATAGGGGGTCTCTGTGGCGAAGTGGTCAAGCCGTTTGCCTCGTGTTCAGACGGTCGGGGTTAGATTTCGACGGTCGGTCCATGATGTCAATGTTTTCCGGAGATCCCTCTGTTCATCGCTGGAGCTAGGGAGTTCGTCAAGACCACTCAATGGGCAACACAACGTTCCACTCAATGGGCAACACAACGTTCCACTCAATGGGCAACACAACGTTCCACTCAATGGGCAACACAACGTTCCACTCAATGGGCAACACAACGTTCCACTCAATGGGCAACACAACGTTCCACTCAATGGGCAACACAAAGTTCCACTCAATGGGCAACACAAAGTTCCACTCAATGGGCAACACAAAGTTCCACTCAATGGGCAACACAAAGTTCCACTCAATGGGCAACACAACGTTCCACTCAATGTGCAACACAAAGTTCCATTCAATGGGCAACACAACGTTCCACTCAATGGGCAACACAACGTTCCACTCAATGGGCAACACAACGTTCCACTCAATGGGCAACACAACGTTCCACTCAATAGACAACACAACTCCTAATTTGAACGACACACACCGGGGATCAAGATGCTGAGCAGCACATAAGCTGCAGTGGTCAGCGACCCATAGCTGACTGCTAGCGTCAGGGCCAGCGAACCATAGGTGCCAAGACCCTTCTACACCTCCACGCTGTGATCCTGGATAACAGGCTGCAGCAGGGCAGACTGGCTAAGGAGAAGGGATCAAAGAGGGAATGCTAACCCGGTACTCAAAAAATGCTTGCTGAAGTCGGATGTGTTGGACCGAAAGGTGCAAATATCGCAGTCAAGCTGTAAACTACGACACAACGCATTCCGTTCTCTGGACTACATTCTGCTACTTAAGCCCTTTCAGGGTTTGGTAGCGGGAGATTGAGAACGAACGAACGAACGAAGAAGAAGAAGAAGAACGACACACACACACACACACTGTTAGCACGTTAACATTTATTTTGACCGGAACAGGAGTTCCAGTGTCAACTATTTATGACAACTAATGGAGAGTACACCTTCTTCAGCACCCTCTAAGATTTTAAAAGAGCACTGCAATACGCAGCAAGTCAAAATGGCCAAGAGTGAAACACTTAGAACGAAACCATAAACATTGAAGATAATTTTTTTAGAAAATAAGGTAGAACAGAGGATCGTACACTGCACTATTGAGGATATACGGTGGAATAGAAGATCGTACACTGCACTATTGAGGATATACGGTAGAACAGAGGATCGTATATTGCACTATTGAGGATATACGGTGGAACAGAAGATCGTACATTGGACTATTGAGGATATACGGTAAGACAGAGGATCGTACATTGCACTATTGAGGATATACGGTAGGACAGAGGATCGTACATTGCACTATTGAGGATATAATGAGGGACAAAGGATCGTACACTGCAATATTGAGAATATACGGTCGAGCAGAGAATCACACACTGCCCTATTAATAATGTTACGGTCGAGCAGAGAATCACACTGCCATATTAACAATGTTACGGTCGAGCAGAGAATCACACACTGCCCTATTAATAATTTTACGGTCGAGCAGAGAATCACACACTGCACTATTAACAATGTTACGGTCAAGCAGAGAATCACACACTGCCCTATTAATAATGTTACGGTCGAGCAGAGATTCACACTGCCCTAATAATAATGTTACGGTCGAGCAGAGATTCCCATTGCACTATTAATAATATACGGTTCTGCACATAACGCCTAACCAGACTATTAAGAATATTCGGTTCTGCACATAACGCCTAACCACAATATTAATAATATACGGTTCTGCACATAACCACTAAGAATATACGACGGCAGAGCGAATCACAGTTGTGGTTGACTAATATAGACGATATCGCAGAAGATCACGAACTTCAAGTCAACAATGCCAGTTTAAAAGTACACTGAATATGATTAAAACCAAGATAATGAATGCCCTGTTCTAACCGCACGATAAAATCACAGCCACTGATCCTCCTCCCCATCTGCATGTTAACAACACCAACAACAAGGAAGACTGAACTAAAGTCACAAGTCCACGAGAGTGAGACCTCTCAGCGATTTCGTGTCACCGTCCCCACTTCCCCCAGTCATATTGCCCTTCCAGCTTGCATTTCCTTTAGTTAAAGCAGATTCTCAGACTCAGACCGCCACGGGGGCTGGGTGAAGATATGCCACAAGGACGCATTACGAGGATGCAGCGACACAAGGGCCGTATGGAAGGTATCCACCACACAAGGGTCCCGCGATGATGGTATCAATGACACATTAAGATGATGCAGCGACACAAGGGCCGTATGGAAGGTATCCACCACACGATGGTCCCGCGATGATGGTATCAATGACACATTAAGATGATGCAGAGACAGAAGGGCCGTATGGAAGGTATCCACCACACGAGGGTCCCGCGAGGATGGTATCAATGACACAAGGGCCGTATGGAAGGTATCCACCACACGAGGGTCCCGCGAGGATGGTATCAATGACACAAGGGCCGTATGGAAGGTATCCACCACACGAGGGTCCCGCGAGGATGGTATCAATGACACAAGGACCGTATGGAAGGTATCCACCACACGAGGGTCCCGCGAGGATGGTATCAATGACACAAGGGCCGTATGGAAGGTATCCACCACACGAGGGTCCCGCGAGGATGGTATCAATGACACAAGGGCCGTATGGAAGGTATCCATCACACAAAGGTTGCGCGAGGATGGTATATACTTGGGCAATATATTTTGCTTGACCCTGTCTAACATATCGGTTTGGTATATTTTGCCTGACCCTGACTAACATGTCTGATCGGTATATTTTGCTTGATCATGACTAACATGTCTAATAAGTATATTTTGCCTAACCCTAACATATCTGTTCGGTTTATTTTGCCTGGCTGACTAATATATCTGATCGGTATATTTTGCTTGATCGTGACTAACATGTATATTTTGCCTGACCCTAACATATCTGCTCAGTATATTTTGCCTGACTCTGACTAATATATCTGATCGGTATATTTTGCTTGATCGTGACTAACATGTATATTTTGCCTGACCCTAACATATTTGCTCAGTATATTTTGCCTGACCCTAACATATCTGTTCGGTATATTTTGCCTGACCAGAAGTTAGTCTTCCTCCCCCATAGAGAGAGTTTAAAGGTTGTTGTTTGTTTCTCTTTTATAAACACGCCTCGTCGATCCTTCCAACGCCCTATATTTCTTGTTGAACTACTATGCTCCATATGGAACGTAAAGGTTTGTGTTTGTTTCTCTTTTATAAACATGACACGTTAGTCTTTTTAAATGCTCTACATTAAAAACCGTTATCACTTCTTCTCCCCACATTGTAACGCTAGGCGTGTTTGGGGCCCACATGTTTTGGTTTGGCTAACCGCGTGTGGCCGCTGGGCCGCGTTTTTGAGACTCCTGAGCTGAAGGAATCAAGAATTTTGTCACTGTCCTGACCTTCCACGCAACGAAGCGTACGTCCGCTCTGAGTTGCGCAGAGATGCATTACACAAAGGCATCTCAATATGGGTTCACGCACTTTAAAAACAAAACAAGAGCGAGTTTCAAAAGGTGAAGTTTGAGCGGAGACGGATTAGAAGGGGGATCAAAGTCATTTCCTGTCCACAGTCTTAATATTTTAAAAGGGATTACGGTGTTTTCAAGGTAGGCACCGGAGTGGGTCCTGGGGTAAATAGAATATGCCCACGGTTCCCTTCTTTGCATGTTGCAAGAATAGACGGGGACCAAGATGCTGAGCTGTAGTGGTCCAAAGCTGACTGGTAGCGTCAGAGCCAGCGATCCCAGAACTGCCATGACACTTCTACGCCTCCGCGTGCTGATCCTCGATAACAGGCTGCAATATAGCAGACTGGCTAAGGAGAAGGGATCGAAGAAGGAAGGCTAACCCAGTACTCAAAATGCCTGCTGAAGTTGGATGTGTCGGACCGAAAAGTGAAAATATCGCGTCAAGCTGTAAACTACGACACAACGACTTCCGTTATCCGGACAACATGCTGATACATCGCTGATACTTTTAAGGGTTTGGTAGCGGAGATTGAGAACGGAAGAAGAACTTTGAGACAGAAAAGAAATCACCAACAAAAACAGTTTTCACAGACTGCAAATTTCTAATAGAGGCAATACAGAAAATAAACAATGAACCGATGCTATCAGAAATCAGAGCAGAACTAGGAAAACTCCAGAGATCCTCAACAATAGCGCTCCAATGGCTACCCTCCCACTGCGGAATCACAGGAAACGAGAGAGCTGACATTCTAGCAAAAGATGGCAGTAAAAAGGCACGATTTAATCGAGTACCGTACAGAGAGATCAAGAACATCATCAGAAATTAGTATATACACCAATGGAGAGAAGACAGAATCATAAGTAGTACAAGAAAGGAAAGCCATGTAGTCCTGTTTACAGATGTCCTGGCCGTAGCCACAGCTCTAAAAAGCCAGAAAAATACTGAACTTAATGATTTAAGAGCAGTACTCTGTCAACTATGCCAGCAGTCCGCACCAAAAAGAGAAGTGGTACAGTGGGTTCCATCCCACTGTAACATCCAAGGCAACGAGGAGGCAGACAGACTGGCAAAAGAAGGTCCAAGACTACCACAACCAGATCCTAGTGTGACCTACGAAGAGTCCAATAGGCTTATTAGAGCTAGATACATGACCAAATGGGAAACAGAATATACTGGCTACACCAAAAACAATGCCTATTACCAGTTGAACAGAAGAGAGCAGGTCGTGGTCTTCAGACTCCGCACAGGCTACAATAGACTGAGGTACCACCTATTCAATAAATTGAAGATAGGTGGCACTGACGAATGCACGTGTGGTACCGGGAAAATGACCGCTGAACATTTGCTGCAAAACTGCCCGACATACGAGGATCAGAGAAAGCACATGTGGCCATCACCAGTGGCAACACTAGACAAGCTCTATGGCAGTGTCCACAGCCTCAGGATGACCGCTGCTTTTTTCGAAAAAATACAAGTTGACGTCTGACAGCGTACAAAGAAGAAGAAGATAAACAGTACACCAGACCCAATTCACCAACCCAAATCAAAACCAACAAACTGCCTTATTTCTTAACTTAACGTTTTTATACTGGTTTAGACGACCCATCAGTCTGTATACAACCAGTTACATTTGCATTACCCTGCTCTATGCTATGTGCATCCAATCTATTATTAAATGCATTAACTGTCCCTGCCTACACTACCTCCTGGGCCAATGCATTCCAGGCATTCACCACTCTTTGACTAAAAAAATATTTCCTAATATTCAACCTGTATCTTTCTTTAGTTCATTTGTATCTCGCTGGCGGTTGTATTTTGAAAAAACAAACTTGTTATAGTCTAATTTAACCTTTCCTGTGATTATCTTATAAACCTGTATTAAGTCACCACGAATTCTTCTCTCTTCTAGAAACACTGTAGGCCTGTTTTTCTGTCTTTCCTCATAACTGTAATCCCACTATCAGCGTTGTCGCTCTTTCTTGTATCTTTTCCATCATGTTCATATCCCCTCTATGATAATGACTCCACACCTGTACACAGTACTTCAATCTAGGTCTAACTAAAGTTTTATACAGTTTGACTATCACTTCCTTGCTCCTATGTTTCATATTTCTTTATATCATACCTAACATTTCATTTACCTTATTCACTGCTACCTGGATTTGCTCACTCACTTTACCTGTCTGATCTATTATAACCCTTAGGTCCCTTTTCTTATCTATCTTTCTAATATTGTTCTCACCCATTCTGTAATTATGTTCCATATTCGAACTACCCATGTGGATGACTGTACATTTATCTACATTAAACACCATTTGCCAGCTTACAGACCATTCTCGAATTTGATCTAAATCTGACCTCAATATAACCACTTCTGCTTTAGATGGCACACTACTGCATAGTTTTGTGTCGTCCGCACATTTTGCAATCATGGATCCCATATCAATGTCCAAATCGGTTTTATATATCAAGAACAAAATTGGTCACAAAACCGAGCCCTGTGGCACTCCACTTTTCACTTCACACCACTCAGAGTACTCCTTATTTTTGCCCACTATCTGCCTTCTTCCCGTTAACCAACTTTCAATCCATTCAGCAACTTCCCCACCTATTCCATGTGATTTTTAAAAATAATCTATCAAAAGCCTTTGCAAAATCTAGATAAATAACATCCACTGGCTCCCCTTTATCTATGACTTTAGTAACATCCTCCATGAATTCCAATAGATTTGTTAAGCGCGATCTCCCTCTAGTAAACCCATGCTGACTATTTCTGATTAGATTAAACTTGTCTAAATGCATTACAATGTTTTCTTTGATTATTGATTCTAACAGATTACAGACTTAAACTCACATGTTTATAATTTGCTGGATCTGATTGTTTTCCATTTTTGAATAAAAGCATCACTCCTGCATCTTTCCAATCTCTTGGAACAATCCCTTTTGCAAGTGATTGAGAACATAATATAGCCAATGGTTTTGCTAGTTGGTCTCTAATTTCAAATAGCAATTTTGGATGGATACCATCTTGACCTGGACATTTATCCACTTTTAATTCCGCCTTTAAAAAAAAACCCAACTATTTCCCCCGTAATAAGGATTGATTTTAATCCCACTATATCTATTTCACATTTGGAAATATCTAAAGGCTCTGGGATCCTGGAGCTGTCTTCTTTTGTGAAGACTGTACCAAGGTATTGATTTAGTTGTTTATCTGCCTGCCTATTCTCACTTATTATTTTACGTGTGCTATCTGTAAGAGGGCCTACTTTGTCTTTCGTTGTTTATTTATAACATAAGAAAAAAAACTGTTACTGTCAGTCTTGATACTATTAGCGAGTTTATTTTTTCTAGACTATATTTGCTGTTTTATTCACTTTCTTAGCTGTTTTGCTTGTTCAAATATTTTAAATATGTTTCTTTCAATTTACCTGCCTCTATATATTTTTTCCATGCTTTTATTTTAGCTCTTCTACATTCTTCTTCTTCTTCGAACGCTGTCAGACATCAACCTTAATTTTTTCCAAAAAAAGCAGTAGTCATCCTGAGACTGTCGACACTGCCATAGAGCTTGTTTAGTGTTGCCACTGGTGATGGCCACATCTGCTTTCTCTGGTCCTCGTATATCGGGCAGTTTTGCAGTAGATGTTCAGCGGTCATTTTCCCAGTACCGCACGTGCATTCGTCAGTGCCACCTATCTTCAATTTGTTGAATAGGTGGTACCTCAGTCTATTGTGGCCAGTGCAAAGTCTGAAGACCACGACCTGCTCTCTTCTGTTCAACTGGTAATAGGCATCGTTTTTGATGTAGCCGGTATGTTCGGTTTCCCATTTGGTCACGTGTCTAGCTCTAATAAGTCTTTTTGACTCTTCGTATGTCACACTAGGATCTGGTTGTGGTAGTCTTGCACCTTCTTTTGCCAGTCTGTTTGCCTCCTCGTTGCCTTGGATGTTACAGTGGGATTGAACCCACTGTACCACTACTCTTTTTGATGCGGACTGCTGGCATAGTTGATAGAGTACTGCTCTTAAATCGTTATGCTCTTCTACATTCAACTGCAGATCTAGTTATATACTTTTTATGCTTGGTGTTTACCTCCCTACATGGAACACACTCCACTTTTAGTTGTTCTAATACTGTTTTGAAACTTTCCCACTCGTGTTCAACATGTGAAGCTCTGACAATATCTTTCCAGATTATGTGGCTGGCTGTTTCTTTCATTCTCTGAACATGTCTTAAACTAGTCGAATGCTCACGAGTTTTTGTCTACTTCTCTCCTTGCTATGAGATCCCAACGGATGACCTGATGGTCGTCGCTTGAGCCAAACAGTCCCCCAAAGATAACGTTTTCAATCATATTTTTCTCTGTAGTAAATATTAGGCCGCGTGTGTTTTTGCTTCTGGTAGCTTCCTCTACGAGCTGAATCAAAAAAATTGTCAGTTATGCACTTCGCAAAAGGATTTGACTCTGCAAATACTCCTGCCATATGACATTTCGCCTGAGAACTGGTCACTGAAGACGTCTAGAACGTCTAGGAAGGACGACTAACGTCTGGTCAGGCAACATATATTGATGAGACGTTAGTCAGCTTCAGGGAAAACATACCGGACAAGACCCTCACCTCGGATTCCTCAACGCCCTTCCCGGAAACGGGCTGTTTTCATGGCAGCCTGGCTAACAAGATGAGGAATCTGTGTGATCCCCGTAGTATTGAGCAACACGCCGATGAAACCAAGCATTGCACAATCGCCTGGAGGACCCCGATCCACCTTCATCAGCACGCTCGGGATGTGAGGAAAGCTACGACAACCTGCCACTTAACGTCATTTTTAGGATGCACAAAACAGTAACCTACTCATTGTGGGCATTCAGCAACAACAACTAGAACATCTATACCACCTAAACGTCTCACACACCGACTAAACGTCTCACACACCGACTAAACGTCTCACACATCGACTAAACGTCTCACACACCGACTAAACGTCTCACACACCGACTAAACGTCTCACGCACCGACTAAACGTCTCACACATCGACTAAACGTCTCACACACTGACTAAACGTCTCACACACTGACTAAACGTCTCACACACCGACTAAACGTCTCACACACCGACTAAACGTCTCACACACCGACTAAACGTCTCACACACCGACTAAAAACATCTCACACACCGACTAAAAACATCTCACACACAGACTAATCGTCTCACACACCGACTAAACATCTCACACACCGACTAAACGTCTCACACACCGACTAAACGTCTCACACACCGACTAAACATCTCACACACCGACTAAACGTCTCACACACCGACTAAACGTCTCACACCGACTAAACGTCTCACACACTGACTAAACGTCTCACACACCGACTAAACGTCTCACACACTGACTAAACGTCTCACACACCACCTAACCGTCTCACACACAGACTAAACATCTCCTACACCGACTAAAACATCTCACACGCCGACTAAAAACATCTCACACACAGACTAAACATCTCATACACCGACTAAAAACATCTCACACACAGACTAAACATCTCATACACCGACTAAAAACATCTCACACACCGACTAAAAACATCTCACACACAGACTAAACATCTCACACACTGACTAAAAACATCTCACACACAGACTAAAAACATCTCACACACAGATTCATCATCTCACACACCGACTAAAAACATCTCACACACAGACTAAACATCTCCCACACAGACTAAACATCTCACACACCGACTAAACATCTCCCACACCGACTAAACATCTCCCACACCGACTAAACATCTCCCACACAGACTAAACATCTCCCACACAGACTAAACATCTCCCACACCGACTAAACATTTCACACACCGACTAAACATCTCACACACCGACTAAACATCTCCCACACCGACTAAACATCTCCCACACCGATGAGTGCTCATGTACAACAAGGTTCCAGAATCCTGAATACATTCTATAGGAATGGCCATTCTATATGGACATGATATACCAGACCTGGCCAGATGGTGCGAAGCTGAGACACAAGGCTGTGGGGCAGCCGCTCCAACTTGGTGAAGACTAGAGACTTCATCATGGTGACTGGCCTATATAAATAGCATGACCAAAGATCTTAAAAAAAAGAAACAAAGAAGAAAGAAGAAGAAAATCATGGAACTAGTCTACAACTTATACAGACTCACAACCTGTTAAGCCTTTAGACCTTAAGCCTTGAAACAGAAAATATATATTCATAAGAACAGTAAGATATATATGTTTTCAACGGTCTACTGAGGCAACTATGAACCGGACGATAATGAAATTTTGCAAACTTGGCGGTTGATAAGCGCTGCTTACATCAGAAGTGACGTCATCATGAGCATCGTACGTATGTTCACTTGGTGCAGTCAGGTCCAGTTTCATTTGAACACATACCTCACATTTGTTTACAAATGAGATTGAAATATCCGATCGGTAGATTTTGAACAAACCAGTAGTTAGTTTCTTAACACAATATGTTGGGCATATTAGCGTGTAATGAGTGAAGTTTGCTGGGCATATTAGCGTGTAATGAGTGAAGTTTGCTGGGCATATTAGCGTGTAATGGGTGAAGTTTGCTGGGCATATTAGCGTGTAATGAGTGAAGTTTGCTGGGCATATTAGCGTGTAATGAGTGAAGTTTGCTGGGCATATTAGCGTGTAATGAGTGAAGTTTGCTGGGCATATTAGCGTGTAATGAGTGAAGTTTGCTGGGCATATTAGCGTGTAATGAGTGAAGTATGTTGGGCATATTAGCGTGTAATGAGTGAAGTTTGTTGGGCATATTAGCATGTAATGAGTGAAGTTTGCTGGGAATATTAGCGTGTAATGAGTGAAGTTTGCTGGGAATATTAGCGTGTAATGAGTGAAGTATGTTGGGCATATTAGCGTGTAATGAGTGAAGTTTGTTGGGCATATTAGCATGTAATGAGTGAAGTTTGTTGGGCATATTAGCGTGTAATGGGTTAAGTATATTGGGCATATTAGCTGTAATGGGTTAAGTATATTGGGCATATTAGCTGTAATGGGTTAAGTTTGTTGGGCATATTAGCGTGTAATGGGTTAAGTATATTGGGCATATTAGCGTGTAATGGGTTAAGTTTGTTGGGCATATTAGCGTGTAATGGGTTAAGTATATTGGGCATATTAGCGTGTAATGGGTTAAGTATATTGGGCATATTAGCGTGTAATGGGTTAAGTATATTGGGCATATTAGCGTGTAATGGGTTAAGTATATTGGGCATATTAGCGTGTAATGGGTTAAGTATATTGGGCATATTAGCGTGTAATGGGTTAAGTATGTTGGGCATATTAGCGTGTAATGGGTTAAGTATGTTGGGCATATTAGCTGTAATGGGTTAAGTATATTGGGCATATTAGCGTGTAATGAGTGAAGTTTGTTGGGCATATTAGCATGTAATGAGTGAAGTATATTGGGCATATTAGCTGTAATGGGTTAAGTATATTGGGCATATTAGCTGTAATGGGTTAAGTTTGTTGGGAATATTAGCGTGTAATGGGTTAAGTATATTGGGCATATTAGCTGTAATGGGTTAAGTTTGTTGGGCATATTAGCTGTAATGGGTTAAGTATATTGGGCATATTAGCGTGTAATGGGTTAAGTATATTGGGCATATTAGCTGTAATGGGTTAAGTATATTGGGCATATTAGCTGTAATGGGTTAAGTTTGTTGGGCATATTAGCGTGTAATGGGTTAAGTATATTGGGCATATTAGCGTGTAATGGGTTAAGTATGTTAGGCATATTAGCGTGTAATGGGTTAAGTATGTTGGGCATATTAGCTGTAATGGGTTAAGTATATTGAGCATATTAGCGTGTAATGGGTTAAGTATGTTGGGCATATTAGCGTGTAATGGGTTAAGTATATTGGGCATATTAGCTGTAATGGGTTAAGTATTCTATTTGAAAACGCATGGAAGATAAGCCTCTATGAGACATCATCCCAAGGTCTATATGTATTTTGAACTGCAAAATGGCACTAGAGCAAGAGGTGGGAAAGAGAAAACGGTACAAGGATTCGATTAAGAAATCACTGATCCAGTGCGGTATTTTACGTACACATTTAGTGTGTACACCCTTTAGTTCTTATGACTTTAGCTCAAGCACTTTTTAATTCGTACATATTTTAATTCGTACACTTTTAGTTCATTCACTTTTAAATTCGTACACTTTTAGTTCATTCACTTTTTAATTCGTACACTTTTTAATTAGTACGTTTTAATACGTACACTTTTAGTTCATTCACTTTTTAATTCGTATACATTTAGTTCATTCACTTTTTAATTCATACACTTTTTAATTAGTACACATTTTAATTAGTACACTTTTAGTTCATTCACTTCTTAACTCGTACTTTTTAATTTGAACACATTTTAATACGTACACTTTTAGTTCATTCACTTTTTAATTTTTACACTTTTAGTTCATTCACTTTTTAATTCGTACATTTTTTAATTTACACCTTTAGTTCATCCACTTTAATTCGTACACTTTTAATTCATACACTTTTTAATTCGCTCACTCGTACACTTTTAGTTCATAGGAGGTAGACCAGGGCCTTTGATTACTGTAGTCCTAGAGCATTTGCTTTCCACAGCAAAGGTACGAGGTTCAATTCTCGCTACCGGCACACTCAAGTCGACCCAGCTGTAAAGAGGTTCATTTCTAAATGGGAACCTGACCTAAGGATAGGGTAGGAAACTGGCCACCTGACCTGACCCAAGCTGTGGCCCAGTGTGGCTTAGTACAATGAAGACTTTAACACCATCCCTGCGCAGCAGTGTTCTATGAGATTTTCATTGTTTTTTAAGAAGAAGACCAAGTAAAAGGAGGATTGACAACGTTAAAGAAATATTACAGAATATAACAAAACGGTACAGGAAATACGAAAGTACCTCGGTGTGGCGTCTCTAGCGACATAGCAGACAAAGGAAAGGAAGCCACGGCCAAACTGACTCACGCGTCGTACTGTAAATATTTACGTCAGTCATGTCTGACTCCTTTGAATCCTTAATTTAAGAAATACACGTCCACAGTTTCAGGAGAACATACAGAAACACTGACAACTTTGCCAGCTGCATTCAAGAACTACACACTTGACAGCCGGTGTCCACATTAACACACGTGAGATGATCACACGGCACACACCACGACTGTAGCCTAGATACGGAAATGACACGAGCACGGCCCTGACAATGGGACACGTTTGTGCCATGGAGAAGTCAGGAGTGCCATAAAATACGACTTGGGAGATATGCCACTGACAGAAGCTAAAACAACGATGCATTCAATACAAACCTAGGTACTTGCGTCTTAATGCACTCCAAACAGAGTTCAGCGGGTTCCCAGCGTGTGTAACGGTTTATAGGGAAGGAGGATAGGTCGATAGCATTTGATTTTAAACCAAGAAGTCAGGTCATAGATAAAGATAGAAGTGTAGAAAAGATGGTTATAGTCAGTGTTGTGAAGGGTTAGGGTTCGGATTTGGGTTTGAATTAGGGCTATGGTTAGGATTAAGATTTGGGTTAAGATTAGGACTATTTTTAGGGTTATGGTTATGTTTAGGGTTATTGTTAGGTTTAGGATTAAGTTAAGGGTTAGGATTAAGGCTATGGTGGGGCTGATGGTTAGGGATGTATAACATGGTTGTTATTACATCGACTGACAGCATGGATTCTACTCTCCTTATCATGGACCAACGTTGACAGATTTACAAATCGGAAAACCCTTAGAAAAATGAAGGAGGAAGCAGATCCTTGCATAAAATGTATGCCGAAGTCGGATGCACTGGGCCGACAGGCGCATAATAGATACATAGTGCAACCCCCACCGCCTTGTAGAATAGAGAAATAAGGCGAACGCAACAAACAGAACACATAAATGCCCCCGTGTTTCACCCCGTTGAATGCCTTGGTATAGTCTTTGAAGCACATATATAAATCTGTTCTCATCTCTATAGCTCTCTCGATTATTGTTCTCTATATATATGGTGGAGGCGCAGTGGGCTTGAGGTAACGTGTCCGCCTAGGGAGGGAGGCGCAGTGGGCTTGAGGTAACGTGTCCACCTAGGGAGGGAGGCGCAGTGGGCTTGAGGTAACGTGTCCGCCTAGGGAGGGAGGCGCAGTGGGCTTGAGGTAACGTGTCCGCCTAGGGAGGGAGGCGCAGTGGGCTTGAGGTAACGTGTCCGCCTAGGGAGGGAGGCTCAGTGGGCTTGAGGTAACGTGTCCGCCTAGGGAGGGAGGCGCAGTGGGCTTGAGGTAACGTGTCCGCCTAGGGAGGGAGGCTCAGTGGCCTCGAGGTAAGGTGTCCGCCTAGGGAGGGAGGCTCAGTGGCCTCGAGGTAAGGTGTCCGCCTAGGGAGGGAGGCTCAGTGGGCTTGAGGTAACGTGTCCGCCTAGGGAGGGGGGCGCAGTGGCCTCGAGGTAACGTGTCCGCCTAGGGAGGGAGGCACAGTGGCCTTGAGGTAAGGTGTCCGCCTAGGGAGGGAGGCGCAGTGGCATCGAGGTAAGGTGTCCGCCTAGGGAGGGAGGCTCAGTGACCTCGAGGTAACGTGTCTGTAACAGTTCCCGCCGGAGCAAGGGGAGTTTAGGATGCCTGAACATGTTAAAGCTTAAAGCTACATGAATGCATGTCAAGGTCACTCACTGTCTCAGCAAAGGAGAACAGAGTTGGGTTAAGGAATGTGGACAGGTAGAAACTGACCACTGGCCTTCCGATTTTGGTAGGGGAAGATTGATTGACAGACGAAATTGGCAACGGGGCTTGCTGCGAGAGAATGAGTGACAGGTGTGCAAAGTGTTTCGTTCCAATTGGGATTGAAGATGACCATACCTGAGATCGATTGGTCAAGCTCTGGCCTTGCTTGAGGATATATAACTCGAGACAAAGTTTAGCTCGGGAGGCTGGAGGAGAGATGGAGAGTGATGGAAAGAGTGAGGCTGTATGGAGGGGAGTGAGAGAGAGAGAGACTGAATGTGGATAGTATTTTTAACTCACCGACTTAGATAGAGGAGCGATTGATAGACGGTTGGACGAATGTTTAGTGATAGAACAAGATCCCTCAAGTAGGTGTGTAAGTTTTGCATTAATAGATAATCTGAACATGTGTTTGTAAGCAAGGACACATTGTGAACGAGTTATGTCGAGATCGCCCGCCTGAGGGGATTTCAGTGAGGAAGAGTATTTGATAAGGTGTTTTGAAGACGCAGTTAAGGCGATGTGTGTGTGATGTAATTGCAAGGCAATAGAACTGGGTTTTTAGTTAGTTGGGAATTCCATCAATAGCTAATGCTTACAATTCCCGTTATAGTAGAATCTTTAGTTAAGATATGTATTATATTGTGTTTGTAATTTCTATCCTCATTCTATGATATGAGTAGGATATAATAAATATGCCACCTGCTGTGTGATATGTCATTTACTGAGTATGATCATGATGATGTGGATGAGTGTGAGAATGTTCTAAGTTAGAATAACGGCCAGCAGAGGGTCTGTTACATGTCCGCCTAGGGAGGGAGGCGCAGTGGCCTCGAGGTAACGTGTCCGCCTAGGGAGGGAGGCGCAGTGGCCTCGAGGTAACGTGTCCGCCTAGGGAGGGAGGCGCAGTGGCCTCGAGGTAAGGTGTCCGCCTAGGGAGGGAGGCTCAGTGGCCTCGAGGTAAGGTGTCCGCCTAGGGAGGGAGGCTCAGTGGCCTCAAGGTAAGGTGTCCGCCTAGGGAGGGAGGCGCAGTGGCCTCGAGGTAAGGTGTCCGCCTAGGGAGGGAGGCTCAGTGGCCCCGAGGTAAGGTGTCCGCCTAGGGAGGTAGGGAGGGAGGGAGGCGCAGTGGCCTCGAGGTAAGGTGTCCACCTAGGGAGGGAGGCTCAGTGGCCTCGAGGTAAGGTGTCCGCCTAGGGAGGGAGCGAGGCGCAGTGGCCTCGAGGTAAGGTGTCCACCTAGGGAGGGAGGCTCAGTGGCCTCGAGGTAAGGTGTCCGCCTAGGGAGGGAGCCTCAGTGACCTGGAGGTAAGGTGTCCGCCTAGGGAGGGAGGCTCAGTGGCCTCGAGGTAAGATGTCCGCCTAGGGAGGGAGGCTCAGTGGCCTCGAGGTAAGGTGCCCGCCTAGGGAGGGAGGCTCAGTGGCCTCGAGGTAAGGTGTCCGCCTAGGGAGGGAGGCGCAGTTGTCCGCCTAGGGAGGGAGGCTCAGTGGCCTCGAGGTAAGGTGTCCGCCTAGGGAGGGAGGGAGGGAGGGAGGCGCAGTGGCCTCGAGGTAAGGTGTCTGCCTAGGGAGGGAGGCTCAGTGGCCTCGAGGTAAGGTGTCCGC
Organism: Ariolimax columbianus; assembly: GCA_036924085.1. NCBI lineage: Eukaryota > Metazoa > Mollusca > Gastropoda > Stylommatophora > Arionidae > Ariolimax > Ariolimax columbianus. The sequence goes on from JAVGWX010000017.1 coordinate 68,099,442, forward strand.
CTAGGGAGGGAGGCTCAGTGGCCTCGAGGTAAGGTGTCCGCCTAGGGAGGTGGGGAGGGAGGGAGGCGCAGTGGCCTCGAGGTAAGGTGTCCGCCTAGGGAGGGAGGCTCAGTGGCCTCGAGGTAAGGTGTCCGCCTAGGGAGGGAGCCTCAGTGACCTGGAGGTAAGGTGTCCGCCTAGGGAGGGAGGCTCAGTGGCCTCGAGGTAAGGTGTCTGCCTAGGGAGGGAGGCTCAGTGGCCTCGAGGTAAGGTGCCCGCCTAGGGAGGGAGGCTCAGTGGCCTCGAGGTAAGGTGTCCGCCTAGGGAGGGAGGCGCAGTTGTCCGCGTAGGGAGGGAGGCTCAGTGGCCTCGAGGTAAGGTGTCCGCCTAGGGAGGGAGGGAGGGAGGGAGGCGCAGTGGCCTCGAGGTAAGGTGTCTGCCTAGGGAGGGAGGCTCAGTGGCCTCGAGGTAAGGTGTCCGCCTAGGGAGGGAGGCTCAGTGGCCTCGAGGTAAGGTGTCCGCCTAGGGAGGGAGGCTCAGTGGCTTCGAGGTAAGGTGTCCGCCTAGGGAGGGAGGCTCAGTGGCCTCGAGGTAAGGTGTCCGCCTAGGGAGGGAGGGAGGGAGGCGCAGTGGCCTCGAGGTAAGGTGTCCGCCTAGGGAGGGAGGCTCAGTGGCCTCGAGGTAAGGTGTCCGCCTCGGGTGCCGGAGGTCGTGAGTTCGAATCACTGTGGAGACTGGGATTTTTTCACGTGGATCTCCTGGTAAAAATTCCCATGATCTCTGGATAGTGAGACCGGTCCTTCGTGTTCAATGTCGAGCACGTTAAAAATCCTTTGGCAGTGGGAAATCGAAAAGACTAGGCTTAACGGCCGCTGCCCGGACAAAAATAAAAAATTCTAGTCCTAAAAAGGCCTATTAAGTCACAGGCAGTTTACAATACCTACCAGGTATAGCCGAAACATTCGGCTACCTGGCATTAACATGCCTGTTTGAATACCAGGATTCCAGGTACACATATAGTTTAGTTAGACAAAGTCGACATAGGTATTCGTATCCCTCTGCATGGGTTGATGACGGATGCTGTCCGAAAATAAATGACTTTGGCTGCTCTTTGAACTACTTGGTCACCGAGGCCATGACGCCTACGTCGGAGTCGAATCTTTGTCAATGCAGACATTTTTGAAGGGTACAAGCAAATGGAAGTCACGACGGGACATATCGGGGCTATAGGATGGATGTGGCAGTACTTCCCACTTTGTCTGTGCTTTCTGAAAAACTGTCACGACATGTGGACAGGCATTGTTGTGCAATAGAATCACACCACACGAAAGCATGCCGGGTGGTTTATTCTTGATTGCTGTATGCAGCTTGTCTAGTGTGTCATTGTAGCAGATTGTATTGATGTTCACGCCAGGCTCTTTACGGTTTCTGCTAGCGAACGTAAGCTCCGGCGACGGTCCATCCGAATTGTTGCATCAATTTTGGCGATGGCGTCTTCTGACGCAACAATATGCGCCTGACCTGGTCTCCGAAGATCTTTCGTGTACTCACGCCCTTCTTTAGACATCGTTACCAGTTCTTCACTCTTGTCTTTGACACACTTTTGTCCCCATACACTGCCTGAAATCTGCGATGAATTTCAACTGGTAGACATCCTTCAGCTGTTAGAAACGAATCACTGCTCGCTGATCAACTCTAGACGGATTCCGTATCACACCCGCCATGTTTTCAACGGTCTGCTGAGGAAACTATTAGTCGGAGGATAATGAAATTTGGAAACTTAACGGTTGGTATGTGCTGTATACACCAGAAGTGACGTACGTATGTTCATTTGGTGCAGTTAGTTCCGGTTTCATTTGAACACATTTAGTATATATATATATATATATATATATATATATATATATATATATATATATATATATATATATATATATATATATATATATGACCTACAATTAGACATAGCAAGGGAAGAGAAATTGAATTGGTCATCCTACCTCATAAAAAGACGAGACCTAACAATAAAGTCTATAACACTTCACCCACGACGGCAGTACATCATATTGGACTAATTTTATTTGATTGACTTCATCTTCTTCGTTCGTTCTAAAAATGTTGTAGCCAAGCTGTAAACAGGGATTTTCAAGTAGCAGGATGTTGTCCGGAGAACGGAATGCGTTGTGTCGTAGTTTACAGCTTGACTGCGATATTTGCACCTTTTTTGGTGGTAAAGGATTGTTGTTGTTTGCGTTCGCCTTATTTTTCTATCCCACAAGGCGATGAGCGTTGCACTGCGGCTTTTATTTTGCACCTGTCGGCTCAGTACATCCGACTTCGGCATGCATTTTATGTAAGAGTTTGCTTCCTACTGCATTTTCTAAGAGTTTGTTTCCCCGGGGTAACGGCCGGTGCTGTGATGGGGATCAAACCCAGCACCTTCAGATTGTCAGCCATTTCCCTTAACCTCTTGCCCACGCCGACCCCGGGTACCAGATTAACATTACCTCTACGATCCATTCTCCTTGGCCAGTCTGCCTTGCTGCAGCCTGTTATTCAGGAGCTGATGAAGACTATTGGCAGCTCTGGTTCGCTGGCCCTGCCACTAGCAGTCAGATTTTGGTCGTTGACCATTGCAGCTCATGCACTGCAATGCTCAGCATATTGATCCAATTGTATTTACTACTACAGGCCACAACACATCCCGGGCGCCAGGTCACAATAGCGCATATAAATGTTGTTATAACGACTAACATTTAAAGACCAGTATCGTATTTATTTGAACAACTTCCCACATTGCGGTAAATCCTTTTCATCCAGAACTAAGCCTTGCTCCTACAATTTTTACTTGGCTCCTAGAACCTAAACAAATGTGTCGCCCCCTGGACTAATTGACCCGATTTATATTTGTGCAACGTTCGGTGTGTCGATTCTATCCTGGACAAATTACGTCGTCTGTATACACATCCAGCTGAGGGCTGATTGATTTTGTTGGTACTGTAAATGCGTTGTCGTTATTGTACATTGCGAAATCGGAGTATTATTGTTGCTGTTGAATGCATTTTGTTTTACATTTGAGAATACATTTTTTTCATATATTTTTTTAGTACATTAAAAAAAAAAATTGGTTGTGTATACGTTTGTTTCCTTTTTTTAAATTACCACTTCAAGTCATATCATCCTATAATCAGTCATGACTTAAAAGGGCTACTATTTTGAAAGGCGCCCAATAAGTCAGTTTACTCTTTTGTGCGGAAGAAAACTAACGTCTGATCAGGCAAAATATACTGATCAGACATGTTAGACAGAGTCAGACAATATATACTGATCAGACATGTTAGTCAGGGTCATGCAAAATATACTGATCAGACATGTTAGTCAGGGCCAGGCAAAACATACTGGCCAGACCCTCACCTTGGCTCCTCTAACAAGCTGCACAGTCCTACAGGGACCGTTTTACCCAGCACTTAGCCTGGCGCCTAAATTTGTTAGCTGACTCCAAGATCATAATCATATTTGTCATCTCAAGTTTGAGGGAATCCTGAATCCATATTGTTTGCAGCGCGGTTTAGGTTGCAATGTTTTCCCATGATGAGGTTGCTACCCCCATGCACAATGTAGGGTAGTGTAATTAAATGTGGGGTAACACTTAACAGTGACATTGTCACTCCAGACTACAATGACCTAGCTAAGGTCACCTTTACCAGGTGAGAGACGTGACGCAAGACGACGTGCAGTAAATGTATCATGGGGTATTAAGTACCCAATTGAAAATGTACGCAGACCACACATATAACATAAGACAGAAGATTGGGCCTTCGTACGTCATATAGGGGACTTTTATAACGCAACATACATTATGTATGGGGAGGAGGGGACCCAGAACGGGGGGGGGGGAGGGGAAGGGGCCCAGTGGTCTCGAGGTAAGGTGTTCGCCTTGTGTGCTCGTGGGTTCAAATCACGGTGGAGATCGAAATTTGTTCACGTGGATCATCTGGTAAATGTTTCCCCTGATCTCTGAGTAGTGAGATCAGACACCCAAGTACCTAATGGGAAACAGAACATACTGGCTACACACAAAACGATGCCTATTACTAGTTGAACAGAAGAGAGCAGGTCGTGGTCTTCAGACTTCGCACTGGCCACAATAGACTGAGGTACCACCTATTCAATAAATTGAAGATAGGTGGCACTGACGAATGCTCGTGCGGTACTGGGAAAATGACCGCTGAACATTTGCTGCAAAACTGCCCGACATACGAGGATCAGAGAAAGCACATGTGGCCATCACCAGTGCCAACACTAGACAAGCTCTATGGCAGTGTCGACAGCCTCCGGTTGACCGCTGCTTTCCTCGAACAAATTCAAGTTGACGTCTGACAGCATACGAAGAAGAAGAAGAAGAAGAAGAAGAAGAAGAATGAATGCATTTCTACAATGAGTAATTTACTCCTTTGTGTGCCTTGAAAAACCGGAGGCCTGCTGTAGCTTTTCTCACATAACGATTATGCTGGTGAAGGTGGACTGTGTTCCTCCAGGTGGTTGTGCTATATATATATATATATATATATATATATATATATATATATATATATACTAATAGCTGTTTGTCGGAGTGTACCATCTTGGCAAGCAACAGAGGGTGGTGGATGTCCATTGCAGAAAACCTCTGATGCGGAGGCGGCACTTGATATCATCATATATTGAGATACCAATAACCTGAAACTGGCAAATGCTTTCTTTAGAGATGCGGGCTAGCGGCCTTTATTCCTCGTTCCTATAATTGCCTTCTACAGATACCCATAATTAGTAAAAAGCGGTTAACATTGTTGTGTGTTTTTCAGCTGTCAGAACAAAGGTTTGAACCTGTAACCTTTCCCTTAAGACAGTAGTTCATTAAGTGAGCAAACTCAGGCAGGACGCAGTGTAATCTCTCAAAGTGTTGACACTTCCATAAAAACTAAGAATAGTCAACGTAGAAGAGACCTGACCTGCACTTGGTCAAGGGCGATAAGACATTAGCTTTCTACCTGGAGAATCTGCTGATACAGGCGAAATCTGGTGTCTGTCACAACATGGATGGACATGGTAACCTCTGTCCGTGCCTGGCTTGTGATTTGAAATGTTTGCCCAAGTGTTGGTATGGAGGGAGGGATCTGTTTGTGACATACACGAACCGGGTTACTGCCTCTGTGGCAGCGTGCCATAAGAAGTGACTCATTTGTTGTCGTTGTTGAATGTCCAGAGCTAGTGACGTTCCTCTTTTGTGGGCCTTGAAAGGGTGTTAAGTGGCGGGTTGCAGTTTGTGGGCTCTGAAAGGGCGTTAAGTGGCGGGTTGCAGTTTGTGGGCCCTTAAAGGAGGTGAAGTGGCGTGTTGCAGTGTGTGGGCTATGAAAGGGCGTTAAGTGACGGGTTTCAGTTTGTGGACCCTGAAAGGGCGTTAAGTGGCGGGTTGCAGTTTGTGGGCGCTGAAAGGGTGTTAAGTGGCGGGTTGCAGTTTGTAGGTCATGAAAGGGCTTTAAGTGGCGGGTTGCAGTTTGTGGGTCATGAAAGGGCGTTAAGTGGCGGGTTGCAGTTTGTGGGCCCTGAAAGGGCGTTAAGTGGCGGGTTGCAGTTTGTGGGCCCTGAAAGGGTGTTAAGTGGCGGGTTGTAATTTGTGGGCCATGAAAGGGCGTTAAGTGGCGGGTTGCAGTTTGTAGGCAATGAAAGGGCGTTAAGTGGCGGGTTGTAGTTTGTGGGCCATGAAAGGGCGTTAAGTGGCGGGTTGTAGTTTGTGGGCCATGAAAGAGCGTTAAGTGGGCTGTTCAACTCTGGACGGATTCTGCATCACATCCGCCATGTTTTCAACGGTCTACTGAGGAAACTATGAGCCGGAAGATAACGAAATTTGGCAAACTTGACGGTTGATATGTGATGTATACACCAGAAGTGACGTCATCCTGCGCACGTACGTAAGTTCACTTGGTGCAGTTAGGACCGATATAATTTGAACACGCCTCGTATATATATGGAAAATGTGAAAGAAAGACAGAGAGACGGATCGACTGGGGAAGAGATAGAGTGTAAAAGTGAGAGAGTGTGATAACACAGTCTATTAGTGGTACAAAGATTGAGAAGAGAGAGAGAGAGAGAGAGAGGGAGAGAGAACGATGGATAGATGTTTGACCTTCAACCGCGAAGCTGCCTTTCAAACGCAAACACAGACAAAAAGCCATAGCTCGACTGGGCTGGTCTTGGATGACTCATCGGCTATTTGTAGCCTCACTTAAAAGGTGAGCAGACTTCTGTTTACGTCGCTCATGGATATATATATATATATATATATATATATATATATATATATATATATATATATATATATATATATATATATATATATATATATATATATATATATATATATCTATCTTTCTTTTCTCTCTCTCACAACAAAAGTGTGCAGTTTTTATTGGTGGCGGTTTATATATTCCCGAGTGGTCCTCATTGGTATTTGTGTACGACAAGAATAGCACTATTATCCCACAGAGGGCATGTTGTAAGGGGCGGGCTAACTGTGTGACATGGAATAACACCGGCCATGGTTAGGCGATTTGTTTTAGAGCAGCATAGATGACGCCTAACAAGTAGTGGGTCTATTTTTATCTAGTTTCTGAGTCTATTAAGATGGACTCGCATATCAGATAACCCCACTTCACGACACTTGCCCCAACGCAGCGGAGTAATAAGCTGCTCGAGCCTAGTCCAGTAAGCAGGAAACCCTCCTTTTGCCTACATCCAGCTTATTCCAGAGCTGGAATCTGCACAGGGGTATATGCCCCTGTAAAAGTACAGGTCGATAAGACTAAATGATATATATATAATATTCTCTGTATACATTTATTGTTTTATTGTCCATGATTTAATTCTCGGTATAACTAGTTCTCAACGTACGGAAAGGATTGGCAAAACTACTGTACTGTCATGGGGAACTGAGACGCTAGTCCTGTCAGGCACAACATACTGGCCAGGACGTCGAGTCAGGGTCAGGCACAACATACTGGACAGGACGTCGCGTCAGGGACAGGCACAACATACTGGACAGGACGTCGCGTCAGGGTCAGGCACACCATACTGGCCAGGACGTCGCGTCAGACACAACATATTGACCAGGACGTCGCGTCAGGGTCAGGCACAATGGACTGGCCAAGACCACAATCTCTCTTCCATATAGCTTTTCCTGGATACAGGCTGTTTTCAAGACAGCATGGATGACGAAATATGGATCGATGTGGTTGGCGTAGTAGTAAGCGCCTCGCAGATGAAACCAAGCATAGCCCAACCGCCTGGAGGACCCGGTCCACCTTCATCAGCACGCTGAAGATGTGAGGAAAGCTACTACATTCCGCCATTTAACATCTTTTTCAGGGTGTACAAAAGAGTAAACCTACTCATTGTGGGCATTCAACAACAACAACAACAGTAGTGTAAAACTGTAATAGTGGAACACATTACAAACAGTTTCACAAACACATCTATACACTGGTCAATACGTCCTGATATCGCCCAATGGACTACAGTCTGGGGTGGAAAGAGCCGTGCCTTTCATCAAACAGAAACACATTTTTTTTTAAAAACTTATCCATTTGCTTGTTCACTTAACCCGCCATTTACCGTCAGTAAATCAATGTTAAGATGGGGATCAAGATGCTGAGCAGCACATGAGCTGCAGTGGTTAGCGACCCATAGCTGACTGCTTGCGTCAGGGCCAGCGAACCAGAGCTGCCAAGACCCTTCTACACCTCCACGCGGTGATCCTGGATAACAGGCTGGAGCAGGGCAAACTGGCTAAGAAGAAGGGATCGAAGAGGGAATGCTAAACCGGAACTAAAAAATGCTTGCTGAAGTCGGATGTGTTGAACCGAAAGGTGCAAATATCGCAGTCAAGCTGTAAACTACGACACAATGCATTCCGTTCTCTGGACTACATTCAGCTGCTTAAGCCCTTTCAGTGTTTGGTAGCGGGAGATTGAGAATGAACGAAGCCAAGCCAATGTTAAGATAAATCGGAATAAGCCATTGAGTTTATCCATGAAACGAATACATGAGAATCATGACATGATATGTGCATTCGGTTTATTGTAGGGAGTAGATGCCTGGACGAATATTGAATGTTGGTCTAGCGATCTAGATGCTGAGCTGTGCAAGAGCTGTAGTGGTCAGAGAATCAAAGCTGACTGCTAGAGTCATGCCAGCGAACCGGAGCTGAGCAATGCGTGAGATGTAGTGGTCAGAGAATCAAAGCTGACTGCTAGAGTCATGCCAGCGAACCGGAGCTGAGCAATGCGTGAGATGTAGTGGTCAGAGAATCAAAGCTGACTGCTAGAGTCATGCCAGCGAACCGGAGCTGAGCAATGCGTGAGATGTAGTGGTCAGAGAATCAAAGCTGACTGCTAACGTCAGGGCCAGCCAACCGGAGCTGAGCAATGCGTGAGATGTAGTGGTCAGAGAATCAAAGCTGACTGCTAACGTCAGGGCCAGCCAACCGGAGCTGAGCAATGCGTGAGATGTAGTGGTCAGAGAATCAAAGCTGACTGCTAGAGTCATGCCAGCGAACCGGAGCTGAGCAATGCGTGAGATGTAGTGGTCAGAGAATCAAAGCTGACTGCTAACGTCAGGGCCAGCCAACCGGAGCTGAGCAATGCGTGAGATGTAGTGGTCAGAGAATCAAAGCTGACTGCTAACGTCAGGGCCAGCCAACCGGAGCTGAGCAATGCGTGAGATGTAGTGGTCAGAGAATCAAAGCTGACTGCTAACGTCAGGGCCAGCCAACCGGAGCTGAGCAATGCGTGAGATGTAGTGGTCAGAGAATCAAAGCTGACTGCTAGCGTCAGGGCCAGCCAGCCGGAGCTGCCAAGACCACTCTACACCTCCACGCGGTGATCTTCACTACTGGATAGCGGGCTGCAAAAGAGCAGACTGGTTAAGGAAAAGGGATCGAGGAGGGAAGGCTAGCGAGGTATCTATAAATGCCTGCTGAGCTGAAGTCGGATGTGTCGGACCGAAAGGTACACATATCGCAGTCAAGCTGTAAACTACGGCACAACGCGTTCCGTTCTCCGGGCAACATCCTTCTACTTGCAACGCTCTTTTCAGTATTAGGTAGCGGGCGTTTGAGAGCGGACGACGACGAAGAAGACGAAGAAAAAGAAGAAATATTGGTCTTAAGAAGACTTGGGCATCCATTCATCAATTTATCTGTTCTTCTGCTTCTACCTCCGTCTGTCCATTCATCCACCCATTTATCTGTCTCCTTCTTCTTCTTCCTCCGTCTGTCCATTCATCCACCCATTTATCTGTCTCCATCTGTCCTTCATCTGCCTCCGTCTGTCCATTCAACCACCCATTTATCTGTCTCCATCTGTCCTTCATCTGCCTCCGTCTGTCCATTCATCCACCCATTTATCTGTCTCCATCTGTCCTTGATCTGCCTCCGTCTGTCCATTCATCCACCCATTTATCTGTCTCCGTCTGTCCATCTGCCTCCGTCTGTCCATTCATCCACCCATTTATCTGTCTCCGTCTGTCCATCTGCCTCTGTCTGTCCATTCATCCACCCATTTATCTGTCTCCGTCTGTACTTCTTCTTCTGTCTCCGTCTGTCCATTCATCCATCCATTTATCTGTGTGTCCGTCAGTCCGCCAATCGGAGTGAAGATGCAGCAGTGAATGAGCAGGCCAGCAACCAACTAGCTGCTTGCATAAGGGTCATGGACCATAGCTGACCCAGATCCTATTATGCCTACAAGCGGCGGCCCTGGAAACAGGCTGCACTGGTGCAGGCTGGCTAAGAGAATTAGGATCGAAGCAGGGACGGCCCAAAGGAAAAAAACCCAAGCTGAAACCGTCTATGCCATCCCGAAAGGCGAAGACATCGGAACATCGCCGTTAACTACGGTACGACATCCTTCTAAGAACAAACACCGAAAAAGAAGAAGATGATGACGAAGAAAAAGAAGACGAATACAAAAGAACAAGACAAAAAAGGAAGAAGGAGAAGATGATGAAGAAGAAGAAAAAGAAGAAGAAGAAAAAGAAGAAGAAGAAAAAGAACAAGAAGAAAAAGAACAAGAAGAAGACAAAAGAAGAAGACACAAAAAGAAAGAAGAAGACGATGATGAAGAAGAAGAAGAACAAGAAGAAGAAAACAAACAATAAGAAGAAGACCAAGAAGAAGAAAAAAGCGAATAAGAAAAAGAACAAGAAGAAGAAAAAGAACAAGAAGAAAAAGAAGTTGAAAATGAATAAGAAGAAGAAAAAGAAGAAAACGAATAAGAAGAAGAAAAATAAGAAGAAGAGAAAGAAGAAGAAAAAGAACAAGAAGAAAAAGAAGAAGAAGAGAAAGAAGACGAAAAGGGAGAAAAAGAAAACTAATAAAAAGAAAAAAAACAAGAAGAAGAAAAAGAAGAAGAAAAAGAAGGAGAAAACTAAAAAGAAAAAAAGAAGAAGAATAAGAAAAAGAACAAGAGGAAGAAGAAAACGAATAAGAAAAAGAAGAAGAACAAGAACAAGAAGAAGAAGAAGATGAAAATGAATAAGAAGAAGAAAAAGAAGAAAACGAATAAGAAGAAGAAAAAGAAGAGAAAAAAGAAGAAAAAGAACAAGAAGAGAAAGAAGAAGAAAAAGGAGAAAAAGAAAAAGAAGAAGAAGAAGAAAACAAAAAAGAAGAAGAAAACTAATAAGAAGAAAAAAAACAAGAAGAAGAAAAAGAAAAAGAAGAAGAAAAAGAAAAAGAAAAAAAAAGAGGAAGAAGAAACTGCTGAGCCACTTCATTAAAACCCCTGAAAGCCTCTCACAGTTTTTCAATAGAAATTGTAATCCGTCTATTGAGTAGACGACACTGATCCCCCCAGTAATAACATAGCCAGGCTCACCTCCTACTTGTCATTACCTGGCAGTCAACAAAGCCAGACATTCAAACATGGCCTGGAAGATTGTCAAAGATGTCAGCATAACAATGAAACAATAACTGTATTGACATCATGTTTTCATATCCAGTTCAGTCTATCCTCCACATTTTTATAACAGCTGTAAATGGGTACCTAACCCGACCCGGAGAGAAGTGCAATCTTCTTAGCGTGTTGTACATTACGACTAAAGAAAGTCGTGCATGAGTTATATATCTGTCTTAATTACTTCCTAGCTACTTTTCCCCAAGTTGTGTACAGTCTTCTACCTTGAGGTGTTGTTGTTTGCTAATGCCCACAATGAGTAGGTTTACTCTTTTGTGCGCCCTGAAAAGGACGTTAAGTGACGGGTTGTTGTAGCGTTCCTCACATCCCCAGCGTGCTGGTTTAGGTGGTCCTCCAGGCAGTTGTGCTATGCTTGGCTTTATCTGCGTATCACTCACTACTACGGCGATCACGTCGATCCCTCACCTGGTTAGTCAAGCTGTCACGAAAACAGTTCGTTTCCAGGGAAGGGTACTAAGAAGCCGAGGTGAGGGTCTTGGCTAGTATGGTTGTGCCTGACCCTGACTAACATGTCTGATCAGTATGTTGTGCCTGACCCTGACTAACATGTCTGGTCAATATGTTATGCCTGACCCTGACTAACATGTCTGATCAATATGTTGTGCCTGACCCTGACTAACATGTCTGATCAATATGTTGTGCCTGACCCTGACTAACATGTCTGATCAGTATGTTGTGCCTGACCCTGACTAACATGTCTGGTCAATATGTTATGCCTGACCCTGACTAACATGTCTGATCAGTATGTTTTGCCTGACCCTGACTAACATGTCTAATCAGTATGTTTTGCCTGACCCTGACTAACATGTCTGATCAGTATGTTGTGCCTGACCCTGACTAACATGTCTGGTCAATATGTTATGCCTGACCCTGACTAACATGTCTGATCAATATGTTGTGCCTGACCCTGACTAACATGTCTGATCAGTATATTTTGCCTGACCCTGACTAACATGTCTGATCAGTATGTTGTGCCTGACCCTGACTAACATGTCTGATCAGTATGTTGTGCCTGACCAGACGTTAGTCTTTCTCTCCACCATGGGGTGTAGTTATCTCATCGTGTTAGTGAGACTTGGAGTAGCTTCAGGATTTGGTAGCCATCTGACAGTGGTGCCTAAGGGAGTTTTGTTCTGTACGCGAAGAGTGGAACTCTTATTTGTTCTTCATTTAACCTACTGCTACTATCATCACTTCTACTGCTGATTCTACCAAGATCATCACTACTACTTATGTGGCTGCTACTACTACACTAAAACTACTGCTGTTACTACTACTACTTATACTACTACAGCTACTACTACTACCAGCACTAATGCTGCTGCTACTATTACTACTACCTCTACTGCTGATACTATTATTACTGTTACTACTACTTTTACTACTACTGCTACTACTACCACTATTGCTACTATTACTACTACTATTACTACTACTACTACTACAGCTGCTGGTACTATTACTATTACCACTACTACTACCACTACTACTACTACTACTACTACTACTACTACTACTACTGCTTCTACTACTACTTCTACTACTACTACTACTACTACCACTACTACTACTACTACTACTACTACTACTGCTTCTACTACTACTACTACTACTACTTCTACTACTACTACTACCACTACTACTACTACTTCTACTACTTCTACTACTACTACTACTACTTCTACTACTACTACTGCTACTTCTACTACTATTACTGCTTCTACTACTACTGCTACTTCTACTACTACTACTATCACTACTACTACTACTACTACTTCTACTACTACTACTACTTCTACTACTATTACTGCTTCTACTACTACTACTTCTACTACTACTACTTCTACTACTACTACTACTACTACTACTACTACTACTACTACTTCTACTACTACTACTGCTACTACTACCACTACTACTACTACTACTACTACTACTTCTACTTCTACTACTACTACTACCACTACTAATACTAGAGATACTACTACTGCTGCTACTACTTCTGCTGCTACTACTCCTAGTACTATTACTACTGCTACTACTACTACCACCACTACTACTGTTACTACTACAACCGCACCAGTCACTACTAGAATCAAGATTTCCTAAACGCTGGTTGGGGAAGCCAATGACAGTGTCTGAACCATGCTTTAACAAACGGAACGACGAGCTACCAATAGTAGAACATCTTCACCGTACACTGGCTCGTGCACATCGTATAGCTGTAACTCGGGTTGGGGGTGGGGGTGGGTTCAGAACTGGTTCGCATTATGATTGACATTCTGGCTGATCGGAAGCAACAAAGTTAATGGGACGAGTGTTACGCGAGGGCTGCCACACAGGACAAAGATAAGGGCCCGAGGTGAGTGTCTCAACAGACGGGGGGTGTTGCTGGATATAAAGGTGACACGACAAAGCAGCAGACTTGCAGAAGGGCGGGACCACATACAATCTACGCATCAGGCCAGAGTTTAGGGATCAAGATGGTGAACAGTGCATGGGTTGCAGCAGCAGACTGTTAGCGTCAGGGTCAGCGACTCATATCTGACTGCTAGCGTCAGGGCCAGCGACTCATAGCTGACTGCTAGCGTCAGGGCCAGCGACTCATAGCTGACTGCTAGCGTCAGGGCCAGCGACACATAGCTGACTTCTAGCGTCAGGGCCAGCGCAACATAGCTGACTTCTAGCGTCAGGGCCAGCGACACATAGCTGACTGTTAGCGTCAGGGCCAGCGAGTCATAGCTGACTGCTAGCGTCAGGGCCAGCGACTCATCGCTGACTGCTAGCGTCAGGGCCAGCGACTCATAGCCGACTGCTAGCGTCAGGGCCAGCGAGTCATAGCTGACTGCTAGCGTCAGGGCCAGCGACTCATCGCTGACTGCTAGCGTCAAGGCCAGCGACTCATAGCTGACTGCTAGCGTCAAGGCCAGCGCAACATAGCTGACTGCTAGCGACAAGGCCAGCGACTCATAGCTGACTGCTAGCGTCAAGGCCAGTGCAACATAGCTGACTTCTAGCGTCAGGGCCAGCGACTCATAGCTGACTGCTAGCGTCAAGGCCAGCGCAACATAGCTGACTTCTAGCGTCAGGGCCAGCGACTCATAGCTGACTTCTAGTGTCAGGACCAGGGAAAAGAGCATAGATACTAGGCTACACAGATAAGAGGAGATAAATGTATTGTCATCCACATGGGTAGATCCAATATGGAACATAACTACAGAATGGGCGAGAACAATATTAGAAAGATAGAAAAGGAAAGGGACCTAGGGGTTATAATAGATCATACAGGTAAGGTGGGATCAAGATGCTGAGCAGCGCATGAGCTGCAGTCGTCAGCGACCCATAGCTGACTGCTAGCGTCGGGGCTAGCGAACCAGAGCTGCCAAGACCCTTCTACACCTCCACCCGGTGATCCTGGACAACAGGCTGCAGCAGGGCAGACTGGCTAAGGAGAAGGGATCGAAGAGGGAATGCTTACCAGTACTTGAAAAATGATTGCTGAAATTGGATGTGTTGGACCGAAAGGTGCAAATATCGCAGTCAAGCTGTAAACTACGACACAACGCATTCCGTTCTATGGACTATATTCTACTACTGAAACCCTATTAGGGTTTGGTAGCAGGAGATTGAGAACGAACGAAGTCAAGCCAAGCCATACAGGTAACGTGAGTGAGCAAATGCAGGTAGAAGTGAAAAGGGCAAATTCAATGTATGATAAAAACAAATATAAAACATAGGAGCAAGGAAGTGATAATCAAACTGTATAAGGCATTAGTTAGGCCTAAACTGGAGTACTGTGTACAGGTATGGAGTCCTTATCACAGAGGAGATATAAACATGCAGGAATTGAAACCAATGAATAGCGACAAATTACAGTTATGAGGAAAGACTTAAGCAAGCGGGATACAGTGTATAGAAAAAAAGAAGAATTCGAGGTGACAATTCAGGTTTATAAGATGGGAAAGGGTAAATTAGACTATAACAAGTTTTTCAAACTACAACCACCCACAAGAACAAGATGGGAACAGCGAGAAATTAAAGAAAGAAAGGTCTCGATTAGATATAAGGAAATATTTTTTTAGTCAGAGAGTGGTGAATGCTTGGAATGGATTGCCACAGTAAATAGTGGAGGCAGGGTCAATTAATGCATTCAAGAATAGATTGTCAGGTCAGGTCAGGTCATCCCGTAACCGGTGAGGTCGTTGGGACACACACGAAGACATCCTCACGACGCCACGCCACCCTTGTCTATCAGATGCCGCTGCCTGTGACTCTACTGGTCGGAGATTGGTCCATTCTTTTATGTTGTCATCCCATCTCTTTTTGGGCCGGCCTCTTCGTCGTCTGCCATGCACCTTTCCGTCGAGGATTGTATTTGCAAGACCATTTGATCTCGATATGTTACGTACCAAGCGAGTTTCCTTCTTTTGACAGTTGCCAAGAGGTCTTCAAAAGGCCCTATTGCTGTTGTAATTCTATCTCGTATTTCCTAATTTGTAACTCGATCTTTGTACGTGACGTTTAAAAGTCTTCGGAAACATCTCACCTCCAAGGTATGTATCCTTCGTTGAAGGTCAGCTGTAACTGTCCACGTTTTCCTAGCATAGAGGAATATTGACAGGTATAGATTTAATGCGCATTTATTGTTAGGTCATGTGGATGTAACAGAAACTGGTTGCATACAGACTCTGCTGTCTCATAAACCAGTATAAAGACATACAGACTCTGCAGTCTCATAAACCAGTATAAAGACACATAGACTCTGCAGTCTTATAAACCAGTATAAAGACATACAGACTCTGCAGTCTTATAAACCAATATAAAGTCATACAGAATCTGCAGTCTTATAAACCAGTATAAAGACATACAGACTCTGCAGTCTTATAAACCAATATAAAGTCATACATACTCTGCAGAGTCTTATAAACCGATATAAAGACGTTAGGTTAAATGAATGTGCTCTTTTATCTTCCCTTGCCTCTTTTCGCCGGTGGGTTCCATGACAGAGACTGCCGGATGAATACTTGCTAGGGACTTTACCAGAGTGTGGCCTATCTAGCGCCATCTTCTCCCCACGCTACCCTGGCCCACCTGTCTGCGTCATGCTCTCTCCCATATCTTCCGCCTGTAACCTTGGTCGGACCACCGACCGCCCAGAATATTTATCAGCGATATTTTGATAAACCGCCGTAATCTCTCAATATTGAGTGAGGTCATCCGCCATGTTTCCGCTCCATATAAAAGGACTGACTTGACATTGGAGTTGAAGATCCTTAGTTTGGTAGGAATGTTAATCATGTGAGAGTTCCGTATGGTTTTCAACAAGGCAGAGGCCCTAATTGCCTAGCGTGTCCTGGTTTTTTTCCTCCTTATCTGCATCGTCTGTCTCGTTTGCGATGCTACCTAGGCATGTCAAGGTCTCTCCCGTCGCTTGCTAGGAGTTCAGTGACGAGTCTATCAGGGGTTCCGTGACGATTCTATCAGGGGTTCCGTGACGATTCTATCAGGGGTTCCGTGACGATTCTAACAGGGGTTCCGTGACGAGTCTATCAGGGGTTCCGTGACGATTCTATCAGGGGTTCCGTGACGATTCTATCAGGGGTTCCGTGACGAGTCTATCAGGGGTTCCGTGACGAGTCTTTCAGGGGTTCCATGACGAGTCTATCAGGGGTTCCGTGACGAGTCTATCAGGGGTTCCGTGACGATTCTATCAGGTGTTCCATGACGAGTTTATCAGGAGTTCCGTGACGAATCTATCAGGGGTTAAGTGACGAGTCTATCAGGGGTTCCGTGACGATTCTATCAGGGGTTCCGTGACGAGTCTATCAGGGGTTCCGTGACGAGTCTATCAGGGGTTCCGTGACGATTCTATCAGGGGTTCCGTGACGATTCTATCAGGGGTTCCGTGACGATTCTATCAGGGGTTCCGTGACGATTCTATCAGGAGTTCAGTGACGATTCTATCAGGGGTTCCGTGACGATTTTATCAGAGGTTCCGTGACGAGTCTATCAGGAGTTCCGTGACGAGTCTATCAGGGGTTCCGTGACGATTCTATCAGGGGTTCCGTGACGATTCTATCAGAGGTTCCGTGACGATTCTATCAGGGGTTCCGTGACGATTCTATCAGGGGTTCAGTGACGATTCTATCAGGGGTTCCGTGACGATTCTATCAGGGGTTCCGTGACGATTCTATCAGGGGTTCCGTGACGATTCTATCAGGGTTCCGTGACGATTCTATCATGGGTTCAGTGACGATTCTATCAGGGGTTCCGTGACGATTCTATCAGGGGTTTCGTGACGAGTCTATCAGGGGTTCCGTGACGAGTCTATCAGGGGTTCCGTGACGATTCTATCAGAGGTTCCGTGACGATTCTATCAGGGGTTCCGTGACGATTCTATCAGGGGTTCCGTGACAATTCTATCAGGGGTTCCGTGACTATTCTATCAGGGGTTCCGTGACGATTCTATTAGGGGTTCCGTGACGATTCTATGAGGGGTTCCGTGGTAATTCTATTAGGGGTCCCGTGGTAATTCTATTAGGGGTTCTGTGGTAATTCTATTAGTGGTTCTGTGACAATTCTTGTAGTGGTTCTGTGACAATTCTGTTAGTGGTTCTGTGACAATTCTTTTAGTGGTTCTGTGACAATTCTTTTAGTGGTTCTGTGACAATTCTTTTAGTGGTTCTGTGACAATTCTTTTAGTGGTTCTGTGACAATTCGTTTAGTGGTTCTGTGACAATTCTTTTAGTGGTTCTGTGACAATTCTTCTAGTGGTTCTGTGACAATTAACAACACATTACCATTAACATTAACATTGTTGTAAACACATAGAGAATTCATTCCTGAACATTTTCATATATAGAATATTTTGGGGGATCCATGGCTACGGTAAAAAGACAAGGCGGACGACGTAGAGGTCGTCCCAAAAACCGGTGGGAAGACAACATAAAATAATGGATCGATCTCTGACCAGAGGAGGCACAGGCAGCGACCGTTGACAGAGAGGGGTGGCGTAGGGTCGTTTTCATGGGTGTCCCAACAACCTCGCCGGTTACGGTATGACCTGACCTGAGCAACAAAATAAATTAAGAGGGGGTCGCGGTAACCAAAAGTTTAAGAATCTCTGTAATTTGCATAATATGTATATACTTTTGTATTTACGACTAGGTCGGGACTGGGTTGTGGAAAGAAGAGGACAAAAATATCATACAGTCGTCAGCCGGGTGGAAGGAAATTAAAAACTGATGGGGAAAACCCACAAAAACAAACACTTTGAATCCTGTATAGGATGACATTTATGCTTCTTCTGATCACCGGAAAAACAAATGGTCAAACTGTCCTACGGCTTTTCCCCATTGCTATGGTAGTCTGGGTGACATGTTTATTCCTGTATCATGTATGGGGTATTGTTTCTAGAGCTTTCTATCACACCCTGAAGTCTGCGCTGTACACACTAGACTTTTGGATTGTGTGAATAACATATGAATAAATCTATGATCCCTTACCCGCTAGCGTCGCAGCGGTGACATGATGGAGACAACACACAAAGTCCTCTATTGTCCTCTACCCTCAGGCCTACGAACGAGTGTGGGGAAAATCACGTCCTGTCCACTCTTTGATGTTATCAACCCATGGTTTTCTTTGTCATCTTCGCTTCCTTTCACCTTCAACTCTTCAATGCAATATTATTTTTGAGATGGAGTCATGTTTCGTTACATGTCCAGACCTTGTTAATTTTCCACGTTCCACTACTGCCAGGAGTGGTTCCTGGTGAACTGCCAGTGAGTTGATTTGACCTTTTACATAATCACTTGTTTCATGTTCTTTATAAGAGAGATACGCACACATTTTTCTGTTGTATTTATGTGTTTTTTTTGTTGTTGCTGTTTTTTTTTGGTTTTTTTTGCGTTCGCCTGATTTCTTTATTCCGCAAGGCGGTGTGCGTTACACTATGTTTTTATTTTGCGCCTGTCGGCATAGTGCATCTGACTTCGTCATTCATTTTATGTAAGGGTCTGCTTCCCCCTGCATTTTCTAAGGGTTTGCTTCCCCGGGGTAACGGCCGGTGCTGTGATTGGGGAGCGAACCCAGCACCTTCTGGTTGCGAGCCGTGTCACTTAACCACTAGCCAACCTTTTATATATATATATATATATATATATATATATATATATATATATATATATATATATGTGTGTGTGTGTGCTACGAGCGCACACACACATAGACATAGGGGGATTGGGGGGGGGGCAGAGGAATGCAAACACCCACGAATACACACACACATACACAGCATACACACACGTGTGCACATACAGTCGAACACACATACAAGAGCATATTGGCACACAACAAAACTACAGACAGGGGGCTAGTTGTGCGTACACAAACTCTGACACGAACGGACACACAAGGTTGCACACATATACACAGTATACAAAAACACACAGTATACACCAGCGATCACATACACACACTGCACGATATGCTACCAATTACAGTACACAATCATAGATATTTACAGCACAGAAAGCGGTCCAATATGTATATTGATGAGGCAGTGCCTGCAATGGCAGATGGAATTATGTCATGATTGCTGTGGTATTCGAGGATTTGTTCCGGAAACTGGAGACGCGTCTTGTAAGCTGGATCTCACATGATTGTGCACGAGTTTATATACCGTCACACATTCGAGCTAGCAGAGGTCCCAGGCCACTAGTCAGAACCTAGAACAGGCAAATAGAGGCACTTCACCCCAACACAGGGTCACACACATCGGGTCACACATTCGAGCTAGCAGAGGTCCCAGGCCACTAGTCAGAACCTAGAACAGGCCAATAGAGGCACTTCACCCCAACACAGGCTCACACACATTATGTCACACATTCGAGCTAGCAGAGATCCTAGGCCCCTAGTCAGAACCTAGAACATGCCAATAGAGGCACTTCACCCCGGGTCACACACATCGGGTCACACATTCGAGCTAGCAGAGGTCCCAGGCCACTAGTCAGAACCTAGAACAGGTCAATAGATGCACTACACCCCGGGTCACACACATCGGGTCACACATTCGAGCCAGCAGAGGTCCCATGCCACTAGTCAGAACCTAGAACAGGTCAATAGAGGCACTTCACCCCAACACAGGCTCACACACATCGGGTCACACATTCGAGCCAGCAGAGGTCCCATGCCACTAGTCAGAACCTAGAACAGGTCAATAGAGACACTAAACCCCGGGTCACACAATGGTCTTGCTGCAGGAATGCTACTTTACCTAACTTAACTTAACTTAGTCGCTCTTCTTCTACCCTGGGGTGTAGAGTCTTCTGCCTTACTTACTTAGTCGCTCTTCTTCTACCCTGGGGTGTAGCCTCTTCTACCTTGGAGTATAGCGTCTTCTACCTTACTTACTTAGTAAATCCTCTTCTACCTTGGAGTATAGCGTCTTCTACCTTACTTACTTAGTCGATCCTCTTCTACCTTGGAGTATAGCGTCTTCTACCTTACTTACTTAGTCGATCCTCTTCTACCTTGGAGTATAGCGTCTTCTACCTTACTTACTTAGTCGATCCTCTTCTACCTTGGAGTATAGCGTCTTCTACCTTACTTACTTAGTCAATCCTCTTCTACCTTGGAGTATAGCGTCTTCTACCTTACTTACTTAGTCGATCCTCTTCTACCTTGGAGTATAGCGTCTTCTACCTTAATTACTTAGTCAATCCTCTTCTACCTTGGAGTATAGAGTCTTCTACCTTACTTACTTAGTCGATCCTATTCTACCCTGGGGTGTAGCCTCTTCTACCTTGGAGTATAGAGTCTTCTACCTTACTTACTTAGTCAATCCTCTTCTACCTTGGAGTATAGCGTCTTCTACCTTACTTACTTAGTCAATCCTCTTCTACCTTGGAGTATAGCGTCTTCTACCTTACTTACTTAGTCAATCCTCTTCTACCTTGGAGTATAGAGTCTTCTACCCTACTTACTTAGTCGATCCTCTTCTACCCTGGAGTGTAGCCTCTTCTACCTTACTTACTTAGTAGAGGTTAGCCAGCAAGAACACCAGACGATTATATCCTCTGGTTTGGTTCTAGTCCATCATCTCTTATAAACCGCCCTATGACGTCATTCCAGCGGACTGTGGGTCTGAACCCTTGACTCTTTGCTTCACATGACTGCCGTGGTAGCCAATCTTGTTTCATTCTGCAGACAAGACCAAACCACTGAAGTTGAGTTTGCTACTCTGGAATCTGCAAGGTCTGGGATTTTTTTTTGTGGTAATGCGTTTGTCTCTCTGTACTCTACTGGCGATACGCAACAAAGATGGCGCCGTAACTGGCCGCGGGTCTACATTGCTCTACTGTTTTGGTTCATTATGGATGCCGCCAGACCACGGCTTGGTCTGGAATTCACACTAGTCGACGACTTATGCTTGTGTTCACGGAAACGCGGTGTTGTTTCTGTTTGGACTGGTTAATTCGTTCATTTTTTGTTTCTTCCGTCCTATTATCCTGGTCTGGACATTGGCTATATGAATGGCACTACGCTTAAACCTGTGTCGTATATCACGGCCTAGTTCACACGGCTGAACTTCACGAAATTGGCGTGTGAGAAATTTAGACACTACTATAATGAACTGAACACAGCCGGGGAGAGATGCCAGACTCACTCACACGCTGAGTGATGTTCCTACAACCTCTTGTGGTTATGGAAAAAGCACGACACACAAAGTTAGATGTAATTTCCCCCCCCCCCCCTGCCATGCGGGTTTACCTGTTTACGAGAAAGGCTTCGGGAGTAAACTATGTAAAGCTATCTCCAGTCATCTCGATAAATATCTTGCCACTGACCAAAGGTAGCTCAGGACCAGAGACTCAGGTTGACAGAAGACGCAGTTACCTCCTCACTTTAATCCAAATTACCGCGCAAGTCACCCATTTCAGCGGACAGCAAAAGAAAAGACTCCACACGGCAGAATAAAGAGAGTTGTCTTCATCACATGTGATGGACGAACATCATGGACACAGCAAGAGAAAAGACGGTCCACACGGCTGGACAAAGAGAGCGGTCTTCATCACATGTGATGGACGAACATCATGGACACAGCAAGAGAAGACTGTCCACACTGCTGGACAAAGAGAGTGGTCTTCATCACATGTGATGGACGAACATCATTCTACTGGCGGGGGCACGCCCTTTCCCACCTCAGATCGCTGCCTTTTATGTAATACCAGTGCCTGGATGCATTTATGCGTCTGTATGTACCTGTGCTAGTTAGAGCAGTCTCAGAGGTCAACCCAACTAAAGTGCAATGGAAGGGCCTCACCACAGGTCGCGTATGAAAGTTGTGACTGTTGGACAGAGTGTGAGGTAAAGGTCTGTGATTCAAGATCGGGTCATATTGTCTGATTGCGGACCATGTCTCTTCTTGTTACTTGGACTACCTTTCTTGGTTGTTATCATTGCCCATGACTCGCAACCATTAGTCAAAACTGGTACAAAGGGCGAGCGGTATACATCCATCTTATTTTTCTGATTTACGTCCCTTTTGCTGAGAAATCATCTATTTATGGCGTTAAAAGTTTACCAGTTGCTGCCCTTGCGAAGGAAAACTGTCCTAAATACCTCCCTTCCTGTTTATTATAGATCCTAGGCATTTGAACTGCTCAGGCTTCCTAGAGGCTGTTCACACACAGAAACGTGACGACTCTTTCTTCTCTCGAGACAGGCTTTCTATATGCAGCATCATATAGTAGTGGACCTACGCTTAACAAAGAGAGAAGTGATGAAGATAGCAGGTGATGATTCCTCATCTGGTTGGTCAGTCCGGAGACTGGTTGTAAGATTGTCTGAGTATGTCTCTCCATTTGACCCTATCCTCTGGTTGGTCAGTCCGAGACTGGTTGTAAGATTGTCTGAGTATGTCTCTCCATTTGACCCTATCCTCTGGTTGGTCAGTCCGAGACTGGTTGTAAGATTGTCTGAGTATGTCTCTCCATTTGACCCTATCCTCTGGTTGGTCAGTCCGGAGACTGGTTGTAAGATTGTCTGAGTATGTCTCTCCATTTGACCCTATCCTCTGGTTGGTCAGTCCGGAGACTGGTTGTAAGGTTGTCTGAGTATCTCTCTCCATTTGACCCTATCCTCTGGTTGGTCAGTCCGGAGACTGGTTGTAAGATTGTCTGAGTATGTCTCTCCATTTGACCCTATCCTCTGGTTGGTCAGTCCGGAGACTGGTTGTAAGGTTGTCTGAGGATGTTCTCCATTTGACCCTATCTTCTGCAGCTCTCTTCATTTCAGCATAGATTGGTACTTTAATGTCTCTGCATGTCTGAGATGTATAGGTGAGCCTTGTTCGCCCCGGTCCTCTCTTCCCTCGAATCTTGCCATCTAGTATCTTCTGTAGAAGACTTTCATGTCTCATATTGTGACCTAGCCAACTCAACCAACGTTTTTGTATCATATGCAATATTTGTCTTTGTGCGCCTACCTCAGTGAGTACATTGTCATTGGCTCTTCTTTCAGTCCAACTCACTCTTTCCTTTCTACGGTAGGACCACACTTCAAACGCTGGATTATTGCACTTAATTCTTCCCGAGTGGAGATTGCGAGATCCCTTACTTGGAATGAACGAACATCCAACTGCAACTACATGCCTGTCGTAAAAAGTGATTAATGAGAGTTGTGCGTTGGGCTAGCAACTGTATAATCTACTGAAATGGCTTTAGAAACCAATACCACAAGAGCCAGTAAAGTGATTTGGCGCAGGCTTACTAGAGACGCTGGAAATAGGTTACACTTGTGTAGTTTGGCTAAGATAATATGAATCACAGAGGAGCCCTAAGAATGTCATGCTGAAACTAGACGTGTCCAACCGAAAGGACCACATATCGCAGTCTAGCTGTACACTGCGACAGAACATCACAACATACTTTTCAGGACGATGAAGAAAAAGAACAAGAGGTGGAATAAATTTACAAAATAAGATCATGATGAAGAAAAGGTGGAATAAAAAGAAAAAGAAACAAGAAGAAAAGAAAGGAAACAAGGATGATGAAGGAAGATAAAATAGAACAAATTTGAGCAAAAAATAAGAAAAAGATTACGAAAAAGAAGATGAAGCAGAAGAATAGGAGGAAAAAGACGAAGTAATAGAAAGGAAAAAAAAAGAAGAAAAAAAGAGAAGCAAAAGAAAAAAAGAGGAAGCAGAAGAAGAAAAAAGAAGCACAAGAAGAAAAAAAATGAAGAAAAATTTTTTGAAACAGAAGAAAAATAGAAAGAGAAAGGTAAAGATGAATAATATGAGGAAAAATATAAGAAGAGCAAGAATAAGTAAAAGAAGAAAAAAAAGAAGAAGAAGAAGATAAAGAGGAACAGAAAGGTAAAGATGAAAAGGAAGAGGAAGAAAAATAAGAAGAGGAAAGCAAAGATGAATAATATGATGAAAAATATACGAAGAAGAAGAAAAAAGTAGAAGAAAAAGCGGCCCCCCCAAAGCAAACGACGGGACCATAGGAGAAAGACAAATAATCGAACAACATCGAGCGAGCACGCCCACCCACACACACACATAGACACACCCACAGACTGTGTTGAAGAGATAGGCAGGTTAAACGTAGAACACAAACCCGAGGCTCGCCTCACGTGCATGTCAGTGGCGTATAGAAGGTTTTTAGGGACTGGGGTGCCATTTTAACAACTACTATTTTTAAACCTACTGTTTCGACATCTATTCCCATTGCCCTAGCAAAGAAATCGGCTCTTGATCGATCTGGACACTAGTATCCTGGCCAAGATGGCACGAGTTCAATACCCCTTATTAGGAACAGGTTGCTTTTTTGTTTATTGGGGCGGGGGTGGGGGTGGGTTGGGGGGGAGGGGTGAAATAAATTCCCTGCATACTCCCTATCTACTTCAAGGGCAAGCGGCTTTCATCAACCCTAGAAAGTTTGCAAGTCAATATATCAACTCTGTAGCATTGTAAGAAAAGTCTGCAAGCCGAAACATCATCTCTGTAGCAATGTAAGAAACGTCTGCAAACCGATATATCAGCTCTACCGCTTGAATCAGTTGATGTATAAAGAAGCATAAATAAGTGTGGATCAGAAAGCGAGCTTGGTTGGAAATAAGAATGATGGACCTTCCTTAGGTACGATGAACCTTCCTCAGGGACGATGGACCTTCCTCAGATACGATGGACCTTCCTTAGGTACGATGGACCTTCCTTAGGTACGATGGACCTTCATTAGGTACGATGGACCTTCCTTAGGTACGATGGACCTTCCTTATGTACGATGGACTTTCCTCAGGGACGATGGACTTTCCTCAGGGACGATGGACCTTCCTTATGTACGATGGACCTTCCTCAAGGACGATGGACCTTCCTTAGGTACGATGGACCTTCCTTAGGTACGATGGACCTTCCTTAGGTATGATGGACCTTCCTCAGGGACGATGGGCCTTCCTTAGGTACGATGGACCTTCCTCAGGGACGATGGACCTTCCTCAGGTACGGTGGACCTTCCTCGGGTACGATGGACCTTCCTCGTGGCTTGAGTGTGAACACAGCTACACTCAAAGGAGAACGAATAGCCGTAATGTTCTTCTACTTTGCCTTGATAATCATGTATTAATACACGACCCAGACCATCTGGTGACCTGCCCCAAACTCCAGGAAACATGCAACAGGTGCGACATGCTGGAGGCAAATGACAAGGCAATCCATGTCGCTGGATACTGGATGCTGGATGCATGCTGTATGACGTGGTGCTTTGACACGACAAGTAATTAAGTAATAATTTATTAAAATCTCACGGGATTCGCGATTTGAAGTTTAATCATTTATATATGGAAAAAGTTACATCCGCTTTTTTACTCGAAAAATATGGTAGATTCAAGAGAAGATGCTGATTTTGTATTCAAGAGAAGATGCTGATTTTGTATTCAAGAGAAGATGCTGATTTTGTATTCAAGAGAAGATGCTGATTTTGTATTCAAGAGAATTGGAAAACGTCTAAATTTGTTGTCCAATTTCTTGAGGCCATTAGCGGATTGACGAATGAGGACTGGCACTGGTCTTCGGACCACCACTCTAGGAAGCACCGTGTTCAGAGACTAACTTTTAAAGGGACATAGGAGGAGAGACTGATATCAACAGAAACATGCTGAAATCGGTGCACTGGGCCGACAGGCGCAAAATAAAAAAAACCACAGTGCAACGCACATTGCCTTGGCGATTAGATACATGAGTTGAACACAAACATTTTAAAAACAAATCAACAGAACAGCATTGGCATGATCACTAGAGAGGAGGTTAAAGAGAGGCTGGTCATAGACAACTTAGCGAAGCACAATAGAAGCCACAAGGGAGACCATGAACCAGAGATGGGGTACGGTAAGACGAATGGCTGCGGACTGGGTGAAGTGGAGGGGGTTTGTTGATGTCATTAAATAGGTCATCAGGTGTGATTGACGCAGATCACTTTGTTAGTCATTGAACCAAGACCTAACAAGTGGAGGCAGTTTGTTGACGTCATTAAATAGGTCATCAGGTGTGATTGACGCAGATCACTTTGTTAGTCATTGAACCAAGACCTAACAAGTGGAGGCAGTTTGTTGACGTCATTAAATAGGTCATCAGGTGTGATTGACACAGATCACTTTGTTAGTCATTGAACCAAGACCTAACAAGTGGAGGCAGTTTGTTTACGTCATTAAATAGGTCATCAGGTGTGATTGACACAGATCACTTTGTTAGTCATTGAACCAAGACCTAACAAGTGGAGGCAGTTTGTTGACGTCATTAAATAGGTCATCAGGTGTGATTAACGCAAATCACTTTGTTAGTCATTGAACCAGGACCTAACAAGTGGAGGCAGTTTGTTGATGTCATTAAATAGGTCATCAGGTGTGATTGACGCAGATCACTTTGTTAGTCATTGAACCAAGACCTAACAAGTGGAGGCAGTTTGTTGACGTCATTAAATAGGTCATCAGGTGTGATTGACGCAGATCACTTTGTTAGTCATTGAACCAAGACCTAACAAGTGGAGGCAGTTTGTTGACGTCATTAAATAGGTCATCAGGTGTGATTGACGCAGATCACTTTGTTAGTCATTGAACCAAGACCTAACAAGTGGAGGCAGTTTGTTGATGTCATTAAATAGGTCATCAGGTGTGATTGACGCAGATCACTTTGTTAGTCATTGAACCAAGACCTAACAAGTGGAGGCAGTTTGTTGATGTCATTAAATAGGTCATCAGGTGTGATTGACGCAGATCACTTTGTTAGTCATTGAACCAGGACCTAACAAGTGGAGGGAGTTTGTTGACGTCATTAAATACACCCTCAGTTGCGGTAAGCATTGATCGTATTGTTAGTCGCTGATTCCAAAATGTCAGAAGAGAAAACAAATAGAACACTGGTGCGTCTAAGTAGTATGGTAGTTAAAGTGCTGCCTTCTCGCGTCAAAGGTACCGGGTTGAATACACAGTCTTAACACGCTTCAGTCTACCCAGCTGTAAATGGGAATCTTATTTACTGTTACAAAATTAACGACAACTAGGAAGGGAACTAGTCACCCTCCTGAAGAAAAATTGGAGACATCGTACAGTGAGGTATGTAGCACGTCAATACGTACATCAATGCCCACTATGGGAGGAAGTCAACCTTACTATTAGGACACACAATTTCGCAGAGAAACCCCTAGATCGCCCTCCCCCTATGCTACGCCACTGCAGCAAACCATGAATACACACAGGAACCATCCAAACCGGCAGGTGTACGGAGGAGACAACACGCTAATAATCAAACACACTGTCAGACCGTTTTATTTTCTGGCTAGGCGTCTCGACCTCTGACATTTGAGTTTCGCGAACTTGAAGAAGTCTCATTAGAGACGAGTAGAAGACGTTGTTCGTCTGTACGATTGTGTATCAAAGAAGATGCCTTACAGGTCAACTTCTTCAGAGAAATGATTATCGTCATCAGAAAGTAATTATTGATTCTTGGTCTCCCTTGTCGCGTGCCAGAGCTGTTTCCGGAAAGGCTCTTTGTGTGATAGAAACAATATAGTCAATGATTCTATGATACAATAAGTGAAACAGGTTTAAAATGTCACGTACCTGGGTAACATAATCTCATCATATGACAAAAGTGACACCGAAATTTTTAAAAACTTGTAATAAAGCAAGTCAAATCATTAGGCAAATGTCCCCAATATTACTATGTAAGCCTGTGACAATGGATACAAAAAGAATGATATGCAGGATATTCCTACCCACGTTGTGCTTTCAGTGCCAGAATTGAACATAAACAAACCAAGATAAAAGACACATCGTAACGGCAATGATTAAATGTCCGCACATAATGCTTGGAGTAACAAGAATGGATAGAATCAGAAACGAAGATATTAGGAGACGAGTAGGTACAACACCAGTGCTTGACCACATCAACAGACAGCAAACCAAATGGTTCGGCACAAGCACATACTAGGGTCCGGTCAAGAAACCTCTTCATAACCTGACCCTGAAAGGCACAAGCACATACTAGGGCCCGGTCAAAAAACCTCTTCAAAACCTGACACTGAAAGACACAAGCACATACTAGGGCCCGGTCAAGAAACCTCTTAATAACCTGACACTGAAAGACACAAGCACACACTAGGGCCCGGTCAAGAAACCTCTTAATAACCTGACACTGAAAGACACAAGCACATACTAGGGCCCGGTCAAGAAACCTCTTAATAACCTGACACTGAAAGACACAAGCACATACTAGGGCCCGGTCAAGAAACCTCTTCATAATCTGACCCTGAAAGACACAAGCACATACTAGGGCCCGGTCAAGAAACCTCTTCATAATCTGACCCTGAAAGACACAAGCACATACTAGGGCCTGGTCAAGAAACTGCATAACAATAAAAACATTGTACAAAACACACCGCCCTGTGGAAGAGAAATTAGACGAATGCAAAACAAAAATTAAATATTGTAATACAAATTTAATAAGACGATCGAAGAAGACCAATAATCAGTCAATTGGGCACCAGGCCCTGCTGCAATAGATACATTCGTACGGGTCCATTACGTTGAAAAGTTTGAGAAGCACTGATCACTGCTAGATCATATATGTGACTCCATAATGAAAATAACCCTAGCTGAAGAATGAATATTAGACATCGCTAATCGAGATAAAGTCGTTGACCCAGTGAGAGCTATGTCGCAACACTGTATACGAGAGATATCGTCCGATACATGTAGTGTCCTTCTTCTTCTTCTTCTTCGTTCGTTCTCAATCTCCCACTACCTACCCCTGAAAGGGTAAGTAGCAGAATGTAGTCCAGAGAACGGAATGCGTTGTGTTGTAGTTTACAGCTTGGCTGCGATATTTGCACCTTTCGGCCCAACACATCCGACTTCAGCAAGCATTTTTTTAGTACCGGGTTAGCATTCCCTCTTCGATCCCTTCTCCTTAGCCAGTCTGCCCTGCTGCAGCCTGTTATCCAGGATCACTGCGTGAAGGTGTAGAAGGATCTTGGCAGCTCTGGTTCGCTGGCCCTGACGCTAGCAGTCAGCTATGGGTCACTGACCACTGCAGCTCATGCGCTGCTCAGCATCTTGATCCCCATGTAGTGTTCAAAGATTAAGAGCGTGCAGCAATGGAAATGTCATTCAGATCCCCGCGGAGCATAGGTCTTTAACAAATATATGCCAAGTTCTCCAGCCTCTGTAATTCTTTCCAGCTTGAACCGCGTCTTCTCTGTATAATTGTCTCGAGTTTTCCTCTCCGTGTGTGTTTTAGAATGCCTCTATTTCTCTTGCCTTGGGGATTCCAGAACAAAGACTGTCTTGTAATTGTATCAACTGGTTTACTTAAAAAGTGTGTCTTCACACAACAATCTCAATAATATTAACATATTTATTGTTACAAGGTGGATATTCGTCTACGATAAGCATAACTGCCTTCTAATATAACCTTCTGCCTTGCAGGTAGTTGGTGGAGAATTAGTCTAAATTAAAAGATCTAGTCTGCCGAAGACGGATGTGTCGGACCGATAGTTACAAATATCACAGTACAACTGTAAACTTCGGATTACATCCTGCTACTTGCAAAGTCCTATTCAGGGCTTGGTAGCGGGAGACTGAGAACGAACGCAGAAGAAAACAAAGAATAAGATTTGGTGAAAGAAGATGAGTTCGTCTACCTCTGATGACTTTTTAGATAATTTGCACAGCCAGACGAGATCCCGTGATGTTTACACCGTCAAACGAGATCCCGTGATGTTTACATAGTCAAACGAGATCCCGTGATGTTTGCATAATCAAACGAGATCCCGTGATGTTTACACCGTCAGATAAACTTGACCGTTGTCATGAGTTCATCTGAAGCTTCAAACAGTTTAGAGGTTAATATTGAATCGTTGGGACACCGCTTTCGTGGTGAGTCCACAATCTCTTCAATAAATAATCTAAGAATCGTAGATAACACACTTCTGCTGGCTGACAGCGAACTGCAGAATTGGTCATTCAAATAAAAAACAAAGAACAAAAGTCAGGCGCATGGATTGGACATTAACTCTGAGAAAAACAAAAACTATGATTATTAACACAGTAAACTCGAAATCTACTTTACAGATAAAAATAGACGATCAAACGCCGTAATAGGTCAAGTGATTCTCCTATCTTGGAAACACAATAACGGAAAACGAAAGATACAATATGGAAATGAAGAAGAGAATAGGGATCATCCAAAGCATATTGTAGATTCAGGCCTTCTCACGGAGAAATCGCTTTGAAACGTCACATTCCAAGGCTGACTAAATTATGGAACTTGCATGTATCAACTATAAGTGGAACTATGATAGCATTTTCTGGAAATAAAGATGGATATAGAGCGAGTTTCGGGGCATGATTATGTGAAAGGATCACTATCAACAGTGATTTGTTGTGTTTTGTGAACATGAATTTTTTTCTAAATTCTCCGCTTGACGCATGGATTGATTATAAACATTGGCACAATTTGACTCCTGTTATTTAGTCCGTGGTGGAATGTGACGTTTCAAGGGGTTTTCTCGGTGAGTCAAACGGCCTATCTAAAGTAGGCCATGGTCAAACGCTGGCACAGGTCAAGAGATTCTATCTTGGAAATATAATACCCCGTAACGGAAAACGGAAGATGTGATATGGAAATCAAGAATAGAATAGGGTCCGACCTGTTTTCACCAACATGAGTCATGTATTGACATTCAAGCAAGTCACTCGCAAATTAAAAATGAGAGTGATCACGTGGTATGTATACTCGTCTTTACAGTATGGCGTAGAAACTTGGAAAATGAACAAATGATTGGACAGAACATTCCTGTCTGTGTAGTGTGGATATAATAAATAAGGTGGCGTTTCTCCTGGAAGGAAAGGAAAACAAAGTCTTCGAGAAATTAGGAGTGCAAACATAATTGATTCTTTTTCTTCGTTCGTTCTCAAATCCCGCTACCAAGCCCTGAAAAGGGCTTTGCAAGTAGCAGGGTGTTGTCCGGAGAACGGAAAGCGTTGTGTAATAGTTTACAGCTTGAATGCTATATTTGCACCTTCCGGTCCAACACATCCTACTTCAGTGAACATTTGTGGGTACAGAGTTAGCTGTCCCTTTTCGATCCCTTCTCCTTAGCCAGTCTGCCCTGTTATCCAGGATCACCACGTGGAGGTGTAGAAGGGTCGCTGGCCCTGATGCTAGCAGTCAGCTTTGGGTCGCTCACCACTCCAGCTCATGCACCGTTCAGCATCTTGATCCTCAATGCTGGTTTCATTGCAACGGTCTTGGATAATGAGGTTGCTATCCCCATGCACAAACTACGACACAACGCATTATGTTCTCCTGACAACATCCTGCTCCTTGCAAAGCCCTTTTCAGGGCTTGGTAGTGGGAGTTTGAGAACGACCGAGGAAGAAACTAGCATTGGAAAAGTACGGATACATGTTTCCTGTACAGAAGCGGCTGCCATGATGGCCGCATGCATCACCTGGAGTGAAAATATGAACCAATCAGTTGTAAGACGAGGGACTTCGTATTTTTAGCTTTACAAATTCAAAAGATAACGACGCAGAAGAAGGTGATAAGAGAAAAGGTTCACTTACTTATCCAACAGCGGTACAATTTCCATACAGACTGGCTGGTCCGTTTGAATTTTGAACACAACAGGGAGACGGTAGCTGGCACAACAGAGCGCACAGCGTCTTTATACCACAACAAGACGGTTCTAAGAGCCTGCATCTTGCGCGTGAATCACTTTGACGGACCGTAGCACATACGTCTTTCTCAAACAGCCAATACAACGTGCGACTGTCAACACAGGACAGCTGTGTGATATATATTTGAGGCGTATCAATGTATTGGCCAATAGGTTTATGAATACACACGTTAAGTGGGGGAGCATGCAGTGAAGCAGATTAAATATGGCAGGCCATTGGCGGGGTTCGAAGGTGTTGCAGATGACATGGGATGTCAGCAATCAGGGATCTGTCAGAAGTGTCAGAGGCTGACACAGTAATGTTGATGACATCATATACTTGTACACACATACACATGTCTTGGTTAGCGTTAGCTCCTGCCCCACTGACGTCAGCCGCCGCCACCACAACAACAGATACTAGGACTTCTGACATTACAACTGATAATCTGATGTCGTTGCCTAACTAACAGACTCACCTTGTACTACCACAACAACTACTACTAGTTAGTTAGTTTGTTAGCTAGTTAGTTAGTTGTCTAGCTAGTTAGTTAGCTAGTTAGATAGTTAGCTAGCTAGTTAGTTAGCTATTTAGATAGTTAGTTTGCTAGCTAGTTAGTTAGATAGTTAGCCAGCTGGTTAGTTAGTTAGTTAGATAGTTAGATAGCTAGTTAGTTAGTTAGTTAGACAGTTAGTTTGCTAGCTAGTTAGATAGTTATTTAGCTAGTTAATTAGTTAGCTAGCTAGTTAGCTAGTTATTTAGCGAGTTAGTTAGCTAGTTAGATAGTTAGTTAGCTAGTTAGTTAGCTATTTATATAGTTAGTTAGCTAGTTATTTAGCGAGTTAGTTAGCTAGTTAGATAGTTAGTTAGCTAGTTAGTTATTTATATAGTTAGTTAGCTAGTTAGATAGTTAGTTTGCTAGCTACTTAGATAGTTAGTTAGCTAGTTAATTAGTTAGCTAGCTAGTTAGTTAACTAGTTAGATAGTTAGTTTGCTAGCTAGTTCGATAGTTAGTTAGCTAGTTAATTAGCTAGCTAGTTAGTTAGTTAGCTAGCTAGTTAGATAGTTAGTTAGCTAGTTAGTTAGTTATTTAGCTAGCTAGCCAGTTATTTGCCCATCTCAACCGATGATGGCGACACCATCAGACAGTTCTTGCCTTGATGATGTAATTTATGCTGGTTTTGGATTATAGTGAGGAAGAAACTGCGCTGGTCATCAACCTGTCTTTCTGGTCCCGAACTACCTTGGGCCAGTGGCAAGACATAAATCAAGATGACTGGAGCTAATTCAGGATGCAGGCACTCTGGTTTCCCCTTTCTGAGACCAGGAGTGGCTTGAAACTTGCGGGGCTCGAACCCAAGCCGTTTCCGTTAATCGCTTTTAGAGACGAGTACATTACATCTCGACCACAACAACCCTACTACAACTGATGACACAAAGGCTGACAAATGATGTTGCTACGTAACTACAGACACTACTACTACTACTACTTACTACTACCACCACCACCACCACCACTACTACTACAACCACAACAACAACAGCTACTAGGACTTCTGATATTAAAAATAACAAATGATGTTGCTGCACACTATAGACACTACCACCACTACCACTGATTGATGTCAGCTTATTCAGTGCTGCACACTATAGACACTACCACCACTACCACTGATTGATGTCAGCTTATTCAGTGCTGCACACTATAGACACTACCACCACTACCACTGATTGATGTCAGCTTATTCAGTGCTGCACACTATAGACACTACCACCACTACCACTGATTGATGTCAGCTTATTCAGTGCTGCACACTATAGACACTACCACCACTACCACTGATTGATGTCAGCTTATTCAGTGCTGCACACTATAGACACTACCACCACTACCACTGATTGATGTCAGCTTATTCAGTGCTGCACACTATAGACACTACCACCACTACCACTGATTGATGTCAGCTTATTCAGTGCTGCACACTATAGACACTACCACCACTACCACTGATTGATGTCAGCTTATTCAGTGCTGCACACTATAGACACTACCACCACTACCACTGATTGATGTCAGCTTATTCAGTGCTGCACACTATAGACACTACCACCACTACCACTGATTGATGTCAGCTTATTCAGTGCTGCATCTTCTGCCCGCAGTAGGATCGAATTTAACGATTGTGGCAGCATTGCAAAACAACTATACTTCTTCTTCGTCTTCTTCTTCGTTCGTTCTCAATCTCCCACTACCTAACCCTGAAAGGGTAAGTAGCAGAATGTAGTCCAGAGAACGGAATGCGTTGTGTTGTAGTTTACAGCTTGGCTGCGATTTTTGCACCTTTCGGTCCAACACATCCGACTTCAGCAAGCATTTTTTTAGTACCGGGTTAGCATTCCCTTTTCGATCCCTTCTCCTTAGCCAGTCTGCCCTGCTGCAGCCTGTTATCCAGGATCACCGCGTGGAGGTGTAGAAGGGTCTTGGCAGCTCTGGTTCGCTGGCCCTGACGCTAACAGTCAGCTATGGGTCGCTGACCACTGCATCTCATGCGCTGCTCAGCATCTTGATCTATACATAATCAACTATACATAATATGTTATTGTTATTATGGACTGCGATTCGCACGACGCTGAAGAAGAAGACGAAGAAGAAGAGCAAGATTTAAAACCTGAAGAAGAAGAAGAAGATTTAAACGATGAAAAATAAGAACTACAAGATAACAAACAAGAAGACAGAAGAAGAGGACGAATAAAAATACTCAAAGAACTTCTCAATATTCAGAAAGCGTTAGGAGTTTCTGAACAGACGGGACTGCAATGAGTTGGCTGTTAGCCGCTACAAACGGCATGATATCAGTACAGCAGTGGTCCGATTCAGACAGATAAGTGATGACTGTAGCAGAATGTTGTTTTACCGACGGCTGTAGCAGAATGTTGTTTTACCGACGGCTGTAGCAGAATCGGAAAGCAACTGTTCAGTTTACCATCGTTATAATGGACTATTATTCTCATAACGATAATTAGGCATCCCACAATCCACACTACAAAGGCTAGTCATGGGGTGTGTCGAGTGTTTTGTTTACATTACGTGTTGCCGGAAATGCCAAGTGTATTCCCAGGTGATAGTACACGCACACACACATATACATGCAATTTTAGCTGGCAGGCTGTTTGTGGCCTTGAATTAGCAGTCAAGTGGTCAATGTAACGAGTTCATTGCTCGTGGCATCTATGCTAGTGGAATACTGGGGTAGTCGGAAAAGTCACTTGAATGGTACTGAATAGTCGGTCGACCACTGCTGAGCTTCGAGGATGTGGGTAGGCGTGACATGAAGGCAGTGGACATCCTATGAAGATGAAGACCGATCCAAGTGGAGGTGTTCCCTGACGTGCCAACTAAGAGTAGGTGAAAAGAAGTTCAAATAGGAAAACGTGATCAGCGACCCATAGCTGACTGCTAGCGTCAGGGAACCATAGCTGACTGCTAGCGTTAGGGCAAGCGACCCATAGCTGACTGCTAGCGTCAGGGTCAGCTACCCATAGCTGACTGCTAGCGTCAGGGTCAGCTACCCATAGCTGACTGCTAGCGTCAGGGTCAGCTACCCATAGCTGACTGCTAGCGTCAGGGCAAGCGACCCATAGCTGACTGCTAGCGTCAGGGAACCATAGCTGACTGCTAGCGTCAGGGCAAACGACCCATAGCTGACTGCTAGCATCAGGGTTAGCTACCCATAGCTGACTGCTAGCGTTAGGGCAAGCGACCCATAGCTGACTGCTAGCTTCAGGGAACCCTAGCTGACTGCTAGCGTCAGGGCAAGCGACCCATAGCTGACTGCTAGCCTCAGGGTCAGCTACCCATAGCTGACTGCTAGCGTCAGGGTCAGCGAACCATAGCTCACTGCTAGCGTCAGGGCCAGCGAACCAGAGCTGCCAAGACCCTTCTACACCTCCACGCGGTGATCCTGGATAACAGGCTGCAGTAGGACAGACTGGCTAAGGAAAAGGGAATGCTAACCCGGTACTCAAAAAATGTTTGCTGAAGTAGGATGTGTTGGGACGAAAGGTGCAAATATCGCAGTTAAGCTGTAAACTACGAAATAACGCATTCCGTTCTCTTGACTACCTTCTGCTACTTAGGCCCTTTCAGGGTTTGGTAGCGGGAGATTGAGAACGAACGAAGCCAAGCCAAGCCAAATAGGAAAACTGAAGCGACAACGTGACAAGGAGAGAGAGAACCCAAAATCCAGATGTCAACTTGAATGCATCTAAAATAGTTGCCCAGGGCAACAGCATCAGGGCGACAAAATCAGACTATTATGCCCCATTAAGTAAACTCGAGAATTGTAAAAGCAGATATAGCATTTGTAAAACTAAGATCCTAGGTTTGGAATCGGAGAGGAATTTAGCTTATAACCAAATTGAAGGTTTTATGCGACAGTCTTCCTACTAACTCTTCTGTACGCCTGTGAAACCTGGACTGTGTACAGTCTACCTACCAACTCTTCTGTACGCCTGTGAAACCTGGACTGTGTACAGTTGTCCTATCAACTCTTCTGTACGCCTGTGAAACCTGGACTGTGTACAGTCTTCCTACCAACTCTTCTGTACGCCTGTGAAACCTGGACTGTGTACAGTCTTCCTACTAACTCTTCTGTACGCCTGTGAAACCTGGACTGTGTACAGTCGACATGTGAAGAATCTTCACCACTTTAATCTGGGCTGCCTAAGGAAACAGCTGAACATAAAATGATAAGATAGAATCACAGATGTAGACATTCTTTCGCGGGCTGGCATGACAAGCAGCCACACAATTCTTTGCAAATTGCAACTTAGATGGACTGGCCATGTTATCCGCATGTCAGATGGACTGGCCATGTTGTCCGCATGTCAGATGGACTGGCCATGTTGTCCGCATGTCAGATGGACTGGCCATGTTGTCCGCATGTCAGATGGACTGGCCATGTTGTCCGCATGTCAGATGGACTGGCCATGTTGTCCGCATGTCAGATGGACTGGCCATGTTGTCCGCATGTCAGATGGACTGGCCATGTTGTCCGCATGTCAGATGGACTGGCCATGTTTGTCCGCATGTCAGATGAGCCGCTTCCAAAGAAAATATTCTATGACCAGCTTGAGTCAGGCATGCCAGCGGGGGCTTTATAAAACGTTACAAAGACACTGAAAGGGTCACTGTAGAACTGAGACATTGGTCCCCCGCGGTTTTTCGAGTATGGTTGGTCCCCCGGGCCTAACCAGCCTTTTCTCATATGTGAATGGTCAGGCTGGCAAAAGAAGGTGCAAGATTACCACAACCAGATTCTAGTGTGACCTAAAGAAGAGTCCAAAAGGTTTATTAGGGCCAGATACGTGACCAAATGGGAAACAGAGCTTACTGGCTACACAAAAAATCATGTTTATTACCAGCTGAATAGAATAGAGCTGGTCGTGGTCTTCAGACTCCACACAGGTTACAACAGACTGAGGTACCAGCTATTCAATAAACTGAAGATAGATGCTACGGACGAATGCACCTGTGGTACTAGGAAAATGACCAACGTACATCTGCTGCAAAACTGCCCGACATACGAGGACCAGAGAAAGCACACGTGGCCATCACCAGTGCCAACACTAGACAATCTCTATGGCAGTGTCGACAGCCTTAGGATGACCGCTGCTTTCTTCAGTAAAATTCAAGCTGACGTCTGACAGCGCACGAAGAAGAAGAAGAAGAATGAATGAATGAATGAGTAATTTACTCCTTTGGGTGCCTTGAAACACTGGAGTGCTGCTGTAGTTTTTCTCACATAACGATTATGCTGGTGAATCAAGGAAGCTGTACAGAGACGAGCGATACGAAAGGCAAGAGACGAGTTGCCTCCGTCTGACAGTGTGTCTCTGCCCTCAGTGTGAAAGACGCTTTTGGATCGGATTGGTTTGATCAGCCACCCACGAACCCACTCCACGATTGACAGATGACAATATGGTCATCTACGGAAACGATGGACAAACAACAATTATGACTGTGAAGACCAATCCTGGAACGGCATACCCCGCCACATTCAGTGTACACATGTCAGGAGCCGGATGTGGAGTCGTCGTGCGTAATTTTCTTTTATCTTTCACTGACCTCCAACATGGCTTTTATCTCTCTGAGAACCTGTTTCTGTCATCAGCTAATTTACCTCGTGCTCTGCTGTCCCGTTGCTCCGTTCTCTGCATTCCTTGCCTAAGGTTATGATGACGCTCTGGTACTCTATCATTCTATCACCAGTGTGGACCCATTCTTCCCCTTTGGCTATCGTCTCAGCTGGAGTGACGTTTCCGATTGTTGTCTCAGCCTGTGCCATCCATGACGACCCTCTCTTGATTCTTGATCCCTTGGTGAGAGAAACTTGTGTGATACAAGCGCGCCAGGTGGTACAGTAATGTGCAAACAACTCCCATGAGGTGGTATCACAGTTAAAGCTCTTCTGAGATCCTGTGAAGGAGTCTCTGTATCGTTTCTTCTGCGATCATCTGCCTGTTGTGAGCTCACCGTATAGCCGCTGGTTAGGTATGCGCTCATCTAAGCTGAGCTATTTGCAGAAGTGTATGGGTGCTCTACGTGTTAGTTGCTAGAGTTTGGCCTTTTGTCCTGACACTTGGTCCTGAGCCGCCTAGGCCCTTTGCCATGACACCTGGTCCTGAGCCGCCTAGGCCCTTCGCCCTGACACCTGGTCCTGAGCCGCCTAGGCCCTGTCATGACACCTGGTCCTGAGCCGCCTAGGCCCTTTGTCCTGACAGCTGGTCCTGAGCCGCCTAGGCCTTTTGTCCTGACACCTGGTCCTGAGTAGCCTAGGCTCTTTGTCCTGACACCTGGTCCTGAGCCGCCTAGGCCTTTTGTCCTGACACCTGGTCCTGAGTAGCCTAGGCCTTTTGTCCTGACACCTGGTCCTGAGCAGCCTAGGCCCTTTGTCTTGATACCTGGTCCTGAGCCGCTTAGGCCTTTTGTCCTGACACCTGGTCCTGAGACGCCTAGGCCCTTTGTCCTGACACTTGGTCCTGAGTCGCCTAGGCTCTTTGTCCTCACCCCTGGTCATGAGCAGCCTAAAAAGAGTTCTCAAGTGAGAACAAGTTATCTGCCTGGCATGTCTATTTAAGTTCAGGTGCCATCTCCGCATCGAAGATCGGCTGCAATGGATCTCCAGTGTACTCTATCTCTATCTCTTACCGTAATTGTGCAGCCTGAGAGGCTTTTTCCAGTCCACATCCTGATGTTATCCACCCACTTAAAGCGTTGTCTGCCTCGTGAACGACTACCTTACCCATCCACAAGAAGGTATGTTTTGTTACATGACCAAAATAATGTAACTGTCTAACCCTGATTTCGGTCATTAATTCTCTTGTCACCCCCAACTTTTTCAATACTTTCACATGTTGTTTCTTCTCATTCCAAGAAATGCGACCCAATCTTCTATATTCCCACATTTCGGAGACTTCAATACGCTTTTCCAACTTGTTTTTCATTGTCCATGTTTCTGCGCCATAAAGTAGTGACGAGTATACATAATACCTGACAATTCTGATTTCCAAATTCTGATTTATCTGTTAGGATGTCAGTAGGTGTCGCTGAATACCATCTTGGCCATACCTGTACTCTTTCTGATTTCTTTTTCGCACCTGCCTTCTTCCTTCTTCCGTTATTATGTAACCTAGATAGGAGAAACTCTGTAACTGTTCCAGTAGTTGATCTTTTATTTTTATCTCCATACATGGTTTCTTGTCACTTTTTCCAATAATCAGTCTTTGTTTTCTTTATGTTTATGTCTAATCCAAACTCTTGACTTATTGTGTATATTGTTGTCACAAGCTCCTGTATTTTTTGCTCACTTGTTGTCATCAAAGATGTTTTTCTCAGCATATCTAAGATTGTTCATGTCTACTATACACATCTGACTCCAATCGCTGCTGTCAGTACATCGACCATTGACCCCATCGCTGCTGTCAGTTCATCGACCATTGACCCCATCGCTGCTGTCAGTTCATCGACCATTGACCCCATCGCTGCTGTCAGTACATCGACCATTGACCCCATCGCTGCTGTCAGTACATCGACCATTGACCCCATCGCTGCTGTCAGTACATCGACCATTGACCCCATCGCTGCTGTCAGTACATCGACCATTGACCCCATCGCTGCTGTCAGTTCATCGACCATTGACCCCATCCCTGCTGTCAGTACATCGACCATTGACCCCATCGCTGCTTTCAGTACATCGACCATTGACCACATCGCTACTGTCAGTACATCGACCATTGACCCCATCCCGCCGGCATACACAGTCCTGGGCTACACTTTCAGGCTCTCTCGAGGTATATATATTTATATTTACCTGTTGCGATATCTGCGCCTTTTGACCTGACACATCCGATTTCAAGACGACATTTTTTGGAACCTGGTTCTCCTTCCCTCTTCAATCCCTAATCTCTTATCCAGGTTGCAGTCTGTTTCCATGGCCATTACTTGAAGGTAGAATAGCATCAGTTATTGGTTACTAAAACGTGAGTTGCCCATCACACGCGATAATGGCGACATCATCAGACAGTTTCCTCTCGATGATGTAACTTCCGCTGCATTTCGATTATAGCGTGTAAGAGGCTGCGCTGGTCATCAACCTCACTCTCTGGTCCCGAGCTACCTTGGACCAGTGGCAAGACATAAGTCAAGACGACGGGAGGTAACTCGGAATGCAGGCACTCTAGCCCCACCTCATTTGAGACCAGGTGTGGCTTGAAACCTGCAGCATCTTCGGCCCCGGAGTGGCACAAGTGATGTATGTATGTATGTACTTTATCTGCTTCTCGTCTTTCCGGCACGCCTGCAGATGTTCGGCGCTCATTTTGTCGATACCACTTATCAGTAGAAGCTATGCTTAGGCTGGTCAATTATCTAAATGGTATGTGGCATGTACCGAGCATAACAAGTATTCAGCACTCAATTTTCCCCATGTCTATATTTATTCAACTCTCCTACGCACTTATTTAACAACATACTTTATTTGCTTGTTAAATCCAAAGCAGGCTCAAATCAACGATCTATTCCGAAGTCTTGTTTTTCGAACATCAATTGTGTCAATAATACACTCCCTGTATCACTGTTTCTCAAACTGTGGGCGGTGACGCCATCTTTTGCTCCATTCTACCATCACTCGTTGGGGAACTGAGATGCTAGTCCGGCCAGACACCACATACTGACCAGGACGTCACGTCGGGGTCAGGCACAATACACTGACCTAGACCACAATCTCTCTTCCATGAAGCGTTACCTGGAAACAGGCTGTTTTCAAGGCAGTCTGGCTGACGAGATGTGGATCGATGTGATCCCCGTGGTAGTGAGCACCACGCAGATTAAGACTTTTCATGGCGCACAAAAAGGTAAACTTACTCATTGTGAGCATTACACAACAGCAGCTATCCATCACTCGTAAAACAATTGATTAATTTATGTGTCTCTGTATCATTTTGAAGGCTGTAATTCTCTCTATTGTTTTTTCACGCCCAGAATGCTGAAGATGCAGCACAGTGAACCAGCGATTCGTAGCTGGTTGCTTGCATCAGAGTCAGCTAACCAGAGCTGATCAAGAGCCTAATCCGCTTCCTAGTGGCGGCCCTGGAAACAGACTGCACTTGTGTAGTCTGAGTAATAGAATTGGGATCGAAGTTCAGGAGAAGCCTGCCCCTGGACATCACTTCCCAACTCTCTGTGGATAACAATGAATAGACTTCGAACTGGAGTATCACGATGTAGGAAGAACAAGAAGAGATGATGTTTATTAGACGGCGATACATGTGACTACGGTGAGGTACAAGATCCAGGTCCTCTGATGGTTTGTCCCAACCTTCCGCGCAAATGTGAGGAGAGCGATATGCTGAAGGGGAATTTTGGGGAGAAGACTATCATCTGACCAGGTAAAACATACTGATAGGACAAGTTAGTCAGGGCCAGGTAAAACATACTGATCAGACATGTTAGTCATGGTCAGGTAAAACATACTGATCGGACAAGTTAGTCAGGGTCAGGTAAAACATACTGATCGGACAAGTTAGTCAGGGTCAGGTAAAACATACTGATCGGACAAGTTAGTTAGGGTCAGGTAAAACATACTGACCGGACAAGTTAGTCAGCGTCAGGTAAAACATACTGATCGGACAAGTTAGTCAGGGTCAGGTAAAACATACTGATAGGACAAGTTAGTCAGTGTGAAATAAAATATACTTTCCAAGACCCCTACCTTACTTCCACACGTTTCCATGGAAACTAGCTGTTTCTATGTCAGTCAGGCTAAAGAGGCGTGGGATCGACAATTAAGGCAATTCAAGTCGCTGAACCTCTGGATAGACACTATATGACGTGATGCTTGGACAAGGGAAGTAAGTTGGATGGACACTATATGACGAGGCTGTGAAAGTGAACCGGTTCTGGATCTCATTTTGTTAAGATTTGTTAGATGTTTTTAATGGTTACTGTTTGTGTGTGTGTGTGCTAATGGTGAAGACCGTATGGTCGTAACGTACATGTTGTTTTTGGCCTGGCACTGTCACTGAGCCATTACCTACACGTGTTTTTACATGGTATACAGAACTGCCTTCTTGGGAATGATGTTAGACATGGCCTCAGATAGGTGTACACACAAAATCGTGACGTGTACCACAGTTTGAGAGACGCTGCTCCATGGTAACCATTGAGGTTTGACGACATCATGCACAGCTGCTCTGTTTCAATCAATGATACACACGTTCACTGAAGAAAGTCTCAATCAAAGATGTTCTATAAATAGCTGCGTCAAGTAACGTCACTAGCTCACGTATTGAGGGAGGTGTGTATATCGCCAGAGTTACCGGGGCCCAAATTGGGAACAAAGGATAGTCAAACTCACCTAGCATGTGTGACGTAGAAGCGATTACGTTTGGTTCAATTTGGGACCAGCGCCTCAAAAATGGAAAATAGCTCAAATGTTCTTAGCACCTTTGATGAAATCGTCATGGCGACAGAGCACGAACTCCGCAGATCCTGTGGAGGCTTCGATATTTTCGTCTGACGTGGATTACGTTAAGTCAAGCCATAAGGGGAAAAGGTGGGGGGGGGGGGGGGGGGGGAGAGAGCATGTTTAAGTAAAGTAAAGTAAAATAGGGGAGGGGACCTCACTAAGTTATGTCACGTAATAAATATCGTGGGGTGTGACTAAGTTATGTCAAGTCATAAATTTGGAGGGGCGTGACTAACTTATGTCAAGTCATAAATATGGAGGGGTGTGACTAAGGTATGTCAAGTCATAAATAGGGGAGGAGGCGTGACTAAGTTATGCCAAGTCATAAACATGGAGGGGTGTGACTAAGTTATGCCAAGTCATAAATATGGAGGAGCGTGACTAAGTTATGTCAAGTCATAAATACGGAGTGGCGTGACTAAGTTATGTCAAGTAATAAATATGGAGTGTGTGACTAAGTTATGCCAAGTCATAAATAGGGGAGGAGGTGTGACTAAGTTATGCCAAGTCATAAATATGGAGGAGCGTGACTAAGTTATGCCAAGTCATACATAGGGGAGGAGGCGTGACTAAGTTATGCCAAGTCATAAATAGGTGAGGAGGCGTGACTAAGTTATG
Organism: Ariolimax columbianus; assembly: GCA_036924085.1. NCBI lineage: Eukaryota > Metazoa > Mollusca > Gastropoda > Stylommatophora > Arionidae > Ariolimax > Ariolimax columbianus. The sequence goes on from JAVGWX010000017.1 coordinate 68,143,297, forward strand.
CCAAGTCATAAATAGGTGAGGAGGCGTGACTAAGTTATGCCAAGTTATAAATAGTGGAGGAGGCGTGACTAAGTTATGCCAAGTCATAAATAGGGGAGGAGCGTGACTAAGTTATGCCAAGTCATAAATAGGAGAGGAGGCGTGGCTAAGTTATGCCAAGTCATAAATAGGGGAGGAGCGGGATTAAGTTAAATCATACAGATGGAGTGGCGTGACTAAGTGGTTAGTGACACAGCCTATTAACCAAACCTACACGTGTTTAGATACATAAACTGGCATGGCCGTACCCCTATCGGATGTTAACCCTTACAAAATGGGTGCTTCAGTTAGATTCCCTTTGCCGTTAGGCGCAAAACAAAGTTAACGAATATCACCTTAGGAAACAATCAAAACATGTTCAGCTCCCTATGGAGCATAGGCCCCCAGTAAATACACGTCAAACCCATCCCATGCCGACATGTCTACGTCTATTGGTTGTTATGGATTAAAGTCTCTGCACGACCCTGTATCCAGCCCCATGCTTAATCCTCCTTTTACAACAAGCATAGCAGGTTACAGTGGTACATTTCTGTCCTCGATTGGAGGCCACGCCATCCTTTGAGAAACAAGGCGAAGGAACAGAAACCAAAATGCGAATACAACTACACAGAGAAGTGCCCGACATATGAACAGTGGTTATATAGCACGCGAACTTTGCATGCCTTACTTGCTGATCAAGAAACTGCTTGCTCACAGGGCGGGGGGGGGGGGGGGGGGGGGGGCAAAAAAATCGGTACGGCATTGTGAAATGCTCTAACAAATATGTCCAAGTAGATAGATACATCTACAATAATATTCGACCGTCAGCGTTATTTTGTTAGGAAGACCGTCTTTGATCACGGATCCAAGCTATACATAAAATATGGCGCAAGAGTTTGTTGAGAGTTAACGGTGTTACAGACGACAAATATCGTCTGCTCACCTATCAAGGTTTATAGACACTGTTCGTGTGTAATCTTGCTAATCAGCTTGTCTGAATGATTAACGCTTGTGGAATCTAGTTAAAAGTTCTTAGTTTCTTCTTAGCTCTTTGTACTTCTACAGGAGCAGATGCCCCTGTGCAGGTCCCAGCTCTGGGACAAGCGTTTACGGAGGGTGGTTAACCGATGTGCGAGTCCATCTTAATAGACTCAAACAATAGAGCAAAGTAGACATGCACCCTGTTAGGCGCAATCTATGCCACTAAACAAACCACCTAACAATGGCCGATGCTATGCCATGTCACACAGTTGATCGCCTCTTACTACATAATCTATGTGGTGCTATTCTTGTCTTTGTCACACATAAAGACCCCGGCGGAGCACTCAGGAGGTTAACAATGCTGAGAGATAAGTGGTTTTTCTTCCTATCCCGGGCCAGAAATTTTAAATCGGCTTCCTCGCGACTCCAAGAGGCAAGCGTGATGTATTCGATGGTGTGTAGTGTCGAGTGCCAAGCTAAACCAATTCTGAGGAGGCCCTGGCTGGCTTAACATCAACATACTTATCCCGTATCCGTCAGCTGCCACTCTGTGCAATGTCGAGGTTGCCCTCCCCCCCCAGCTCTGTGCAATGTCGTGGTTGCTTCCCCCTCCCCAGCTCTGTGCAATGTAAAGGTTGCTTCCCCCTCCCCAGCTCTATGCAATGTAAAGGTTGCTTCCACCTCCCCAGCTCTGTGCAATGTCGAGGTTGCCGGCCGCCCCTCCTCCCCAGTTTTGTGCAATGTCGAGGTTGCCGCCTCCCACCCTCGCTTCCCCCTCCCCAACTATGTATAAAGGTTGCTTCCCCCTAACCAACTCTGTGCAAAGGTTGCTTCCCCCTCCCCAACTCTGTGCAAAGGTTGCTTCCCCCTTCCCAGCTCTGTGCAATGTCGAGGCTGCCCTCCCTCCCCAGCTCTCTGTATTGACGAGTTCGGCGCAACAAACATCCCCCCCCCCCCCCCCCGCCGCAATGCTAAGTTGGATAAGCCTTAAACAAGATAGACTCTCACACGAAATAAAAATATAACATTGGATTGCTCCCCCTTCCCCCCCCCCCCACCCGTGTATTTGTTGAAGGCATGTCCTCTGTAGGGAGCTGACAGGTTTTGATTTACTGACTCAGTCTGTAGTAAGAGGAGGTGACTAGCTCCCCCAGAGTAGAAGACTTCCCAGCTCATGTGATTGTACGTCTCACCATTCACATATGAGAAAAGGCTGGTTTGGCTAGGGGGAGCAAGCATACTCGAAAAACCGAGGACGACCAGCGTAGACCTGAAACGTACCGTCTCCTCCGTGAGCCTCACCGTGCTAGAAGCACAGCATGAGCTGATCGAAGAAGCTGCTGCTTAGGCTGGATGTGTAACTATTACGGGGAACGGTCCAAAAATAATCAAGAGACGTGGAAAGTCAAGCAGGCCATCATTTGGTAAAAATTTAATTAGAACGGTTGCCCCGAAACGCACTTCCTGAATGTCACCAGGCTTGAAGCAAACCATCAGTTGGTCGAAGAAGAAGATGACGAAAAAGAGAAAGACAAAGAAGTAACAGAAGGCACACATAAACTATAAATAAAAAACGAATTAGTGAATGTCTGGCAGAAGGGCTCAGTGGTTTCGAGGTAAGGTGTTCGCCTCAAGTGCCGGAGGTCGCGTGTTCGAATCACGGCGTAGACCGGGATTTTGTTTCACGTGGACCTTCAGGTAAAAATTCCCCTGATCTCTGGGTAGTGAGATCGGACTCCCGTGTTCAGACGGCTGTCCAGGTAAGATTAAAAAATTATAGTTAAAAATCTACCAAGTTACATGGCATAACACCGGCTATGGTTAGGCCATTGTTAAGAGCAGCATAGATGGCGCCTAACAGGCTGCGGGTCTACTTTTCTCTAGTGTTTGAGTATATTATGATGTACTCGCATATCAATTAATCCCCTTCCACGAGTAATAAGCTGGCGAGCATATCCTTCTAAGCAGGAATCATTCTCCTGGCTATTTCCAACTCACGCCTGAGCTGGGACTTGCACAGAGGCGTATGCCCCTGTAGAAGAGCAGGCTGACTAAGACTAAGACTGGCTGAAGAACTCACAGACACCTGCTACAATGTCAACAACCAACGCAACACAATTAACCCCAAAGAGACGGGGAGGAAGACTAACGTCTGGTCAGGCAAAACATACTGGCCAAGACCGTCACCTCGGCTTCCTCGTAGCTGTTTTCATGGCAGTCTGGCTAACCAGGTGAGGGATCGACGTGATCCCCGTAGTAGTGAGTGACACGCAGATGAAGCCAAGCATAGCACAACCGCCTGGAGGACTCTGGTCCACCTTCATCAGCACGCTCAGGATGTGAGGAAAGCCACTTAACGCCCTTTTCAGGGCGCACAAAAGAGTAACCAACTCATTGTGGGCATTTACAAACAACAACAACAACAACTCCGCACGTAGCTTACCGACTCAGGTGGACCGGCATGCTCAATAAAGAAATCAACAAAGACATACGGTGTTGTTTGTTATACATCAAATTCGGTACAGTGGTTTGTTCTGTGAAACTTGATTATGTTCAACAGGTACCATCGACGTCTTGTCTGTTATTCTGCTCGCTTGCAGGATATTCTCGTACCACTTCCGGTGCTACCTTAATGCAACACAAGGGCAGAAGGTAGACATGTTGGGAATATATTAACGAGACACAAATGTCCCACACTTGAGAGGAAGGCTGGTCTAAGACAAGAATCACAGAGGTTATCGTTAGAACAAGCCTCGCTCAAAGGTCATCGGTGAGGTACAAAAGTCATTCCTGCGTTGATTTATCACTGCAAATATATTTTTTTTTATTGCGTTCGCCTCATTTCTCTATTTCCCAAGGCGGTGTGTGTTGCACTGTCGTTTTTATTTTGCGCCCGTCGGACCAGTGTATCCGACTTCAGCATGATCGAGGCAGATGTATGAGGTTTTTCTTCGTGATCTCATTCTTTGTTTGTTAGCAAATTCCCGTTACCAAGCCCTGAAAAGAGCTTTGCAAGTAGACGAATGTTGTCCGGAGAACGAAATGCGTTGCGTCGTAGTTTACAGCTTGACTGCGATATTTGCACCTTTCAGTCCGACACATCCGACTTAAGCAGGCAATTGTATGTACCGTGTTAGCCTTCTCTCTTCAATCCCTTCTCCTTAGCCAGTCTGCCCTGTTAACCTAACGTCTTTATACTGGTATAGAAGACTGCAGGGTCTGTAAACAACCAGTTTCTTTTACATTTCCTTTCTCTAAAAGCTATGTATTATGAGAAATTTTCGAGAAAACGAGAACATTGAAAGTTTCGACCCATTTACGATTGGTGGGTACGAGATTCCAGAGTTCCGATACGCAGACGACACAGTGATACTATCAAGATGTGCAGAAGGGCTAGAGTAGCTACTTTCAGCCGTTAATGGACATAGTAAAGATAAAAATCTGTTTATAAACATAAATAAAACAAAGATAATGCCCACCGACAAAGCACAATGTCAGCATAAATTTACAGTGGTGGGTGAGGAAATAGATCAGGTTACATCAAGAGACACAACGGTCTTGAGAGAACAGTGATGGAAGGTATGGTGCCAGGCAAAAGAGGAAGGGGTAGACTAAGAAGACGATGGCACCAAGATATCCAGGAATGCCTGGGTATGACTGTGGCGGAGGCTGGAGTTTTGGCAAGGGAACGAGTTTCTTTCAGACAGACTGTGATGGGAGCGACGTTCTATAAAGGACATGCTTCATGATGATGATGAAAAGCTATGTGCATACAATCTATTCTTAAAAGCATTAATTGTCCCTGCTTCCACTACTTCGTGTGGCCATACATTCCAAACATTCCCTGTTACAGCCTGTTATCCAGGATCACAGCGTGGAGGTTTAGAATGGTCTTAGCAGCTCTGGTTCGCTGGTCCTGGCGCTAGCAGTGAGTTTTGTGTCGCTGACCGCTGCAACTCATGCACTGCACAGCTTTCTTGATCCCGTATGGGGTTCAATCCCGAGTCTCGATACGGTCCAATCTATCCAGCTGTAAACGGGTATATGGCGGGAGACATGGTATGACCATGTGTCTCGAGGGTCCGAAAGGGGAACAAGGAATAGTTACACTGTAACGTGTCAGGAATGTCATTATAGACTAGACCAATGTTTCCCAACCTTTCTATACCTGCGAACCGGTGAAAATAGGAAACATGTTTTCGCGAACCGGTGAACAAAGGAAACTTTTTCGCGAACCGGAGAACAAAGGAAACATTTTTTCGCGAACCGGAGAACAAAGGAAATATTTTTTCGCGGAATGGTGAAATAAGAAATAAATGTTAGAAGGTTAAAAGGTTTTGCTGTAGACTTTTTTGTCTCCATTTTATTGGAGTCCGAATTTTACAACACAATAACATTAGGAATGGCGTGCCTTCCGAAATACCACAACCCAGTATTAGCAGATAAACTAACCTCTAAAACTTGTCTATTCATGAGGAATGGCGTGCCTTCCGAAATACCACAACCCAGTATTAGCAGATAAACTAACCTCTAAAACTTGTCTATTCATGAGGAATGGCGTGCCTTCCGAAATACCACAACCCAGTATTAGCAGATAAACTAACCTCTAAAACTTGTCTATTCATTTCTGATTGACCTAATTTACGTTTCGCGATATTTGCATGCCAGGTTATTTACCAAACAAAACCTCACATACTTGTTCTTCCGTTAAAGGTTTGCCTCTCTGTATTCTATTCCTTTCCACCCGGAACTGTAGCCTTTAAGGCGATATTAGGAGGTATTAACCAATGCGTGTATGGAGGTGTGTGTATGTATGTACCTATACTAGTGTCTCAGTGATGCAGGTGTGTGTCTGTATGTACCTATACTAGTGTCTCAGTGATGCAGGTGTGTGTCTGTATGTACCTATACTAGTGTCACAGTGATGCAGGTGTGTGTCTGTATGTACCTATACTAGTGTCACAGTGATGCAGGTGTGTGTCTGTATGTACCTATACTAGTGTCACAGTGATGCAGGTGTGTGTCTGTATGTACCTATACTAGTGTCACAGTGATGCAGGTGTGTGTCTGTATGTACCTATACTAGTGTCTCAGTGATGCAGGTGTGTGTCTGTATGTACCTATACTAGTGTCACAGTGATGCAGGTGTGTGTCTGTATGTACCTATACTAGTGTCTCAGTGATGCAGGTGTGTGTCTGTATGTACCTATACTAGTGTCACAGTGATGCAGGTGTGTGTCTGTATGTACCTATACTAGTGTCTCAGTGATGCAGGTGTGTGTCTATATGTACCTATACAAGTGTCTCAGTGATCCAAGATGTTTCTGTATGGTTCAAACCAGGCAGTGGGATCAAGATGCTGAGCAGCACATGAGCTGCAGTGGTCAGCGACCCACAGCTGACTGCTAGTGTCAGGACCAGCGAACCGAAGCTGCCAAGACCCTTCTACACCTCCACGCGGTGATCCTGGATAACAGGCTGCAGCAGGACAGACTGGCTAAGGAGAAGGGATCGAAGAGGGAATGCTAACCCGGTACCCAGAAAATGCTTGCTGAAGTCGGATGTGTTGGACCGAAAGGTGCAAATATCGCAATCAAGCTGTAAACTACGACACAACGCATTCCGTTCTCTGGACTACATTCTGCTACTTAAGCCCTTTCAGGGTTTGGTAGTGGGAGATTGAGAACGAACGAAGCCAAGCTAAAGCAGACCAGGCAGAATTTTCTTGTTCACTGAAGTATGGTCACTAAATGTGAGTGTGATCCGGTGTCCTTGACCTTTGAATCACGTGACCGTGCGGTAAGTATCCGAATTTACTTTGATAAACAAACACGCTAAATATAGGCGAGCGCTTGTGTCTGAAGAGTAGGGATACTTGTGTAGCTGACGTCATTGTGGGACTCGGTGCTCTTCCGGTAAAAATTCCCATGATCTCTGGGTAGTGAGATCGGACTCCTGTGTCGAGCACATTAAAAATCCCATGGGAATTGGAAATCGGAAAGAAAAGAGTAGACATAACGGTCGCTGCCTGGACAAAATTCAAATTTAAAATCTACCCAATTCATTTGTACCTTTCCCCAGGTGGTTTGTTAAGAGCAGCTATAGATGGCGCCTACTGGCTGCGGGTCTACTTAGCTCTAGTGTTTGAGTCTATTAAGATGGACATCGCACATCGGTAAAAACCACCCTCCAAGAAACTGGTTGTATACAGACTGTAAAGTTTTTTAAACCAGTATAAGGACGTTAAGTTAAGTCAAGTCATTTGGAGTTTTAAAATTAGCCAATCACCTAACGGCGATCACCGCATTAACATTTTCGCGAACCGGCAAGGGATTTCTGCAGACCGGAACCGTCGGTTGGAAAACGCTAGACTAGACGATTAACGTAATGAGGGTGTGGGCATGGGGCCGGACATCTTAACCTGTAGACATTATGAGTCACACGAAGTCATCTACACGGCATAGTATAAGGAGAGTGACCTAGTCAAGTCAAGTAAGGGCAGCAAACAAGGCAACTTGGCACTCCGCCCATACACACAACGGAGATTTTATACAATGAAGGAAGTGCCAAATTTCCCCTAAGCTGCAGTCTAGGGTCCCAAGATTGTAGGGGTAGCATTAGGGACCCCTTTTCACCTCTACTGGCGACAACATTGCTAGCTGTAGGACCCCCTTCCACCTCTACAGGTGACAACAGTGCTAGCTGTGAGACCCACTACAACCTCTACAGGTGACAACAGTGCTAGCTGTATGGCCCCCTTCCACCTCTACAGGTGACAACAGTGCTAGCTGTAGGACCCCCTTTCCACCTCTACAGGTGACAACAGTGCTAGCTGTAGGACCCCCTTCCACCTCTACAGGTGACAACAGTGCTAGCTGTAGGACCCCCCTTCCACCTCTACAGGTGACAACAGTGCTAGCTGTAGGACCCCCTTCCACCTCTACAGGTGACAACAGTGCTAGCTGTAGGACCCCCTTCCACCTCTACAGGTGACAACAGTGCTAGCTGTAGGACCCCCTTCCACCTCTACAGGTGACAACAGTGCTAGCTGTAGGACCCCCTTCCACCTATACAGGTGACAACAGTGCTAGCTGTAGGACCCCCTTCCACCTATACAGGTGACAACAGTGCTAGCTGTAGGACCCCCTTCCACCTATACAGGTGACAACAGTGCTAGCTGTAGGACCCCCCCCCACCCTTCCACCTCTACAGGTGACAACAGTGCTAGCTGTAGGACCCCCCCCCCTTCCACCTCTACAGGTGACAACAGTGTCAGCAATGGGACCCCCTTCCACCTCTACAGCTGGCTTGTAGACATGCTAGATGTCATTTTTCCCATACTTATAAACAGAGGCTACATGTCATATGTCAGAGACTTACAGAAAGGCGACATGCTCAAGAGGAGCACGGGTGGTCGAATGGTTTCGATGCCTGCCTACCAACAAGGAAGGCAGGGATTACAATCCCCGGTACGGAATAGGTTGTTTTTCTCTTGGGGGTGAAATTAACAAGCACAGCCAGCACACGACGTGGTGACAGCAGTGGCGAAGCCGCGTGTAGTCCTCAGCCTAAAAACCCCTCGGCTGACCCAGCAATGGCAATAAGTCGTATGTCTGATACTGTCATCTGTCAATACAGGTTTTTATTCTACATGTCATTTTAGAGATTTACAGACATAGGCTAGATGTCATTTTAGAGATTTATAGCACCTTTCAAGGCATATGCCATTGACAACCCTCCTCCAGCAAGTTTGATCTTGAGCTGCCCTTTCTGCTTCTACCAAGATGATATCCAAGGATAAAAGTTCATTTTCACAGTTTCCAGGTCAACGCCTCTTCCTCTTTCCCTGTGGATTCCAGTTCAGGGCCTGTCTGGCAACATTTGATGGTGATTTTCGCAGTCAGTGTCCTATCCAACCCCATTTCCTACATTTGATCTGTGGCTTCACAGGTTGTTGTTGGCTCCTTACCAACAGGTCGTCTTTCCTCACCATGCCATGTCAGCCTATACCCATTATCCTCCATAGACATTTAATGACGAACGACTGAAGTTTCCTCTGTATTGCCTTTGTCGTTCTCCAAGTTTCTGCTCCGTACAGGAGCACTTGACCCAGGAATCAAATAATCTTAATTTGGTATTTTCATAATCAGCAATGCCTTAGTTTGATACACTTGAATCCTTACGCAAATATAAGATCAATATCATATCCCTTTAACATCGACCTTTTTCCTAGATCAATTGCAGGCAGGTGTTCAAATAATTACAACAACAGGTGTGCAAATAATGACGACGTCAGGTCTGAAAATAATAAAAAAATTTGTATCCCCAAATAATTGTGATTTTTGTTATCAGTCGGCAAACAATCGCTTAAAAACATTTTTTTTCTACTGGTAATATTGTTTTTTGGGTTTTTTTTGGGTTGCATTCGTTTTATTTCTCTATTCACCAAAGCGGTGTGCGCTGCACTGTTTTTATTTTGTTCCTGTCGGCGCAGTGCATTTTATGTAAGGGTCTGCTTCCCACTGCATTTTCTAAGGGTTTGCAAACCTTCGGATTGTGAGCCATGTCACTTAACCACCGTCTCCCACTAGTAATGTATGAAGATGTGTTACCAAGGTCCAAAAGGCGAGCAAAGAATATTAACACAGCAACATGTCAGGCATTTTGTAAGAAACGACTGAGGAGAGTTGGGGATGGGGCTGGCTAATTGATCATGTAGAAACTTTAAGCAACAATGACCTCAACAGATATAGGCAAGTCAACATTTCGTGACTTGGTATATTTTTTGTTAAAAACATATACTCCTCAGGAAGCAGATATAGTTTTTATTGATTTATTGATTGAATGTAAGAAAACTAAGATATAGTTTTTATTGATTTATTGATTGAATGTAAGGAAACTAAAGTTGGCTGTATACCTATTCACCCATCCCATGTACCACTCTTAGTACACTCACAGGCAATGATCACAGCCCACAATGACCAACTCTGTCCCTTAGAAATAAATTACGAGGGGCGCTTAAGTCAAACCAGGACTTTTTTTTTTTCTCAAGTAATCAAAGCGCTATTTATTTGTGGATATAATCTCCTGCAATGTTTATACCTTTATCCCAGCGTTTAAGTAATGTTTGAGTAAGTTTACTCTTTTGTGATCCCTGAAAAGGACGTTAAGTCGCGAGTTGCAGTAGCTTTCCTCACATCCTGAGCATGCTGATGAAGTTGGACTGCGGTCCTCCAAGCGGTTGTGCTATGCTTGACTTCATCTGCGTAGCGTTCACTACTACGGGGATCACATCGATCCACATCTCGTCAGCCTATAAAATAGCATGTTTCCAGCGAATGCTATAGAAGAAAGATTGTAGTCTTGGTCAATGTATTGACGCGACGTCCTGATCAGTACATTGTGTCCAACTGGACTAGCGCTTCAGCATAGAAAGATTTGTCAGTATGTCTGAACCAATCCATGACAGTCTGTTTCACTTCGTCATCAGTGCTAAGATGCTGACCTCTCAGGAATTCTTTTAGGGGTCCAAACAGGTGGAAATCACTTGGAGGGAGGCCTGGGAGGTGGATGTGGCAATACCTCCCAGTCGAGTTGCTGCAAATGGCACATAGTTCTTTGAGCCGTTAGAGATCGAGTGTTAACTTGCAGGAGCAGGACACCCATTGTGATCTAACCATGCAGTTTCTTTCCACAGACGTTTATGCACCTCACCCAAAATGTGTATGTACTGTTCCTTGTTGATAGGGTACCATGGTTAGAAAATTAACATGAATGACGCCAAGTTTGTCCCAGAAAACACTCGCCATCAATTTACCTACAGACGCAATTGTCCAAACTTTTCTGGGTGGTGGTAATTGAGTATCTTTCCACTGCTTGGATGCTCATTCAAATGTCTTACTGCGGCTGAGTGTCTCATCCCCGTATTGTGATTGACGGCTGAGTGTCTCATCCCCGTATTGTGATTGGCGGCTGAGTGTCTCATCCCCGTATTGTGATTGACGACTGAGTGTCTCATCCCCGTATTGTGATTGACGACTGAGTGTCTCATCCCCGTATTGTGATTGACGACTGAGTGTCTCATCCCCGTATTGTGATTGACGGCTGAGTGTCTCATCCCCGTATTGTGATTGACGACTGAGTGTCTCATCCCCGTATTGTGATTGACGGCTGAGTGTCTCATCCCCGTATTGTGATTGACGGCTGAGTGTCTCATCCCCGTATTGTGATTGACGGCTGAGTGTCTCATCCCCGTATTGTGATTGACGGCTGAGTGTCTCATCCCCGTATTGTGATTGACGGCTGAGTGTCTCATCCCCGTATTGTGATTGACGGCTGAGTGTCTCATCCCCGTATTGTGATTGACGACTGAGTGTCTCATCCCCGTATTGTGATTGACGACTGAGTGTCTCATCCCCGTATTGTGATTGATGACTGAGTGTCTCATCCCCGTATTGTGATTGACGACTGAGTGTCTCATCCCCGTATTGTCATTGCAGTCTTCTGTAAATTTCCGCAGGTTTCACGTCTTCTTTCACAAGAAACTTCATCAGAATACGCTGTTCGATAAGGTTGGGCATAACTTGAAATATGGCAAATATCACACAATAGGGAGATTGGCAGAGACGGCAGTGGGAATCGGGGGTTGTGCAGGGAAGGTCAGGTTATCCCGTAACCGGTGAGGTCATTGGGGCACACATGAAGACATCCTCACAACCCCACGCCACCCCTCTCTGTCAGATGCCGCTGTCTGTGATTCTTCTGGTCGGAGACTGGTCAATTCTTTTATGGTGGCCTCCCATCTCTTTTTTGGGCCGGCCTCTTCGTCGTCTGCCATGTACCTTTCCGTGGAGGATTGTATTTGCAAGACCATTTGATCTCGATTTGTGACCGTACCAAGTGAGTTTCCTTCTTTTGACAGTTGCCAAGAGGTCTTCGAAAGGCCCTATTGCTGTTGTAATTCTATCTCATATTTCCTCATTTGTAACTCGATCTTTGTACGTGACGTTTAAAAGTTTTCGGAAACATCTCATCTCCAAGACATGTATCCTTCGTTGAAGGTCAGCTGTAACTGTCCATGTCTCACACGCATAGAGGAATATTGACAGGATCTGTGTACGCATTAATCTGATTTTCGTACGTAGTGCTAACCGTTTATCTAGTCAGATTTTGTTAAGCTGTGCAGGGAAGGGAGTCCCTAAAAGTTTAATACTCGCATAACTATCCCCGGCAAAACCGGGTACTAACAGCTTGCAACAAAATTAAGTGACATAACATACACTGTGTATGAGTACCGCTACAGGTTACCATTTGTTACAGAAAAAATGTGCAACAGATTATAAAAGTGTGCAACAGATTATAAAAGTGTGCAACAGATTATAAAAGTGTGCAACAGATTATAAAAGTGTGCAACGGATTATAAAAGCGTGCAACGGATTATAAAAGTGTGCAACGGATTATAAAAGTGTGAAACGGATTATAAAAGTGTGCAACAGATTATAAAAGTGTGCAACGGATTATAAAAGTGTGCAACAGATTATAAAAGTGTGCAACGGATTATAAAAGTGTGCAACGGATTATAAAAGAGTGCAACGGATTATAAAAGTGTGCAACGAATTATAAAAGTGTGCAACGGATTATAAAAGTGTGCAACAGATTATAAAAGTGTGCAACATATAAAAGTGCAACGGATTATAAAAGTGTGCAACAGATTATAAAAGTGTGCAACATATAAAAGAGTGCAACGGATTATAAAAGTGTGCAACGGATTATAAAAGTGTGCAACAGATTATAAAAGTGTGCAACGGATTATAAAAGTGTGCAACGGATTATAAAAGAGTGCAACGGATTATAAAAGTGTGCAACAGATTATAAAAGTGTGCAACGGATTATAAAAGTGTGCAACGGATTATAAAAGTGTGCAACGGATTATAAAAGTGTGCAACAGATTATAAAAGTGTGCAACGGATTATAAAAGTGTGCAACGGATTATAAAAGTGTGCAACGGATTATAAAAGTGTGCAACGGATTATAAAAGTGTGCAACAGATTATAAAAGTGTGCAACGGATTATAAAAGTGTGCAACGGATTATAAAAGTGATGCTAATAGTAGAAAGGTAATGGTGAGTCCCATGGCAACAACTGCTGTTGCGGATGAAGATAACTCTTCATGGACAAAGCCACAGCCTATGTGATGTGGGGTGGTATGTTCCCTTCCTTGCTGTTTCTACCTTCCAAACTCGGGAAGGAAGACTAACGTATGGTCAGGCAGAATATACTGATCAGACATGTTAGTCGCGTTCAGGCAAAACATATTGGACAAGACCTTCACCTTGACTTCCTCGTAGCCCTTCCTGGAAATGGGCTGTTTTTATGGCAGCCTGGTTGACAAGGTGAGGGATCGATGTGATCTCCGTAGTAGTGAGCAACACACAGATGAAGCCAAGCATAGCACAACCGCCTTCATCAGCACACTCGGGATGTGAGGAAAGCTACGACAGCCAGCCACTTTATGTCCTTTTTAGGGTGCACAAAAGAATAATCCTACTCATTGTGGGCATTCATCATCAACAACAACAACAACCTTCCCAACTCATACGTCGGTTACC